>CM050174.1:16362434-16594934 GCA_027410445.1 Discoglossus pictus | reverse complement strand
ATAAAACCAACGGCCTTCAGCGGTTAACACGCAAACATTCAGCAGACATACAGAGGAGAAACACACAGGGAAGGGGGTTGAGCAGTTGAGGCATGGAAACACGCAGGGACGCTGAAATGAGCGCCAAAGGTGCTACTGTGAGCCTTGCGGGTCGAACAGTTGAGGCATGGGGACACATGCGGGACTGAGGCTGCAAGCACGTGGGACTTAGAAAAAAAAAATCCGACCTCGGCATCTCGGGGGGGGGGGGGGGGGGGGGGGGTCTGGTAAGAAATGAACTCGGAAAAATACGAATGTAACGGCCGAACCGCGGAAATTCGAAAAACACAATAAAAAATTTTTTAAAAAATTAAACCACACTCACGCACAGCACAGGGCGAGAGCCAGGACGCCTGGGAGTGAGGTTGCAAGCACATTTAAGCCCAATTTGCAGTATTCGTCACTGGAAAATCGGCTAAGCGAGAAAAGAAAAAAGCGGACGAAAAACTTAAAAAAAATCTCAAAATGGAATGAAAACGAGGCTAAGCACTTTCCGACCTGGGAAAAATACCTCAGAAAAATACGCGGGACTAAGAAAATACACAACGGTAAAGACACTAACACTTGCACGAACAACGCAAGGGACGCGGGACTTAGAAAAGAAAAGCAACGGAAACATTCAGCAGACACACAAAGGAGAAACACACAGGGAAGGGACAGGGGAGATGCTGGAAAGAGACACATGACATTCCCAAGCACTAGACTTGCAGGATAATGAGCGGCCCGTACAGTAGCCGGAAGGAAAGGTGAGCTCCAAAGGCGTTCATTGCGAGCCCAACAATGAGCGACGTAGGCACTCATAGAGGGGGCTCGCGATGAGCGCCGAAGGTACTCAGAGTGCCAAAAGACTCACATTGTGTGGCAATTTAACAAAGACCCAAGCAACCATATTGCTAGCATGCTATTATGGAAAAACTCAAAGTAAAAAAAAAGCTCAAATAGATAGCGATGGAAGAGAAAGTTCCGATAAACATTCCCCTCAGACTACAAGCAGACTAGGATTCCAAGATGGAAGTCCCAATTGCAAAAGCAATAAGGGAGGGTGGTGATGAGTATGTTGAGGAGAAAGGGTGGCAGTGACTAGGTATGTAGAGAAAGAAAGTTGTGACAAATTGAGGGGATGGTGGTGAGGAAATGGAGAGAGAGGGTTTTGCTCTGGGGTGCTATCAGGGGGTACAACAGGTACTGATGTATATGGCTCCATAAGAAGCATACCCAATCAGCACGTTACTTAATATGTGTATAATCTCAATACCAATGTTTTTAATGTCTTGGTGTGTGTATAATCCTAATAGGCACATTACCTATTTCAGTGTGTGTATAATCTCTCTCCCCTTCTGGATCTCTACCTTGTCGTGGTGAAGCTGCTTGTGTGCCTCAATGAAGCTGTGAGCTATACCATGTAGGGTCATACCAGAGAGGACAGACAAATTGTGGTAAACTGGGGAAGGAACTGGCAAAAATAGTTTAGCATAGGAATCTGGAACGAATGACAAAACGACAAATAATCTCTATAGGAATGTGTTACTTGTCTCGGTGTGCGTATAATCCCTATAGACTTTCATTATCTCAGTATGTATATACTGAGTTAGTTTACCTGCCCCCATTGGGATTGGTTCTATGCATCCAGTGCAGTGCAGCAATAAAATTTGAAGGCTGGCGATGCTGTTTGCCACACAATGCAAGGCTCTCCCCCATCTAACTTGCGGGCCTTAACACTCATTAAGAGCCTCTCCCTCTCTACTTTACGGGCCTCGCGATGAGCATGCGTCGGCCAACCCCCAACTTTTGGGACTTGCAATGAGCGCCTTCGGAGCCCCTTATCTCCCTCCCCTGTGTCTCTTTATCCCCCTCTCTCACCACTGTGTCTCTTTTCACCCCACTCCCTCCCCTGTGTCTCTTCCCCCCCCACTCCCTCCCCTGTGTCTCTTTCCACCCCACTCCCTCCTCTGTGTCTCCCCCCCACTCCCTCTCCTGTATCTCCCCCCCCCCACTCCCTCCCCTTTATCTCTTTACCCCCCACTCCCTCCCCTGTATCTCTTCCCCCCCCCACTCCCTCTCCTGTATCTCTTTCCACCCTCTCCCCCCTCTCCATCCCCTGTGTATTTCTCCCCCTCTCCCTCCTCTGTGCTCCTGTTTGCATTTATGGGTGTGAAACCATTTGTGGGCTTGGGAAATTGTTAATTTTCCCCAAGCCCGAAATGTGTTTCCGATTTACGGGCTTGAAAAACTTTACGGCCACCATTTTTTCCCTTGCTAAGCCATTCTGAGACTTCCCAAAAACGCCAATTAAATAGCAATAGCAACCTCATTTACAGACTCCCAGGCTCACCCCATGTGCTGTGTGTAAGGTTGGAAGTTAATGTTTTAATTAATTGGCTTTTTTTGGTGGTCTTCCAACGGCTTCAGAGGCTTGAAATAAAAAAATGGTGGCTGTTAAAGCTGTAATTTTTTTGAAGCCTGTAATTCGTAAGCTGTTTGGAGCCTCTCGTCCCTCAACAAGTCACGTTCGGGTCTCGCGATGAGCGCCTTCGTAGATCTGGGCAACTTCAGCCTCCATGGTTGGAGCATAGACTTGGATCACTGTGATGTTAAATGGTTTGCCTTGAATCCAAATTGAAATCATTCTGTCAATTATTGGGTTGTTACCGGGCACTTCTTTGGCCACCGTTTGATTGACTAGTATGGCTACTCAAATTCTTCTGCAGGATTCTTGACCACAGTAGAAGATTTGGTGGTTGTCTGATGTGAAATGTCCCTTTCCAGTCCATTTAAACTCCCCAAAACCCAGGATATCAATGTTTAGCCTTGTCATCTTATTCTTGGCCACATCTAGTTTGCCTTGGTTCATAGTTGCAACTTTTCAGGTTCCTATTCTGAATTGTTCTTTGCAGCATCAGACTTTCCTTTCCCCTCTAGACACATCCGCAGCTGGGTGTCCCCTCGACTTTGGCCCAGCCACTTCATTAGATCTGGTGCTACTTCTACTTGTCCTCTGCTCTCCCTCAGTAATGGGGTAGTCACCTTCTGACCTGAGGGACTCATCTTCTGGTACCATATGGTTATGTCTCTGGTTGTGCCTGTCCATGAAGTTATCTTAGTAATGTTACTGGTGTGCATTGCAGATTCCTTCTCCAGGAATAGATAGATAGATAGATAGATAGATAGATAGATAGATAGATAGATGGATAGATAGATAGATAGATAGATAGATAGATAGATAGATAGATAGATAGATAGATAGATAGAGGGGTAGATAAATGGATAGATAGATAGATGGATGGATGGATGGATTGATAGATAGATAGATAGATAGATAGATAGATAGATAGATAGATAGATAGATAGATGGATGGATGGATGGATGGATGGATGGATAGATAGATAGATAGATAGATAGATGGATGGATGGATGGATGGATGGATGGATGGATGGATGGATGGATGGATAGATAGATAGATAGATGTGTGTATACTAATCAAAGCTAGGAGTGAGACGGTAAACCTTAAAATCCACACAAGAAGAGTAGACCAACTAATTTCATCTAATTAAGCCCCACCTAAACTGAAAAATGTAGGGACATCAATGGACAATGAAAAATAATAAAATATAACTTATATTAAACCATTAAAAATAGGTTAATTAACATATCTGTTTAAAACATAGGATGATGTGATAAATAGTACATATTTACTTGGCAGGGCACAATACTATTAAACTATTATAATTATGGGGCTTCACAAATAAAAAGTACGAAGACAAGATAATATATATATACAGTATAATATAATATTATAATACTAAGGGCACTTATAAAAATGAATATTGGAAGTGATAAAGATTATGGAGTCATTCAACTGGATATATCTTGTTAATATATGTATTTATGTTTTTTGGACTGGGTGTGTTATTAGATACGAAGGTCTTATGTTTAATTAGGATGTACAAAATGGCTTCATAAAAGTTATATTTTAATAATTTTGCACTACTTTTAAATTTGATCTTTAGATGCGTGCCTGTATTGTAAGTAGTTCCTGTTTTTATTGTGCGCCATTTTAATAAAGGACACAAAACCTGTTCTTACTTTTTTTTTCAGCATATTGTGCACTTTAAGAAACAAAGCTTTATTTTATGGATACTTCCTGGTAGAGAAAAACCTGCACAGAAAAAAGCAATAAAGTGAATTACACACTTTATGGTATAGAAGCAATAAAACACAATGGAAAACAGGAGATTGGATGTTTTTTTGTGGCACTATGTTGTGTTTCATGCATAAAATAAGTAATAAAATACAGAATATTACTAAGCTATATTGAATAAAAATAAAATGCAATATTGAAAGACCATTGTAGACTGGGAATGAAGGTCTAACCAGGTATCTGAACCCCAGCAGTACCTTTCGTGGCCATGATTTCTGCATATAAGATAGATTCAGACGATGGTGGGTGGATATTGATTCCTAATATATTATTATCACATAAAATAGTTGTGGTAATTGCGAGTTTGTCGGTAACGCTTTGTTAAAAGTTACAGCAAACTCGCAATTACTACAACTATAACTCGAAAGTTATGCATGCACACTGCGCCGCTCGACGCGGGCATGCGTTAGGAGCGGGAGGGAGGGAGAAAAGAGACACAGGAGAGGGAGGGAGACGGGGGAGAAAGGAGACACAGGGGAGGGAGAGGGGAAAGAGGGGGGAGACACAGGGGAGTGAGAGGGAGGGAAGGAGACACAGGGGAGGGAGATGGGGGAAGGAGGCACATGGGAGGGAGATGGGGGAGGAGACACAGGAGAGGGGGGGGAGACACAGGGGAGGGAGAGGGAGGGAAGGAAACACAGGGGAGGGAGATGGGGAAGGAGGCACAGGGGAAGGAGATGGGGGAAGGAGGCACAGGGGAGGGAGATAGGTGAGGAAACACAGGGGATGGAGAGGGGGGAAGAGACACAGGGGAGGGAGATGGGGGGAGGAGACACAGGGGAGGGAGATGGTGGAAGGAGGCACAGTGGAGGGAGATGGGGGAGGAGACACAGGGGATGGAGAGGGTGGAAGAGACACAGGGACGGGAGACGGGGAAGAGACACAGGGGAGGGTAGAGGCTTGCAATGAGCGCTGAATGCGCTCATCGCAAGTCCCACCATGAGTGACAAAATGATGGACTTGGACTTGCACACAGCGCATGCCGCGGCCTGCAATGAGTAGGGGGGGGGGGGGGCAGAGGCTCGCAATGAGTGGCAATCATCATTTGTCCCGATAGGAGTCTTTATCTGCCTTCTTTTCTGTAGTGGCGACTGCAAGCAAGTTTAGACCAGTAAGAAAAATAGTTAGGTTCAAATGTAAGTTTTAAAAGCTGCACTGAATTTATTTTCTTCAAATAATTATTATATTGTTAATCAATTAAACAAACAAAAAACGGACTGTATGGTCACTAAAGGAGCTTATGTTCCAGTCCAATGTTATGTCTTGTTTTTTATTTCATTCATATCTCATTCTTTCATGTTCCCATCTTGTAAAAATAATTAAGATACTAATTCCAATCAAAGTCATTTTAACTTTATAGACAACACCATCTAGTGGACAAAGTAATTAAGTTTAAGAGTGTAAGAGCAGAGCCTTATTGTGTCCAGATAAGGAGCCATATTCAATTCCAAGCCCGCAACTCGATCGTAGTCGCCCGTACGTCTGCGGGTGAGCTGCGGGCTCCCGTAGGTCTCCAATTTTGATGCTATTCAGTGCCTCAAGGCCACAAGTTACTGTCCCAAAGCCGAAACCGTAAACCATGCACTAGTTCGTAGCAGTTCAGGGCGGGAACATGATCAATTAAGCAAGCCCGTAACCTCCCCTTTCTAATCAGCCAATAGAAAATGAGACTGTCATTATTACGGCAGTAAAACATGGAGGTTACATGTCAATCAATTCGGTTCTGGGGTCCGATATGCGATCAGACTCGCAAACCCGCAAAATAGAGAATTATGAAAATGAATGCCAATTCTGTTCTAGTCCATGTGGGTGGCCTGATATGTATTAACTAATTGATTTGCGAGATTGATTTAATCCCAAAATGAGACATAAAAATAAATGTTATATACTGCCGATACGCGAGTTTGAGACTGTTGTACAATTAATTCTAATGTCTGTCATCGCTTTCCCCGTTATTTACAGTACAGTCTTAATTTATTATTTGCATTTACAGTGCTTCGAATAGGTGTGAAAACATTTGCGGGCTTGGGGGAATTGGAGCCATTGAATAGCGATTTGCCATTTTAGCCTTGCGAAAGTGACAGATCAAAGGCTTCTGGAGGCTGTAAATTACGGGTTTAACCATCGCAAACATTTCAAAGGCGGTAACTCGTAACCCGTTTGGAGCCCGCAAAAAGACGCCAATTGAATAGCAAATTAACTTGCGACCTCACTTACCGGCTACCGTATTGCGCGAAACCTCAATTAAATATGGCCCATACAGTCTTTGTAAATGTATATAGAAGTTTCATGGATTATGAGTGAATTAGTCGTGTATGAAAACATGTTTTTGCATGAAAAAATCCCCAAATACACATCAACAAACATACCCTAAAGTTTACAAATTTGATTTTAAGAAGGAATGTCCATAAAGATCCAAAATAAACTAAACATAAAATTCAAAATTCGTTGTGGCCAATCAGAGGCAGCTATGACATTGACGCCATATCTGGCCTCATAGGATGTGATTTTTTTTTTTTTATATAAAAATAAATCTGTATGTGTCTAGAATGATACAATGTAATATTTCTGATATAGGCAGTATGTGTTCGATTGGAAAAAGTTAAAAACAGGGAAACTCCCATATACTTGTTGTCATGTTAGTTTAGTTTTCAGACGGGAATATATAAAACCTAGATGTAAATAGTGGTTGATTACTGGTGATACATTCGCACCTCTCCCACCTGTCACATGTTTGAGATGCGGTTCCGATTTTCCAGGCAGAACTTCAGCTGGCAACGGGTCCGTAGCTGGGCACATGCCCTGCGATAACACATCCATTTTTCCATTAAGGATTAGCAGGAATAGATCCAACAGGTTTCCAGTGTAAGGATATCCACTTATGTAGAGTCCAATGGAGTCTGATAGAGACACTGGTGGTCTGATATATGATCTAAAGTCATAAATAAAATAGTGTAAATAGAGCTGGTATGAGATATGGGAAAGCTCAAAATAGCTTTGTTAATTATGACATTTACACACAAGGGGAAATAAACAACAAACAATGTATAAACAACAAACAATGTAAGGTATATTAATGCAGGACACTGAAAAGGTAAATTGACATCGGAGGGGTTCCAAATATGGTATAATTTAAGACTATAAGTGATAGCAAGTAATGTATTAACTGCATTCTCCATGACAGCCTCTGTGATATCTTATCACATATATAGTTGTTGTAGTGCGAGTTTGTGGGTAACGCTCGCAATGTAAGATGAAAGTTGCGAGTTGCGCATGCACAATGGGCAGAGAGAGTTGCGAGTTGTGCATTGTGCACCACAAGGGAGGGGGGGGGAGATACAGGGGAGAGTGTGGGAGAGAGACTGGGAGGATAGAGACAGGGGAGAGGGGGGAAAGAGACACAGGGGAGGGAGAAAAGACACATGGGAGGGAGAAAGGGGGAAGAGACACAGGGAAGGGAGTGGGGGGAACAGACACAAAGCTGGGAGAGGGGGGGAAAGGCGAAGAGAAAATCAAATATTATCCTGTCATTTGGGATGGGAAGCCGGCAATGGGTGCCAAGGGCGCTCATTGCGAGGCCTGCAATGGGTGCCTCATTGCGAGGCTTGCAGAGAAGAGAGAGAAGGAGAGAAGAGGGAGAGGACACAGAAAGAGGGAAGGAGAGAGAGAGAAGCTGCGCATATCGAGCCTCACATTGCGAGGCTTGCAAATATTATGCCGTCATTTTTAACGAGCAAGTGGCTAGTCACTAATATAGTTTCGCCAGCCGAGTTTGTGTGTAGCGCTCACAAATTTGCAAGTTATGCATGTGCACTATGCAGTGGGGCGAGCCGTGGAAGGGGAGGGAGAGAGAAGGAAGGAGGGAGAGAGAGAGAAGGAAGGGGGGGGAGAGAGAAGGAAGGGAGAGGGAGAGGGAAGGAGGGAGGGAGAGAGAAGGAGAGGGAGGGAGAGAGGGAAGGAGAGGGAGGAAGAGAAGGAGGGAGAGAGAGAGAGAGGGAGGAAGTGACAGAGAGAGAAGGAGGGGGAGAAGGAAGGGAGAAAGAGAGGAACAGAGAGAAAGAGAAAAGGGAGAGAGAAGGAAGGAGAGAGAGAAGGAGGGAGAGAGAGAGGAGGAGGGAGAGAGAGAGCGAGAAGGAGGAAGGTAGAGAAGGAGGGAGAGTGAGAGTAAGGGAGAGAAGTAAGGGAAAGAAAGAGAGAGAGAGAGAGAGAGGGAGAGAGAGAAGGAGGGAGAGAGAGAGAAGGAGTGAGAGAGAAAAGGAGGGAGACAGAGAGAGAAGAAGGGAGGGAGGGAGAGATAGAAGGAGAAAGGGAGAGAGTGAGAGAAGGAGAGAGAGAGGTGGCACAGAGACAGACACAGGGTACACAGAGAGAGGGCGCACAAGAGACAGAACACACAATTTTTAATACAAGATTATACCGTACTTTTTGACGGGCAAGTGACTAGTTACATATAAAATAAGTCCCTGCCCAGCACGCAGTGGCGGCCATCGCCCACTAGGTGGTGAGGCCAAGATTTCAGTGAATTTCCTAGGGTTTAGGGTCAAGGATGGAGTTTAGTGTTATCTCAACTGCGCCACCTAGTGGCCCGTTAGCCACCCCTGCATGCAGCCACCCAATAGGAAAGATCCAAAGTGGCATATAAGATATTGGCAGTGGGGAGTACCACTTTTCATTTCATTAGATTATTAAATATCCCTCCAAAATAATGTTTTATTTTAATTATTTGATTTTAAACACAACTATTTTCTCAATGCGGCATACGTAGAGAGTGTAGAAATAATACTGTTACAATATATCTGAGGCTAGAATGTGTCTGATATGTGTAATGTAATACACAGTCAATACCCCCAAGGAAGAGCGTATATGACAAATTCTGGTGCGCTACACACCCTCTGGTTTCTATCAATATGTATATTGATAATAATACATCAATCAATAGCGCCCCACAGTCTGTGTAATCTGTTTTGAGACGATCCTCAAATTCACTTATAAACTGGTAACTCACCAATTCCTGGTGGTGTTTCTAATGTCAAATGGCAAGGGAGGGAGAAATGGCCGGTCTAGTGTCCAAAAACGAGACAAAGTTCTCCAGGCTCAGTCTTAGTTACTCCTTAGTTACTTCCAGGGATCCTCAAACTCCTTCAAACAAACTCCTTCAAGCTCCTTTAAACAGAACACTGTCCACAAGTGTCCTCTCAATATGAAAACCAAAAAGGATAGGGGAACAAGGAAGCGAAACGCGATCCCAATAGTGTAAATCTGAGTTTTTTTGTAAAACACACAATAAAAACGAGACAGAAGGATGGAAAACACAGCCGAAGGACGGAAAAGGCGGCCGAAGGACGGAAATACCAGCCCTAAGCACTAAGACTTAACGCAAAACAGTAAGACTTAATCAAAGCCAGTGATACTTAGCCCAAGGTAGTAAGACAGGGAGAGAGGCTCTCAATGAGCGCCAAGGATGCTCAAGTGCGAGGCTTATAAAGTACACAGGGGGAGAGGCTTGCAATGAGCGCCAAAGGTAAGCAAGTTGTGGGCCAGGTGATGAGCGCCAAGGGCACTCAGTGCGGGGCTCGCAATGAGCGCCGAAGCTGCTCAGAGGGGCCATAACCACACATTCTGTGGCAAACAGCATTACTATGGCTTCAAAATTTATTGGCGTCATTTTTTGACGGGAAAGTCGCTCGTATAATTATAAATCGCAGAGTGCAAAATCTGCTGTAAGTTATAATTATCAATACAATAAATACAAAAATAGTTAAATCATCAAACGCGTTTCGAGCCAACTATACAGCGGGGGTGGGGGGGTATTTGATCCCCTGCTGATTTTGAACGTTTGTCCATTGACAAAGAAATAATCAGTCTATAATGTTAATGGTCGGTGTATTTTAACAGTGAGAGACAGAATAACAAAAAAAGAAAAAGAAAAATGCATGTAAAAAAATAGATTTGCAGGTCAGTGAGGGAAATAAGTATTTGATCCCCTATCATTCAGCAAGATTTCTGGCTCACAGGTGTCTTTTATACAGGTAACAAGCTCAGATTAGGAGCTCTCCCTTTAAGAGAGTGCTCCTAATCTCAGCTTGTTACCTGTATAAAAGACACCTGTCCACAAAAGCAATCAATCAATCAGATTCCAAACTCTCCACTCTGGCCAAGACCAAAGAGCTGTCCAAGGATGTCAGGGACAAGATTGTAGACCTACACAAGGCTGGAATGGGCTACAAGACCATCGCCAAGCAGCTTGGTGAGAAGGTGACAACAGTTCAATGATCATGAGAACAGTGAGGAATCAGCCCAGAACTACATGGGAGGATCTTGTTTATGATCTCAAGGCAGCTGGGACCATAGTCACCAAGAAAACAATTGGTGACACACAACGTCGTGAAGAACTGAAATCCTGCAGCGCCCGCAAGATCCCCCTGCTCAAGAAAGCACATGTACAGGCCCATCTGAAATCTGCCAATGAACATCTGAATGATTCAGAGGAGAACTGGGTGAAAGTGTTGTGGTCAGATGAGACCAAAATAAAGCTCTTTGGCATCAACTCAACTCGCCGTGTTTGGAGAAGGAGGAATGCTGCCTATGACCCCAAGAACACCATCCGCACCGTCAAACATGGAGGTGTAAACATTATGCTTTGGGGGTGTTTTTCTGCTAAGAGGACAACTGCACTGCATCAAAGGGACGATGGACGGGGCGATGTACCGTCAAACCTTGGGTGAGAACCTCCTTCCCTCAGCCAGGACATTAAAAATGGGTCGTGGATGGGTAATCCAGCATGAAAATGACCCAAAACACACAGCCAAGGCAACAAAGGAGTGGGTCAAGAAAAAGCACATTAAGGTCCTGGAGTGTCCTAGCCAGCCTCCAGACCTTAATCCCATAGAAAATCTGTGGAGGAGCTGAAGGTTCGAGTTGCCAGACATCAGCCTCAAAATCTTAATGACTTGGAGAAGATCTGCAAAAAGGAGTGGGACAAAATCCCTCCTGAGATGTGTGCAAACCTGGTGGCCAACTACAAAAAACGTCTGACCTCTGTGATTGCCAACAAGCGTTTTGCCATCAAGTACTAAGAGGAAGGGGTCAAATACTTATTTCCTTCATTGACCTGCAAATCAATTTATAACTTTTTTGACATGCGTTTTTTTATTTGTTTTATTGTTTATTATTCAGTCTCTCACTGTTAAAATACACCGACCATTAACATTATAGACTGATCATTTCTTTGTCAGTGGACAAACGTTCAAAATCAGCAGGGGATCAAATACTTTTCCCCCACTGTATGGTCTTTCTTAATTATGTCGACATATCGTTGAGAGTAGTGAGAGCTCTTTTGGGAAGACAATGGGGCTACCATGCAGTTTATTATCTTTAGCTAGTGGAAGTTTTGTGTCAAGTACAGGAGAGAGTGCTGGAATGTAATCAGAGTGGGAATAGTGGGTGGAGTGGTAACATATTAGGATAGCATATGCCGTTGATTGGTCAGGCCCAAGTGGTTTCCAGGTGAGGGAAGTGTTCTTAGAATTTTCTTAATGTTTACCCAAGAAAGGAGAGGCAGTCTGATGATAAAGAAGGCAGTGAAAAAAGAAAGAAAAGAGGGATAGAGCAGAAAAAGAGAGAGGACTGAGACAAAGGAGCAGTGAAGAGAAATGAAGGAAATGGGATATATGAGGAGGAGGAAGTCCTAGCAAGCTATGCAGGATGTGTTGGGGTTCCCTGGTGGCCCGGTGGTTAGGATTTGGTGCTTTCAGCGCTGCAATCTGCGTTACATTCCAGTCAGGGAATCAAGAGCTCACCACGCCCTAAAGCCATTCAGGGTTGAGCCTAGTCAGTACTTGGATGGGAGACCACCTAGCAATACCAGGCGTTGTATGCTATGACCCACTGAAGAAAGAACTAGAATCTACTCCAGTATTTATGCCATGAATACCAAATGGATTAGCATGGTGTTTTACGGTCCATGAGGTCACTGAGAGTCGGACATGACCGAACAACACAAACACATACAAAGGGTGTGTTGAGGGAAGGCAGACACAGCATCAGAGATTACACAGATGTTACAATATATAGTAAGAGATTAATATTCAGCCACAAAATTATTTCTATCTCAAAAAAATAAATAATAACAGGCATACATTAGTAGTAATATTAATAATGACATTGGATCCTGAGATTGGTCAACCTCCATAGTACTGTTCATACCTCCGGATGAGCAGCAAACTTCAGAATTTTCTTAAGATTTACCCAGGAAAGGAGAGGCAGTCTGGTGATAGAGAAGGTCCTGAAAGAACAATAATAAAGGGTGTGAGGAAAAAATGGAAAGAGCAGAAACAGAGAGGACTGAGACAAAGAAGAAGTATGTCCTCTTTCACCATCTGGATACATGATAGGGAGCAGCAGATGGATCTATCCCGTTGTGGATGCGCAAGAAATCGCCAGCACTGACAGCTGCAGTGCCAGCAAGTAGCCGCTAGGGAGGGCCTATAACTATTCCCCCCTCCGATGTGGCGCAATTCGATGGTGCTGAATCGACAGCGAGGTAATCGCTATATTTAGCGCGGGCACTCAGCGCCTCTCATAGCTCAAGGCCTCTTCTGTCGGCGCGTTTTAAATGCAATGTGCAGCTGTATTCCGAAAATCGACGGCGCCATTTAGCGGTTGGCGACAGCACTGCAGCTGCCAATCTTTTGCGTAAGTCTAAAACACTAAACTTCCCATGTATGCTTTTAAAGCTACATATCATTTATTTTCTTCAAATTGTCTTTAGAAACCAAATAAACAAATCAAACCCTACTGTATGACAACTACAATGGCCCTTTAATGGCTTTAGTTTACATTTCTGGAGTGCAATGGTTGCATTAAATGATGCAAGGGGTCTGCTTATGGGTCAGTGAGGAGGAAGGTGGGTGGTGTCAAGTCCAGTTTTATCCAATTATCCTACCCCGATAACTACAAGCACAACTCCATCATCCATCTCTCAGGAAGTGACGTAACAAACAGAAAATTGACTCCTATACTGTCTATGACGGCACACCAGGGCGCAGACCAACAGCAGCGCGCTTGACAGGCAAAGAGCTTGTGTGGGGATCTGTGAATGGTCAAGGGATAGATGTGTGGATGAGCAGGGGGATGGATGTGTGGATGGGCAGGGGGATGGATTTGGGGATAGTTATGGGATGGATGTGTGGATGGGCAGGGGGATGGATGTGGGGATAGTTATGGGATGGATGTGTGGATGGGCAGGGGGATGGATGTGGGGATAGTTATGGGATGGATGTGTGGATAGTTATGGGATGGATGTGTGGATGGGCAGGGGGATGGATGTGGGGATAGTTATGGGATGGATGTGTGGATGGGCAGGGGGATGGATGTGGGGATAGTTATGGGATGGATGTGTGGATGGGCAGGGGGATGGATGTGGGGATAGTTATGGGATGGATGTGGGGATAGTTATGGGATGGATGTGTGGATGGGCAGGGGGATGGATGTGGGGGTAGTTATGGGATGGATGTGTGGATGGGCAGGGGGATGGATGTGGGGATAGTTATGGGATGGATGTGGGGATAGTTATGGGATGGATGTGTGGATGGGCAGGGGGATGGATGTGGGGATAGTTATGGGATGGATGTGTGGATGGGCAGGGGGATGGATGTGTGGATAGTTATGGGATGGATGTGTGGATGGGCAGGGGGATGGATGTGGGGGTAGTTATGGGATGGATGTGTGGATGGGCAGGGGGATGGATGTGGGGATAGTTATGGGATGGATGTGTGGATGGGCAGGGGGATGGATGTGGGGATAGTTATGGGATGGATGTGG
The DNA here is from genome assembly GCA_027410445.1 of Discoglossus pictus. NCBI lineage: Eukaryota > Metazoa > Chordata > Amphibia > Anura > Alytidae > Discoglossus > Discoglossus pictus. The sequence goes on along the minus strand of CM050174.1, from coordinate 16,580,873 downwards.
GGATAGTTATGGGATGGATGTGTGGATGGGCAGGGGGATGGATGTGGGGATAGTTATGGGATGGATGTGGGGATAGTTATGGGATGGATGTGTGGATGGGCAGGGGGATGGATGTGGGGATAGTTATGGGATGGATGTGGGGATAGTTATGGGATGGATGTGGGGATAGTTATGGGATGGATGTGTGGATGGGCAGGGGGATGGATGTGTGGATGGGCAGGGGGATGGATGTGGGGATAGTTATGGGATGGATGTGGGGATAGTTATGGGATGGATGTGTGGATGGGCAGGGGGATGGATGTGGGGATAGTTATGGGATGGATGTGGGGATAGTTATGGGATGGATGTGTATGTTCTTTCAATATGAAATAAGTTATGTGTTACACCTACCTCCGCAGCCACTAATGGCTTGCAGATACATATGGCTTGTCATACACATCCATCCCCTAACTATCCCCCTGCCCATCCACACATCCAATCCCCTGACCATCCACTGTCAGAAGTATAAGACCATCCTGAGGTTAAATTAAGCCAAACTTTTTAGGTAGGCCAGATGGTCATTTCGGGCTTTATCTGACCTTCAAACCTGTTTTCTAAAACCTGCTCACATTAAAACTACATCTATTTATTTTTAAACAAAATCGAGAATAACGAAGATTTGCTAGAAATGACTACATGACGCACAGGAAGGACCCGATTCACAGGCGCGCTGCTGGTGCAAGCAGAATTGGAGGCCCCAGTTTTCCATGAAGTAAAAGGAGTGGCGTCTGCACAGAAGGTGAAGCGGGAAGCTGGTGGTAATCTGCCTATTTTAGACGTGACACATGCTAGACAGGAATTCTTGACATGACACTTGCATGACTGAAGGTGAGATCTTGATTAAAGAAACCTGATCAACCCTGCAAGAGGGAGTCAAATTAACACCACTCTATATACTGTCATATAGTCCTGCTTTATGACTAAAGTGACAAAGCGGTGGGTCAAAATATAAAATGGTCTCATGTTTTCATGGCATTATCGGGGTTGTATTTCTGCCTATAGCTACAATCAAGCAGCCTATTGACACTGCACTCTTGCCACATTCTTTCTCCTCAGGTCAGCAACAGTGCAAATGTACATTGTATGCTGCAGGAAAATCCAAACAGATTGTTAGCTCTTCAGGATATTGATTGCTGGATATATTAATTAGAAATAGGTAAAGTATATGAACTAATTAAATAACTAATTAATTATTATTTTAAAAAAATATAGATATAAATATGTCTTTGTGATGAGCGACGAACATGACCGTTGCAAAGCACAAAACTGGAAAGACACGAGGGGAGAGGTGCGCAATGAGCGACGAAGGTGCTCAAAGGAGCAAAAATACACGAGAGGAGAACCTCGCAATGAGCGCCGAAGGCCCTCAGAGTGGAAAAAGCTTCACATTTTATTGTCCCGTCATATCTATATATATTTATATATATATATATATATATATATATATATATATATATATAGTATAATTATAATATATTATTTATTTATATATATATATATATATAAATAAATAATATATTATAAAAATATATATATATATATATATATATATATATATATATATATATATATATTGTGTGTATATCTATATATGATATAATTTTAATTTATAGGTATTAATAAGTACTTTATCAACTTACTGTTATTTAAAACTAGCAACTTGCCCGTCAAAAATTACAGCAATAAAATGTTAAGCCTGGCAATGCTGTTTACCACACAATGCGAGGCTCTCCCCCCGTCTACTTTACGGGCCTTGCGATGAGTGCCTTCGCCGCTCATTGCAGGCCTTGGCCAACCCGTCACTTTTGTGATTTGCATTGAGCACCTTCGGCGCTCATCATAAGCCTCTCCCCACTTTTCCCCCACTCTCCCCTGTGTCTTTTTCCCCCTATCTCCCTCCTCTATGTCTCTTCCCCCCCTCTCTCACCCCAGTGTCTCTTTCCACCCTACCACTTCCACCCCAGTGTCTCTTTCCCCCCTACCACTCTCACCCCTGTGTCTCTTTCCACCCTACCACTCCCACTCCTGTGTCTCTTTCCACCCTCTCCCCCTCTGTGTCTTTCTCCTCTCTCTCCCTGCTCTGTGTTGTACGGGTCTGAAACCATTTGCGATCTTGGGAAATTGTTCACTTTCCCCAAGCCTGAAATGGTCTTCTGATTTGCGGCCTTGAAAAAAATTACGTCTTAACGGCAGCCATTTTTTTCCCAAAAACACCAATCGCAGAACAAATTAGCTTTCAACCTTACTTACAGGCTCCATGCCTCTCCCCCTATGCTGTGTGTGAGGTTGTCAATTAATTTTGTAATCAATTGGCGCCGCCGACCGGCTTCCAAGTTATGGGCTTGAAAATGGCGGCCATTAAAGCTGTAATTTTTTTAAAGTGCTGCCTTCTTCTAAGTCTTTCGGGCCTCACGATGAGCGCCAAAGGCCTATGCCTTTAGATTGCAGGCTGGTAAGAGAGACATATCAGCCTATGGTTGGTGGTGGATCAGAAAGCCTGACTAACAGGAAACACACACTTCAATGTAAGTTTTACTGTAGGAAACTGCATTTTAATAGAATTCAGTTGGCAAAATGTTCATTGGCCGACACCAAAGTTCATTTGAGTGGAAAGATTCACATTGTTTTCAGGCACACACAATGCAATGGTTGGCTCATTTCCCCTCGGTCAACTAGAGATTTTCTTGTTCAACACATTCCCTGATCAGATTGGCATCAGTTAAAATGCTATAGTGGTGCCAACAACCCAAAGCAGGAGGCAGATGGGGTGGCAGTTACCGCACTGCAGTCTAATATTGGTATCAATGTATGTGAGATCAAGTAAAAGTTGGTACCGTCTTAGGAAAACAATAAACGGATACTAAACATTTGTGAGGGGATGGAGCCAAGACGAAAGGTAGGCTCTACTGCCAGTATGTGCCAGAGGCTGGCGGCCTGTTGTCAAGGCGGTTAGCAGTGGTCAGTCAGAAGTCAGGAGACGTTGGGAAGTTGAATACCGGTGCCAAGGTTAAGGAAGTCAGAAGTCAAAAAGTTGAAAAATAATGCAAACATAAATAAATTGAAGAACTAAATAACTTTGAATAAAAAAAAAAAAAAGGAGAGAAAATGTGGAAAAGAGAAAGAAAACTAAAAGAAAAAAGGGAGAAAAGAAAAGAATGTATCCAAGATCACAAAAGAATTTCTTAAATTATCCCACTATGCCTTATCTCCCCCCTCCAATTTTTTGGGTTTATATAATTATTCTTGGTTTATTCACTCTATGATAATATTTAAGATAATTACCGTTTTGTTTGATTTATCACTGTTAATGTTATGAAGAATTATATAAAAGAACAAAGACATGTCTATATTTATTAATATCTACAATGTAATATAGATCTTAATTATTTGCATTTGCATTTCTTTTTTAATACAATAAAAAAATGAAAAAAATAAATAAATAAGGCCAAAACAAGTGATCAATAGAACAATAATCTGCATGGGGCAAAACAACTGAGCACTATTGCTGTCGCCTCCTATAGTTGTCACTGTGCAACAGCGGGCACAGCATGGTCCTAATCATAATATGTTGTAATCACAAAGCAGAAACAACAAACTCGGAGCAGTTGTGTCCGATTCTTGGTGAACATATGAACAACAGCACCCAGGCACATTTGTCTGTGTTTCTGCTTGTGCTTACCTATTTATTTTTCTTGGCAAAGATACTGGAGTGGATTGCCAGTTCCTTCTACAGTGGACCATGATTTGTCTCACCTCTCTGCTATGACCTGCCCATCTTGGGTCATGGTATAGTTCACAGCTTCACTGAGGCACACAAGCCCCTTCACCATGACAAGGTAGTGAGGTATGCTATACATAAATATTATATAGTACAGACACAACCATTTAGCCCTGCCACCGCTGAACCCCTTTTCACCCCTGTGCTGATATAAAAAAAATTCCATCCAACATTAAGATGTCATCATTTGTTTGTGGATGTACACTACTGTCATGGGAGAAGTTCTTGCAAATGGAGAAAAAAGTTCAATAAAAAGGACAGCAATGATCTGTATTTGGCTATTTCTTAAAACTCGCCATCAGATTTATTATTGTTCTTTATTTAGTATTCATGTAATTTTCCTATTACAAAAAAACTGAATATCTAAGTACAATTTTTCACACTTTGTGCTGTTCATATGTATATATACATGGCAGTTTGACCCCTCTCCGACTCATCAAGAAATCTGAGCCGCACATTACGTTGTGGGTTTTGTGGGTAAAAAGACGACATACATATACTGCCTACATTATGTGGTTGTCTATAGGTTTTGCTGTAAACACCTACAGGTACTTATCGTTTACTCTTTCAACATGTGAGGGAATAAATCATTTTCTTTGCACAAGTAAAGAAGTCAAGGCAAGATTGGAGCCAATGCTAGATATGTTAGATGGTTAGCAGAGACCTGGAGAATGTAACATGCAAGATAGAAGATGCTACGGCTTACGGATTTGACTTCAAATATTATTATCTTTATTTATATCGTGCCAACATATTCCGTAGCCTGTACAGGGGTTGAGTACATGGCAAAAAAACAAACTTAACACCTTGTAAAGAATGGGGGGGCGCTGTTTTTGAGCATAAAATCAAATGTACATAGAGCTTGTTTCCAAGGCACTGACACAAGATTGAAAACTTGCAAACTTACAATCTAGATTCCCAATTGTTCTAATTGAGGGTGTGAGATTGAGTATAATGGGGTATCTTAACTTAGAAGTTGTTGGCAGACCCAATCTGGGACAAAGGTCACATATATTTCATAATAAATTAATTTTAATACATGTACCCAGACTGCTCTCTTGCGGGCAGAAACAGAATAAACAACATGTTTATCACCACATTATAATTATGCATATACATGCAAACAGGAAGTAACCTATTGCAATTGGTGATAAACAACCCTGTGACGATGAGGAAGAACAAGAGAAGGATCTGGTTCTTTTTCTGGTCCTTCGGACTGTCATTTCTCTGGGCTAACTTCTGTCTGTCACTCTCTGGCATAAACTTATACCTCCCTATATTCTATCGAAGATATTATACTATATCTGTCTATATCCATTTTCTATCTTTCCTACAAAGAAAAGTACTAAAAAGGATTACTTCAATCCATCTGAAGAAGGGGTCCTATATATGAGACAGGGTGTTACCCTGAAATCCTATGCCTAGTAATGTATAAACATATTTAAATTTCTATTTTGTAGTAGAGTTAAAATAGTCCAATATGCACAATAATTCTGTTATCTTTTTGGAGTGGTTACAGGACAAAGATAATAGACAATAATTAGCACCTTCATTCCTGACTGTAGATGTTAATCAACATATTTCAATCTGTGCCCATATTCCCTAAAACAGTCTGACTGAATTTATTCAATGATATAACCATTTAACTCTGTTACAAAACTAATTATTAAAATACACCTATACTCAAAAGCTACTTAGCCGTTCTCAACACATACTTTCTTTAATGACAACACATACTTTTTTTAATGACATTGTAATATTTGTGTCATATCAAATTGGCATACTAAGGTACTCATTAGCATACAAGAGCCACACATTAAATTATATGTTTCAGAAATGATTTACTGTAGAGAAAAATGCTAGTACCATATGTAAACGGGTTTTAATCATCTTTAAAATTGACAGACTCCCTTTAATAAATTAAGTGTACAGTTAACATTGATAGCGGTGGTTCTAAACCTTTTTGGTCTGGGGACAGGCTGGTTGCCTTTACATACTTATGTGGACTGCTTGGTTAACTTTGAATGCTCCAGGGGGTTGTATTTAACATCCAGAATATGTTTAGCATGTTTTTTTGCACCTTTAGTATATTTTAACTGAAGATAAGTTCATTATTATTTATTATCATCCTTTATTTGTAACGCTCCAACATATTCTGTAGCGCTATACAGGGACTAAGTACAAGGCAACAACAATTTAACACAATGCAAAAGAATGGAGGGCCCTGTCTCTGAGCTTAAAATCAAATGTACAGAGAGCTTTCCCTAAAGAACGTTACAAGACTGGAAACTCACAGACTTACAATCTAAAGGGTATTGGTATAGAAGGATAATAGATGTGTTGTGTATTGTAAGGCTGAAGTGATGAGCTTCTTCAAACAGATGAGTTTTTAGTGAGGTTTTGAGGCGGGAGGATAGTCTTGGGGAGCGAGGTAAGAAGTTCCATAGAGTAGGGGCAGCACAAGAAAAGTGCTAAATGACCGGAGGTGATACGAGAGGACAAAAGAAGAAGATCATTGGCAGAGAAAAGAGGGCAGTTGGGGGAGTATTTTGAGACAAGAGCAGTTATATAAGAGGGTGCACTTTTGTTAAGGACTTTACACTTTAGGGTCATGATTTTACATTGTATTCTGGAGACTATTGGAAGTTAGTAGAGTGATTGACAGAGGTGCTGCAGACACTGAGCACTGAGTATGGTAGATGACTCTAGTGGAGGCATTCATTATGGATTGGTGACAGACAGGTGATGGGGAGACCAGCAAGGAGTGAGTTGCAGTAGTTGAGGTGCGATATGATAAGACAGTAAATTAGAAGTGTCTTGTGTAAGATGCTGACATATTGTGAAGATGCTGTTAGGCGAAACGGACAAGATTTTGTTATTGATTGTATGTGAGGAATGAAAGAGAGGGCGGGATCCAAGACAATGAGCCTGGGAGGTGGGAGTGATGATGGCGTAATCAATAATCTTTCTATAACTGTGACTTATGGTAGATGTATATCAGGCTCTGCTCATCCCTCTTCCTGAGAATCTGCAGATAAGGTCATAGGGACAGGCATAGTCCTAGAAATGACTTTTGAGAACCACTAATTAAAAGGGACCACTGTTATCAAATATTTTTAATTGGGTACTTTGAATAAACTCGTAAATGCACAAAATATTTGTATAAAGCAATATACATTTGTAACTTTCAGGTGCAATTATGCATTACTGCTCCATTTTTTTTTATCGGGTTCTGTTTGCTATGTTCTCGGTAAGATATCACCTTGTAATTTGAGATTCCCATTAGCCTCACTAAAAACAATGGCAGGTTTAGATGCTACATTCCAATTGTGCATACCGTATATAAGCCTCCTCTGATGTCAAAATCTCATCAGATCTCAAAAGGTTGATTTACAGAAACCAAAATGGCAGCATCACTGCATATTTGTTGTTGGTTATTCGCTCAGTTATGTCCGACTCTCCGTTACTACTCCGTTACGCAGCATACTAGGCAATCTGTCAGCTACCGTCCTTCCGAATTCCCTCAAGCTCATGTTCAGTGTTCCAATGACCTCATCTATCCAAATTGGAAGCTACATTATTTTATTTTAAGTGTAGTTCTTCATTTAAGTGGCCTTTTTACTTCCTTATTATGATATATAAAATTCCCAATGTCTTATTCACAATTTAAAATGTATTAAGTTTATTAAAATTAGCAAATTACTGAAAAAAAAACGTATTTACAAGGAAGTAATTGTGATGCCTTGCATTATTTCATATTTAATCAACAGAGAAAATATAATATTGTGACTTTCCAGTGACCACTATGACATTGACTGCCTTAGCCATGAGTACAAACATGGCGCCCATGCCATGCGTTCCACCTCACAGCGAGGCGTGGCACGCAAGCCGCCCATCTGACATCCTTATTGACTCGCTGTCAGTGGACGCTCTGGCGCTTGTTTTCGCTGGCGTCTCTATGATTGTCGGCGGGTGACGTCATCGGGTACAGGGTTGCAGAGTCACCGTGGGGTGTTAGAGCGACACAAACAACGGCTGGGAGTAACGAGGGCGCCACCGAGCACCGTGGGAGCCCGTATACATGGTGAGACAAGGCTTGGGGTAAAAAGGGCGGTGTGGAGTTTACGTAATGGGGTTAATTATAATTATGAGGGGTTTGACCCCTGGAGGTGTGTCTGGTGCCCTAGGCCTAGCTTATGTAATGTAAACAACATCTCTGGGTTGTCCCATATGGGGCCAGTAAAAAATGTTGTGTGTTGCCTCTGTGTAGAGCAGGGCCTGAGAAATCCTGGGGGCCATGGCTCCTAAAAATAGACTGATGGCACTCTTTATGTGTTCCATATTCTGGCTCCCAAAATGTTTGGCTGGCTATTAACTATCATGGCTGGCTCCAAAGTGTCAGATAAATGTGTCAACACCTGTGTTAAAGGGCCAGTGGACTGTGACTGTGTGTCACCCTGTCCTAAAGGGTTTCCTGGTGGTCCAGTGGTTAGGATTTGGGGCTTTCACTGCTGTCACCTGAGTTTGATTCCAGTCAGGGAACCAAGAGGTCACACCGCCCTGAAGCCGAGCAGAGTTTGGCTTAGTCATTACTTGGATGGGAGATCACCTAGGAATAACATGTGCTGTATGTTGTGGCCCACTGGAGAAGGAACTGGCAACCCACTCCAGTATCTCTGCCATGAAAACCAAGTGGATCCGCATGACCATGGACATAAAGATGTGCCTGGTGTGTTACGGTCCATGAGGGCATAACAATTCGGACACGACTGAACAACACAAAAAAAAGGATCAGGTGTCTAAAGGGCTGGCGGACCGTGTCTGTGGGTACTCCCGTCCTAAAGGGCTGCCGGACCGTGTCTGTGGGTACTCCCGTCCTAAAGGGCTGCCGGACCGTGTCTGTTTGTACTCCCGTCCTAAAGGGCTGGCGGACCGTGTCTGTGTGTACTCCCGTCCTAAAGGGCTGGCGGACCGTGTCTGTGGGTACTCCCGTCCTAAAGGGCTGCCGGACTGTGTCTGTGGGTACTCCCGTCCTAAAGGGCTGGCGGACCGTGTCTGTGTGTACTCCCGTCCTAAAGGGCTGGCGGACCGTGTCTGTGTGTCCTCCCGTCCTAAAAGGCTGGCGGACCGTGTCTGTGTGTCCTCCCGTCCTAAAGGGCTGGCGGACCGTGTCTGTGTGTCCTCCCGTCCTAAAGGGCTGGCGGCCCGTGTCTGTGTGTCCTCCCGTCCTAAAGGGCTGGCGGACCGTGTCTGTGTGTCCTCCCGTCCTAAAGGGCTGGCGGACCGTGTCTGTGTGTCCTCCCGTCCTAAAGGGCTGGCGGACCGTCTCTGTGTGTCCTCCCGTCCTAAAGGGCTGGCGGACCGTGTCTGTGTTTCCTCCCGTCCTAAAGGGCTGGCGGACCGTCTCTGTGTGTCCTCCCGTCCTAAAGGGCTGGCGGACCGTCTCTGTGTGTCCTCCCGTCCTAAAGGGCTGGCGGACCGTCTCTGTGTGTCCTCCCGTCCTAAAGGGCTGGCGGACCGTCTCTGTGTGTCCTCCCGTCCTAAAGGACTGGTGGACAGTGTCTGTGTCTATAGCAGCATCCAGTGTGTTACACTTATGAGGAAGGCACAGTGGCCTGTTATGTGTTATCCCCTTGGTATTTACTATAGACATCAGTCTATCTAATATGATGCTTTTATGGCAGGGAGCAATGTCCTACACATGTGTGCTGCCCAATGGGGTCTTTGCCTGCGGCATTCAGGTACTTTGTATTTACTAAAGATATAAGTCCATAATGAGCAAGGGCTGCTGTGTATGGCTCGTATTGACTTGGGAGGGTAACTTATGCCTGCATTTTGCTCCTGTAAGGCAGTGACCCATATAATGTGATGTGTATTTATGCTATAACAGGGGGCAGTTGGTTGTCTCAGCCACATTTGCTGGAGGACCGTGCCTTTGCTTGTGGTTTTCCCACACTTGAGATTTATTATGTTCATATGATATGTTGTGTGGGTATACAATGACCTATTGGGTTGTGACCTTTGCTCTTATGGTTAGGAGGCAGTTTGTTTTCCATATGGGGGGGGCTGTGCCTTTTCCTGTGATTGTCCAAGACTTGGTATTTACTATAGGGGAAAAAAAAAAAAGTCCATCTAGTCCAAGACTGGACATATCCAAGAAACTTTTACACTTGGCCCATTTTTCTTGTACATATACGCCATGATAAAGGACCAACATGACCTGGACGCTCTGCAACTCACGTTGGTTAGGTCCTCCTATTGGGTGGATATCATTATCCTCAAGACGTCAACGTCTTATGAAATACTTCCCCTGAACTTCCAAAGTACAGCTCTCAGGCTTGTAATCATTGACCAGAAGTGACTTTATTGAGGATGGGTAAGCATTTTTTATAGGGGACTGAACAAAAGGCCAGTCATTAAACAGAAAAAACACATCCACATACCCAGCTTAAACCTCCCTCCCCCTTGAGGCTCTCCAATTGTCCACTAATTAGACAAGACACCAGGATGCTGATATGAGCAGGGGGAATTCCCAGGTGTGGCCAGGGTTTTAAGAAGTCTCATCTATTATTTTTATTTCCCCCATTTATTATATGTAGACTGGACGTAGGCACAGCTCCCACCTGGGGTGCAGAGAAGGAGAAAGCAAGGGGGCAGGTCTTAGCTTAGCTGGGACTCTGCTTGATACTTGCTACTGATTAGGGTACCATGTCCATTGTCACAATCGGACCTATCCTGTTTTGTGTTCGCTGCTGTTCAAGCGTGCCACCGCTGACTGCCCCGGGAGGTGAAGGACAGGATACTGGAGAACATCTTGATGTCTGTAATGAAGGCTAGAGACCCCTGGGTCTGAGAGCCAGGAGAGAGAGGGCACACGAGGAAGGAGAAGACGCCAGACAGGGCTGTGAGAGACTTTAGGTGAGACGCAAGGATACCAGGACTGAGAGAGGCTGTGAGAGACAGGAGACACACTCCCAGACATATGAGGGACTGGAGAATATATCACTGTATGTAAAGATGGTTAGAGAGCCGGGAGAGGGACAGAGAGGACAGTGCGAGGAGAGAGGATATAGACAGCTAGGTGAACGGCAGGAAAAGTCTGTGAAGAATAGAGACCTAGTAATGGGATTGACTGAGAGTGTGAGTGGGGTCCTTTCCTGTTTTTCACGTTCCAAGAGTCGGCGGTGGCGTGCTTAAACAACGGCAAACACAAAACAGGAAAGGTCCTTGCAATCTACTACTTTACATTTACCCCCCCCCCCCCCTCATTGGCTATACATTTTTCATACCCTAATGTGATGTTATGAAGTGGTAGGTGCAAGTGACCAATTCTTGTACACTGTATGGGTAGGGGTCAGTGGCCTTTGCAGTGACTTACCCTGATTTAGATCTTGAGATTTCTGATTTTATTGCAACTCAATGTTTAGTATTTTCCTATAATAAACATTTTAGTGGAACTTTGATCCCCTGTATCACTTTATGAGGTTAAAGAGACCCTGCAATAGTAAGCAACCCATTAACTTTTTAAAGTATAAGATTAATCTAAAACAATAAAAGCTTGTGTTTGATCAATTTATATAAGATTATGAATTATTGCTATCTTTTTCCATAATTATTTTCCTCTCTCCTCCCATTTGTATGAGCTTGTGTGGTGGGTTTTACAAACTATGAAGATCCATGATCCTATTCCTTCACAGCTAATCCCTCCCCTATCCACCGCACTTAGCCCAGCTCTCACACATCTATTCAACCTCTCCCTAAACACTGGCAGGTTTCCATCCTCCTTAAAACATGCCGTAATTACACCCATTCTCAAGAAGCCCTCATCTGACCCAGCTTCTGCCTCCAACTACCGCCCTATCTCACTACTTCCCCTGGCTTCTAAACTGCTTGAGCGGCTTGTTTACAATCGCCTCACTCAATTTATTTCCTCCAATTCCCTTCTTGACCCCTTCCAATCTGGTTTCCGTGCCCAACACTCAACAGAAACAGCCCTCACAAAAGTCACCAATGACTTGCTAACTGCCAAATCAAAGGGTCACTTCTCCATTCTAATTCTCCTGGATCTCTCTGCTGCCTTCGACACAGTTGACCACCCTCTTCTAATCCAAACTCTCCGCTCTTTTGGTATCCAGGACACAGCTCTTTCATGGTTCACATCCTATCTAAAAGATCGTACATTTAGCTTCTCCTTCTCTTGCACCTCTTCTTCACCTCTCCCTCTGTCTGTTGGCGTTCCCCAAGGTTTTGTCCTAGGCCCCCTCCTCTTCTCCATCTACACCTCCTCCCTTGGCACCCTCATAAAATCCTGTGGATTTCAGTATCATCTCTATGCAGATGATACTCAAATCTACCTCTCTGCACCCGATCTATCCCCCTCTCTTTTAGCTCATGTTTCCAACTGCCTCTCTAGCATATCCTCCTGGATGTCCACCCGTCAACTCAAACTCAACATGTCTAAGACTGAACTCCTAATCTTTCCACCCTCTACTATAGCTTCCACTCCGCAAATATCTCTCACTGTTGACAACACCATCATCACTCCCACCTCCCAGGCCCGTTGTCTTGGGGTTCTACTGGATCCCGCCCTCTCTTTTATTCCTCACATCCAATCGATAACTAAATCTTGTCAGTTTCACCTAAAAAACATCTCCAAAATTCATCATTATCTTACACAAGACACAGCTAAAATTCTAATACACTCTCTCATCATATCTCGACTCGACTACTGCAATTCCCTCCTTGCTGGCCTACCCATCTCTTGTCTGTCTCCCCTCCAATCCATAATGAACGCCTCCGCTAGACTCAGCTTCAATACCAAACGATCAGTGTCTGCAGCTCCTCTCTGTCAATCACTCCACTGGCTTCCCATAACTTCCAGAATCACATTTAAAATCATGACCCTAACACATAAAGCCCTCCACAACAGTGCACCCCCTTATATCTCTGCTCTTGTTTCAAAATACTCTCCCAACCGCCCCCTTCGTTCTGCTAACGACCTTCTTCTTTCCTCCTCTCTCATCACCTCCTCTCACTCCCGTCTTCAAGACTTTTCTCGTGCTGCCCCTACTATTTGGAACTCCTTGCCTTGCTACATTAGATTATCGTCCTGCCTCAAAACCTTTAAAAAATTACTAAAAACACACCTGTTTAAAAAAATCTTATCACCTTCACTCCACAGCTTAATAACACTTACACCCACACTCTACAGTACAACACAGAGACCCCTCCACTTGACTAAACAAATTGCATTCATGTTGCCATTTTGTATTTGTCACCCTCTTGTATCACACCTAAACCCTTAGATTGCAAGTTTGCGAGTTTTCAATTGTGTGTCCGTGTCTTGGAAACAAGCACTATGTGCATTTGACTCTAAGCTCAAAAACAGGGCCCTCCATTCTTTATAAGGTGTTAAGTTTGTTTTTTGCCATGTACTAAGCCCCTGTACAGCGCTACGGAATATGTTGGCGCGATATAAATAAAGACAATAATAATAATATTGCAACTTCTAGTGCACACAGTACGGTGAACTTTTACCTATAGTCCACAAGCCCAGGGGTGGTGGCTGCTGCACTGTTAACTGCAATATGATGTTTCACACCTTACTGCTATCCATTGTATGAATTCTTGCCTTGGCTCACTTCAGTGGCAGGGCCAGCTCAATGGATTGCAGCATAGTACATCTATCGTTGTGTTTATCCATAAGGCTTGCTCGGCAAAGACACTTCAATGGGTTGCCAGATCCTTTTTTAGTGCACTGAGATTTGCCTGACCTCTCCTCTGACCTGCTGATATTGTATGACTCTTCATGGTATAGCTCACAGCTTCATTGAGGTACGCAAACCTCTTCACCACCACAAGGTAGCCACTCGGCATGGGCCCTTTGATTACACTGCGCTAACGTTATAGGTTTTTGTATAGTTAATGTGACATTTTTGCAAATCTGCAGTGGTCCTATAATACTGTATCCCAAGGACCATGTCTGACTAGCCGAGTCATTATCCTGTAGGCTTGATCTGTGTCTCAATGAGGCTACCATGTGACTGATGATGTCATTGCATGTGGATTGTATAAACCCGGATGCCTCATGATGGCTCATTGATGGTTAGATTGCTTCTTATTTGCATATTTACCACAGTGCATTCGAGGGGATCTGAATGCTTTCCTAACGTTCTGCAATATAGTGCAGATGATTACATCACATACTGTAGCACTTCAGTTTGAAGATGCTTTGTGATATGGTTCTTGAAGAATTTACTTTTGTTTTTTTGTTGTTTTTTTCCATTTGTCTTAAAGTAAATATCTTTTGAAATCGAAATGAAAATGACTGGGATCACTTTAATTGCCTGAATCATTATCCAACTGGACGTGCTTAATAATAATAAAAAGACCTTAATCTTCTTTTATTGTAACACTTCATAGAAATGCCCATGTGGATTATTATCCCACCTCACAGTATGAGAGAGAAGCGAGATAAAGTTATAGGGACTTTTTTCCAGCAAATTATTCTTAAAATACCCATTTTTCAAGCTCAATTATCCAACGCCTCCACACAAAATTCTTAATTACCAATCATAATGTGTGTACGTTGCTGTGTCATTGTAAAGCGATACAGTATGCGGGAAGGAAGAGGTTCTCAAATGGTCTATTTTAAACTAGAGAGAATCACAAGCACTTTATCAATTGAGTGTTTTCCCACAGTATTGAATTTTGGTAAGGGTTAATCTTTTTTATTTTGATCTCTACACGGACAGCACCCAAGCTATCAGAGCTCTGGTCTGCATTGTTCAAATTCCAGAGAGGCAAGAGAGCAGAAACTTGCATTTTCTGGAAGAAGTTACACAAATTACAAGGTCTGTTCCCTTCAGACTGGAAATATAAGCAGTATTACCATTGACTTGAATGGGGCACACATCCCTGCAACGTGATTGGCTGCTGTAATGCAAAAGCAAGTGGGCAGATTTTATTGTGTTTCTCAGAGAAAAATGCATGTATTTTAGAAATTCTAAAAGTATCTCAACATGCTGTTAGGAGAACTTCACAGTGGTGTGTGGTCCAAATTGTGTTGTATTAGGTGGCCCTTCAAACTCAAGGAAAGTGTGTGTGTGTGTGTGTGTAATATATATATATATATGTCAGGTCTCTGTGCTGTAAAAAAAAATGAGACAAAGATAAATCATTTCAGAACTTTACCACCTTTAATGTGACCTATAAACTGTACAACTCAATTGAAAAAAAAAACTGAAATATTTTAGGTAGAGGGAAGAAAAAATATAAAAATAAAATAATATGGTTGCATAAGTATGCACACCCTTAAACTAATACTTTGTTGAAGCACCTTTTGATTTTATTACAACACTCAGTCTTTTTGGGTATGAGTCTATCAGCATGGCACATTTTGACTTGGCAAGATTTGCCCACTCTTCTTTGCAAAAACACTCCAGATCTGTCAGATTGTGAGGGCATCTCCTGTGCACAGCTCTCTTCAGATCACCCCACAGATTTTCAGTCTGATTCAGGTCTGGACTCTGGATGGGCCATTCCAAAACTTTAATCTTCTTCTGGTGAAGCCATTCCTTTGTCGATTTGGATGTATGCTTTGGGTCGTTGTCATGCTGAAAGATGAAGTTCCTCTTCAAGTTCAGCTTTCTAGCAGAAGCCTGAAGGTTTTGTGCCAATATTGAATGTTATTTGGAAGTGTTCATAATTCCCTCTATCTTAACTTCCAGCTGAAGAAAAACAGCCCCAAAGCATGATGCTGCCACCACCATGCTTCACTGTGGGTATGGTGTTCTTTTGGTGATGTGCAGTGTTGTTTTTGCGCCAAACATATCTTTTGGACTTATGGCCAAAAAGTTCAACCTTGGTTTCATCAGACCATAACACCTTTTCCCACATGCTTTTGGGAGACTTCAGATGTGTTTTTGCAAAATGTAGCCTGGCTTGGATGTTTTTCTTTGTAAGAAAAGGCTTTCGTCTTGCCACTCTACCCCATAGCCCAGACATATGAAAAATACGGGAGATTGTTGTCACATGTACCACACAGCCAGTACTTGCCAGATATTCCTGAAGCTCCTTTAATGTTGCTGTAGGCCTCTTGGTAGCCTCCCAGACCAGTTTTCTTCTCGTCTTTTCATCAATTTTGGAGGGAGCTCCAGTTCTTGCTAATGTCACTGTTGTGCCATATTTTCTCCACTTGATGATGACTGTCTTCACTGAGTTCCATGGTATATCTAATGCCTTGGAAATTCTTTTGTACCCTTCTCCTGACTGATACCTTTTTAACAATGAGATCCGTCTGATGCTTTGGAAGCTCTCTGTGGACCATGGCTTTTGCTGTGGGATGCGACTAAGAAAATTTCAGGAAAGACCAACTAGAGCAGCTGAACTTTATTTGGGGTTAATCAGAGGCACTTTAAATGATGGCAGGTGTATGCAGACTCCTATTTAACACGATTTGGAATGTGATTGCTTAATTCTAAACACAGCTACACCCCCACATTGTTTTTATTTTTTATTTTTCTTCCCTCCACCTAAAAGATTTCAGTTTGTTTTTCAATTGAGTTGTACAGTTTATAGGTCACATTAAAGGTGGAAAAAGTTCTGAAATGCTTTATCTTTGTCTCATTTTTTTACAGCACAGAAACCTGATATTTTAACAGGGGTGTGTAGACTTTTTAAATACACTGTGTATGTGTGTGTGTGTGTGTGTATATATATATATATATATATATATATATATATATATGTATATATATATGTATGTATATATATATATATATATATATGTGTATATATATATATATATATATATGTGTATATATATATATATGTGTATATATATATATGTGTATATATATATATATATATATATATATATATATATATATATATATATATATATATATATATATATATATATATATATAATGTGTGTGTATATATATATATGAGAGAGAAACTTAATTATAAAAATATTAAAATCTAATTCAAAAAAATTCTAGGATCTAAACTTGTCTGAACTGTTAGTTTTTTTTTTGTTTGTTTTTTTCCCTATGGACTTCTAGAGAATATATCTCTATATCACCTTCATATTCCCGCTGTATGATATGGATATGTCTCATATTGATTGAGTCCTCTTCCGACTCATTCAATAGGCAGATCACGTTTTGTTTCCCAGGCACTATTTAGCCATGCAAATTGATCAGTACACTATGATACTGTTAGGTAAGTGCGTGATCACATGGTACCAACACGTGCGGTATAATTGCCAGTTGATACCAATTAGAATCACAAATACAAGTGTTCCTCATTGCTTGCTAATTAGACTGGTTAGCAGGTGTAGATCAGAGTATGTTTGGTCCTGTCATCACAGTTCATTTTATTAAGTGAAGTATGTAACTAACTAATATTAGCTCCTGTGTAAGCCACGAGCATAAAAACATTTTTGGAAAAATTATCTGTGAATAGAGGAATCCATTTAGTTTTTGTTGCATCATTTTTTGTCAGTGTGGGAGGATAGAACAGGGAGCGGTCAGAAAGCTTTGATAGATATTTGACACCTCCTAGGCACAGAAACGGGTTCCCTGGTGGTCCAGTGGTTCGGATTCACCACTGCAACTTGGGTTCAGTTCCAGTCAGGGCACCAAGAGCATAGAGCTCCTGGCATTCCTAGGTGGTCCCATCCAAGTACAGACCGGGCCCAACCTTGCTTGGCTTCAGGATGGTTTGAGCTCTTGGTTCCCTAACTGGAATTGAGCCCAGGTTGCAGTGGTGAAAGCACCGAATCCTAACCACTGGACCACAAGGGATCAATACAAAAACAAACCTTTTAGACCTCTTCAGTTTAGCAGCTCTCCTTGTCTGAGCACTTTGATGGCTAGTGTGCATAAAGGGGAAGGTTATGCTATTGGGGATTGGTCTCTCTTTCTGTCCTGTTGTCTAATGCCACTTTATTCCGTTCTGTTGAAAGATTGTCATAACCGCGATCTAATAATATTATTATTATTGTTTATTTATAAAGCGCCGACATATTCCGTAGCGCTGTACATAAGTTAACACGTAGTAAAGCAAGGAGGGCCCTGTCTTCGAGCTCTGAATCCAATGCCCATGGTGCTTTCCCAAAGTACATTGCAGGATAGAAACTTGCATATCGCATATACTCGGTTCCTTCTAGTTGTCTAATTGTGTTAGAAACCAAAAGCAATGTGTCACACTAATAAAGCTTAAAAATAGTCTGCATTTTTATTTAAATTAAATCATTAGTTATTATCAAGTTCTTTATAAGAGTATATTCTAAATATGACACTTCAGTGGTTCTTTAATGACCAAAAGTAGGTCAGCCCGGTTTGGTTTGGATGGCACCAGGCTTACCCAGCTGTGTTACAGCAGTGATATTCTTCATGTTGCTGCGATCCGATAAATATAAAAACCCTTTTATATTTCCAATGGCAAGGACATTCCTGTTGGCTTCAAGCAGTGACAAAGTGACAATGTGCATTGTGCTACAAGGATTGAGGGGATGGGAGCATACTGCAATCTAAGAATGTCTCTGTGGGTACTTCAAACCAGCTAATGCTCAAAGCGTGATCTGTGGCACGGTCCTCCTACATGGCACGAACAGAACTGCTTGATCCTAAACCATCTGGAGCTCTTCCCTAAACTACACAAGGGGCAGTCAGCTGTCACTGTAAGTGCTCCTCATGGTTTAGAAGAGCAAAAGATTGTATGTAGGAATGATATTTCTCTATATTAATGATTATATACACTAGGAACTTTCCCGTCAAAAATGACAGGATTAAAATTGTAAGGCTGGCAATGCTGTTTACCACACAATGCTTTTGGTCCTCTGAGCACCTTCGGCGCTAATTGCTAGCCCTGTGCTGAGCGCCCTTGGCGCTCATTGCAAGCCTCTCCCCCTTTTACTTTAAGTTTCCTGCTTTGCACTCATCACCTTTTTGGCGCTCATTGCGAACCTTTCCTCCCGCCTACTGTACGGGGCTGCTCATTGCAGGTTTGGTTAACCTGCAAGTTTAGTGCTTGGGAATGCCGTGTGTCTCTTTCCAGCATCTGTCCCGTCCATGTGTGTTTCTACTCTGTGTGTGTGCTGAATGTTTGTGTGTCGCTCGGTGACTACCGTTGGTTTTATTTTCCCGCGTGCCTGGCGTTGTTCGTGTCTTTAGCGTCATGTATTTTGTAAGTTTTCAAGCTTGGCATTGCTGAGTCTCGTTTTCTGAAATTTTGCTTTTTTGGTCCCCCCCTTTTTTTTCCTCGCTTAGGCGATTTTCGAGTGACAAAAAATGCCAAATATGGGTGTAATTTGCTTGCAATGTCACTCCCAGGCATCCTGTGTCTCCTATGCTGTGTGTTATCATTTTTTTTTGGTGGGTTTTTAGAGTTACGCGCTTGAACAGTGCTGTGCCGCTGGCTTCAATGGCGCTTGCAGCCCAAGTGCTGTGCGGCTCCTTCACCTCACTTTGCGCGGCTCACATGTGTGATGGCGCCGCTGGCTGCAATGAGCGCCTTTTGACTCTCATTGCAGCCCAAGTGCTGCATCGCAAGATCCACAAATATATATATTAGGTATTTCCTGCTCAATTCTCTCAGAAATACAGTTGATGCACTGCACATCATTGTGGGGTAGATTTTAGTAGCGAGTAGTTCACTAAAGCACTTGTTTCACATATGGTGGGCTGAAGAGTGATAGAAGCCTCCACCGTACAGTAGTACAAACAATGAATAAGTACAATAGTGATTCCATTTTTAAATGTTTAAAAAAATAAGTGAAACTTATTTCCTGCTCAAATCTCTCATACAGTTGATGCAATGCACTCTGGGGAAAACTGGGCTGGGAAATGCAAATTGGACCACAATGCATGCTCACTCTTATTAATCCAATAACCATTTTATATATGGCTCATCGCTTAAGTTGTACGGATCCCCCTCCGAACCCCTCTTGTACTCCAGGATAGATGAGAAAAATTAGCAGAAAACAACCCCTTTAAGCCTCAACCCATAATCCTGTGTATATTTATGTGATAGGATAATGTAAATAGTGTCTGTGTGTGTATAGCTCATACATTTAACCCATTGACTATAGTTTGGCTGCCTCATAGGTAACCTGCCCGGCTCCTAAGTTTCAGATCTTTCTTTGCAGAGCTCATTTGTGACTTCCATGTCTCTTTTTAGTTGCATTTTGGTCTCCTGAGACTTGATGATTCTGAAATAAGAATACATATGAATTGCGGAGCTTTACAATATTTTACTTTTCTTGTATTTAGATTTCATCTGTAACCCCTGGTTTTACAACTGCCAACACAAACCAGTGATGGAGTCGAAAGCCAAAGACGGGGAAGAAGAGAACCTACAGAGTGCATTTAAGAAGCTGCGCGTTGATGCAGACAGGTATGGAATTAAAGGACTTTATCTACTTTTTAAAGGACCACTGAATTTCAAGGGAAAAAAACATTTGCTGGTGAAGTATGTAACAAACTAAAAATATTACTATTTTGGGAAACATCTGAAATTTTGAAGATTGTTTGTGTAAAAACAACATTTTGGTTCGTACATTGAATCTTGAAAGCTTGATGATGTGGTGGGGTTGGAGGGCAGACAGAAGTACAGAGCCTTTTTTTATATATTGGGATAATATAGGAATGTACTAGGTCTTCATTTTTATGAAGTTGTATGATAAAATAAATTTTTTTTCGCATAGGCAAACACAATGTGGGCATCTATTTGGGCATTCAAAATTCATCCCTAACTTAAATGGGCCAGACAGGGCCTGGCCTCAGTAGGTGCTAGCCAAATTGGGGGGGGGGGGGGGGTTTGGGCTATGGGGTTTCCGTTCAGTGGCCAAGTGCCAGAATATCTGTCTCCCAGGCCAGGTTCCTCCTTATCTCTCCATCAAATGGTATAGCTATAGCACCATGTCTGGGCTCCTCAATCGGTCTGATGGCTGTAGCTTATCTGTATTGGCCGTTTGTGAACTAGGAGACTGTGGAGAGGGGTATCTGACAATAGCGATTCCTAATCCAGTTTATGACCGTCTAAGTGGTCGGGTACTGATAGACCAAGGCCCCCATTTAATTGGCCAAATTGTAATCACTGAAGCCCTTAACGTAGCCCGTAAAAGTTACTGATATTCAATTGGCCTCTCTTAGCTACCCGCAATCGATTTGTGAGTTACAGGCTCAAAATCCCTGCGGTTGTCAAAAACTTAACTCTGTCCTACCAGTGCTAAAAACGCAAAATCCATATTTAATTGCAACAATTCAACAAGCCCGCAATTGCTTACAGACCTGTAAAGGGCAAATGTATCAAACATTTCTACGAGTATTAAGAGCGGACACGCAAGTGGGTTCAACACCTGTTCGTAACACTGCAAAAGTAAATAAACACACACTACTTCACTTTAAAATACTGGGAAAGCAACAAAAGGCATTTTATTTCTATGTTATTGATCCCAGGACTCAAGGAGTTAATACATGTCAGGCCACCCACCTGGACTAGAACAGATGATTGCGAGTCAGATTGCAGATTGGACTTCTAACACTAATTGTAGTCTAAACTCCATTTTTTACTGACGTCATGATGATGGTCTCATTTACTATTAGCTCTGTCTAAATTGTAACTTACGGGCTTGCTTACTTGATCATGCCCTGAAAGACTACGTATGGGTTCATGGTTTACGGCTTTAGGCTTTAGCCCTGTAATTGCGGGATGGAGTCAATTGACTATAGCCAAAATTGTAACAAATTTCTAACCATTAGACTTATACCCACAGGCATTGTAATTACGGGCTTCGAATTGAATGGGGGCTATAGTCTTTTCTTGGTTTCCTGCGACTGTAGCGAGTTACAGAGTTTAGGAGAACGGAAGGGGTTGGCGACACTTTTTTTTTTTTTTTTAAAGCACTGTGGTTGGGTTGGGGATAGCTGGTAGATCATTGGGATGGATGGTTATACTTCATCGGACACAAACAGCCTCTCTTCCAACCTAGGTGGAATAGAGTGCCAGGGGAGTGTGTCATACTTTTATCCAGCCAGGACTTTCAAAAAAATATCTACAAAGTCAACTTCCCATAGAAAGCATGGGGGGTGGCCTTAACTGATTGATTCAAGAAGATAATAAGTTGCGTTTTAAGACAATTGATAAATGGGATATCGCTTACAAAGTACTTGACGTCTCTTGACATTTGTCTACTCAAACAAAGTGTTTCAATTGTTTGAAAACCTTGTTTACTCTGCAAGGTGTCTAAATCAACCTGTAGACAGTCCCATTCAAATTTATGGAGCCAAAACTGGTGCTACCGAGTGTTTGCACCCATGCAAAGTCCTGGCCAGATCTCTGTACTGGGAGCGCACTTGGTATTGCAGTCGAAGTAGCTAAAAGGCAGATTTAAAAGAACATGAAACTAATAAAATACTAATTATTCTTCTGGTTTTCATGACTGTACCGCCACATTTGTATTATGATGCCTAGGTATTAAACATTATCCAAAACACTTTATACACATAAAAAGCATTTCAACAAGAAAAACAGGAAATTTGGCTCCAGTGGGCTAGCCACTTCTGATAAAGTCCTTTGGGGATATGTTGACCATCGTAGGTTGGGATTTTGGTCAAGTTCATTTAATAGCCTTTTCATGGTAACCAGAACAGTGATTGTAGTCTTTTAAAGGATGTTGAGGAGATCTAACAAAATTACCTGGCCATGTTTTTAAATATTATTCCCATAGTATTCATTAGAATGAGTCCTGAATACATTGTTGGTTTGTTTTTTAAAATGTATATAATTTTGTACATGACTTTACGATGAAACCAACTTGTTGAGGCGGTGAAGTCACTTTTAAATTAACTTCAACTGATAACTGGCCCGTTATTACCTATAGATCCTGTACGTGGTCCCATTACCTCAGCATATTACTTGGAAAGCTGAAATGAGGGAACCTCCCTGACCATATATAGTTAATTATCCTCCCTTCTGAATACACCTCTTTTTAAAGACCCTGTATCCTGTTAAAGGATCTAGTTCTTAGTGTCACTGCTGTTTGACACCAATGAATCGGCTTAGTCCCACCACACAAAGAATAGATATGTTTGAAAACCTTAAGTTGATTAATAAGGAAAAGTCCTATAGCTAGATTTTAATTGGAAAACACAATGTTGATACCTTTGCTGTGGTTTGGGGATCCCATGATACTGGAAGTTGTGTGAAAGGGGCGTTTACATTTCTGGAGAACATTGGTTGCATTGAATGATGCAAGGTATCTGCTTCTGGAACCATGACAGGAAAGGTTGTGGTGTTGTTTGCAATCTTATCCAGTTACCAAACAAAGGCTCTAGACTTCTGTCCACACCACTCCCTCCGCTGATAAGTACACCCCCCCACATCATCCAGCTTTGTCTTATGTAACCGAGACTTTGCCTTTAATGAAGAGCGATGAAGGCAGAAGAGGAGCAAATTATTGGTTAGAAGGGCAGTTAAACCTGGTGATCGATGCATTTAGCAGCGTCCTCCTGGGTCCTTGCTTAAATTTGCTCGTAACCTTAACTTGATGGTAAGATAATGTTTTAGACTGCAGAGGCTCTTTAACATGTTGCACAAGACGAGATATTGAAGTAGTTGGTCTCCACCTGGTAAGGTCACGTTGGGTATGGCTGTGATACAAGTCTAAACCTCTTTAAGAATAATCCGTAATCGACAAGGCTGCCTTCCAACCAAGGGGATACCTTTATTGCCTGGAACGTGTGTGTATGTATATGTTCCCAGAGTGCAGTGTAATTGTATTTCTCAGTATCCCGAGCAGGAAACAGTTTTTTTTTAACTTGTCTTAGACATTCAAATGTGAAATATAAATATATAACACGCCACAAGAATAATTTTTCTTATGGTGGGGGAAAAGAGTAATAGAAGCCCTCCACAGTACATTTGGGTTCCCATTTGATTGTCTAAAAACACAAAAAATATCTATCAATATAATATTATTGATTGTATGGCTATTATCCTAATTTAGTTAATATAAACCTTGTCTCCTTTTATAGATCCGCGGTTTCCCTGTGTTCAGCAGATAGCTGCACAAGACCTTCTGTTGAAGATACCAAGCCTAAAGTTTTGTGCTCCTTAAAAGAGAGCTGGCATGGGTGAGTAACAGACCGAGGCACAGACAATTGGGTTAGCACCAGAACCGGGTGTGGGCCAGAAAAACGTTATACTCCTGATGAGAACGTCCCGTTTGCCGGAGGACGCCTAAACACTGTTTTCTTAGGGGGCAGGTTAAAATATTTTGAGTTATTTTGTCGTTTTCTTAATAACATTGATGTGTTTATTTGCAATTTTTCAAGATCGTGTTTGGCTTGCTAGATTTTACATAAAGATATAAAAAAACATCTTCTGAATTGTAGGCCATCAAGAAAGACCACGAGAGGCGCAGGGAGAATGCCACGGAGAAGACGTTCCAAGTCCCCAGTCCTTCATCCTCCTAAGTTTACACATTGCAGCACAAAGACCGGCCCTCCGATATCACAGCTAAAACATAAAGCCATTTCCGAGCCCCAGGATAACACGGTGAGTTTGGGCAATTCATCGGCAAGAGAATTTGGGACAAGCTGTTCACCAAGCACTTCACTCAATGGCTGCCGAAGATTTTCTCTTGAGCCTTCAGGGGCCGGTGCTCCAGACACTACTTCTTCAGATCACGTCAAGGAACATTCACCCATCTCATTGGTGTCCGAGGCCGCTCTGAAAGCCGGTCACCCCTCCGATTTCCAATCCGTTTCCCAACACCACAAAGCCACCAAATGCCATTGCAAAGGTAAAGATTGCCAATGCAAGCACTGGCAAAACATGGAAGTGTACTCCTTTTCTGGTTTGCGGGACATGCTAACCGAATGCGAGAGATCGGACTACAGAACTCAAACGGCGGGTAACACCACATCGGGCTCCCCGCGCTCCTGCTCAGAACAAGCCCGGGCTTCAGTAGATGATGTCACCATAGAAGACCTTGCAGGTTACATGGAATATTACTTATATATTCCTAAGAAAATGTCCCACATGGCAGAAATGATGTACACCTGATAGCTGTCAAGTGATTTTTGTTTGTTTTTTGTTGTTTTTGCTTCAGCAAATAAGAATGGTTAAAAAAAACTAACTGCATGTAGGTAGTTTTTGAAGGAACTACCGGGTCCTTAACGCTTCACCGCCCCTTCGTCACCATTTTTCCATTTAAAATAAAATCTCTGCATCTTGCACATGTTTCCATTAATCACATCGTTCATTTCCTAATGTATCTGCCAGCATTTTCTGTTTAAAATATTAAATGGCAGCTGAAGGCATTAAAACTGCTCAAGTAGATCAGTGGTTCCCAATCCCCTCCTCCAAGACCCACCAGACCGGTCATGATTTTGGTTTAACACTGAGTGAACACAAGATGAGCAATTAGCATTCTATTTTCAGACTCTTAAACCGAGATCATGGCCTTTCTGGTGGGTCTTGAGGAGAGGATTGGGAACTGCTTACGTAGAGCAATCAAAATCAAGTAGGAAATGTGTAAAACTATTTTAAATGCAGCAGTGGTGGCTCTTATAGCACTCAACAGGTCCATTACAACCTCCGGTGCTGAATAGGAAATTCTCTTCAAGGTCCATCAATTACAAGCTGTCTATACATGTTTATATCCTGTCTTTACTGCAATAAGACATTTCACTTTGTATTTTCTCTTTGAGACTAGTTCTAAGAAACCTAAATTAATAAGTTTACATTTTTCTTGCAGGAAGGAGAGCTTATTACCATGTGTAGGGTGCTTGTGATTTTTGATCTTGCTGCGCGAAATTATATATATATATAATATATATATATATATATATATATATATATATATATATATATATATATATATATATATATATATATAATTTGATTCTTAGTGCTACATTTGCTACAGAGCAGTAAAGATATGCCCAATTAATATTATTAAGATCAAAAAAGGCTGGGGGGCTGTTAAAACTATTGAAGAAACGGGCATAAATAAGGTATTTAAATAATATTTGTTACTGTTTTTTGTTTGTGCTTTCATTGTAAAGTGAGAGTTTGGACTTGCCCAGCCCGTCGGGCCTCATCGCTGGCAGTGGACGTTGCATGCAGGCAGCTGTTGCTCATTTATCATGCTGGGGTGGATTGTACTGGGGTGAATATAGTAATGAATGATCCTTACTGCTTGCTCCATGATGGGAATGTTTATTTTAGGTTTTGAAATCTGCCGTAGTATTCAGAAAGTCAAAAATAGATAGTGGGGAAAGATTGAATCCTTTCCATGCAGTATTGTGAAGCTGCTATATTAAGATAGCTTAATGGGGGGGGGATCCTTCTGTTCTTGCAGTGTTACATCATTGTCGGTCCTGTTAGATAAAGCATTGTGTGTGTACAATTAGGAGAACTAGTCTGTTATCATCGAGGATGACCTAAATATCTGATTGGTTACCCAGTTGCAGTAATAGTTGTGAAAAACCTTACAGCTGGGGTATTGAAATGTGTTTGATCTCTAAACGCATTCGATTGTAATGTTAGCCAAATAAACATTCAGTAAAATAACCCTCCTTACAAGTTTTGTGATCTGTTGCTCTTCTTTTTTTCTTTTTTCCTGGTCTCTTCCACACACGAAAAGCAAACACTGGGGAATACTATGGCATGTGTGAGCAGGGTCACATTGTTCCCACACCAAAGAGGGATATAAGAAGATAAGTCAGAACACACCCGTTGTGGCATGTCAATGTGGCATATTAGATTGTATACTGTTGGTGTGAGAGGTCTAAATCGTTCCTCCTAAATACTATTTAGGTAAAAAATATATTTTTAACTAAATTAAGGCTATTCGAATACTTAAATACAATGTTCTAGGGGAGGATGTACCACTGGTGCAGGTGGTTGCACCAGGACGCTCCTTTGGGCCCCCCAGTGCTATTTTTTTTTTTCTTTGTGTAATGGACCCCTGCCCCCTCAGTGCAGCAGATCCCCCCCCCCCCCCCCCCCCCCCCCACACACACATACACACACTTTGGACGCTGGCATTTATTGGCGATCCATCGTTAACCTTCCCCTGCCATCTGTTCATTTTGCTGGGGCAGGGAATCCTGAATGACATCACACTGAATGACATCACACATGATATCATTCTGGATTCCCTGCCACAGAATGGCGGATAATACTGCACCACTGAGTCCCTGAATCCACAGGAATGGGGGGGGGGGGGGTTCAACTACACTAAAAACAAAAATTGCTCCTCACCTTGTGGGGGGGGGGGGGGGGGGGGGGGGCTGGGTTCAAAATGTATTTTTGCACCAGGGCCCTCCATTCACTAGCTCTGCCACTGCGATGATCATTTATGTTAATTCCCTGTCACATTTTCCTTAGCGCAGGGGTTTAAAAGTAATACATCATTTTCTTTGCCTGAAAAATTATAAAATGGATATTTCGGTTTATCAAAAGAGTAGAAAATACTTATTCCCTCTACTGCCAGACCCTGTTCTAGTAAATGTTTTGGACTAACTTGATTTCTCCATAGGGATCCATTAGTCCGAAACAAGTCCTGGATTTGTTTTCCATGATTTTATTCACCAATCCATTTATGGCGATATGAATCGGGAACCGGTTATTCCCTTTTGCCTGATCTAGCCAAACACACATTTTGCAGGAGCACCTGTCGTTATTAATAATAAAAAAAAAATCTGGCGTTACGTGCTTATATCACTAAGATTTCGAGCAAAAAAATAAATAAAAAAATCTTGTAACTCTTATATGAATGATGGAAAATATGTACTTTTGGATCAAATTATGCTGTTCTTAATTAAAATGTAATTATTTGAATCGATCCTCTAGTCGCTCAGTGAGTTGGTGACTTAAACCGTGGGCTCGTTTCTGCTTATATAAGCTCCCAGTATTCCTATGGTAATCATGAACACAATAATCTTATTGGTTAAGCAAGGTGACCATTACTGCATTAACTTAGTTGGTCCCCGTCAAGAGGAGGGACCAGCTGGACAAACCAATAAATGGATCCCACCGGTTAGGTCTGCTCCGGGTGTCTGTGTATTGGCGCTAGGGATTCCCTAGAAGGAGGCCTGTTGCAGGACCTGGGAAAAATGGTGGTTGGTAAATGTCTCTGTCCCAATCACTGAAAAGGAAATGCTTTTAATGCATCATGTTCCTTCAATATATCTCAAGAACACGGCAATAAGTAGAGAAGACGTATTATATATCCATAATGGGAGCAGCACAGCACTTTGTCTCATGTAGAAAGTTAAAGTTCACTTTGCAATTGTCATTGCACTTCACTTTAAGATTCTCCCCGACCAAAGCTATTGTGACAGCCCCTTTGATTGTATTTCCTTTGTGCATGGAATAAAATGAAAATCTCTGCATTCATATATATATTGGCATTAAATGAATATGAAAGGTTCTTGGACTTTACTTGGTATATAATATCCCTATAATATACCTGTGTATCTATACCATACAGGGACTAAACAATTTGTTTGATTTTTGGCAGTAAAAACAGAGCTTATAAGCACTTTTTAGTAAAATAAATTGCATAAAATTAAATGGATACACAGGTATGTTTTATACTATTACTATATATTTGAAATTGCCATTTAAAATTTTTGCCAATTTCAAAGCTGAACGCTAGGGGCGTATTGAGATGAACCAATAGTCCAGTGCACTTGCCCTTTAATAAATCTGGGCCTTGGTTTCTACAATTAGTGACCTAGAGAATGCTCTACTGAATACCACAAGAGACCTGTACATACAAGTTGTGCACCTCCAGGCTCTCCATGGGGTCTGTCAGTGCATATTCAGCAGGCACTGAGGAAATGACCCCACCAATGAGCTCTGTGCAATGAGGGAAGGGGCCTAGGCAGCATAGTAATGCACCGCTGGGGGATGGGTCCGACCTCTGGTAGAAGGTCTATATATGTTTGCTGTATTTTTTTTTTTTGTTTGTTTGTTTTGCATGAACATAAAACATTTTTTAGGAAAATCTGTTTCAGTGCAGGAATCCATTTTGTGTTTGTTACATCACATCCTGAGAGCTGGATCCTGAGGGTGTGTTTGTTTTAGGTCAACTAGGCAGCCACCTAGAGGTGCTTTCCTATGAAGAGCGCCTCATTTCACACTTCGCAATGTTCCAAAGCCTAAAAAAAGGAAATAAGGCCGTTCACAGACTCGTCACTGGAGAAGGAACTGGCAAACCACTCCAGAATCACAGTCAAGAAAACCATATGGAGCACAACCAGAAATACCAACAGATGTCCCTGGTCACCGAGTCGTACACGACTGAAGGACTGAACAACAAGACGCTACAAACATATTCTAAACATTGCCCAGTGATATTTTAAGGAGATAATTTCATCACTGCTGTAAAATCACAAATATGTTCGTTAAGTTGTTTCCTGAAAATATATTGTAGCTATATGCCTTAAAATGTCTAGTAACAGGGGCTGGGCTGCACCGGGCACATTCCAGATGGCCCACTGTGGACTAATTGAGTGGACACTCAATCTGGACACTTTGGAGGGTGTGCACCAGCTAATTCATAGAAAATGCAACATAAAATATCCAAAAACACTCCAGACTTACCCCTATATGTTATTTTTTAATTACATTCCCACCAATCCCGTCACCCAGACATATTTCCAGGGCAAATTTTATTCTGGGACGGCAAGCTCATTCAGTGGGGCTCACCTGAAAATGTAAATGTCCGGTAACAACATTTCTGTGTGTATAAACACTCCTCCATATCCCTGGCAATTTGAGGCAGACTGCTGCCCCCTGAAACTGCGGCCCTAGGCCTATGAAGAAACACCACTAGCTTTCTTATCCATTTTTTAGACTGTAGTTTCCGACTCTCCGTGACCTCATGGACTGTAACACACCAGGACATCTTTATGTCCATGGTAATGCTGATCCACTCGGTTTTCATGGAGTGGGTTGCCAGTTCCTTCTCCGGCGGGCCACAGCATACAGCTCCTGGTATTCCTAGGTGGTCTCCCATCCAAGTACTGAAAATGACCAACCATGATCGGCTTCAGAGTGGTGTTACCTCTTGGTTCCCTGACTTGAATCTAACCCAGATCGCAGCGGTGATCGAACCTAATCTTAACCACTGGACCACCATGGAAACCTCTCCATTATATTGCATTGTGTATTTGCCATGTGCTTAACCCCTGTATAGTACTATGGAATATGTTGGTGCGTTACAAATAAAGAATAATAATAATAATTATTATTTTTTTTCATATTGGTTTCATAATGTTTTTCAGTCCTAATTGTACCATGAGCCACCTGGATTGAGCTCATGTCCCACGGGTGGTCCGCAGAGCGCACTTTGGAGAACCTCTGAGATAAATAGTACAGAATACAACTACATCCAATACAGTGCTGCTGTAAAAAATAAAAAGGAAGAGAATACAAGAACAAAAGTTTAAGATTAAAAGTAAGTTTGCAAGTTTTCAATTTTGTAAGGTGAGCCGCACAGAAGCCTGGATTTGAGGATTTCCTTTCTGTGCACAGGTGAGTCACTCGTGATAACTGAAGAAGCAACAGCCTTGTCTTACGCAGCAGGGATAACCTCAAATCCTGGCCTGTGTGTGGCTCTCCAGGACCGGACTTGCCTAATGCCGAGCCTACTGAAACTCAGTGAATTGCTACTTGCAGATATATAATATAAACAAACTAGAGTAATTACCCGTCATAAATAAATTACACTCGGTCCCCCTGTCCCTCCTCAGTCCCCCTGTCCCTCCTCAGTCCCCCGTCCCTCCTCAGTCCCCCGTCTCTCCTCAGTCCTCCTGTTCCTCATCAGTTCCCATGTACCTCCTTAGTCCTTCTGTCCCACCTCAGTCCCCCCCTCCTCAGTTCTGCTGTCCCTCCTCAATTCCCGTCCTTCCTCTGTCCCCTGTCCCTCCACGGCCTTCCTGTCCCTCCTCAGTCTGCCTGTTCCTGCTCAGTCCCCATGTCCCCTCCTCAGTCCGAAAGTCCCTCCTCAATCTGCCTGTCACTGCTCAGTCCCCCATCCCTCCTGTCCCAAAGTCCCTCCTTAATCTGCCTGTCACTGCTCAGTCCCCCATCCCTCCTGTCCCAAAGTCCCTCCTTAATCTGCCTGTCACTGCTCAGTCCCCCGTCCCTCCTCAGTCCCCCATCCCCCTCCCTCCTCAGTCCCTCTGTCCCTCCTCAGTCCCCCTGTCCCTCCTCAGTCCCCCCTCCCTCCTCAGTCCCAAAGTCCCTCCTCAGTCCCCCATCCCCCTCCCTCCTCAGTCCCTCTGTCCCTCCTCAGTCTTGCTGGTGTGACAGACATTGCCTGTTATATTATAAGACTAGCGACTTGCTCCTTGACAAAGATGACACAAGAAAATTTTAGGAAATTGCAATGTTGTTCACAACACATTGCGAGGCTCTCCTCTACTCTACTTCCTTTGCCTTCCCATGTGTCTCTTCCCCCCTCTCCGTCCCATGTGTCTCTTTCCACCTCTCCCTCCATTGTGTTTCCTTCCCCCCATATCCCTCCCCTGTGTGTCTTCCCCTCCTCTCCCTCCCCTGTGTGTCTCTCCCTCCCCTGTGTCTCTTACCCCTCTCCCTCCCCTGTGTCTCTTCCCCCTCCTTCCTCCCTTGTGTCTCTTCCCCCCTCCTCCCTACCCTGTATCTTTTTCCCCTCCTCTCCCTCCCTTGTGTCTCCTTCCACCCTCTCCCTACCGTGTGTCTCCTTCCCCCTCTCCCTCCCCTGTGTCTTTTCCCCCTCTCTCTCCCCTCTCCCTCCCCTGTGTCTCCTTTTCCCCCCTCTCACTCCCCTGTACCCCCTTTCGCCCTCTCCCTTTTCCCCTCTCCCTCCCCTGTGTCTCCTTTCCCCCCTCTCCCTCTCCTGTGCCTCCTTTCCCCACTCTTCCTTTCCCTGTGTCTTCTTTCCCCCTCTCCCTTCCCCCACTTGTGCCTCCTTTACCCCTCTCCCTCCCCTGTGTCTTCTTCACCACCTCTCCCTCACCTGTGTCTCCGTTCCCCCTCCTCTCCCTCCCTTGTGTCTCATTTCCCCCTCCTCTCCCTCCCTTGTGTCTAATTTCCCCCTCCTCTCCCTCCCTTGTGTCTCATTTCCCCCTCCTCTCCCTCCCTTGTGTCTCATTTCCCCCCTTATCTCCTCCCTTGTGTCTCCTTTCCCCCCCTCCTCTCCCTCCCTTTTGTCTCCTCCTTCTTTCCGTCTTTTGTGTCTTCTGTCCCCTTCGTGTCTTCTTTCTTCCTCACCTTCCCTGGCTTCTCCTCTGCGGCTCCTAGCATCCAGCTGGAACTATTTTCCTGGATCAATCCGCTCATGAGCGATTGATCAATGAAAGTTGTTCTGGCAGAAGGACGGAAGGGTCGGAACCAGGTACGGGCCGGGCCGTAAGCTACTGGCAGGGTTTGCACCAACCAGGTATGTGCCTGTTCTGGGGGCCGGAGCATCAGTGGGGCAGGGGGAGACTGTACTGGGGGTCGGAGCATCAGTGGGGCAGGGGGAGCCTACAGTGGGACAGGGACCAGCTCTCAGCAACTTGCTGCCAAGACATAGCCTCTGATAGGGTGAATGTGCAGGGTAATGTCTTAGCCTATCAGAGACTGTGTCTGCATATAAATGCAGTGGGCAGACCCATACAAGGCAATAAAAACAGAGCTTATAAGCACTTCTTAATAAAATAACGCACATAAAAGTAAATAGATACACAGGTATATTATAGGGATATTATATACCTAGTAAAGTCCAAGAACCTTTCATATTCATTTAATGCCAATATATATATTTATGAATGCAGAGATTTTCATTTTATTCCATGCACAAAGGAAATACAAATCAAAGGGGCTGTCACAATAGCTTTGGTCGGGGAGAATCTTAAAGTGAAGTGCAATGACAATTGCAAAGTGAACTTTAACTTTCTACATGAGACAAAGTGCTGTGCTGCTCCCATTATGGATATATAATACGTCTTCTCTACTTATTGCCGTGTTCTTGAGACATATTGAAGGAACATGATGCATTAAAACCATTTCCTTTTCAGTGATTGGGACAGAGACATTTACCAACCACCATTTTTCCCAGGTCCTGCAACAGGCCTCCTTCTAGGGAATCCCTAGCGCCAATACTGGGGGCCCGAGCATCTGTGGGGCAGGGGGAGCCTACAGTGGGGCAGAGGAGCCTGTACTGGGGGCCCGAGCATCTGTGGGGCAGGGGGAGCCTACAGTGGGGCAGAGGAGCCTGTACTGGGGGCCCGAGCATCAGTGGGGCAGGGGGAGCCTGTACTGGGGCCCCAAGCATCAGTGGGGCAGGGGGAGACTACAGTGGGGCAGGGGAGCCTGTACTGGGGGCTCGAGTATCAGTGGGGCAGGGGGAGCCTACAGTGGGGCAGGGGAGCCTGTACTGGGGGCCCGAGCATCAGTGGGGCAGGGGGAGCCTGTACTGGGGGCCCGAGCATCGGTGGGGCAGGGGGAGCCTACAGTGGGGCAGGGGAGCCTGTACTGGGGGCCCGAGCATCAGTGGGGCAGGGGGAGCCTGTACTGGGGGCCCGAGCATCAGTGGGGCAGGGGAGCCTGTACTGGGGGTCCGAGCATCAGTGGAGCAGGGAGAGCCTGTACTGGGGGCCCGAGCATCAGTGGGGCAGGGGGAGCCTACAGTGGGTCAGAGGAGCCTCTACTGGGGGCCTGAGCATCAGTGGGGCAGGGGGAGCCTGTACTGGGGGCCTGAGCATCGGTGGGGCAGGGGGAGCCTACAGTGGGGCAGAGGAGCCTGTACTGGGGGCCCGAGCATCAGTGGGGCAGGGGGAGCCTGTACTGGGGGCCCAAGCATCGGTGGGGCAGGGGGAGCCTACAATGGGGCAGAGAAGCCTGTACTGGGGGCCCGAGCATCAGTGGAGCAGGGGGAGCCTGTACTGGGGGCCCGAGCATCAGTGGGGCAGGGGGAGCCTACAGTGGGTCAGAGGAGCCTGTACTGGGGGCCTGAGCATCAGTGGGGCAGGGGGAGCCTGTACTGGGGCCCCAAGCATCAGTGGGGCAGGGGAGCCTACAATGGGGCAGAGGAGCCTGTACTGGGGGGGGCGAGCATCAGTGGGGCAGGGGAGCCTGTACTGGGGGCCCGAGCATCAGTGGGGCAGGGGGAGCCTACAGTGGGGCAGAAGTGTCTGTACTGGGGGCCCGAGCATCAGTGGGGCAGGGGGAGCCTGTACTGGGGCCCCAAGCATCAGTGGGGCAGGGGGAGACTACAGTGGGGCAGGGGAGCCTGTACTGGGGGCCCGAGCATCAGTGGGGCAGGGGGAGCCTGTACTGGGGGCCCGAGCATCGGTGGGGCAGGGGGAGCCTACAGTGGGGCAGGGGAGCCTGTACTGGGGGCCCGAGCATCAGTGGGGCAGGGGGAGCCTGTACTGGGGGCCCGAGCATCAGTGGGGCAGGGGAGCCTGTACTGGGGGCCCGAGCATCGGTGGGGCAGGGGGACCCTACAGTGGGGCAGAGGAGCCTGTACTGGGGGCCCGAGCATCTGTGGAGCAGGGGGAGCCTGTACTGGGGGCCCGAGCATCAGTGGGGCAGGGGGAGCCTACAGTGGGTCAGAGGAGCCTCTACTGGGGGCCTGAGCATCAGTGGGGCAGAGGGAGCCTACAGTGGGGCAGAGGAGCCTGTAATGGGGGGGCGAGCATCAGTGGGGCAGGGGAGCCTGTACTGGGGGCCCGAGCATCAGTGGGGCAGGGGGATAATACAGTGAAGCAGGGGGAGCCTGTACTGGGGCCCCAAGCATCAGTGGAGCAGGGGGAGCCTACAGTGGGGCAGAAGAGTCTGTACTGGGGGCCCGAGCATCAGTGGGGCAGGGGAGCCTGTACTGGGGGCCCGAGCATCAGTGGGGCAGGGGGATAATACAGTGAAGCAGGGGGAGCCTGTACTGGGGCCCCAAGCATCAGTGGGGCAGGGGGAGCCTACAGTGGGGCAGAAGAGTCTGTACTGGGGGCCCGAGCATCAGTGGGGCAGGGGGAGCCTGTACTGGGGCCCCAAGCATCAGTGGGGCAGGGGGAGACTACAGTGGGGCAGGGGAGCCTGTACTGGGGGCCCGAGCATCAGTGGGGCAGGGGGAAAATACACTGGGGCAGGGGGAGCCTGTACTGGGGCCCCAAGCATCAGTGGGGCAGGGGAGCCTGTACTGGGGGCCCGAGCATCAGTGGGGCAGGGGGAAAATACACTGGGGCAGGGGGAGCCTGTACTGGGGCCCCAAGTATCAGTGGAGCAGGGGGAGCCTACAGTTGGGCAGGGGAGTCTGTACTGGGGGCCCGAGCATCAGTGGGGCAGGGGGAGCCTGTACTGGGGGCCCGAGCATCAGTGGGGCAGGGGGAGCCTACAGTGGGGCAGGAGGGCCGCAATGCCTTCTCTATGTCCCACGGGCCTCTCGATGAGCGCCTTTGCGAGGCCCGCAACGGATGACAACTTGCAATACGACAACTATATAGGTGATTATTTTGCATATTGGCCCTTCAAGAAGAAACTTTGGAATTTGAAACATAACATCTCTAAAGGGTTGTTTCATGTTTTAATGATCTAAAAACTTTTTGCACAGTTTTAAAATAGAAAAGTAAAAAATGTTCATTGTTCCTTTGTAATGTATTTTTCTATTGACTGTTTACAATGACAGTCCCACCGAGCCAAATAAAGGTTATGTCCCAGAATTGTTTCTCTTTATTATCTCTATCACTGTGTAAGACATCCAGCAGGAGCAGACATTGTGCCTCATTTCTTTGTGGGGCAGCTTAAAGGTACATTTAAAAAATAAACCGTATTTGCTTTTGCACCTAAAGGGGCCTTTATTTTAGATGTTTTTGTTCCCATAGGCAGAAAACGTATCACAAAGTCCATGTAAATATTTCATATAATATTTGGAGCTTCACCTTCGTAAGATCTCTGCTGAGTGAAAATAAACCTAACTTGTGTCCTCAAACTGGAGGTGTACAAATAGGCAGCAGGCCCACTGGGCGGCTTGTACATACATCTACTGGGGAACTCTAAAATTAACATAAAAAGAGAATAGGTGTGTGCAAATGGGTGACAGGCCCACTGTGGAGTTTGTAAATACATCTACTGGGGAACCCTAAAATGATCCTGAAAAGAGAATGGGGGGGGGGGGGGTACAAATGGGCGGCTTGTAAATACAGTCACTAGGGAACCCTAAAATGATCCTGAAAAGAGAATGTGGGGGGTACAAATGGGCGGCTTGTAAATACAGTCACTAGGGAACCCTAAAATGATCCTGAAAAGAGAATGGGGGGGGGGGGTACAAATGGGTGGCTTGTAAATACAGTCACTAGGGAACCCTAAAATGATCCTGAAAAGAGAATGTGTGTGTGTGGGGGGGGGGGTACAAATGGGCGGCTTGTAAATACAGTCACTAGGGAACCCTAAAATGATCCTGAAAAGAGAATGTGGGGGGTACAAATGGGCGGCTTGTAAATACAGTCACTAGGGAACCCTAAAATGATCCTGAAAAGAGAATGTCGGGGGGGGACAAATGGGCGGCTTGTAAATACAGTCACTAGGGAACCCTAAAATGATCCTGAAAAGAGAATGTGGGGGGGGGGGGGGGGGGTACAAAAGGGCGGCTTGTAAATACAGTCACTAGGGAACCCTAAAATGATCCTGAAAAGAGAATGTGGGGGGGGTACAAATGGGCGGCTTGTAAATACAGTCACTAGGGAACCCTAAAATGATCCTGAAAAGAGAATGTGGGGGGTACAAATGGGCGGCTTGTAAATACAGTCACTAGGGAACCCTAAAATGATCCTGAAAAGAGAATGTGGGGGGTACAAATGGGCGGCTTGTAAATACAGTCACTAGGGAACCCTAAAATGATCCTGAAAAGAGAATGGGGGGGGGGGGTACAAATGGGTGGCTTGTAAATACAGTCACTAGGGAACCCTAAAATGATCCTGAAAAGAGAATGTGGGGGGGGGGGGGGGGGTACAAATGGGCGGCTTGTAAATACAGTCACTAGGGAACCCAAAAATGATCCTGAAAAGAGAATGGGGGGGGGGGGGTACAAATGGGTGGCTTGTAAATACAGTCACTAGGGAACCCTAAAATGATCCTGAAAAGAGAATGTCGGGGGGGGGGGGGGGACAAATGGGCGGCTTGTAAATACAGTCACTAGGGAACCCTAAAATGATCCTGAAAAGAGAATGTGGGGGGTACAAATGGGCAGCTTGTAAATACAGTCACTAGGGAACCCTAAAATGATCCTGAAAAGAGAATGTGGGGGGTACAAATGGGCGGCTTGTAAATGCAGTCACTACGGAACCCTAAAATGATCCTGAAAAGAGAATGTGGGGGGGGGGGGGTACAAATGGGTGGCTTGTAAATACAGTCACTAGGGAACCCTAAAATGATCCTGAAAAGAGAATGTGGGGGGGGGGGGGGGTACAAATGGGCGGCTTGTAAATACAGTCACTAGGGAACCCTAAAATGATCCTGAAAAGAGAATGTGGGGGGTACAAATGGGCGGCTTGTAAATACAGTCACTAAGGAACCCAAAAATGATCCTGAAAAGAGAATGTGGGGGGGGGGGGGGTACAAATGGGCGGCTTGTAAATACAGTCACAAGGGAACCCTAAAATGATCCTGAAAAGAGAATGTGGGGGGGGGGGGTACAAATGGGCGGCTTGTAAATACAGTCACTAGGGAACCCTAAAATGATCCTGAAAAGAGAATGTCGGGGGGGGGGGTACAAATGGGTGGCTTGTAAATACAGTCACTAGGGAACCCTAAAATGATCCTGAAAAGAGAATGTGGGGGGGGGGGGGTACAAATGGGCGGCTTGTAAATACAGTCACTAGGGAACCCTAAAATGATCCTGAAAAGAGAATGCGGGGGGGGGGGGTACAAATGGGCGGCTTGTAAATACAGTCACTAAGGAACCCAAAAATGATCCTGAAAAGAGAATGTGGGGGGGGGGGGGGTACAAATGGGCGGCTTGTAAATACAGTCACTAGGAAACCCTAAAATGATCCTGAAAAGAGAATGTGGGGGGGGGGGGTACAAATGGGCGGCTTGTAAATACAGTCACTAGGGAACCCTAAAATGATCCTGAAAAGAGAATGTGGGGGGGGGGTACAAATGGGCGGCTTGTAAATACAGTCACTAGGTAACCCTAAAATGATCCTGAAAAGAGAATGTCGGGGGGGGGGTACAAATGGGTGGCTTGTAAATACAGTCACTAAGGAACCCAAAAATGATCCTGAAAAGAGAATGTAGGGGGGGGGTACAAATGGGCGGCTTGTAAATACAGTCACTAGGGAACCCTAAAATGATCCTGAAAAGAGAATGTGGGGGGGGGGGGGGTACAAATGGGCGGCTTGTAAATACAGTCACTAGGGAACCCTAAAATGATCCTGAAAAGAGAATGTCGGGGGGGGGGGGGTACAAATGGGTGGCTTGTAAATACAGTCACTAGGGAACCCTAAAATGATCCTGAAAAGAGAATGTGGGGGGGGGGGGGGTACAAATGGGCGGCTTGTAAATACAGTCACTAGGGAACCCTAAAATGATCCTGAAAAGAGAATGCGGGGGGGGGGGTACAAATGGGCGGCTTGTAAATACAGTCACTAAGGAACCCAAAAATGATCCTGAAAAGAGAATGTGGGGGGGGGGGGGTACAAATGGTCGGCTTGTAAATACAGTCACTAGGGAACCCTAAAATGATCCTGAAAAGAGAATGTGGGGGGGGGGGGGTACAAATGGGCGGCTTGTAAATACAGTCACTAGGTAACCCTAAAATGATCCTGAAAACAGAATGTCGGGGGGGGGGGGGGGGTACAAATGGGTGGCTTGTAAATACAGTCACTAGGGAACCCTAAAATGATCCTGAAAAGAGAATGTGGGGGGTACAAATGGGCGGCTTGTAAATACATCCACTGGGCAACCCTAAAATGATCCTGGAAAGAGAATAGGGACTAATCCATATTGTTATTGTAAACGTGGAGGCGCCATGTCTTGGGATGACACCATGACAGATATCTTCACCACTGGGCCTCTCAGGTTCTGGTTTCAATCAGTTACATTTTCTATCTATGACTAATAAGCCAGAAGCCTTACTCTTTGTCTTGAAGTGATTCCTCACAGCAGGACACAAGACGTGGATCTTGATAGTCAGCGCACAGATACATATATGGAGGTTCTGCTGGTCACACTTTTCACCTTATCTTTGGCAAGTGATAAGCGAGTGGGCTATGTATGCGGGTTAGATAAGGTAGCAATGCAGCAGGAAATGTTTATAGGATATGTATTTATTAAGGTAAGGAAGGAAGCATTTCATTGTTTTAGATATAGAGGAATACTAGAAAAAGAGGTCATGCAACAGAGTGGCAGGTATAGGGCTCATATTTGGTGACATCATTACTTAAAGGTATATGGGAGTGCGCTGGGCTTTATTATTTTATTAGTCTTACACAAAAGTAGTTAATGTTTTTTATTGATTCGTAATAAGTTGAGATAAAAGGGGGTACTATAACCCTGCCCATTTGGGAAAAGGGTTTAACCCATTGTTGTTTGCCCCGGGGAGTGTGCAATTTGATTATTAACCAATCAGCAGTGAGTGGCAGCAACTGGAGTCTCAGTGCCCGTGAGCAGCATTGTGTCTGATGGAGGTTGGGTCACCGAGAGAGGGAGAGAAACAGGAGAGAGAAGATAGAGGGGGAGAGAAGAGAGAGGGGGAGATAGGGAGGAGTGAGACAAGAGAGAGAAGATAGAGGGGAGGAAGGGAGGGGAGAGACAGGAGAGAGAAGATAGAGGGGAGGAAGGGAGGGGAGAGACAGGAGAGAGAAGATAGAGGGGAGGAAGGGAGGGGAGAGACAGGAGAGAGAAGATAGAGGGGGAGAGAAGAGAGAGGGGGAGATAGGGAGGAGTGAGACAAGAGAGAGAAGATAGAGGGGAGGAAGGGAGGGGAGAGACAGGAGAGAGAAGATAGAGGGGAGGAAGGGAGGGGAGAGACAGGAGAGAGAAGATAGAGGGGAGGAAGGGAGGGGAGAGACAGGAGAGAGAAGATAGAGGGGGAGAGAAGAGAGAGGGGGAGATAGGGAGGAGTGAGACAAGAGAGAGAAGATAGAGGGGAGGAAGGGAGGGGAGAGACAGGAGAGAGAAGATAGAGGGGAGGAAGGGAGGGGAGAGACAGGAGAGAGAAGATAGAGGGGAGGAAGGGAGGGGAGAGACAGGAGAGAGAAGATAGAGGGGGAGAGAAGAGAGAGGGGGAGATAGGGAGGAGTGAGACAAGAGAGAGAAGATAGAGGGGAGGAAGGGAGGGGAGAGACAGGAGAGAGAAGATAGAGGGGAGGAAGGGAGGGGAGAGACAGGAGAGAGAAGATAGAGGGGAGGAAGGGAGGGGAGAGACAGGAGAGAGAAGATAGAGGGGGAGAGAAGAGAGAGGGTGAGATAGGGAGGAGTGAGACAAGAGAGAGAAGATAGAGGGGAGGAAGGGAGGGGAGAGACAGGAGAGAGAAGATAGAGGGGAGGAAGGGAGGGGAGAGACAGGAGAGAGAAGATAGAGGGGAGGAAGGGAGGGGAGAGACAGGAGAGAGAAGATAGAGGGGGAGAGAAGAGAGAGGGGGAGATAGGGAGGAGTGAGACAAGAGAGAGAAGATAGAGGGGAGGAAGGGAGGGGAGAGACAGGAGAGAGAAGATAGAGGGGAGGAAGGGAGGGGAGAGACAGGAGAGAGAAGATAGAGGGGAGGAAGGGAGGGGAGAGACAGGAGAGAGAAGATAGAGGGGGAGAGAAGAGAGAGGGTGAGATAGGGAGGAGTGAGACAAGAGAGAGAAGATAGAGGGGAGGAAGGGAGGGGAGAGACAGGAGAGAGAAGATAGAGGGGAGGAAGGGAGGGGAGAGACAGGAGAGAGAAGATAGAGGGGAGGAATGGAGGGGAGAGAGAAGATAGAGGGGGAGGAAGGGAGGAGAGAGACAGGAGAGAGAAGATAGAGGGGAGGAAGGGAGGGGAGAGACAGGAGAGAGAAGATAGAGGGGAGGAAGGGAGGGGAGAGACAGGAGAGAGAAGATAGGGGGGGAGGAAGGGAGGAGAGAGACAGGAGAGAGAAGAGAAAGGGAGAGAGAATATAGAGGGGGAGAAAGGGAGGAGAGAGAAGTGAGAAAAGATAGAGGGGGAGCAAGGGAGGAGAGAGACAGGAGAGAGAAGTGAGAGAAGATAGAGGGAGAGAAAGGGAGGGGAGAGACAGGAGAGAGAAGATAGACGGGGAGGAAGGGAGGAGAGAGACAGGAGAGAGAAGAGAGAGGGAGAGAGAAGATAGAGGGGAGAAAGGGAGGAGAGAGTCAGGAGAGAGAAGATAGAGGGGGAGAAAGGGAGGAGAGAGTCAGGAGAGAGAAGATAGAGGGGGAGAAAGGGAGGAGAGAGACAGGAGAGAGAAGAGAGGGAGACAGAAGATAGAGGGGGAGAAAGGGAGGAGAGAGACAGAAGAGAGAAGAGAGAGAGAAGATAGAGGGGGAGAGACAGGAAAGAGACATGAGAGAGAAGAGAGAGAAGATAGAGGGAGAGAAAGGGAGGAGAGAGAGAGGAGAGAGAAGAGAGAGGGAGAGAGAAGATAGAGGGGGAGAGAAGATAGAGGGGGAGAAAGGGAGGAGAGAGACAGGAGAGAGAAGAGAGGGAGAGAGAAGATAGAGGGGGAGAAAGGGAGGAGAGAGACAGGAGAGAGAAGATAGAGGGGAGAAAGGGAGGAGAGAGAAGAGAGAGAAGATAGAGGGGAGGAAGGGAGGGGAGAGACAGGAGAGAGAAGAGAGAGAGAAGATAGAGGGGGAGAGACAGGAAAGAGACATGAGAGAGAAGAGAGAGAAGATAGAGGGAGAGAAAGGGAGGAGAGAGAGAGGAGAGAGAAGAGAGAGGGAGAGAGAAGATAGAGGGGGAGAGAAGATAGAGGGGGAGAAAGGGAGGAGAGAGAGAGACAAGAGAGAGGGAGAGAGAATATAGAGGGGGAGAAAGGGAGGAGAGAGAAGAGAGAGAAGATAGAGGGGGAGAAAGGGAGGAGAGAGAAGAGAGAGAATATAGAGGGGGAGAAAGGGAGGAGAGAGACATGAGAGAGAAGATAGAGGGGGAGAGAGACATGAGAGAGAAGATAGGGGGGAGAAAGGGAGGAGAGAGAGACAGGATAGAGAAGAGAGAGGGAGAGAGAGAAGATAGAGGGGGAGAAAGGGAGGAGAGAGAGAGACAGGAGAGAGAAGATAGAGGGGGAGAAAGGGAGGAGAGAGAGAGACAGGAGAGAGAAGATAGAGGGGGAGAAAGGGAGGAGAGAGACAGGAGAGAGAAGAGAGAGGGAGAGAGAAGAAAGAGAAAAAAAGAAGAGAGAGGGTAGAATATAGTGGTGGATAGGGATAAAGAGGAGATCAGAGAGGGGGAGATAGGAGAGAGAGAAATAAAGAGAGGTGAGAGAGGAAAGAAGAGAGAGGGAGGAGAGAGACAGTAGAGAGAAGAGATAGAAAGAAAATGTGAAGGAGGAGAGGGAAGATAAGAGAAGAAAGAGGGAGAGAGAGAAAAAAGAGAAGAGAGAGGAGAGAATATAGAGGAGGGAGGGATAGAGAGGAGATAGGAGATGAGAGAGTGAGAGAGAAAAGAAGAGAGAGTGAGAGAGAAAAAAGAGAAGAGAGAGGAGAGAATATAGAGGAGGGAGGGATAGAGAGGGGATAGAGAGGAGATCAGAGAGGGAGAGAGAGAGAAGATAGGAGAGATAAAAAAAAAGAGGAAAGA
This sequence comes from Discoglossus pictus, assembly GCA_027410445.1. NCBI lineage: Eukaryota > Metazoa > Chordata > Amphibia > Anura > Alytidae > Discoglossus > Discoglossus pictus. The sequence continues at coordinate 16,538,282 of CM050174.1, read as the reverse complement.
GAAAGAGGAGAGAGGATAAGAGAGGGAGGAAGAGCGAGAAAGACGGGAGAGAGGAGAGGGAGAGAGGAGCGAAAGGGTGAGGAGACAGGAGAGAGAGGAGAGAAGAGAGTGAGACGTCTTCTTTTCAGTCTTTTCCTCTTTCTTAGGGAGATTTCATCTTTTTGGCGATATCTGTTCACATGAGAACAAATAAACACTAGCGCTGGCTTCTTACTATTTGTATTGCAAGCACTTTGCTCCCATATTACATCTGCAAGGAGCCCCTCCCTTACTTATTTATATATAGATAACATCACATAGGACTTATATAGAGTTATATAGAGAGAGGGAATACACGCACACGCACACACACACAAGTAGGACTCCATGTGATTCACACACAAGGACAGACCTCACGTGCTGTACTGAGCATGTCAGAAGCCACTGGCAGGCAAACTGTTACATTATTGTAGCTGCCTCTGATTGGCCCAAACTAAATATGTCTTTTATGCTAATTGACCTTTTATTTTCAGGGGTGTTCCTTCTCTAAACCAACTGCCTGATAACTGAGTTTATTAAAGTTTTCCTTTTTTTCAAGTAAAAATGTTTGCATACACTACTGATTCTCCTCCATCAGACGCATTCATAATCCAGGAAACTCCCATATATCTTTAAAGGCTGTAAAATACTTTAAGCTCCCATAAAGAGTTACTTATGGAACAAAATTATACCTGATTCTTTTTGTAATATTAAATTCAGCCAGTAGAGGGAGTAGCTTATTTTTCCATAGCGCTCCATAACTCAGCTGGTGCAGCGCTCAGACACCTTCTGATCCAGAATTAGGAGGGCCTTACTGAGCAGCTTGTACAGGGATTATAGTCACACTTTTTAACCCTTTTGTAACGTCTAAAACTTGGTAACAAATATATAAATTCCTCTATAATCTAATCTGTGACTAATCATGGTGGCTTAGGTCCTCCTCATCCCTGAGGACCAGCAGATAAAAGGTCCATGACTGTAAACTATTGAGGACTACAGTGGTCTGAGATTTTTAGATAATATCGGCCATATTAGATGGGTCTATTGGTATGGATTGAGTGTCAACATGTAGGTTTATTTACTTGCAGGACCCCGGGTGAAAGTCTCTACTTTTGCAAGCAACGCCTCTGAGACTTAAGGAGCTTCCAGCCTCTCAGAGACTTTGCCTTTTTAGGAAGCATTTCCCTAACATTGAAACAAAAGTGACTTTTCGGTTTAAAAATAAAAAGGTTTGAAAGACTAGCATGATTTGTATAAGAAAAACTAGACATTTCAAAGCAGGGATCTGTCAATCAAGACCACCCCGCCCCCCCCTCCGGACCTCCTCTACATTATTATAGTTACATAGTAATCGAGGTAGAAAAAAAAGCTTTCAGTCCATCAAATTCAAGCTTTTTAGATCTCCTCTGAACCTTGTAAAATGTGGATTAATTGTTAATTGATCCATTGGAAGAAAACAGACCCCAGATACTAGTGATCGGACTCCTCCCTGGATCAATACTCAGGGAGACACAGGGAAGGGGGGGAGAGAAAAATGATACCAGCAATTTTACTGGTATCCTAAATAAAAAATGTAAATAAATGAATAAAATATAAATATGTAAGTTAAAAAAGTCATAAAATATTATAAAATAAACATTGCAATTTGTAAGAATTAAATATTATAAGTAGAAGTGCCTTACAATCAGAAGTTACTATATGCACAGAAGGTGGAAACAACACATTATATTATTTTAAAACTGAAAGAAAATCAAAGCGTGACCCAGTATGAAGTTATGAAAGACTCATATACAGTATATATGTATGGGCGCAGGAGAAAAGTGCGCCCCCCGACAACGTGCGCGCCAGGACTCAGGTAAGGTGGCCTTAGGGGTGTTAGGGTTAGGGGTCCTGGGGTTAGGTGTTTTAGGGTTAGGGGTCTTAGGGATAGGCTTAGGGGTTTTAGGGTTAGGTTTAGGGGTCTTAGGGGTGGGGTGAGCATTTGATGGCCGCTTTTCAACAGCATGTAATTGATGGCGTACTATTGTCGGCGCGCAAAGGGCGGGGTGCCATATATATATATAAACATACAGTGCCTTGCAAAAGTATTCACCCCCTTGGCATTTTTCATGTTTTGTTGCCTCACAACCTGGAATTAACATGGATTGTTTGAGGATTTGCATAATTTAATTTACAGAACATGCCCACAACTTTGAAGATTTTTTTTTTTTTTTATTGTGAAGGAAAGAACAAATAGGACAAAATACCAGAAAAAGTCAATGTACATAACTATTCACCCACCTAAAGTCAATACTTTGTAGAGCCACCTTTTGGGGCAATCACAGCTCCAAGTCACTTTGGATAAGTCTCTATGAGCTTGCCACATCTTACCACTGGGAGTTTTGCCCATTCCTCCTTGCAAAACTGCTCCAGCTCCTTCAAGTTGGATGGTTTGTGCTTGTGAACAGCAATCTTTAAGTCTGACCACAGATTTTCTCTTGGATTGAGGTCTGGGCTGTGACTAGGCCATTCCAACACATTTACATGTTTCCCCTTAAACCCCTCAAGTGTTGCTTTAGCAGTGTGTTTGGGGTCACAGCAGTGTTTGGTTAGTGGTGCCTCTTGCTTAGGTGTTGCAGCCTCTGGGGCCTTTCAAAAAAGGTGTGTATATGTAATGACAGATCATGTGACACTTACATTGCACACAGGTGGACATCATTTCACTAATTATGTGACTTCTGAAGGTAATGGGTTGCACCAGAGCTTTTTATGGTCTTCATAACAAAGGAGGTGAATACATACACACATGCCAATTTTCTCTATTTCTAAAAAATAGTTTTATGTATATATTTTTCTCATTTCACTTCACCAACTTAGACTATTGTGTTCTGATCCATCACATAAAATTTAGATTAACAAAACACTGAATTTAAGGCTGTAATGTAACAAAATAGGTAAAAAGTCAAGGGGGTGAATACTTTTGCAAGACACTATAGATCTTTCTATCTATAGATATTCAGATCCCTATCTCTGGTCCTTCTCTCCCTTCTTCCCAAGCACTTCCCCAGTAGCTCCCCTCACTTACGCTCCTTCTGGTCAGATTATCTCGCATGATTTCATGAGACTCAGAAAACCGATAAAAAGGAGCTGGAGAGGGGAAGCTAATGGGGAAACTACATAATCTGGGTGGGATTTGTCCCCCTCATCCCTCCCCCTGTTTCATATGCCCTGATATATATATATATATATATATATATATATATATATATATATATAAAAGGGGGGGTGTCTTTGATCCCCTGCTGATTTTGAACGTTTGTCCACTGACAAAGAAATAATCAGTCTATATTTTAATGGTCGGTGTATTTTAACAGTGAGAGACAGAATAACAAAAAAATAAATAAGAAAAACGCATGTCAAAAAAGTTATAAATTGATTTGCAGGTCAATGAGTGGAATAAGTATTTGACCCCTTCGTCTTAGTACTTGATGGCAAAATCCTTGTTGGCACTCACAGAGGTAAGACGTTTCTTGTAGTTGGCCACCAGGTTTGCACACATCTCAGGAGGGATTTTGTCCCACTCCTCTTTGTAGATCCTCTCCAAGTCATTAAGGTTTCGAGGCTGATATTTGGCAACTCAAACCTTCAGCTCCCTCCACAGATTTTCTATGGGATTAAGGTCTGGAGACTGGCTAGGCCACTCCAGGACTTGGATGTGCTTCTTCTTGAGCCACTCCTTTGTTGCCTTGGCTGTGTATTTTGGGTCATTGTCATGCTGGAATACCCATTCACGACCCATTTTCAATGCCCTGGCTGAGGGAAGGAGGTTCTCACCCAAGGTTTGACGGTACATCGCCCCGTCCATCGTCCCTTTGATGCAGTGCAGTTGTCCTGTCCCCTTAGCAGAAAAACACCCCCAAAGCATAATGTCTCCACCTCCATGTTTGCTCCAGAGTTTGGAATCTGATTTCTTTTGTGGACAGGTGTCTTTTATACAGGTAACAACTGAGATTAGGAGCATTCCCTATAAGAGAGTGCTCCTAATCTCAGCTTGTCACCTGTATAAAAGACACCTGGGAGCGAGAAATCTTGCTGACTGATAGGGTATCAAATACTTATTTCCCTCACTGACCTACAAATCATTTTTTAACTTTGTTGACATGCGTTTTTCTTCTTATTCTGGCTCTCACTGTTAAAATACACCGACCATTAAAATTATAGACTGGTCATTTCTTTGTCAGTGGACAAACGTTCAAAATCAGCAGGGGATCAAAGACTCCCCCCCCCCCCACATTGTATATACACACACATATATATATTAGGTATTTGCATGTGGTAACTGTTATACAACGTAAGAGTCTGTAATATCTGTCATGTATATAAACCCACACTTTGGGTCACTATCTAATCCGGTCACCGAATTAGCCTGTAGCCCAGTCCCAGTTGTGATCGTATTACTCGGCCATTGGGGTAATCCATAGCGTTCTCCGGTTTCACAACCAGGTCCTAGGGAGGTTGAGCAAGCACAATCCGGGAGATAAAGCCCCTGTGACAGGGAGCAGGTGTCCCCACAGCCAACACTCCTGACATCTGGTCAAATGTATTTTTAAACCCGTTCTGACTGTAAATGATAGCACTGTATCCCCAACTGCGCTGCCTGCTGAGCTCTGGTTCATTCATGGTTAATAAAGGAAAGCGGACGCACAATATAAAGTATCTTTGAACCTGTTTCCCTTCATCTTTCATTGTGTATGTCGATGTTGTATGGATATAATGTTGTTGTTCAGTCCTTCAGTCGTGTCCAACTCTTGGTGACCATATGGATGCAGCAGATCAGGCACATTTTTCTCTGGTTGTGCTCATCCATATGGTTTTCTTGGCAAAGATACTGGAGTGGGTTGCCGGTTCCATTTCCAGTGGACCATGATTTGTCTGATCTCTCTGCTATGACCCGCCAATCTTGCTGATCCTACATGGTGTAGCTCACAGCTTAATTGAAGGTAGTGATCCAGAAGGGGAAATAATGTTAGGGCATGCTTAATATATCAGTCAAATGTAACATCTTTTCTTCATTGTGGCAGGGTTAGCAGGGTTTAAGCACTGATGGAGCTACTGCTGGTGAGGTAGGTGCAAAGCTCCAGGCCCACAGCAATGGCCTGGAGTAAAGGGTGGTCTGCCTCCAAATAGTATTGGCATTTTTATTGACTTCTATAGGCATCTACCTTATACATAGATGTTGCAAGGGGAGGGGGCTAATTTATTTTGCACCAGTGTCCTCCATTCACCAGCTGTATCTTTGAGTCCACGTAATAAGGGTTCCCTGGTGGTCCAGTGATCAGGATGCGGTGCTTTCACTACTGCAACCTGGGCTTGATTCTAGTCAGGGCACCAAGAGGTCACACCAACCCGGAAGCCATGCAGGGTTGGGCTTGGTCAATACTTTGATACTAGGATACCAGGAGCTGTGTCCCACTGGAGAAGGAACTGGCAACCCACTTCAGTTTCTCTGCCATGAATACAAAGTGAATCAGCATGACCATGGACATAAAGATGTGCCTGGTGTGTTACGGTCTGTGAGGTCACAGGGAGTCAGAAATGACTGAACAACACAATAAAAGTACTGGGAATCCCAGGAAGCAATGGACAGAGGGATCCAAAGAACCCAACTGGGTACAGTGGGATCCAAATAACCCAACTGGGTAAAGTGGGATCCAAATAACCCAACTGGGTACAGTGAGATCACAATAACCCAACTGGGTCCAGTGGGATCCAAAAACTCCAACTGGGTACAGTGGGATCCAAAAAATCCAACTGGGTACAGTGAGATCCAAAGAAACCAACTGGGTACAGTGGTATCAAAATAACCCAACTGTGTACAGTGGGATCAAAATAACCCAACTGGGTACAGTGGGATCCAAAGAACCCAACTGGGTACAGTGGGATCCAAAAAATCCAACTTGGTACAGTGGGATCCAACAAACCCAACAGGGTACAGTGAGATCCAAAGAACCCAACTGGGTATCAGTGATCCTACTGTATTTGAGGGGTGGAGGTGATACATTTTATGGGTTTTCAGTAAGGATCATTGTGTAAAGCTTTATTTTTAGTGTGTTTATGGTAACTAGTTTTCTGATTTGTTTGATTACTTATATTTGCTGATCTACTTTGCTTAAAATGCCTTAGTGTGGGATAGTCTGGTAAATAAATTTGGGTGCTGACCTTGAATGCTGGGGCCCACTGGAGAAGGAACTGGCAACCCACTTGAGTATCTCTGCCATGAATACCAAGTGGATCAGCATGATCATGGACATAAAGATGTGTCTGGTGTTTTACAGTCCATGAGGTCATGGAGAGTTGAAAACGACTGAACAACACAAAAAAATGGACCATATATAATAAGATGACCGTAAAGCACAGACCAACTTGCTCCATTGTGTGGCGCTTCACAATATCAGTTATGGACCCGGAGTTACTTGTTACTTACTTCCATATATATGGTGAATACAATATACATGCTGTAAACATGTATATCATGATTGTTTTTTGTATTGTTTGTAAACATTTGTTCTGGTAAACATATTTTCTTACCCAAAAGGAAAAAACAAACACACTAAATTTCAAATGTCAGTTTGAAAAACTATATTGACACAGGGGGAAGAAATGGAGGGGAGGGGGGAAGGGACCCAGGGGAGGATAGAGGTGGAAGAGACAGAGGGGATGAGAGAGGGGGAGAGACACAGGGGAGGGGTGTGGGGGAAAGAGAGAAACAGGGGAGAGGAGAGACACATGGGGAGGGTGGGGAAGAGACACAATGGAGGGTGGAAGAGACACAGGGGAGGAGAGGGGGAAAAGACACAGGGGAGGGGAGATTTACAGAGGAGGGGGGAAGAGACACAGGGGAAAGGGGGCGAAGAGACACAGGGAAGAGACGGAAGGGAGCGGGGGGGAGACACAGGGGAGGAGAAAGTGGAAAGAGACACAAGGGATGGGAGAGGGGGGAAGAGACACGGGGGGGGGGGAGACACTGGAGGGGAAGAGACACATGGGGAGGGTGGGGAAGAGACAAAGGGTAGTGTGGAAGAGACACAGGGAAGGAGAGAGGGGGAAGAGACACAGGGGAGGGGAGACGGGGGGACACAGGAAGGGAAAGAGACATGGGGGAGGAGAGAGGGGGGAAGAGAGACACAGGAGAGGGAAGGGGGAGACACAAGTGATGGAAGGGGGAGGTAGAGACACAGGGGAGGGGGCAGAGACACAGGGAAGGGGTGGGGGAAACAGGGAAGGGGGGGGGGGACACAGGGAAGGGGGGGGGGGGAAACACATGAAAGGGTGGGAGAGACACAAGTACATTATACCATCATTTTTGATGGGCAATTTACTAGTTCTGATTTGTTTATGCTAAAAAAATAGTTCTTGGAAAGTAAAATTAAAAATAAACCAAACAACTGTTCAATAGTACGCAATATAAATTAAGAATACATTTCGACAATGTGTGCAATCTTTTCCCATCATCAGTGACCATGTATATATAGGAGCCTGGGACACATTTAGCCCTGTTTACTGCGAGTATCTCGGGGAATGTATTGCGCTGCATGTGGTGCTAGACGCGGAGCAGTTACATCGTACAGTAGTGAGGACTAATGTGACACTTTATCTGTGCCAATCCCATCGGAGCTGTAATCTGCTTCCAAAATTGGACACTCATAAAATATTTTTTTGTAAACGATATTGTGTAATAAATGAGAAAAAAGCCTCACTAGTGTGCTTTCTCGGGTATGTAATATATATATATATATATATATATATATATATATATATATATATATATATAATATATATATATAAAATTTGGTTATTTAAATAATAATTAAAATAATTGAATAAATGTGAAATAAGTAGGCCAGTGCAGATTATTATATATATTAGCCTCATTGCGGGGCAGTAACACTCCCTGGAGCTCCCTGTTGTTACAAGGTGCTAAGGAGCAAAGGTAGATCTCTGTGTCAGTGGCAGAGTTAGTGAATGTAGGGCCCCGTTGCAAAAAAAAAAAAACATGTTAGGGCCCCCCAAAAAATCCCCTGCACCTTTCCCAGATCCCCCTGCACTTTCCCCAGTTTCCCCTACACCTTCCCCAGATTCCCCTGCACTTTCCCCAGATTCCCCTGCCCCTTTCCCAGATTCCCCTGCACCTTCCCCAGATTCCCCTACACCATCCCCAGATTCCCCTGCCCCTTCTCCAGATTTCCATGCCCCTTTCCTAGATTCCCCTACACCTTCCGCAGATTCCCCTGCACCTTCCCCAGATTCCCCTGCACCTTCCCCAGATCCCCCTGCACCTTCCCCAGATTCCCCTTCACCTTCGCCAGATTCCCCTGCCCCTTCCCCAGATTCCCTTACACCTTCCCCAGATTCCCCTGCACCTTCTCCAGATTCTTCTGCCCCTTCCCCAGATTCCCCTGCACCTTCCCCAGATTCCCCTGCACCTTCCCCAGATCCCCCTGCACTTTCCCCAGATTCCCCTGCACCTTCCACAGATTCCCCTGCACCTTCCCCAGATTCTCCTGCCCCTTCCACAGATTCCCCTGCACCTTCCCCAGATTCTCCTTCACCTTCGCCAGATTCCCCTGCCCCTTCCCCAGATTCCCTTACACCTTCCCCAGATTCCCCTGCACCTTCTCCAGATTCTTCTGCCCCTTCCCCAGATTCCCCTGCACCTTCCCCAGATTCCCCTGCACCTTCCCCAGATTCCCCTGCACTTTCCCCAGATTCCCCTGCACCTTCCACAGATTCCCCTGCACCTTCCCCAGATTCTCCTGCCCCTTCCGCAGATCCCCCTGCACTTTCCCCAGATTCCCCTGCACCTTCCACAGATTCCCCTGCACCTTCCCCACATTCCCTTGCACCTTCTCCAGATTTCCATGCCCCTTTCCTAGATTCCCCTACACCTTCCACAGATTCCCCTACACCTTCCACAGATTCCCCTGCACCTTCCCCAGATTCTCCTGCCCCTTCCGCAGATTCCCCTGCATCTTCCCCAGATTCCCGTGCACCTTCCCCAGATTCCCCTTCACCTTCGCCAGATTCCCCTGCACCTTCCACAGATTCCCTTACACCTTCCCCAGATTCCCCTGCACCTTCTCCAGATTCTTCTGCCCCTTCCCCAGATTCCCCTGCACCTTCCCCAGATTCCCTTGCACTTTCGACAGATTCCCCTTCACCTTCGCCAGATTCCCCTGCCCCTTCCCCAGATTCCCTTACACCTTCCCCAGATTCCCCTGCACCTTCTCCAGATTCTTCTGCCCCTTCCCCAGATTCCCCTGCACCTTCCCCAGATTCCCTTGCACTTTCGACAGATTCCCCTTCACCTTCGCCAGATTCCCCTGCCCCTTCCCCAGATTCCCTTACACCTTCCCCAGATTCCCCTGCACCTTTCCCAGATTCCCCTGCACCTTCGCCAGATTCCCCTGCTCCTTCCCCAGATTCCCTTACACCTTCCCCAGATTCCCCTGCACCTTCTCCAGATTCTTCTGCCCCTTCCCCAGATTCCCCTGCACCTTCCCCAGATTCCCCTGCACTTTCCCCAGATTCCCCTGCACTTTCCCTAGATTCCCCTGCACCTTCCACAGATTCCCCTGCACCTTCCCCAGATTCTCCTGCCCCTTCCGCAGATTCCCCTGCACCTTCTCCAGATTCCCCTGCACCTTCTCCAGATTTCCATGCCCCTTTCCTAGATTCTCCTACACCTTCCACAGATTCCCCTGCACCTTCCCCAGATTCTCCTGCCCCTTCCGCAGATTCCCCTGCACCTTCCCCAGTTTCCCCTGCACCTTCCCCAGATTCCCCTGCACCTTCCCCAGTTTCCCCTGCACCTCTCCCAGATTCCCCTGCGCCTTCCCAAGATTCTCCTACACTTTCCCCAGATTCCCCTCCACCTGCCCCAGATTCCCCTGCGCCTTCTCAAGATTCTCCTACACTTTCCCCAGATTCCCCTCCACCTGCCCCAGATTCCCCTGCACCTGCCCCAGATTCCCCTGCACCTTCCCCAGATTCCCCTGTACCCTCCCCAGATTCCCCTACTCCTTCCCCACATTCACCTGCCCCTTTCCCAGATTCCCCTGCACTTTCCCCAGATTCCCCTGCACCTTCCCCAGATTCCCCTGCACCTTCCCCAAATTCCCCTGCACCTTCCCCAGATTCCCCTGCCCCTTCCCCAGATCCCCTGCACCTTCCCAAAATTCCCCCGCACATTCCCCAGATTCACCTACCCATTTCCCAGATTCCCCTACACCTTCCCCAGATTCCCCTGCTCTTTCCCCAGATTCCCCTGCCCCTTTCCCAGATTCCCCTGCACCTTCCCCAGATTCCCCTACACCTTCCCCAGATTCCCCTGCACCTTCGCCAGATTCCCCTGCCCCTTCCCCAGATTCCCTTACACCTTCCCCAGATTCCCCTGCACCTTCTCCAGATTCTTCTGCCCCTTCCCCAGATTCCCCTGCACCTTCCCCAGATTCCCCTGCACCTTCCCCAGATCCCCCTGCACTTTCCCCAGATTCCCCTGCACCTTCCACAGATTCCCCTGCACCTTCCCCAGATTCTCCTGCCCCTTCCGCAGATCCCCCTGCACTTTCCCCAGATTCCCCTGCACCTTCCACAGATTCCCCTGCACCTTCCCCACATTCCCTTGCACCTTCTCCAGATTTCCATGCCCCTTTCCTAGATTCCCCTACACCTTCCCCAGATTCCCCTGCTCTTTCCCCAGATTCCCCTGCCCCTTTCCCAGATTCCCCTGCACCTTCCCCAGATTCCCCTACACCATCCCCAGATTCCCCTGCACCTTCGCCAGATTCCCCTGCCCCTTCCCCAGATTCCCTTACACCTTCCCCAGATTCCCCTGCACCTTCTCCAGATTCTTCTGCCCCTTCCCCAGATTCCCCTGCACCTTCCCCAGATTCCCCTGCACCTTCCCCAGATCCCCCTGCACTTTCCCCAGATTCCCCTGCACCTTCCACAGATTCCCCTGCACCTTCCCCAGATTCTCCTGCCCCTTCCGCAGATCCCCCTGCACTTTCCCCAGATTCCCCTGCACCTTCCACAGATTCCCCTGCACCTTCCCCACATTCCCTTGCACCTTCTCCAGATTTCCATGCCCCTTTCCTAGATTCCCCTACACCTTCCACAGATTCCCCTACACCTTCCACAGATTCCCCTGCACCTTCCCCAGATTCTCCTGCCCCTTCCGCAGATCCCCCTGCACTTTCCCCAGATTCCCCTGCACCTTCCACAGATTCCCCTGCACCTTCCCCACATTCCCTTGCACCTTCTCCAGATTTCCATGCCCCTTTCCTAGATTCCCCTACACCTTCCACAGATTCCCCTACACCTTCCACAGATTCCCCTGCACCTTCCCCAGATTCTCCTGCCCCTTCCGCAGATTCCCCTGCACCTTCCCCAGATTCCCCTTCACCTTCGCCAGATTCCCCTGCACCTTCCCCAGATTCCCTTACACCTTCCCCAGATTCCCCTGCACCTTCTCCAGATTCTTCTGCCCCTTCCCCAGATTCCCCTGCACCTTCCCCAGATTCCCTTGCACTTTCGACAGATTCCCCTTCACCTTCGCCAGATTCCCCTGCCCCTTCCCCAGATTCCCTTACACCTTCCCCAGATTCCCCTGCACCTTCTCCAGATTCTTCTGCCCCTTCCCCAGATTCCCCTGCACCTTCCCCAGATTCCCTTGCACTTTCGACAGATTCCCCTTCACCTTCGCCAGATTCCCCTACACCATCCCCAGATTCCCCTGCACCTTCCCCAGATTCCCCTGCACCTTCCCCAGATTCCCCTGCACCTTCCCCAGATTCCCCTGCACCTTCTCCAGATTTCCATGCCCCTTTCCTAGATTCCCCTACACCTTCCGCAGATTCCCCTGCACCTTCCCCAGATTCCCCTGCACCTTCCCCAGATCCCCCTGCACCTTCCCCAGATTCCCCTGCACCTTCCCCAGATTCCCCTTCACCTTCGCCAGATTCTCCTGCCCCTTCCCCAGATTCCCTTACACCTTCCCCAGATTCCCCTGCACCTTCTCCAGATTCTTCTGCCCCTTCCCCAGATTCCCCTGCACCTTCCCCAGATTCCCCTGCACCTTCCCCAGATCCCCCTGCACTTTCCCCAGATTCCCCTGCACCTTCCCCAGATTCTCCTGCCCCTTCCGCAGATCCCCCTGCACTTTCCCCAGATTCCCCTGCACCTTCCACAGATTCTCCTGCCCCTTCCGCAGATTCCCCTGCACCTTCCCCAGATTCCCCTGCACCTTCTCCAGATTTCCATGCCCCTTTCCTAGATTCCCCTACACCTTCCGCAGATTCCCCTGCATCTTCCCCAGATTCCCGTGCACCTTCCCCAGATTCCCCTTCACCTTCGCCAGATTCCCCTGCCCCTTCCCCAGATTCCCTTACACCTTCCCCAGATTCCCCTGCACCTTCTCCAGATTCTTCTGCCCCTTCCCCAGATTCCCCTGCACCTTCCCCAGATTCCCTTGCACTTTCGACAGATTCCCCTTCACCTTTGCCAGATTCCCCTGCCCCTTCCCCAGATTCCCTTACACCTTCCCCAGATTCCCCTGAACCTTCTCCAGATTCTTCTGCCCCTTCCCCAGATTCCCCTGCACCTTTCCCAGATTCCCCTGCACCTTCGCCAGATTCCCCTGCCCCTTCCCCAGATTCCCTTACACCTTCCCCAGATTCCCCTGCACCTTCTCCAGATTCTTCTGCCCCTTCCCCAGATTCCCCTGCACCTTCCCCAGATTCCCCTGCACCTTCCCCAGATTCCCCTGCACTTTCCCCAGATTCCCCTGCACCTTCCACAGATTCCCCTGCACCTTCCCCAGATTCTCCTGCCCCTTCCGCAGATTCCCCTGCACCTTCCCCAGATTCCCCTGCTCTTTCCCCAGATTCCCCTGCCCCTTTCCCAGATTCCCCTGCACCTTCCCCAGATTCCCCTACACCATCCCCAGATTCCCCTGCACCTTCCCCAGATTCCCCTGCACCTTCCCCAGATTCCCCTGCACCTTCTCCAGATTTCCATGCCCCTTTCCTAGATTCCCCTACACCTTCCGCAGATTCCCCTGCACCTTCCCCAGATTCCCCTGCACCTTCCCCAGATCCCCCTGTACCTTCCCCAGATTCCCCTGCACCTTCCCCAGATTCCCCTTCACCTTCGCCAGATTCCCCTGCCCCTTCCCCAGATTCCCTTACACCTTCCCCAGATTCCCCTGCACCTTCTCCAGATTCTTCTGCCCCTTCCCCAGATTCCCCTGCACCTTCCCCAGATTCCCCTGCACCTTCCCCAGATCCCCCTGCACTTTCCCCAGATTCCCCTGCACCTTCCACAGATTCCCCTGCACCTTCCCCAGATTCTCCTGCCCCTTCCGCAGATCCCCCTGCACTTTCCCCAGATTCCCCTGCACCTTCCACAGATTCCCCTGCACCTTCCCCAGATTCTCCTGCCCCTTCCGCAGATTCCCCTGCATCTTCCCCAGATTCCCGTGCACCTTCCCCAGATTCCCCTTCACCTTCGCCAGATTCCCCTGCCCCTTCCCCAGATTCCCTTACACCTTCCCCAGATTCCCCTGCACCTTCTCCAGATTCTTCTGCACCTTCCCCAGATTCCCCTGCACCTTCCCCAGATTCCCTTGCACTTTCGACAGATTCCCCTTCACCTTCGCCAGATTCCCCTGCCCCTTCCCCAGATTCCCTTACACCTTCCCCAGATTCCCCTGCACCTTCTCCAGATTCTTCTGCCCCTTCCCCAGATTCCCCTGCACCTTTCCCAGATTCCCCTGCACCTTCGCCAGATTCCCCTGCCCCTTCCCCAGATTCCCTTACACCTTCCCCAGATTCCCCTGCACCTTCCCCAGATTCTTCTGCCCCTTCCCCAGATTCCCCTGCACCTTCCCCAGATTCCCCTGCACCTTCCCCAGATTCCCCTGCACCTTCCCCAGATTCCCCTGCACCTTCCACAGATTCCCCTGCACCTTCCCCAGATTCTCCTGCCCCTTCCCCAGATTCCCCTGCACCTTCCCCAGATTCCCCTGCACCTTCTCCAGATTTCCATGCCCCTTTCCTAGATTCTCCTACACCTTCCACAGATTCCCCTGCACCTTCCCCAGATTCTCCTGCCCCTTCCGCAGATTCCCCTGCACCTTCCCCAGATTCCCCTGCACCTTCCCCAGATTCCCCTGCACCTTCCCCAGTTTCCCCTGCACCTCTCCCAGATTCCCCTGCGCCTTCCCAAGATTCTCCTACACTTTCCCCAGATTCCCCTCCACCTGCCCCAGATTCCCCTGCGCCTTCTCAAGATTCTCCTACACTTTCCCCAGATTCCCCTCCACCTGCCCCAGATTCCCCTGCACCTGCCCCAGATTCCCCTGCACCTTCCCCAGATTCCCCTGTACCCTCCCCAGATTCCCCTACTCCTTCCCCACATTCACCTGCCCCTTTCCCAGATTCCCCTGCACTTTCCCCAGATTCCCCTGCACCTTCCCCAGATTCCCCTGCACCTTCCCCAGATTCCCCTGCACCTTCCCCAGATTCCCCTGCCCCTTCCCCAGATCCCCTGCACCTTCCCAAAATTCCCCTGCACCTTCCCCAGATTCCCCTACCCATTTCCCAGATTCCCCTACACCTTCCCCAGATTCCCCTGCACCTTCCCCAGATGTCCCTGCACCTTCCCTAGATCCCCCTGTCCATTTCCCAGATTCCCCTACACTTTTCCCAGATTCCCCTGCACCTTCCCCAGATCCCCCTGCCCATTTCCCAGATTCCCCTACACCTTCCCCAGATTCCTCTACACTTTCCTCAGTTTCCCTACACCTTCCTCAGATTCCTCTGCACCTTCCTAAGATTTCCCTACACCTTCCTCAGATTCCCCTGCCCCTTTCCCAGATCCCTCTACACTTTCCTCAGATTCCCCTGCCCCTTTCACAGATTCCCCTGTACCTTCCCCAGATTCCCCTGCACCTTCCCCAGATTCCCCTTCACCTTCGCCAGATTCCCCTGCCCCTTCCCCAGATTCCCTTACACCTTCCCCAGATTCCCCTGCACCTTCTCCAGATTCTTCTGCCCCTTCCCCAGATTCCCCTGCACCTTCCCCAGATTCCCCTGCACCTTCCCCAGATCCCCCTGCACTTTCCCCAGATTCCCCTGCACCTTCCACAGATTCCCCTGCACCTTCCCCAGATTCTCCTGCCCCTTCCGCAGATCCCCCTGCACTTTCCCCAGATTCCCCTGCACCTTCCACAGATTCCCCTGCACCTTCCCCAGATTCTCCTGCCCCTTCCGCAGATTCCCCTGCATCTTCCCCAGATTCCCGTGCACCTTCCCCAGATTCCCCTTCACCTTCGCCAGATTCCCCTGCCCCTTCCCCAGATTCCCTTACACCTTCCCCAGATTCCCCTGCACCTTCTCCAGATTCTTCTGCCCCTTCCCCAGATTCCCCTGCACCTTCCCCAGATTCCCTTGCACTTTCGACAGATTCCCCTTCACCTTCGCCAGATTCCCCTGCCCCTTCCCCAGATTCCCTTACACCTTCCCCAGATTCCCCTGCACCTTCTCCAGATTCTTCTGCCCCTTCCCCAGATTCCCCTGCACCTTTCCCAGATTCCCCTGCACCTTCGCCAGATTCCCCTGCACCTTCCCCAGATTCCCTTACACCTTCCCCAGATTCCCCTGCACCTTCCCCAGATTCTTCTGCCCCTTCCCCAGATTCCCCTGCACCTTCCCCAGATTCCCCTGCACCTTCCCCAGATTCCCCTGCACTTTCCCCAGATTCCCCTGCACCTTCCCCAGATTCCCCTGCACCTTCCCCAGATTCTCCTGCCCCTTCCGCAGATTCCCCTGCACCTTCCCCAGATTCCCCTGCACCTTCTCCAGATTTCCATGCCCCTTTCCTAGATTCTCCTACACCTTCCACAGATTCCCCTGCACCTTCCCCAGATTCTCCTGCCCCTTCCCCAGATTCCCCTGCACCTTCCCCAGTTTCCCCTGCACCTTCCCCAGATTCCCCTGCACCTTCCCCAGTTTCCCCTGCACCTCTCCCAGATTCCCCTGCGCCTTCCCAAGATTCTCCTACACTTTCCCCAGATTCCCCTCCACCTGCCCCAGATTCCCCTGCGCCTTCTCAAGATTCTCCTACACTTTCCCCAGATTCCCCTCCACCTGCCCCAGATTCCCCTGCACCTGCCCCAGATTCCCCTGCACCTTCCCCAGATTCCCCTGTACCCTCCCCAGATTCCCCTACTCCTTCCCCACATTCACCTGCCACTTTCCCAGATTCCCCTGCACTTTCCCCAGATTCCCCTGCACCTTCCCCAGATTCCCCTGCACCTTCCCCAAATTCCCCTGCACCTTCCCCAGATTCCCCTGCCCCTTCCCCAGATCCCCTGCACCTTCCCAAAATTCCCCTGCACCTTCCCCAGATTCCCCTACCCATTTCCCAGATTCCCCTACACCTTCCCCAGATTCCCCTGCACCTTCCCCAGATGTCCCTGCACCTTCCCTAGATCCCCCTGTCCATTTCCCAGATTCCCCTACACTTTTCCCAGATTCCCCTGCACCTTCCCCAGATCCCCCTGCCCATTTCCCAGATTCCCCTACACCTTCCCCAGATTCCTCTACACTTTCCTCAGTTTCCCTACACCTTCCTCAGATTCCTCTGCACCTTCCTAAGATTTCCCTACACCTTCCTCAGATTCCCCTGCCCCTTTCCCAGATCCCTCTACACTTTCCTCAGATTCCCCTGCCCCTTTCACAGATTCCCCTGCCCCTTTCCCAGATTCCCCTTCACATTCCCCAGATTCCCCTGCACCTTCCCCAGATTCCCCTGCACCTTCCCCAGATTCCCCTGCCCCTTTCCCAGATTTTCCTACACCTTCCCGAGATTCCCCTGCACCTTCCCCAGATTCCCTTATACCTTCTCCAGATTCCCCTGCACATTCCCCAGATTCCCATGCCCCTTTCCCAGATTCCCCTGCCCCTTTCCCAGATTCCCCCGCACCTTCCCCAGATTCCCCTACACTTCCCTCAGGTTCCCTACACCTTCCTTAGGATCCCCTGCAGATTCCCTTGAACCTTCAGATTCCACTGCCCCTTCTCCACATCCCCCCACACCTTACCCAGATTCCCCTGCACCTTCCTCAGATTCCCCTGCACCTTCCCCAGATTCCCCTACATGTTCCCCATATTCCCCTACACTTTCCTCAGATTCCCCTACACCTTCCCCACATTCCTCTACACATTTCCCAGATTCCCACGCACCTTCCCCACTTTCCCTGCACTTTCCTCAGATTACCCTGCACTTTCCCCAGATTCCCCTACATTTTCCCCAGATTCCCCTACACCTTCCCCACATTCCTCTACAAATTTCCCAGATTCCCCCGCACCTTCCCCACTTTCCCTGCAACTTGCCCACTTTCCCTGCACTTTCCCCAAATTCCCCTGCCCCTTTCCCAGATTCCCCTACATTTTCACCAGATTCCCCTACACTTTTCTCAGATTCCCCTACACCTTCCCCACATTCCTCTACACATTTTCCAGATTCCCCTGCACCTTCCCCACTTTCCCTGCACCTTCCTCAGATTCCCCTGTACTTTCCCCAGATTCCCCTACATTTTCCCCAGATTCCCCTTCACTTTCCCCACATTCCCCTGCCTCTTTCCCACATTCACCTGCCCCTTTCACACATTCCCCTGCCCCTTTTCCCACATCCCCCTGCACCTTTGACGGATTTCCCTGCACCTTCCCCAGATTCCCCTGCACCTTCCCCAGATTCCCCTTCACCTTCCCCAGATTCCTCTACATTTTCACCAAATTCCCCTACATTTTCCCCAGATTCCCCTACACTTTCCCCACATTCCTCTACACATTTCCCAGATTCCCCTGCACCGTCCCCACTTTCCCTGCACCTTCCCCACTTTCCCTGCATCTTTCACACTTTCCCTGCACTTTCCACAGATTCCCCTGCCCCTTTCCCCAGATTCCCCTGCCCCTTTCCCAGATTCCCCTACATTTTCCCCAGATTCCCCTACACTTTTCTCAGATTCCCCTACACCTTCCCCACCTTCCCCAGATTCCCATGCACCTTCCCCAGATTCCCCTGCAACTTCCCCACTCTCCCTGCACCTTCCCCAGATTCCCCTACACCTTTCTCAGATTCCTCTACACCTTTCTCAGATTCCCCTGCACCTTCCTCAGATTCCCCTGCACCTTCCCCAGATTCTTCTACACCTTTTCCACATTCCCCTGCACCTTCTCCAGATTCCCTTACACCTTCCCCACATTCACCTGCACCTTCCCCACATTCCCACACACCTTCCCCACATTCTCCTGCCCATTTCCCAGATTCCCCTACACTTTTCCCAGATTCCCCTGCACCTTCCCCAGATCCCCCTGGCCATTTCCCAGATTCCCCTACACCTTCCCCAGATTCCTCTACACTTTCCTCAGTTTCCCTACACCTTCCTCAGATTCCTCTGCACCTTCCTAAGATTTCCCTACACCTTCCTCAGATTCCCCTGCCCCTTTCCCAGATCCCTCTACACTTTCCTCAGATTCCCTTGCCCCTTTCCCAGATTCCCCTTCACATTCCCCAGATTCCCCTGCACCTTCCCCAGATTCCCCTGCACCTTCCCCAGATTCCCCTGCCCCTTTCCCAGATTTTCCTACACCTTCCCGAGATTCCCCTGCACCTTCCCCAGATTCCCTTATACCTTCTCCAGATTCCCCTGCACATTCCCCAGATTCCCATGCCCCTTTCCCAGATTCCCCTGCCCCTTTCCCAGATTCCCCCGCACCTTCCCCAGATTCCCCTACACTTCCCTCAGGTTCCCTACACCTTCCTTAGGATCCCCTGCAGATTCCCTTGAACCTTCAGATTCCCCTGCCCCTTCTCCACATCCCCCCACACCTTACCCAGATTCCCCTGCACCTTCCTCAGAATCCCCTGCACCTTCCCCAGATTCCCCTACATTTTCCTCAGATTCCCCTACACCTTCCCCACATTCCTCTACACATTTCCCAGATTCCCACGCACCTTCCCCACTTTCCCTGCACTTTCCTCAGATTACCCTGCACTTTCCCCAGATTCCCCTACATTTTCCCCAGATTCCCCTACACCTTCCCCACATTCCTCTACAAATTTCCCAGATTCCCCCGCACCTTCCCCACTTTCCCTGCAACTTGCCCACTTTCCCTGCACTTTCCCCAGATTCCCCTGCCCCTTTCCCAGATTCCCCTACATTTTCCCCAGATTCCCCTACACTTTTCTCAGATTCCCCTACACCTTCCCCACATCCCTCTACACATTTTCCAGATTCCCCTGCACCTTCCCCACTTTCCCTGCACCTTCCTCAGATTCCCCTGTACTTTCCCCAGATTCCCCTGCATTTTCCCCAGATTCCCCTACACTTTCCCCACATTCCCCTGCCTCTTTCCCACATTCACCTGCCCCTTTCCCACATTCCCCTGCCCCTTTTCCCACATCCCCCTGCACCTTTGCTGGATTTCCCTTCACCTTCCCCAGATTCCCCTGTACCTTCCCCAGATTCCCCTTCACCTTCCCCAGATTCCTCTACATTTTCACCAGATTCCTCTACATTTTCACCAGATTCCCCTACATTTTCCCCAGATTCCCCTACACTTTCCCCACATTCCTCTACACATTTCCCAGATTCCCCTGCACCGTCCCCACTTTCCCTGCACCTTCCCCACTTTCCCTGCATCTTTCACACTTTCCCTGCACTTTCCACAGATTCCCCTGCCCCTTTCCCCAGATTCAACTGCCCCTTTCCCAGATTCCCCTACATTTTCCCCAGATTCCCCTACACTTTCCACACATTCCTCTACACCTTTCCCAGATTCCCCCACACCTTCCCCACCTTCCCCAGATTCCCCTGCACCTTCCCCAGATTCCCCTGCAACTTCCCCACTCTCCCTGCACCTTCCCCAGATTCCCCTACACCTTTCTCAGATTCCTCTACACCTTTCTCAGATTCCCCTGCACCTTCCTCAGATTCCCCTGCACCTTCCCCAGATTCTTCTACACCTTTCCCACATTCCCTTGCACCTTCTCCAGATTCCCTTACACCTTCCCCACATTCACCTGCACCTTCCCCACATTCTCCTGCCCATTTCCCAGATTCCCCTACACTTTTCCCAGATTCCCCTGCACCTTCCCCAGATCCCCCTGCCAATTTCCCAGATTCCCCTACACCTTCCCCAGATTCCTCTACACTTTCCTCAGGTTCCCTACACCTTCCTCAGATTCCTCTGCACCTTCCTAAGATTTCCCTACACCTTCCTCAGATTCCCCTGCCCCTTTCCCTGATCCCTCTACACTTTCCTCAGATTCCCCTGCCCCTTTCACAGATTCCCCTGCCCCTTTCCCAGATTCCCCTTCACATTCCCCAGATTCCCCTGCACCTTCCCCAGATTCCCCTGCACCTTCCCCAGATTCCCCTGCCCCTTTCCCAGATTTTCCTACACCTTCCCGAGATTCCCCTGCACCTTCCCCAGATTCCCTTATACCTTCTCCAGATTCCCCTGCACATTCCCCAGATTCCCATGCCCCTTTCCCAGATTCCCCTGCCCCTTTCCCAGATTCCCCTGCACCTTCCCCAGATTCCCCTACACTTCCCTCAGGTTCCGTACACCTTCCTTAGGATCCCCTGCAGATTCCTTTGAACCCTCAGATTCCCCTGCCCCTTCTCCACATCCCCCCACACCTTACCCAGATTCCCCTGCACCTTCCTCAGATTCCCCTGCACCTTCCCCAGATTCCCCTACATTTTCCCCATATTCCCCTACACCTTCCCCACATTCCTCTACACATTTCCCAGATTCCCACGCACCTTCCCCACTTTCCCTGCACTTTCCTCAGATTACCCTGCACTTTCCCCAGATTCCCCTACATTTTCCCCAGATTCCCCTACACCTTCCCCACATTCCTCTACAAATTTCCCAGATTCCCCCGCACCTTCCCCACTTTCCCTGCAACTTGCCCACTTTCCCTGCACTTTCCCCAGATTCCCCTGCCCCTTTCCCAGATTCCCCTACATTTTCCCCAGATTCCCCTACACTTTTCTCAGATTCCCCTACACCTTCCCCACATTCCTCTACACATTTTCCAGATTCCCCTGCACCTTCCCCACTTTCCCTGCACCTTCCTCAGATTCCCCTGTACTTTCCCCAGATTCCCCTACATTTTCCCCAGATTCCCCTACACTTTCCCCACATTCCCCTGCCTCTTTCCCACATTCACCTGCCCCTTTCCCACATTCCCCTGCCCCTTTCCCACATCCCCCTGCACCTTTGCCGGATTTCCCTGCACCTTCCCCAGATTCCCCTGCACCTTCCCCAGATTCCCCTTCACCTTCCCCAGATTCCTCTACATTTTCACCAGATTCCCCTACATTTTCCCAGATTCCCCTACACTTTCCCCACATTCCTCTACACATTTCCCAGATTCCCCTGCACCTTCCCCACTTTCCCTGCACCTTCCCCACTTTCCCTGCACTTTCCACAGATTCCCCTGCCCCTTTCCCCAGATTCCCCTGCCCCTTTTCCAGATTCCCCTACATTTTCCCCAGATTCCCCTACACTTTCCACACATTCCTCTACACCTTTCCCAGATTCCCCCACACCTTCCCCACCTTCCCCAGATTCCCCTGCACCTTCCCCAGATTCCCCTGCAACTTTCCCACTCTCCCTGCACCTTCCCCAGATTCCCCTACACCTTTCTCAGATTCCTCTACACCTTACTCAGATTCCCCTGCACCTTCCTCAGATTCCCCTGCACCTTCCCCAGATTCTTCTACACCTTTCCCACATTCCCCTGCACCTTCTCCAGATTCCCTTACACCTTCCCCACATTCACCTGCACCTTCCCCACATTCCCGCACATCTTCCCCACATTCCCCTGCACCCTCCCCAGATTTCCCTGCATGTTCCCCAGATTCCCCTGCACTTTCCCCAGATTCCCCTGCACCTTCCCCAGATTCCCCTGCACCTTCCCCAGATTCCCCTGCCCCTTTCCCAGATTCCCCTGCACCTTCCCCAGATTCCCTTACACCTTCCCCAGATTCCCCTGCACCTTCTCCAGATTTCCATGCCCCTTTCCTAGATTCCCCTACACCTTTCACAGATTCCCTTACACCTTCCCCAGATTCCCCCGCACCTTACCCACATTCCTCTACACTTTCCCCAGATTTCCTAACACCTTCCCCAGATTCCCCTGCCCCTTTCCCAGATTCCCCTGCACCTTCCCCAGATTCCCTTACACCTTCCCCAGATTCCCCTGCACCTTCTCCAGATTTCCATGCCCCTTTCCTAGATTCCCCTACACCTTCCACAGATTCCCTTACACCTTCCCCAGATTCCCCCGCACCTTACCCACATTCCTCTACACTTTCCCCAGATTTCCTAACACCTTCCCCAGATTCCCCTGCACCTTTCCCACATTCCTCTGCACCATCCCCAGATTACTTTACACCTTCCTCAGATTCCCCTACACTTTCCTCAGATACCCCTACACTTTCCTCAGATTCGCTTACACCTTCCTCAGATTCCCCTACATCTTTACAACATTCCCCTGCACCTTCCTCAGATTCCCTGCACCTTCCTCAGATTCCCCTGCACCTTCCTCAGATTCCCCTGCACCTTTCCCAGATTCCCCTGCACCTTTCCCAGATTCCCATGCACCTTCCCCACTTTCCCTTCACCTTCCCCACTTTCCCTGCACTTTCCCCAGATTCCCTGCACTTTCCACAGATTCCCCTGCCCCTTTCCCCAGATTCCCCTGCCCCTTTCGCAGATTCCCCTACACTTTCCACACATTCCTCTACACCTTTCCCAGTTTCACCCACACCTTCCCCACTTTCCCTGCACCTTCCCCAGATTCCCCTCCACCTTTCCAAGATTCCCCTGCACCTTCTCCACTTTCCCTGCACCTTCCCCACATTCCTCTACACCTTTCCCAGATTCCCCCGCAACTTCCCCACTCTCCCTGCACCTTCCCCAGATTCCCCTACACCTTTCTCAGATTCCTCTACACCTTTCTCAGATTCTCCTGCACCTTCCTCAGATTCCCCTGCACCTTCCCCAGATTCTTCTACACCTTTCCCACATTCCCCTGCACCTTCTCCAGATTCCCTTACACCTTCCCCAGATTCCCCTGCACCTTCCCCACATTCACCTGCACCTTCCCCACATTCCCCTGCACCCTCCCCAGATTCCCCTGCATGTTCCCCATATTCCCTTACACCTTCCCCAGATTCCCCTGCACCCTCCCCAGATTCCCCTGCATGTCCCCCAGATTTCCTAACACCTTACCCAGATTCCGCTGCACCTTCCCGACATTCCTCTGCACCATCCCCAGATTAGTTTACACCTTCCTCAGATTCCCCTGCACCTTCCCCAGATTGCCCTGCCCCTTCCCCAGATTCCCCCACACCTTCCCCAGATTCCTCTACACATTTTCCAGATTCCCCCGCACCTTCCCCACTTTCCCTGCACCTTCCTCAGATTCCCCTGTACTTTCCCCAGATGCCCCTGCACCTTCCCCAGATTGCCCCGCACGTTCCCCAGATGCCCTTTGACCTTCCTCAGATTCCCCTGCACCTTCCCCAGATTCCCCTGCACCTTCCCCACATTCCCTTGCACCTTCCCCAGATTCCCCTGCTCTTTCCCAGATTCCCCTACACCTTCACCAGATTCCCCTGTACCTTCCCCACATTCCCCTGCACCTTTCCCAGATACCACTGCCCCTTCCCCAGATTCCCCTGCACCTTCCCCAGGTTCCCCTGCCCTTACCCAGATTCCCCTACACCTTCCCCAGATTCCTCTACTCTTTCCTCAGGTTCCCTACACCTTCCTCAGATTCCTCTGCACCTTCCCAAGATTTCCCTACACCTTCCTCAGATTCCCCTGCCCCTTTCCCAGATACCTCTACACTTTCCTCAGATTCCCCTGCCCCTTTCCCAGATTCCCCTGCCCCTTGCCCAGATTCCCCTACACCTCCCCCTGATTCCCCTACACCTTTCAAAGATTCCCCTACACCTTCCCCTGATTCCCCCGCACCTTCCCCACATGCCCCTGCACCTTCCCCAGATTCTTCTACACCTTCCCCACATTCCCCCACACCTCCCCCACATTCCCCTACATTTTCCCCAGGTTCCCTACACCTTCCTCAGATTCCTCTGCACCTTTCCCAGATCCGCCTACACTTTCCCAGATTCCCCTGCACCTTCCCTAGATTCCCCTGCCCCTTTCCCAGATTCCCCTACACCTTCCCCAGATTCCCCTGCACATTCCCCAGAATCCTCTGCCCCTTACTCAGATTCCGCTACACCTTCGCCAGATTCCCCTTCACATTCCCCAGATTCCCCTGCCCATTTCCCAGATGCCCCTGCACCTTCCCCAGATGCCCCTGCACCTTCCCCAGATTGCCCTGCACCTTCCCCAGATGCACTTTCACCTTCCTCAGGTTCCCTAAACCTTCCCCAGATTCCCCTGCACCTTCCCCACATTCCCTTGCACCTTCCCCACATTCCCCTGCACCTTCCCCACATTCCCCTGCACCTTCCACAGATTCCCCTGCACCTTTCCCAGATTCCTTTACACCTTCCCCAGATTCCCATACACTTTCCCAATATTCCCTAACACCTTCCACAGATTCCCCTGCACCTACCCCAGATTCCCCTGCCCATTTCCCAGATGCCCCTGCACCTTCCCCAGATGCGTCTGCACCTTCCCCAGATTCTTCTACACCTTCGCAACATTCCCCCACACCATCCCCAGATTCCCTTACACCTTCTCCAAATTCCCCTGCACGTTCCCCAGATTCCCTTACACCTTCCCCAGTTTCCCTTACACCTTCTCCAAATTCCCCTGCACGTTCCCCAGATTCCCTTACACCTTCCCCAGATTCGTCTACACCTTTCCCACATTCCCCTGCAACTTCCCCAGATTCTTCTACACCTTTCCCAAATTCCCCTGCACCTTCCCCACATTCCCCTGCACCTTCCCCTTATTCCAATGCACCTTACTCAGATTCCCCTACACTTTCCTCAGGTTCCCTACACCTTCCTCAGATTCCTCTGCACCTTCCCAAGATTTGCCTACACCTTCCTCAGATTCCCCTGCTACTTTCCCAGATCCCTCTACACTTTCTTTAGATTCCCCTGCCCCTTTCCCAGATTCCCTTTGCCCCTTTCCCAGATTCCCCTACACCAACCCCTGATTCCCCTGCACCTTCCCCAGATTCCCCTGCCCCTTTCCTAGATTCCCCTGCACCTTCCCATATTCCCCTGCCCCTTCCCCAGATTCCCTTACACCTTCCCCAAATTCCCCTGCACGTTCCCCAGATTCCCTTACACCTTCCCCAAATTCCCCTGCACCTTCCCCACATTCCCCTGCACCTTCCCCACATTCCAATGCACCTTACTCAGATTCCCCTACCCTTTCCTCAGGTTCCCCACACCTTCCTCAGATTCCCCTGCCCCTTTCCCAGATCCCCCTTCCCCTTTCCCAGATCCCTCTACACTTTCCTCAGATTCCTTTGCACCTTCCCCAGATTCCCCTGCTCTTTCCCAGATTCCCCTACACCTTCACCAGATTCCCCTGTACCTTCCCCAGATTCCCCTGCCCCTTTCCCAGATACCACTGCCCCTTCCCCAGATTCCCCTGCACCTTCCCCAGGTTCCCCTGCCCTTACCCAGATTCCCCTACACCTTCCCCAGATTCCTCTACACTTTCCTCAGGTTCCCTACACCTTCCTCAGATTCCTCTGCACCTTCACAAGATTTCCCTACACCTTCCTCAGATTCCCCTGCCCCTTTCCCAGATCCCTCTACACTTTCCTCAGATTCCCCTGCCCCTTTCCCAGATTCCCCTTCCCCCTTGCCCAGATTCCCCTACACCTCCCCCTGATTCCCCTACACCTTCCCCAGATTCCCCCGCACCTTCCCCACATGCCCCTGCACCTTCCCCAGATTCTTCTACACCTTCCCCACATTCCCCCACACCTTCCCCAGATTCCCCTACATTCCCCTAGGTTCCCTACACCTTCCTCAGATTCCTCTGCACCTTCCCCAGATCCGCCTACACTTTCCTAGATTCCCCTGCCCCTTTCCCAGATTCCCCTACACCTTCCCCAGATTCCCCTGCACATTCCCCAGAATCCTCTGCCCCTTACTCAGATTCCCCTACACCTTCCCCAGATTCCCCTTCACATTCCCCAGATTCCCCTGCCCATTTCCCAGATGCCCCTGCACCTTCCCCAGATGCCCTTTCACCTTCCTCAGATTCCCCTGCACCTTCCCCAGATTCCCCTGCACCTTCCCCACATTCCCTTGCACCTTCCCCACATTCCCTTGCACCTTCCCCACATTCCCCTGCACCTTCCCCAGATTCCCCTGCACCTTTCCCAGATTCCTTTACACCTTCCCCAGATTCCCATACACTTTCCCCATATTCCCTAACACCTTCCCCAGATTCCCCTGCACATACCCCAGATTCCCCTGCCCATTTCCCAGATGCCCCTGCACCTTCCCCAGATGCGTCTGCACCTTCCCCAGATTCTTCTACACCTTCTCAACATTCCCCCACACCGTCCCCACATTCCCCTGCACCGTCCCCACATTCCCCTGCACCGTCCCCACATTCCCCTACACTTTCCCCAGATCCCCCTGCACCTTCCCCAGATCCCCCTGCCCATTTCCCAGATTCCCCTACACCTTCCCCAGATCCCCCTGCACCTTCCCCAGATCCCCCTGCCCATTTCCTAGATTCCCCTACACCTTCCCCAGATTCCTCTACACTTTCCTCAGGTTCCCTACACCTTCTTCAGATTCCTCTGCACCTTCCCAAGATTCCCCTGCCCCTTTCCAAGATCCATCTACATTTTCCTCAGATTCCCCTGCCCCTTTCCCAGATTCCCCTGCCCCTTTCCCAGATTCCCCTACACATTCCCCAGATACACTTACACATTCCCCAGATTCTTCTACACCTTTCCCACATTCCCCCGCACCTCCCCCACATTCCCCTACACTTTCCTTAGGTTCCCTACACCTTCCTCAGATTCCTCTGCACCTTCCCCAGATCCGCCTACACTTTCCCAGATTCCCCTGTACCTTCCCTAGATTCCCCTGCCCCTTTCCCAGATTCCCCTACACCTTCCCCACATTCCCCTGCACATTCCCCAGAAGCCTCTACCCCTTACTCAGATTCCCCTACACCTTCCCCAGATTCACCTTCACATTCCCCAGATTCCTCTGCCCATTTCCCAGATGCCCCTGCACCTTCCCCAGATGCCCCTGCACCTTCCCGAGATGCCCCTGCACCTTCCCCAGATTCCCCTGCACATTCCCTAGATTCCCCTGCACATTCCCCCGATTCCCCTGCCCCATTCCCAGATTCCCCTACACCTTCCCCAGATTCCCTTGCACCTTCCCCAGATTCCCCTACACCTTCCCCAGATTCCACAGCAAATTCCCCAGATTCCCCTGCACATTCCCCAGATTGCCCTGCCCCTTTCCCAGATTAACCTGCACCTTCCACCGATTCATCTGCCCCTTTCCCAGATTCCCCCGCACCTTGCCCAGATTCCCCTACACTTTCCCTAAGGTTCCCTACACCTTCCAAATAATCCCCTGCACTTTCCTCAGGTTCCCTAAACCTTCCTCAGATTCCTCTACATCTTTCCCTCATTCCCCTGCACCTTCCCCAGATTCCCCTGCACCTTCCCCACATTCGCCTGCACTTTCCCCAGATTCCCCTGCACCTTTCCCAGATTCCCTTACACCTTCCCCAGATTCCCATACACTTTCCCCATATTCCCTAACACCCTCCCCAGATTCCCCTGCACCTACCCCAGATTCCCCTGCCCATTTCCCAGATGCCCTTGCACCTTCCCCAGATGCGTATGCACCTTCCCCAGATTCTTCTACACCTTCCCAACATTCCCCCACACCGTCCCCACATTCCCCTGCACCGTCCCCACATTCCCCTGCACCGTCCCCACATTCCCCTACACTTTCCCCAGATCCCCCTGCACCTTCCTCAGATCCCCCTGCCATTTCCCAGATTCCCCTACACCTTCCCTACATTCCCCTAAACTTTCCTCAGGTTCCCTACACCTTCCTCAGATTCCTCTGCACCTTCCCCAGATTCCCCTGCCCCTTTCCCCAGATTCCCCTGCACCTTCCGCAGATTCCCCTGCTCTTTCCTAGATTCCCCTGCACCTTCCACAGATCCCCTTACACCTTTCCCAGATTCCCCTGCACCTTCCCCAGATTCCCCTGTCACTTTCCCAAGATCCTCTACACCTTCCCCAGATTCCCCTGAACATTCCCTAGATTCCCCTGCACATTCCCCAGATTCCCCTGCCCCTTTCCCAGATTCCACTACACCTTCCCCAGATTCCTGTGCACCTTCCCCAGATTCCTCTGCCCCTTTCCCAGATTTCTCCCACACCTTCCCGAGATTCCTTTGCACCTTCCCCAGATTCCATACACCTTCCCCAGATTCCCCTGAAAATTCCCCAGATTCCCCTGCCCCTTTCCCAGATTCACCTATACTTTTTTCCAGATTCCTCTACACCTTTCCCAGATTCCCCTGCACCTTCCATCGATTCATCTGCCCCTTTCCCAGATTCCCCCTCACCTTGCCCAGACTCACCTTTCCCTAAGGTTCCCTACACCTTCCAAATAATCCCCTGAACTTTCCTCAGGTTCCCTAAACCTTCCTCAGGTTCCCTGCACCTTCCTAAGATTCCTCTGCACCTTTCCCTCATTCCCCTGCACCTTCCCCAGATTCCCCTGCACCTTCCCCACATTCCCTTGCACCTTCCCCACATTCCCCTGCCCCTTCCGCACATTCCCCTGCACCTTCCCCAGATTCTCCTGCCCCTTCCGCAGATTCCCCTGCACCTTCCCCAGATTCCCCTGCACCTTCCCCAGATTCCCCTGCACCTTCCCCAGATTCCCCTGCACCTTTCCCAGATTACCTTGTACCTTTCCCAGATTCCCCTGCACCTTCCCCAGTTTCCCCTGCACTTTCCCCAGATTCAATTTTAGCTTTCCCAGATTCCCCTGCACCTTCCCCAGATTCCCCTGCACCTTCCCCAGTTTCCTCTGCACCTTTCCCAGATTCCCCTGCGCCTTCCCAAGATTCTCCTACACTTTCCCCAGATTCCCCTCCACCTGCCCCAGATTCCCCTGCGCCTTCTCAAGATTCTCCTACACTTTCCCCAGATTCCCCTCCACCTGCCCCAGATTCCCCTGCACCTGCCCCAGATTCCCCTGCACCTTCCCCAGATTCCCCTGTACCCTCCCCAGATTCCCCTACGCCTTCCCCACATTCACCTGCCCCTTTCCCAGATTCCCCTGCACTTTCCCCAGATTCCCCTGCACCTTCCCCAGATTCCCCTGCACCTTCCACAAATTCCCCTGCACCTTCCCCAGATTCCACTGCCCCTTGCCCAGATCCCCTGCACCTTCCCAAAATTCCCCTGCACCTTCCCCAGATTCCCCTACCCATTTCCCAGATTCCCCTACACCTTCCCCAGATTCCCCTGCACCTTCCCCAGATTCCCCTGCACCTTCCACAGATCCCCTTACACCTTTCCCAGATTCCCCTGCACCTTCCCCAGATTCCCCTGCTCTTTCCTAGATTCCCCTGCACCTTCCACAGATCCCCTTACACCTTTCCCAGATTCCCCTGCACCTTCCCCAGATTCCCCTGTCACTTTCCCAAGATCCTCTGCACCTTCCCCAGATTCCCCTGAACATTCCCTAGATTCCCCTGCACATTCCCCAGATTCCCCTGCCCCTTTCCCAGATTCCACTACACCTTCCCCAGATTCCTGTGCACCTTCCCCAGATTCCTCTGCCCCTTTCCCAGATTTCTCCCACACCTTCCCGAGATTCCTTTGCACCTTCCCCAGATTCCATACACCTTCCCCAGATTCCCCTGAAAATTCCCCAGATTCCCCTGCCCCTTTCCCAGATTCACCTATACTTTTTTCCAGATTCCTCTACACCTTTCCCAGATTCCCCTGCACCTTCCATCGATTCATCTGCCCCTTTCCCAGATTCCCCCTCACCTTGCCCAGACTCACCTTTCCCTAAGGTTCCCTACACCTTCCAAATAATCCCCTGAACTTTCCTCAGGTTCCCTAAACCTTCCTCAGGTTCCCTGCACCTTCCTAAGATTCCTCTGCACCTTTCCCTCATTCCCCTGCACCTTCCCCAGATTCCCCTGCACCTTCCCCACATTCCCTTGCACCTTCCCCACATTCCCCTGCCCCTTCCGCACATTCCCCTGCACCTTCCCCAGATTCTCCTGCCCCTTCCGCAGATTCCCCTGCACCTTCCCCAGATTCCCCTGCACCTTCCCCAGATTCCCCTGCACCTTCCCCAGATTCCCCTGCACCTTTCCCAGATTACCTTGTACCTTTCCCAGATTCCCCTGCACCTTCCCCAGTTTCCCCTGCACTTTCCCCAGATTCAATTTTAGCTTTCCCAGATTCCCCTGCACCTTCCCCAGATTCCCCTGCACCTTCCCCAGTTTCCTCTGCACCTTTCCCAGATTCCCCTGCGCCTTCCCAAGATTCTCCTACACTTTCCCCAGATTCCCCTCCACCTGCCCCAGATTCCCCTGCGCCTTCTCAAGATTCTCCTACACTTTCCCCAGATTCCCCTCCACCTGCCCCAGATTCCCCTGCACCTGCCCCAGATTCCCCTGCACCTTCCCCAGATTCCCCTGTACCCTCCCCAGATTCCCCTACGCCTTCCCCACATTCACCTGCCCCTTTCCCAGATTCCCCTGCACTTTCCCCAGATTCCCCTGCACCTTCCCCAGATTCCCCTGCACCTTCCACAAATTCCCCTGCACCTTCCCCAGATTCCACTGCCCCTTGCCCAGATCCCCTGCACCTTCCCAAAATTCCCCTGCACCTTCCCCAGATTCCCCTACCCATTTCCCAGATTCCCCTACACCTTCCCCAGATTCCCCTGCACCTTCCCCAGATGTCCCTGCACCTTCCCTAGATCCCCCTGCCCATTTCCCAGATTCCCCTACACTTTTCCCAGATTCCCCTGCACCTTCCCCAGATCCCCCTGCCCATTTCCCAGATTCCCCTACACCTTCCCCAGATTCCTCTACACTTTCCTCAGTTTCCCTACACCTTCCTCAGATTCCTCTGCACCTTCCTAAGATTTCCCTACACCTTCCTCAGATTCCCCTGCCCCTTTCCCAGATCCCTCTACACTTTCCTCAGATTCCCCTGCCCCTTTCACAGATTCCCCTGCCCCTTTCCCAGATTCCGATACACCATCCCCAGATTCCCCTTCACATTCCCCAGATTCCCCTGCACCTTCCCCAGATTCCCCTGCACCTTCCCCAGACTCCCCTGCCCCTTTCCCAGATTTTCCTACACCTTCCCGAGATTCCCCTGCACCTTCCCCAGATTCCCTTATACCTTCTCCAGATTCCCCTGCACATTCCCCAGATTCCCATGCCCCTTTCCCAGATTCCCCTGCCCCTTTCCCAGATTCCCCTGCACCTTCCCCAGATTCCCCTACACTTCCCTCAGGTTCCCTACACCTTCCTTAGGATCCCCTGCAGATTCCCTTGAACCTTCAGATTCCCCTGCCCCTTCTCCACATCCCCCCACACCTTACCCAGATTCCCCTGCACCTTCCTCAGATTCCCCTGCACCTTCCCCAGATTCCCCTACATTTTCCCCATATTCCTCTACACATTTTCCAGATTCCCCTGCACCTTCCCCACTTTCCCTGCACCTTCCTCAGATTCCCCTGTACTTTCCCCAGATTCCCCTACATTTTCCCCAGATTCCCCTACACTTTCCCCACATTCCCCTGCCTCTTTCCCACATTCACCTGCCCCTTTCCCACATTCCCCTGCCCCTTTCCCACATCCCCCTGCACCTTTGCCGGATTTCCCTGCACCTTCCCCAGATTCCCCTGCACCTTCCCCAGATTCCCCTTCACCTTCCCCAGATTCCTCTACATTTTCACCAGATTCCCCTACATTTTCCTCAGATTCCCCTACACTTTCCCCACATTCCTCTACACATTTCCCAGATTCCCCTGCACCTTCCCCACTTTCCCTGCACCTTCCCCACTTTCCCTGCATCTTTCACACTTTCCCTGCACTTTCCACAGATTCCCCTGCCCCTTCCCCAGATTCCCCTGCCCCTTTCCCAGATTCCCCTACATTTTCCCCAGATTCCCCTACACTTTCCACACATTCCTCTACACCTTTCCCATATTCCCCCACACCTTCCCCACCTTCCCCAGATTCCCCTGCACCTTCCCCAGATTCCCCTGCAACTTCCCCACTCTCCCTGCACCTTCCCCAGATTCCTCTACACCTTTCTCAGATTCCCCTGCACCTTCCTCAGATTCCCCTGCACCTTCCCCAGATTCTTCTACACCTTTCCCACATTCCCCTGCACCTTCTCCAGATTCCCTTACACCTTCCCCACATTCACCTGCACCTTCCCCACATTCCCGCACACCTTCCCCACATTCCCCTGCCCATTTCCCAGATTCCCCTACACTTTTCCCAGATTCCCCTGCACCTTCCCCAGATCCCCCTGCCCATTTCCCAGATTCTCCTACACCTTCCCCAGATTCCTCTACACTTTCCTCAGTTTCCCTACACCTTCCTCAGATTCCTCTGCACCTTCCTAAGATTTCCCTACACCATCCTCAGATTCCCCTGCCCCTTTCCCAGATCCCTCTACACTTTCCTCAGATTCCCCTGCCACTTTCACAGATTCCCCTGCCCCTTTCCCAGATTCCCCTTCACATTCCCCAGATTCCCCTGCACCTTCCCCAGATTCCCCTGCACCTTCCCCAGATTCCCCTGCCCCTTTCCCAGATTTTCCTACACCTTCCCGAGATTCCCCTGCACCTTCCCCAGATTCCCTTATACCTTCTCCAGATTCCCCTGCACATTCCCCAGATTCCCATGCCCCTTTCCCAGATTCCCCTGCCCCTTTCCCAGATTCCCCCGCACCTTCCCTAGATTCCCTACACCTTCCTTAGGATCCCCTGCAGATTCCCTTGAACCTTCAGATTCCCCTGCCCCTTCTCCACATCCCCCCACACCTTACCCAGATTCCCCTGCACCTTCCTCAGATTCCCCTGCACCTTCCCCAGATTCCCCTACATTTTCACCATATTCCCCTACACTTTCCTCAGATTCCCCTACACCTTCCCCACATTCCTCTACACATTTCCCAGATTCCCACGCACCTTCCCCACTTTCCCTGCACTTTCCTCAGATTACCCTGCACTTTCCCCAGATTCCCCTACATTTTCCCCAGATTCCCCTACACCTTCCCCACATTCCTCTACAAATTTCCCAGATTCCCCCGCACCTTCCCCACTTTCCCTGCAACTTGCCCACTTTCCCTGCACTTTCCCCAGATTCCCCTGCCCCTTTCCCAGATTCCCCTACATTTTCCCCAGATTCCCCTACACTTTTCTCAGATTCCCCTACACCTTCCCCACATTCCTCTACACATTTTCCAGATTCCCCTGCACCTTCCCCACTTTCCCTGCACCTTCCTCAGATTCCCCTGTACTTTCCCCAGATTCCCCTACACTTTCCCCACATTCCCCTGCCTCTTTCCCACATTCATCTGCCCCTTTCCCACATTCCCCTGCCCCTTTCCCACATCCCCCTGCACCTTTGCCGGATTCCCCTGCACCTTCCCCAGATTCCCCTTCACCTTCCCCAGATTCCTCTACATTTTCACCAGATTCCCCTTCACCTTCCCCAGATTCCTCTACATTTTCACCAGATTCCCCTACATTTTCCCCAGATTCCCCTACACTTTCCCCACATTCTTCTACACATTTCCCAGATTCCCCTGCCCCTTTCCCAGATTCCCCTACATTTTCCCCAGATTCCCCTACACTTTCCACACATTCCTCTACACCTTCCCCAGATTCCCCTGCACCTTCCCCAGATTCCCCTGCAACTTCCCCACTCTCCCTGCACCTTCCCCAGATTCCCCTACACCTTTCTCAGATTCCTCTACACCTTTCTCAGATTCCCCTGCACCTTCCTCAGATTCCCCTGCACCTTCCCCAGATTCTTCTACACCTTTCCCACATTCCCCTGCACCTTCTCCAGATTCCCTTACACCTTCCCCACATTCACCTGCACCTTCCCCACATTCCCGCACACCTTCCCCACATTCCCCTGCACCCTCCCCAGATTTCCCTGCATGTTCCCCAGATTCCCCTGCACTTTCCCCAGATTCCCCTGCACCTTCCCCAGATTCCCCTGCACCTTCCCCAGATTCCCCTGCCCCTTTCCCAGATTCCCCTGCACCTTCCCCAGATTCCCTTACACCTTCCCCAGATTCCCCTGCACCTTCTCCAGATTTCCATGCCCCTTTCCTAGATTCCCCTACACCTTCCACAGATTCCCTTACACCTTCCCCAGATTCCCCCGCACCTTACCCACATTCCTCTACACTTTCCCCAGATTTCCTAACACCTTCCCCAGATTCCCCTGCACCTTTTACACATTCCTCTGCACCATCCCCAGATTACTTTACACCTTCCTCAGATTCCCCTACACTTTCCTCAGATACCCCTACACTTTCCTCAGATTCCCTTACACCTTCCTCAGATTCCCCTACATCTTTACAACATTCCCCTGCACCTTCCTCAGATTCCCTGCACCTTCCTCAGATTCCCCTGCACCTTCCTCAGATTCCCCTGCACCTTTCCCAGATTCCCCGGCACCTTCCTCAGATTCCCCTGCACCTTTCCCAGATTCCCCTGCACCTTTCCCAGATTCCCATGCACCTTCCCCACTTTCCCTGCACCTTCCCCACTTTCCCTGCACTTTCCCCAGATTCCCTGCACTTTCCACAGATTCCCCTGCCCCTTTCCCCAGATTCCCCTGCCCCTTTCCCAGATTCCCCTACACTTTCCACACATTCCTCTACACCTTTCCCAGTTTCACCCACACCTTCCCCACTTTCCCTGCACCTTCCCCAGATTCCCCTCCACCTTTCCAAGATTCCCCTGCACCTTCTCCACTTTCCCTGCACCTTCCCCACATTCCTCTACACCTTTCCCAGATTCCCCCGCAACTTGCCCACTTTCCCTGCACTTTCCCCAGATTCCCCTGCCCCTTTCCCAGATTCCCCTACATTTTCCCCAGATTCCCCTACACTTTTCTCAGATTCCCCTACACCTTCCCCACATTCCTCTACACATTTTCCAGATTCCCCTGCACCTTCCCCACTTTCCCTGCACCTTCCTCAGATTCCCCTGTACTTTCCCCAGATTCCCCTACATTTTCCCCAGATTCCCCTACACTTTCCCCACATTCCCCTGCCTCTTTCCCACATTCACCTGCCCCTTTCCCACATTCCCCTGCCCCTTTCCCACATCCCCTGCACCTTTGCCAGATTTCCCTGCACCTTCCCCAGATTCCCCTACACCTTCCCCAGATTCCCCTTCACCTTCCCCAGATTCCTCTACATTTTCACCAGATTCCCCTACATTTTCCCCAGATTCCCCTACACTTTCCCCACATTCTTCTACACATTTCCCAGATTCCCCTGCACTTTCCCTGCACCTTCCCCACTTTCCCTGCATCTTTCACACTTTCCCTGCACTTTCCACAGATTCCCCGGCCCCTTTCCCCAGATTCCCCTGCCCCTTTCCCAGATTCCCCTACATTTTCCCCAGATTCCCCTACACTTTTCTCAGATTCCCCTACACCTTCCCCACATTCCTCTACACATTTTCCAGATTCCCCTGCACCTTCCCCACTTTCCCTGCACCTTCCTCAGATTCCCCTGTACTTTCCCCAGATTCCCCTACATTTTCCCCAGATTCCCCTACACTTTCCACACATTCCTCTACACCTTTCCCAGATTCCCCCACACCTTCCCCACCTTCCCCAGATTCCCCTGCACCTTCCCCAGATTCCCTTCAACTTCCCCACTCTCCCTGCACCTTCCCCAGATTCCCCTACACCTTTCTCAGATTCCTCTACACCTTTCTCAGATTCCCCTGCACCTTCCTCAGATTCCCCTGCACCTTCCCCAGATTCTTCTACACCTTTCCCACATTCCCCTGCACCTTCTCCAGATTCCCTTACACCTTCCCCACATTCACCTGCACCTTCCTCACATTCCCGCACACCTTCCCCACATTCCCCTGCACCCTCCCCAGATTTCCCTGCATGTTCCCCAGATTCCCCTGCACTTTCCCCAGATTCCCCTGCACCTTCCCCAGATTCCCCTGCACCTTCCCCGGATTCCCCTGCCCCTTACCCACATTCCTCTACACTTTCCCCAGATTTCCTAACACCTTCCCCAGATTCCCCTGCACCTTTCCCACATTCCTCTGCACCATCCCCAGATTACTTTACACCTTCCTCAGATTCCCCTACACTTTCCTCAGATACCCCTACACTTTCCTCAGATTCCCTTACACCTTCCTCAGATGCCCCTACATCTTTACAACATTCCCCTGCACCTTCCTCAGATTCCCTGCACCTTCCTCAGATTCCTCTGCCCCTTTCCCCAGATTCCCCTGCACCTTCCAAAAATTTCCCTGCACCTCCCCCAGAATCCCCTGCCCCATTCCCAGATTCCCCTACACCTTCCCCAGATTCCCCTACACCTTCCCCAGATTCCCCTACACCTTCCCCAGATTCCCCTGCACCTATCCCAGATTCCTCTGCCCCTTTCCCAGATTCCCTATTACCTTCCCCAGATTCCCCTACACCTTCTCTAGATTCCCCTGCATCTTCCCCAGATCCCCTTACTCCTTACCCAGATTCCCCTGCAACTTCCCCAGATTCCCCTGCCCCTTTCCCAACATACCATACACCTTCCCCAGATTCCCCTACATTTTCCTCAGGTTCCCTACATCTTCCTAAGATTCCTCTGCACCTTCCCAAGAGCCCCCTGCACCTTCCCCAGATTTCCCTGCACCTTCCCCAGAATCCCCTGCACCTTCCCCAGATTCCCCTGCCCCTTTCCCAGATTCCCCTGCACCTTCCCATATTCCCCTGCCCCTTCCCCAGATTCCCCTTCACCTTCCCCAGATTCCCCTGCACCTTCCCCAGATTCTTCTACACCTTTCCCAAATTCCCCTGCACGTTCCCAAGATTCGCTTACACCTTCCCCAGATTCTTCTACACCTTTCCAACATTCCCCCGCACCTTCCCCACATTCCCCTACACTTTCCTTAGGTTCCCTACACCTTCCTCAGATTCCTCTGCACCTTCCCCAGATTCCCCTGCCCCTTTCCCCAGATTCCCCTGCAACTTCCGCAGATTTCCCTGCACCTTCCCCAGAACCCCCTGCTCTTTCCCAGATTCCCCTGCACCTTCCCCAGATCCCCTTACACCTTCCCAAGATTCCCCTGCACCTTCCCCAGATTCCCCTGCCACTTTCCCAAGATCCCCTACACCTTTCCCAGATTCCCGTGCACATTCCCCAGATTCCCCTGCACATTCCCCAGATTCCCCTGCACCTTCCTCAGATTCCCCTGCACCTTTCCCAGATTCCCCTGCACCTTTCCCAGTTTCCCATGCACCTTCCCCACTTTCCCTGCACCTTCCCCAGATCCCCTTACACCTTCCCAAGATTCCCCTGCACCTTCCCCAGATTCCCCTGCCACTTTCCCAAGATCCCCTACACCTTTCCCAGATTCCCGTGCACCTTCCTCAGATTCCCCTGCACCTTTCCCAGATTCCCCTGCACCTTCCTCAGATTCCCCTGCACCTTTCCCAGATTCCCCTGCACCTTCTCCAGATTCTTCTACACCTTCCCCACATTCCCCTACACCTTCCTCAGATTCCTCTGCACCTTCCCCAGATTCCCCTGCCCCTTTCCCCAGATTCCCCTGCAACTTCCGCAGATTTCCCTGCACCTTCCCCAGAATCCCCTGCTCTTTCCCAAATTCCCCTGCACCTTCCCCAGATCCCCTTACACCTTCCCAAGATTCCCCTGCACCTTCCCCAGATTCCCCTGCCACTTTCCCAAGATCCCCTACACCTTTCCCAGATTCCCGTTCACATTCCCCAGATTCCCCTGCACATTCCCCAGATTCCCCTGCCCCATTCCCAGATTCCCCTGCACCTTCCCCACATTCCCCTGCACCTTCCCCAGATTCCCTTACACCTTCCCCAGATTCCCCTGCACATTCCCCATATTCCCCTGCCCCTTTCCCAGTTTCCACTACACCTTTCCCAGATTAACACACACCTTCCCCAGATTCCCCTTCACCTTCCCCAGATTCCCCTGCACCTTCCCCAGATTCTTCTACACCTTTCCCAAATTCCCCTGCACCTTCCCCAGATTCTTCTACACCTTTCCCACATTCCCCCGCACCTTCCCCACATTCCCCTACACTTTCCTTAGGTTCCCTACACCTTCCTCAGATTCCTCTGCACCTTCCCCAGATTCCCCTGCCCCTTTCCCCAGATTCCCCTGCAACTTCCGCAGATTTCCCTGCACCTTCCCCAGAATCCCCTGCTCTTTCCCAAATTCCCCTGCACCTTCCCCAGATCCCCTTACACCTTCCCCAGATTCTTCTACACCTTTTCCACATTCCCCTGCACCTTCCCCAGATTCTTCTACACCTTTTCCACATTCCCCTGCACCTTCCCCACATTCCCCTGCACCTTCCCCAGATTCTTCTACACCTATCCCACATTCCCCTGCACCTTCCCCAGATTCTTCTACAACCTTCCCACATTCACCTGCACCTTCCCCAGATTCTTCTACACCTTTCCCAAATTCCCCTGCACCTTCCCCAGATTCTTCAACACCTTTCCCACATTCCCCTAAACTTTCCTCAGGTTCCCTACACCTTCCTCAGATTCCTCTGCACCTTCCCCAGACTCCCCTGCCCCTTTCCCCAGATTCCCCTGCACCTTCCCCAGATACCCCTGCTCTTTCCTAGATTCCCCTGCACCTTCCACAGATCCCCTTACACCTTTCCCAGATTTCCCTGCACCTTCCCCAGATTCCCCTGTCACTTTCCCAAGATCTCCTACACCTTCCCCAGATTCCCCTGCACATTCCCTAGATTCCCCTGCA
This sequence comes from Discoglossus pictus, assembly GCA_027410445.1. Taxonomy (NCBI): domain Eukaryota; kingdom Metazoa; phylum Chordata; class Amphibia; order Anura; family Alytidae; genus Discoglossus; species Discoglossus pictus. Next base: position 16,499,123 of record CM050174.1, on the reverse strand, counting down.
CATTCCCCCGCTTCCCCTGCCCCATTCCCAGATTCCCCCACACTTTTCCCAGATTCCCGTGCACCTTCCCCAGATTCCCCTGCCCCTTTCCCAGATTCTCCCACACCTTCCCGAGATTCCCTTGCACCTTCCCCAGATTCCTTACACCTTCCCCAGATTCCCCTGCAAATTCCCCAGATTCCCCTTCACATTCCCCAGTTTCATCTGCCCCTTTCCCAGATTCCCCCGCACCTTGCCCAGATTCCCCTACACTTTCCCTAAGGTTCCCTACACCTTCCAAATAATCCCCTGCACTTTCCTTAGGTTCCCTAAACCTTCCTCAGATTCCTCTACACCTTTCTCTCATTCACCTGCACCTTCCCCAGATTCCCCTGCACCTTCCCCACATTCGCCTGCACCTTCCCCAGATTCCCCTGCACCTTTCCCAGATTCCCTTACACCTTCCCCAGATTCCCACACACTTTCCCCATATTCCCTAACACCTTACTACATTCCCCCGCACCTCGCCCACATTCCCCTACACTTTCCTAAGGTTCCCTACACCTTCCTCAGATTCCTCTGCACCTTCCCCAGATTCCCCTGCCCCTTTCCCCAGATTCCCCTGCACCTTCCACAGATTTCCCTGCACCTCCCCCAGAATCCCCTGCCCCATTCACAGATTCCCCTACACCTTCCCCAGATTCCCCTGCACCTTCCCCAGATTCCCCTGCCCCTTCCCCAGATTCCCCTACACCTTCCCCAGATTCCCCTACACCTTCCCCAGATTCCCCTGCACCTATCCCAGATTCCTCCGCCCCTTTCCCAGATTCCCCATAACCTTCCCCAGATTCCCCTACACCTTCTCTAGATTCCCCTGCATCTTCCCCAGATCCCCTTACTCCTTTCCCAGATTCCCCTACACCTTCCCCAGATTCCCCTGCATCTTCCCCAGATCCCCTATACTCCTTACCCAGATTCCCCTGCAACTTCCACAGATTCCCCTGCCCCTTTCCCAACATACCATACACCTTCCCCAGATTCCCCTACATTTTCCTCAGGTTCCCTACATTACATAGTTACATAGTTACATAGTTACATAGTTACATAGTATTTAAGGTTGAAAAAAGACTTTCAGTCCATCAAGTTCAACCTTTTAAGATCTCCTTTGATCTGCAATATGCGGATTAACTATTAATTCATTAGTTGTTAATTAATTATTAATCAATTATTTAATGTTTTTTTTTTTGTTTCTTTTTTTATTATTATTTATTAGTCCAGAGGAAGGCAAATAGAAAAAAAATAAAATAAAATAAAACAAGCGAGACTTAGCCAAATGTCTAAAGGGGAAATGTTAAAAATTTGGATCATTACTGTCTCTCTAATTATCCATGATAACCCTGAATACCCTTTTTAATTAGAAATAAATCTAGTCCCCTTTTAAAGTTATCTATCGAATCCACTGTCACCACCTCCTCTGGTAGAGAATTCCACAGATTAACCACCCTTACTGTGAAGAACCCTTTTCTTTCTTTGAGGTGGAATCTTTTTACTTCTAACCTCAAGGGATGTCCTCTTGTCAGTTGAAAACCTCTTGGCACAAAAAGCTCCCCCGACAAATCTTTATACTGACCCTGGATGTATTTATACAAGGTAATCATATCTCCTCTTAGACGCTTTTTTTCTAGAGAAAATAAGTTTAATTTGGTTAGTCTTTCTTCATAACTTAGCCCCTCCATTCCCCTTATTAGTTTGGTTGCCCTTCTCTGTACCTTTTCCAGCTCTAAAATGTCCTTTTTATGAAGTGGTGCCCAAAATTGTACTCCATATTCCAAATGAGGGCGTACTAAAGATTTGTATAGTGGCAGAATTATATTTGCTTCCCTGGCTTCTATACCTTTCTTAATACATGCTAATATTTTATTTGCCTTTGCAGCTGCTGCTTGGCTTTGAGCACTGTTACCTAGGTGGTTGTCCACAAGCACTCCCAAATCCCTTTCAATATCTGATATACCTAGATTTGCTCCATTAAGATTATAAATTGCATGGCTATTTTTCCTTCCCAGATGCATAACCTTACATTTATTCGTATTAAATCTCATCTGCCATTTAGATGCCCATTCCTCAATTTTATGTAAATCCCCTTGGAGGGAAAGCACATCATTATCTGATTTAATTACCTTGCACAACTTTGTGTCATCAGCGAAAATGGAGACCCCACACTCCAATCCTACCTCTAAGTCATTAATAAATATGTTAAAAAGGAGAGGACCTAATACTGAACCCTGAGGAACCCCACTTACCACATTAGTCCAATCGGAGTATGTTCCATTTACAACAACCCTTTGCTTCCTGTCTTTTAGCCAGCTCTCAATCCATGAGCAGATATTTACTGCAATTCCTGTATCCCTTAGTTTGCCCAATAGTCTCCCATGTGGCACTGTATCAAAAGCCTTTGCAAAATCCAAAAAGACTACATCCACTGAGTTGCCTTGATCCAGGTTCCTACTAACCTCCTCATAGAAACTAATTAGATTTGTTTGACATGACCTATCCCTCATAAACCCATGTTGACTCCTACTTATAATCCTGTTCAAATAGACATATTCTTGTATATTATCCCTTATTAACCCTTCTAAAAGCTTCCCCACTACAGAAGTGAGGCTCACTGGTCTATAATTCCCCGGATTTGCTCTTGCTTCCTTTTTAAATATAGGTATCACATCAGCTTTTCTCCAGTCATCTGGTAGAGACCCTGTGTTGAGTGAATCTTGAAAAATGTAATATAATGGTTTGGCTATTACAGAACCCAGTTCCCTTAGTACCCTTGGATGTATTCCATCAGGACCCGGGGCTTTATTAACATTTATTTTTTCCAACCTCTTTTGGATTACTTCCTGTGTTAACCAATTATTTGGCAAAGGTAGTGTAGCCCCATTATGTCGCAGTGTCCCAACCACTGGTACCTCCCTTGTGTATACCGAGGAAAATAACCTATTTAGCTCATCTGCCTTTTCCTGGTCACTCATTTTCAGATGGCCTGTTTCACATTGTAATGTTCCTATAGCTTCCTTCCTCGCCTTCTTCCCATTAATATACTTAAAAAATATTTTAGGGTTAGTCTTACTCTCTTTTGCAATTAATTTTTCATTTTCTATTTTAGCCAGTCTAATCGCGCTTTTGCAAGCCTTGTTGATTTCCGTGTATTCCCGTAAAGCAGTCTCTGTCCCCTCTTGTTTGTATAATTTAAATGCCTGTTTTTTACTCCGTATCTTGATCTTTAAATCATTGTTAAGCCACATGGGTTGTGATTTACTCCTTTTACTTTTATTCCCACACGGTATATGCCGATGTGTATGTATATTTAGTAAGGATTTAAATGTTGTCCATTTATGTTCAGTGTTTTTACCTATCAGTTCTCTGTCCCAGTCTATACTTTGTATTGCTGCCCTTAGACCGTTAAAATCTGCCCTTTTAAAATTAAGAGTTTTTGTTGGCCCCTTAAAATGTTTTTTTTTTTTATTCAATCTCAAATGAGACTGTGTTGTGATCACTGTTTCCCAAAGGTTGCCCTATTTCAACATTTGATACAATATCAATATTATTTGTAATGAGTAAATCTAAGATAGCTTCATTTCTAGTAGGCTCCTGTATAACCTGGGCCAGATAATGATCCCTGAGTGTACTCAAGAACCTGCTCCCCTTAGCTGAACTGCTGGTCTCATTTATCCAATTTATTTCAGGGTAATTAAAATCTCCCATTATTAGAACTTGCCCGTGCTTAGCTGCATTTCCAATCTGTAACAATAATTGTATTTTCTCACTTTCAGCTATATTTGGGGGTTTATAGCATACTCCTACTAATATTCTTTTGGAATTTGCTGCTCCGCTATTCAACTCTACCCACAAACATTCAACTTTATCACTAGGTCCACCATAAATATCTTCTCTGACTATAGCCTTAAATTCAGGCTTAACATACAGACAAATCCCTCCTCCTCGTTTACCATTGCCTCTATCTTTCCTAAATAGGTTATAACCATCCAGATTAACAGTCCAGTCATGAGATTCATCCCACCACGTTTCGGTAATGCCTATTAAATCCCATTTTTCATTAATTGCTAATAATTCTAACTCTCCCATTTTTCCTGGCAAGCTTCTGGCATTAGCAAGCATACACCTTATGTTATGAGTCTGTAGTTCTGAAGTGCCTGCCACTGAACTTGAATTACTTAGTACTACCTCCATATTGACTATACTACCCCTCCCCCCATCTCCTCCCCCATGAGTTGTTAATTCATCCCTTATACCCTCTACACTTTCTACCCCATTACTTATATCTAGTCCCTCCCCCCCACCTACTAGTTTAAAAACTCCTCCAGCCTTTCTACCATCCTATCCCCTAGTACAAAAGCTCCCTCATCATTAAGGTGCAATCCATCTCTACTGTAGAGATTGTACCGAAGTGAGAAGTCAGCCCAGTGCTCTAAAAAGCCAAACCCCTCCTTAGTGCACCACATCTTTAGCCACGCATTAACCTCCCTAATCTCCTTCTGCCTCCCTGGGCTAGCACGTGGCACTGGTAGTATCTCAGAAAATACTACCTTGGAGGTCCTTGTCTTCAGCTTATTACCTAGTTCTCTAAAATCATTCTTTAGGACACTCCATCTTCCACTAACTTTGTCATTGGTACCAATATGTACCAAGACCGCCGGTTCATTTCCAGCCCCTCCCAATAATTTGTCTACCCGATCCACAACATGACGAGCCCGAGCACCCGGGAGACAGCAAACTGTTCGATTGCTGGGATCTGGGTGACAAATCACCCTGTCTACCTTCCTAATAATAGAGTCCCCTACAACCAGAACCTGTCTGTTCTGCCTATTCTGCCCTCCCTCTTCTCCAGTAGAGCTGTTCGCCCGGCTGTTAGAGGGAACAGCTCTATCTGGCATTGCCATTCCTGAATGGACATCGCCAACAGTTTCACTCAATCTGGCAAATCTGTTGTTGTTTGACAACTCAGAACTGGCCTGCCTCCTCCTGTTCCCCCTGCTTCCCCTTGTAACTGTAACCCAGCTGCCTCCCTGGACATCCTCACTAGCCCCAGCTCCACCCTCCATGCTAGGCCCAGCTAAACTGTGCTCAGTGAGCACCAACCCTCTTTCCAGTGGAGCAATATCACTAAGTGCTGCAATTTTCCTCTCCAGATCTTCAATTTGAGCTTCCAGAGAGGCAACATGCTCACACCTCTAACAGAGGTATGGACCCTGGATCATCTGTTCCAGTATTGCATACATATGACAGGATGTACACTGAATAAGGTTGCCACTGGACTGACTCATAATTATTATTATTGTCTACGAAATTTCAGTGGGAAAAATAAAGAATATAATATAATATATTTATATAAAGTTTTCCTCCTTTGCACTATAAATCTGCCCTCCCTTTTCTTTGAAGGCCCTCCTTTTATTTAAACTCCTAGGCTTTTACTAGAATTGCACTTGATACTGAAAATGTTCGCAACCTCACAAGTTCCCCTTCTCCGGTTTCTATTAACTTCTGCCTTCTCGCCTGGGCACAATTAGTGCACTCTGCAGTTTATCAGCCTTTACTTGTAAGGTAAATCCACTTGTAAAACTTGTACATCTTGTACATCTTCCTAAGATTCCTCTGCACCTTCCCAAGAGCCCCCTGCACCTTCCCCAGATTTCCCTGCACCTTCCCCAGAATCCCTTGCACCTTCCCCAGATTCCCCTGCCCCTTTCCCAGATTCACCTGCACCTTCCCATATTCCCCTGCCCCTTCCCCAGATTCCCCTTCACCTTCCCCAGATTCCCCTGCACCTTCCCCAGATTCTTCTACACCTTTCCCAAATTCCCCTGCACGTTCCCAAGATTCGCTTACACCTTCCCCAGATTCTTCTACACCTTTCCCAAATTCCCCTGCACCTTCCCCGGATTCTTCTACACCTTTCCCACATTCCCCCGCACCTTCCCCACATTCCCCTACACTTTCCTTAGGTTCCCTACACCTTCCTCAGATTCCTCTGCACCTTCCCCAGATTCCCCTGCCCCTTTCCCCAGATTCCCCTGCAACTTCCGCAGATTTCCCTGCACCTTCCCCAGTATCCCCTACTCTTTCCCAGATTCCCCTGCACCTTCCCCAGATCCCCTTACACCTTCCCCAGATTCCCCTGCACCTTCCCCAGATTCCCCTGCCACTTTCCCAAGATCCCCTACACCTTTCCCAGATTCCCCTGCACATTCCCCAGATTCCCCTGCCCCATTCCCAGATTCCCCTACACCTTCCCCAGATGCCCTTACGCCTTCCCCAAATTCCCCTGCACGTTCCTCAGATTCCGTTACACCTTCCCCAGATTCTTCTACACCTTTTCCACATTCCCCTGCACCTTCCCCAGATTCTTCTACACCTTTCCCACATTCCCCTGCACCTTCCCCAGATTCCCTTACGCCTTCCCCAAATTCCCCTGCACGTTCCCCAGATTCCCTTACGCCTTCCCCAAATTCCCCTGCACCTTCCCCAGATTCCCTTACGCCTTCCCCAAATTCCACTGCACGTTCCCCAGATTCCCTTACACCTTCCCCAGATTCTTCTACACCTTTTCCACATTCCCCTGCACCTTCCCCAGATTCTTCTACACCTTTCCCACATTCCCCTGCACCTTCCCCAGATTCTTCTACAACCTTCCCACATTCACCTGCACCTTCCCCAGATTCTTCTACACCTTTCCCACATTCCCCTGCACCTTCCCCAGATTCCCTTACGCCTTCCCCAAATTCCCCTGCACCTTCCCCAGATTCCCTTACGCCTTCCCCAAATTCCCCTGCACCTTCCCCAGATTCCCTTACGCCTTCCCCAAATTCCCCTGCACGTTCCCCAGATTCCCTTACACCTTCCCCAGATTCTTCTACACCTTTTCCACATTCCCCTGCACCTTCCCCAGATTCTTCTACACCTTTCCCACATTCCCCTGCACCTTCCCCAAATTCTTCTACAACCTTCCCACATTCACCTGCACCTTCCCCAGATTATTCTACACCTTTCCCACATTCCCCTGCACCTTCCCCAGATTCTTCTACACCTTTCCCAAATTCCCCTGCACCTTCCCTAGATTCTTCAACACCTTTCCCACATTCCCCCTCACCTTTCCCACATTCCCCTAAACTTTCCTCAGGTTCCCTACACCTTCCTCAGATTCCTCTGCACCTTCCCCAGACTCCCCTGCCCCTTTCCCCAGATTCCCCTGCACCTTCCCCAGATACCCCTGCTCTTTCCTAGATTCCCCTGCACCTTCCACAGATCCCCTTACACCTTTCCCAGATTCCCCTGCACCTTCCCCAGATTCCCCTGTCACTTTCCCAAGATCCCCTACACCTTCCCCAGATTCCCCTGCACATTCCCTAGATTCCCCTGCACATTCCCCCGATTCCCCTGCCCCATTCCCAGATTCCCCTACACCTTCCCCAGATTCCCGTGCACCTTCCCCAGATTCCCCTGCCCCTTTCCCAGATTCTCCCACACCTTCCCGAGATTCCCTTGCACCTTCCCCAGATTCCTTACACCTTCCCCAGATTCCCCTGCAAATTCCCCAGATTCCCCTGCACATTCCCCAGATTCCCCTGCCCCTTTCCCAGATTCACCTGCACCTTCCACCGATTCATCTGCCCCTTTCCCAGATTCCCCCGCACCTTCCCCACATTCCCCTACACTTTCCTTAGGTTCCCTACACCTTCCTCAGATTCCTCTGCACCTTCCCCAGATTCCCCTGCCCCTTTCCCCAGATTCCCCTGCAACTTCCGCAGATTTCCCTGCACCTTCCCCAGTATCCCCTACTCTTTCCCAGATTCCCCTGCACCTTCCCCAGATCCCCTTACACCTTCCCCAGATTCCCCTGCACCTTCCCCAGATTCCCCTGCCACTTTCCCAAGATCCCCTACACCTTTCCCAGATTCCCGTGCACATTCCCCAGATTCCCCTGCACATTCCCCAGATTCCCCTGCCCCATTCCCAGATTCCCCTACACCTTCCCCAGATGCCCTTACGCCTTCCCCAAATTCCCCTGCACGTTCCCCAGATTCCCTTACACCTTCCCCAGATTCTTCTACACCTTTTCCACATTCCCCTGCACCTTCCCCAGATTCTTCTACACCTTTCCCACATTCCCCTGCACCTTCCCCAGATTCCCTTACGCCTTCCCCAAATTCCCCTGCACGTTCCCCAGATTCCCTTACGCCTTCCCCAAATTCCCCTGCACCTTCCCCAGATTCCCTTACGCCTTCCCCAAATTCCCCTGCACGTTCCCCAGATTCCCTTACACCTTCCCCAGATTCTTCTACACCTTTTCCACATTCCCCTGCACCTTCCCCAGATTCTTCTACACCTTTCCCACATTCCCCTGCACCTTCCCCAGATTCTTCTACAACCTTCCCACATTCACCTGCAACTTCCCCAGATTCCCCTGCACATTCCCCCGATTCCCCTGCCCCATTCCCAGATTCCCCTACACCTTCCCCAGATTCCTGTGCACCTTCCCCAGATTCCCCTGCCCCTTTCCCAGATTCTCCCACACCTTCCCGAGATTCCCTTGCACCTTCCCCAGATTCCTTACACCTTCCCCAGATTCCCCTGCAAATTCCCCAGATTCCCCTGCACATTCCCCAGATTCCCCTGCCCCTTTCCCAGATTCACCTGCACCTTCCACCGATTCATCTGCCCCTTTCCCAGATTCCCCCGCACCTTGCCCAGATTCCCCTACACTTTCCCTAAGGTTCCCTACACCTTCCAAATAATCCCCTGCACTTTCCTCAGGTTCCCTAAACCTTCCTCAGATTCCTCTACACCTTTCCCTCATTCCCCTGCACCTTCCCCAGATTCCCCTGCACCTTCCCCACATTCCCCTGCACCTTCCCCAGATTCCCCTGCACCTTTCCCAGATTCCCTTACACCTTCCCCAGATTCCCATACACTTTCCCCATATTCCCTAACACCTTCCCCAGATTCCCCTGCACCTACCCCAGATTCCCCTGCCCATTTCCCAGATGCCCCTGCACCTTCCCCAGATGCGTATGCACCTTCCCCAGATTCTTCTACACCTTCCCAACATTCCCCCACACCGTCCCCACATTCCCCTGCACCGTCCCCACATTCCCCTGCACCGTCCCCACATTCCCCTACACTTTCCCCAGATCCCCCTGCACCTTCCTCAGATCCCCCTGCCATTTCCCAGATTCCCCTACACCTTCCCCAGATTCCCCTAAACTTTCCTCAGGTTCCCTACACCTTTCTCAGATTCCTCTGCACCTTCCCCAGATTCCCCTGCCCCTTTCCCCAGATTCCCCTGCACCTTCCGCAGATTCCCTTACACCTTTCCCAGATTCCCCTGCACCTTCCCCAGATTCCCCTGCTCTTTCCTAGATCCCCCTGCACCTTCCACAGATCCCCTTACACCTTTCCCAGATTCCCCTGCACCTTCCCCAGATTCCCCTGCTCTTTCCTAGATTCCCCTGCACCTTCCACAGATCCCCTTACACCTTTCCCAGATTCCCCTGCACCTTCCCCAGATTCCCCTGTCACTTTCCCAAGATCCTCTACACCTTCCCCAGATTCCCCTGCACATTCCCTAGATTCCCCTGCACATTCCCCAGATTCCCCTGCCCCTTTCCCAGATTCCACTACACCTTCCCCAGATTCCTGTGCACCTTCCCCAGATTCCCCTGCCCCTTTCCCAGATTCTCCCACACCTTCCCAAGATTCCTTTGCACCTTCCCCAGATTCCATACACCTTCCCCAGATTCCCCTGCAAATTCCCCAGATTCCCCTGCCCCTTTCCCAGATTCACCTATACTTTTTTCCAGATTCCTCTACACCTTTCCCAGATTCCCCTGCACCTTCCACCGATTCATCTGCCCCTTGCCCAGATTCCCCTACACTTTCCCTAAGGTTCCCTACACCTTCCAAATAATCCCCTGAACTTTCCTCAGGTTCCCTAAACCTTCCTCAGGTTCCCTAAACCTTCCTCAGATTCCTCTGCACCTTTCCCTCATTCCCCTGCACCTTCCCCAGATTCCCCTGCACCTTCCCCACATTCCCTTGCACCTTCCCCACATTCCCCTGCCCCTTCCCCACATTCCCCTGCACCTTCCCCAGATTCCCCTGCACCTTTCCCAGATTCCCTTACACCTTCCCCAGATTCCCATACACTTTCCCCGTATTCCCTAACACCTTCCCCAGATTCCCCTGCACCTACCCCAGATTCCCCTGCCCATTTCCCAGATGCCCCTGCACCTTCCCCTGATGCGTCTGCACCTTCCCCAGATTCTTCTACACCTTCCCAACATTCCCCCACACCGTCCCCACATTCCCCTGCACAGTCCCCACATTCCACTGCACCGTCCCCACATTCCCCTACACTTTCCCCAGATCCCCCTGCACCTTCCCCAGATCCCCCTGCCCATTTCCCAGATTCCCCTACACCTTCCCCAGATTCCCCTACACCTTCCCCAGATTCCCCTGCACCTTCCCCAGATCCCCCTGCCCATTTCCCAGATTCCCCTACACCTTCCCCAGATTCCTCTACACTTTCCTCAGGTTCCCTACACCTTCCTCAGATTCCTCTGCACCTTCCCGAGATTTCCCTACACCTTCCTCAGATTCCCCTGCCCCTTTCCCAGATCCCTCTACACTTTCCTCAGTTTCCCCTGCCCCTTTCCCAGATTCCCCTGCCCCTTTACCAGATTCCCCTACACCAACCCCTGACTCCCCTACACCTTTCCCAGATTCCCCTACAACTTCCCCAGATTCCCCTGCACCTTCCCCAGATTCCCCTGCACCTTCCCCAGATTCCCCTGCACCTTCCCCAGATTCCTAGGCACCTTCCCCAGATCCCCCTGCACCTTCCCTAGATCCCCCTGCACCATCCCCATATTACCCTGCACCTTCCCCAGATTCCCCTGCACCTTTCCCTGATTCCCCTACACCTTTCCCAGATTCCCCTACACCTTCCCCAGATTCCCCCGCACCTTCCCCACTTGCCCCTACACCTTCCGCAGATTCCCCTACAACTTCCCCAGATTCCCCCGCACCTTCCCCAGATCCCCCTGCACCTTCCCCAGATTCCCCTGCACCTTCCCCAGATTCCCCTGCACCTTCCCCAGATTCCCCTGCACCTTCCCCAGATTCCCCTGCACCATCCCCAGATTCCCCTGCACCTTCCCCAGATTCCCCTGCACCTTCCCCAGATTCCCCTTTCCCAGATTCCCCTGCACCTTCCCATATTCCCCTGCCCCTTCCCCAGATTCCCCTGCACGTTCCCCAGATTCCCTTACACCTTCCCCAGATTCGTCTACACCTTTCCCACATTCCCCTGCACCTTCCCCACATTCCACTGCACCTTCCCCACATTCCAATGCACCTTACTCAGATTCCCCTACACTTTCCTCAGGTTCCCTACACCTTCCTCAGATTCCTCTGCACCTTCCCAAGATTTCCCTACACCTTCCTCAGATTCCCCTGCCCCTTTCCCAGATCCCTCTACACTTTCCTCAGATTCCCCTGCCCCTTTCCCAGATTCCCCTACACCAACCCCTGATTCCCCTACACCTTCCCCAGATTCTCTTACACCTTCCCCAAATTCCCCTGCACGTTCCCCAGATTCCCTCACACCTTCCCCAGATTCGTCTACACCTTTCCCACATTCCCCTGCAACTTCCCCAGATTCTTCTACACCTTTCCCAAATTCCCCTGCACCTTCCCCAGATTCCCCTGCACCTTCCCCAGATTCCCCTGATCCTTTCCCAGATTCCCCTGCACCTTCCCATATTCCCCTGCCCCTTCCCCAGATTCCCCTGTACCTTCCCCAGATTCTCTTACACCTTCCCCAAATTCCCCTGCACGTTCCCCAGATTCCCTCACACCTTCCCCAGATTCGTCTACATCTTTCCCACATTCCCCTGCAACTTCCCCAGATTCTTCTACACCTTTCCCAAATTCCCCTGCACCTTCCCCACATTCCCCTGCACCTTCCCCACATTCCAATGCACCTTACTCAGATTCCCCTACACTTTCCTCAGGTTCCATACACCTTCCTCAGATTCCTTTGCACCTTCCCCAGATTCCCCTGCTCTTTCCCAGATTCCCCTACACCTTCACCAGATTCCCCTGTACCTTCCCCAGATTCCCCTGCCCCTTCCCCAGATTCCCCTGCCCCTTTCCCAGATTCCCCTGCACCTTCCCCAGGTTCCCCTGCCCTTACCCAGATTCCCCTGCACCTTCCCCAGATTCCTCTACACTTTCCTCAGGTTCCCTACACCTTCCTCAGATTCCTCTGCACCTTCCCAAGATTTCCCTACACCATCCTCAGATTCCCTTGCCCCTTTCCCAGATCCCTCTACACTTTCCTCAGATTCCCCTGCCCCTTGCCCAGATTCCCCTACACCTCCCCCTGATTCCCCTACACCTTTCAAAGATTCCCCTACACCTTCCCAGATTCCTCGCACCTTCCCCACATGCCCCTGCACCTTCCCCAGATTCCCCTACATTTTCCCCAGGTTCCCTACACCTTCCTCAGATTCCTCTGCACCTTCCCCAGATCAGCCTACACTTTCCCAGATTCCCCTGCACCTTCCCTAGATTCCCCTGCCCCTTTCCCAGATTCCCTACACCTTCCCCAGATTCCCCTGCCCCTTTCCCAGATTCCCCTACACCTTCCCCAGATTCCCCTTCACCTTCCCCAGATTCCCCTGCTTATTTACCAGATGCCCCTGCACCTTCCCCAGATTGCCCCGCACCTTCCCCAGATGCCCTTTCACCTTCCTCAGATTCCCCTGCACCTTCCCCAGATTCCCCTGCACCTTCCCCACATTCCCTTGCACCTTCCCCACATTCCCCTGCACCTTCCCCACATTCCCCTGCACCTTCCCCAGATTCCCCTGCACCTTTCCCAGATTCCTTTACACCTTCCCCAGATTCCCATACACTTTCCCCATATTCCCTAACAACTTCCCCAGATTCCCCTGCACCTACCCCAGATTCCCCTGCCCATTTCCAAGATGCCCCTGCACCCTCCCCAGATGCGTCTGCACGTTCCCCAGATTCTTCTACACCTTCCCCAGAATCCCCTGCACCTTCCCCAGATTCCTAGGCACCTTCCCCAGATCCCCCTGCACCTTCCCCAGATCCCCCTGCACCATCCCCATATTACCCTGCACCTTCCCCAGATTCCCCTGCACCTTTCCCTGATTCCCCTACACCTTTCCCAGATTCCCCTACACCTTTCCCTGATTCCCCCGCACCTTCCCCACTTGCCCCTACACCTTCCGCAGATTCCCCTACAACTTCCCCAGATTCCCCCCGCACCTTCCCCAGATCCCCCTGCACCTTCCCCAGATTCCCCTGCACCTTCCCCAGATTCCTCTGCACCTTCCCCAGATCCCCCTGCACCTTCCCCAGATGCCCCTGCACCATCCCCAGATTCCCCTGCACCTTCCCCAGATTCCCCTGCACCTTCCCCAGATTCCCCTTTCCCAGATTCCCCTGCACCTTCCCATATTCCCCTGCCCCTTCCCCAGATTCCCCTGCACCTTCCCCAGATTCCCTTACACCTTCCCCAGATTCGTCTACACCTTTCCCACATTCCCCTGCACCTTCCCCACATTCCCCTGCACCTTCCCCACATTCCAATGCACCTTACTCAGATTCCCCTACACTTTCCTCAGGTTCCCTACACCTTCCTCAGATTCCTCTGCACCTTCCCAAGATTTCCCTACACCTTCCTCAGATTCCCCTGCCCCTTTCACAGATCCCTCTACACTTTCCTCAGATTCCCCTGCCCCTTTCCCAGATTCCCATACACCAACCCCTGATTCCCCTACACCTTCCCCAGATTCTCTTACACCTTCCCCAAATTCCCCTGCACGTTCCCCAGATTCCCTCACACCTTCCCCAGATTCGTCTACACCTTTCCCACATTCCCCTGCAACTTCCCCAGATTCTTCTACACCTTTCCCTCATTCCCCTGCACCTTCCCAGATTCCCTGCACCTTCCCCAGATTCCCCTGATCCTTTCCCAGATTCCCCTGCACCTTCCCATATTCCCCTGCCCCTTCCCCAGATTCCCCTGTACCTTCCCCAGATTCTCTTACACCTTCCCCAAATTCCCCTGCACGTTCCCCAGATTCCCTCACACCTTCCCCCGATTCGTCTACATCTTTCCCACATTCCCCTGCAACTTCCCCAGATTCTTCTACACCTTTCCCAAATTCCCCTGCACCTTCCCCACATTCCCCTGCACCTTCCCCACATTCCAATGCACCTTACTCAGATTCCCCTACACTTTCCTCAGGTTCCATACACCTTCCTCAGATTCCTTTGCACCTTCCCCAGATTCCCCTGCTCTTTCCCAGATTCCCCTACACCTTCACCAGATTACCCTGTACCTTCCCCAGATTCCCCTGCCCCTTTGCCAGATACCACTGCCCCTTCCCCAGATTCCCCTGCACCTTCCCCAGGTTCCCCTGCACTTCCCCAGATTCCCCTACACCTTCCCCAGATTCCTCTACACTTTCCTCAGGTTCCCTACACCTTCCTCAGATTCCTCTGCACCTTCCCAAGATTTCCCTACACCATCCTCAGATTCCCTTGCCCCTTTCCCAGATCCCTCTACACTTTCCTCAGATTCCCCTTCCCCTTTCCCAGATTCCCCTGCCCCTTGCCCAGATTCCCCTACACCTCCCCCTGATTCCCCTACACCTTTCAAAGATTCCCCTACACCTTCCCAGATTCCTCGCACCTTCCCCACATGCCCCTGCACCTTCCCCAGATTCCCCTACATTTTCCCCAGGTTCCCTACACCTTCCTCAGATTCCTCTGCACCTTCCCCAGATCAGCCTACACTTTCCCAGATTCCCCTGCACCTTCCCTAGATTCCCCTGCCCCTTTCCCAGATTCCCCTACACCTTCCCCAGATTCCCCTTCACATTCCCCAGATTCCCCTGCTTATTTACCAGATGCCCCTGCACCTTCCCCAGATTGCCCCGCACCTTCCCCAGATGCCCTTTCACCTTCCTCAGATTCCCCTGCACCTTCCCCAGATTCCCCTGCACCTTCCCCACATTCCCTTGCACCTTCCCCACATTCCCCTGCACCTTCCCCCACATTCCCCTGCACCTTCCCCAGATTCCCCTGCACCTTTCCCAGATTCCTTTACACCTTCCCCCAGATTCCCATACACTTTCCCCATATTCCCTAACACCTTCCCCAGATTCCCCTGCACCTACCCCAGATTCCCCTGCCCATTTCCAAGATGCCCCTGCACCCTCCCCAGATGCGTCTGCACGTTCCCCAGATTCTTCTACACCTTCCCAACATTCCCCCACACCGTCCCCAGATTCCTCTGCACCTTCCCCAGATTCCCTTACACCTTCTCCAAATTCCCCTGCACGTTCCCCAGATTCCCTTACACCTTCCCCAGATTCGTCTACACCTTTCCCACATTCCCCTGCAACTTCCCCAGATTCTTCTACACCTTTCCCAAATTCCCCTGCACCTTCCCCACATTCCCCTGCACCTTCCCCACATTCCAATGCACCTTACTCAGATTCCCCTACACTTTCCTCAAGTTCCCTACACCTTCCTCAGATTCCTCTGCACCTTCCCAAGATTTCCCTACACCTTCCTCAGATTCCCATGCCCCTTTCCCAGATCCCTCTACACTTTCCTCAGATTCCCCTGCCCCTTTCCCAGATTCCCCTACACCAACCCCCTTTTCCCCTACCCCTTTCCAAAAAAAACCCCGCACCTTCCCCAGATCCCCCTGCACCTTCCCCAGATTCCCCTGCACCTTCCCCAGATTCCCCTGCACCTTCCCCAGATTCCCCTGCCCCTTTCCCAGATTCCCCTGCACCTTCCCCAGATTCCCTGCACCTTCCCCAGATTCCCTTCCCCAGATTCGTCTACACCTTTCCCACATTCCCCTGAAACTTCCCCAGATTCTTCTACACCTTCCCCACATTCCCCTGCACCTTCCCCACATTCCAATGCACCTTACTCAGATTCCCCTACACTTTCCTCAGGTTCCATACACCTTCCTCAGATTCCTTTGCACCTTCCCCAGATTCCCCTGCTCTTCCCCAGATTCCCCTACACCTTCACCAGATTCCCCTGTACCTTCCCCAGATTCCCCTGCCCCTTTCCCAGATCCCCCTGCACCTTCCCCAGATTCCCCTGCACCTTCCCCAGATTCCCCTGCACCTTCCCCAGATTCCTCTACACTTTCCTCAGGTTCCCTACACCTTCCTCAGATTCCTCTGCACCTTCCCCAGATTTCCCTACACCTTCCTCAGATTCCCCTGCCCCTTTCCCAGATCCCTCTACACTTTCCTCAGATTCCCCTGCCCCTTTCCCAGATTCCCCTGCCCCTTGCCCAGATTCCCCTACACCTCCCCCTGATTCTCCTATACCTTTCAAGATTCCCCTACACCTTCCCCACATCCCCCTGCACCTTCCCCAGATTCTTCTACACCTTCCCCACATTCCCCCCACACCTTCCCCAGATTCCCCTACATTTTCCCTAGGTTCCCTACACCTTCCTCAGATTCCTCTGCACCTTCCCCAGATCCGCCTACACTTTCCCAGATTCCCCTGCACCTTCCTAGATTCCCCTGCCCCTTTCCCAGATTCCCCTACACCTTCCCCAGATTCCCATGCACATTCCCCAGAATCCTCTGCCCCTTACTCAGATTCCCCTGCACCTTCCCCAATTCCCCTGCCCCTTGCCCAGATCCCCTACACCTTTCCCAGATTCCCCTGCACATTCCCCAGATTCCCCTGCCCCATTCCCAGATTCCCCTACACCTTCCCCAGATGCCCTTACGCCTTCCCCAAATTCCCCTGCACGTTCCTCAGATTCCGTTACACCTTCCCCAGATTCTTCTACACCTTTCCACATTCCCCTGCACCTTCCCCAGATTCTCTTACACCTTTCCCACATTCCCCTGCACCTTCCCCAGATTCCCTTACACCTTCCCCAAATTCCCCTGCACGTTCCCCAGATTCCCTTACGCCTTCCCCAAATTCCCCCTGCACCTTCCCAGATTCCCTTACGCCTTCCCCAAATTCCACTGCACGTTCCCCAGATTTCCCTTACACCTTCCCCAGATTCTTCTACACCTTTTCCACATTCCCCTGCACCTTCCCCAGATTCTTCTACACCTTTCCCACATTCCCCTGCACCTTCCCCAGATTCTTCTACAACCTTCCCACATTCACCTGCACCTTCCCCAGATTCTTCTACACCTTTCCCACATTCCCCTGCACCTTCCCCAGATTCCCCTACACTTTCCCAAATTCCCCTGCACCTTCCCCAGATTCCCTTACGCCTTCCCCAAATTCCCCTGCACCTTCCCCAGATTCCCTTACGCCTTCCCCAAATTCCCCTGCACGTTCCCCAGATTCCCTTACACCTTCCCCAGATTCTTCTACACCTTTTCCACATTCCCCTGCACCTTCCCCAGATTCTTCTACACCTTTCCCACATTCCCCTGCACCTTCCCCAAATTCTTCTACAACCTTCCCACATTCACCTGCACCTTCCCCAGATTATTCTACACCTTTCCCACATTCCCCTGCACCTTCCCCAGATTCTTCTACACCTTTCCCAAATTCCCCTGCACCTTCCCTAGATTCTTCAACACCTTTCCCACATTCCCCCTCACCTTTCCCACATTCCTCTACACTTTCCTCAGGTTCCCTACACCTTCCTCAGATTCCTCTGCACCTTCCCCAGATTCCCCTGCCCCTTTCCCCAGATTCCCCTGCACCTTCCCCAGATACCCCTGCTCTTTCCTAGATTCCCCTGCACCTTCCACAGATCCCCTTACACCTTTCCCAGATTCCCCCTGCACCTTCCCCAGATTCCCCTGTCACTTTCCCCAAGATCCCCTACACCTTCCCCAGATTCCCCTGCACATTCCCTAGATTCCCCTGCACATTCCCCCCGATTCCCCTGCCCCATTCCAGATTCCCCCTACACCTTCCCCCAGATTCCCGTGCACCTTCCCCAGATTCCCCTGCCCCTTTCCCAGATTCTCCCCACACCTTCCCGAGATTCCCTTGCACCTTCCCCAGATTCCTTACACCTTCCCCAGATTCCCCTGCAAATTCCCCAGATTCCCCTGCACATTCCCCAGATTCCCCTGCCCCTTTCCCAGATTCACCTGCACCTTCCACCGATTCATCTGCCCCTTTCCCAGATTCCCCCGCACCTTCCCCACCATTCCCCTACACTTTCCTTAGGTTCCCTACACCTTCCTCAGATTCCTCTGCACCTTCCCCAGATTCCCTGCCCCTTTCCCCAGATTCCCCTGCAACTTCCGCAGATTTCCCTGCACCTTCCCCAGTATCCCCTACTCTTTCCCAGATTCCCTGCACCTTCCCCAGATCCCCTTACACCTTCCCCAGATTCCCCTGCACCTTCCCCAGATTCCCCTGCACCTTCCCAAGATCCCCTACACCTTTCCCAGATTCCCGTGCACATTCCCCAGATTCCCCTGCACATTCCCCAGATTCCCCTGCCCCCATTCCAGATTCCCCTACACCTTCCCCAGATGCCCTTACCGCCTTCCCCAAATTCCCCTGCACGTTCCCCAGATTCCCTTACACCTTCCCCAGATTCTTCTACACCTTTCCCACATTCCCCTGCACCTTCCCAGATTCTTCTACACCTTTCCCACATTCCCCTGCACCTTCCCCAGATTCCCTTACGCCTTCCCCAAATTCCCCTGCACGTTCCCCAGATTCCCTTACGCCTTCCCCAAATTCCCCTGCACCTTCCCCAGATTCCCTTACGCCTTCCCCAAATTCCCCTGCACCTTCCCCAGATTCCCCTACACCTTCCCCAGATTCTTCTACACCTTTTCCACATTCCCCTGCACCTTCCCCAGATTCTTCTACACCTTTCCCACATTCCCCTGCACCTTCCCCAGATTCTTCTACAACCTTCCCACATTCACCTGCAACTTCCCCAGATTCCCCTGCACATTCCCCCGATTCCCCTGCCCCATTCCCAGATTCCCCTACACCTTCCCCAGATTCCTGTGCACCTTCCCCAGATTCCCCTGCCCCTTTCCCAGATTCTCCCACACCTTCCCGAGATTCCCTTGCACCTTCCCCAGATTCCTTACACCTTCCCCAGATTCCCCTGCACCTTCCCCAGATTCCCCTGCACCTTCCCCAGATTCCCCTGCCCCTTTCCCAGATTCACCTGCACCTTCCACCGATTCATCTGCCCCTTTCCCAGATTCCTCCGCACCTTGCCCAGATTCCCCTACACTTTCCCTAAGGTTCCCTACACCTTCCAAATAATCCCCTGCACTTTCCTCAGGTTCCCTAAACCTTCCTCAGATTCCTCTACACCTTTCCCTCATTCCCCTGCACCTTCCCCAGATTCCCCTGCACCTTCCCCACATTCCCCTGCACCTTCCCCAGATTCCCCTGCACCTTTCCCAGATTCCCTTACACCTTCCCCAGATTCCCATACACTTTCCCCATATTCCCTAACACCTTCCCCAGATTCCCCTGCACCTACCCCAGATTCCCCTGCCCATTTCCCAGATGCCCCTGCACCTTCCCCAGATGCGTATGCACCTTCCCCAGATTCTTCTACACCTTCCCAACATTCCCCCACACCGTCCCCACATTCCCCTGCACCGTCCCCACATTCCCCTGCACCGTCCCCACATTCCCCTACACTTTCCCCAGATCCCCCTGCACCTTCCTCAGATCCCCCTGCCATTTCCCAGATTCCCCTACACCTTCCCCAGATTCCCCTGCACTTTCCTCAGGTTCCCTACACCTTCCTCAGATTCCTCTGCACCTTCCCCAGATTCCCCTGCCCCTTTCCCCAGATTCCCCTGCACCTTCCCCAGATTCCCTTACACCTTTCCCAGATTCCCCTGCACCTTCCCCAGATTCCCCTGCTCTTTCCTAGATCCCCCCTGCACCTTCCACAGATCCCCTTACACCTTTCCCAGATTCCCCTGCACCTTCCCCAGATTCCCCTGCTCTTTCCTAGATTCCCCTGCACCTTCCACAGATCCCCTTACACCTTTCCCAGATTCCCCTGCACCTTCCCCAGATTCCCCTGTCACTTTCCCAAGATCCTCTACACCTTCCCCAGATTCCCCTGCACCTTCCCCAGATTCCCCTGCACATTCCCCAGATTCCCCTGCCCCTTTCCCAGATTCCACTACACCTTCCCCAGATTCCCCTGCACCTTCCCCAGATTCCCCTGCCCCTTTCCCAGATTCTCCCACACCTTCCCAAGATTCCTTTGCACCTTCCCCAGATTCCATACACCTTCCCCAGATTCCCCTGCAAATTCCCCAGATTCCCCTGCCCCTTTCCCAGATTCACCTATACTTTTTTCCAGATTCCTCTACACCTTTCCCAGATTCCCCTGCACCTTTCCCCCGCTTCCCCTGCCCCTTTCCCAGATTCCCCCTACACTTTCCCTAAGGTTCCCTACACCTTCCAAATAATCCCCTGAACTTTCCTCAGGTTCCCTAAACCTTCCTCAGGTTCCCTAAACCTTCCTCAGATTCCTCTGCACCTTTCCCTCATTCCCCTGCACCTTCCCCAGATTCCCCTGCACCTTCCCCACATTCCCTTGCACCTTCCCCACATTCCCCTGCCCCTTCCCCACATTCCCTGCACCTTCCCCAGATTCCCCTGCACCTTTCCCAGATTCCCTTACACCTTCCCCAGATTCCCATACACTTTCCCCGTATTCCCTAACACCTTCCCCAGATTCCCCTGCACCTACCCCAGATTCCCCTGCCCATTTCCCAGATGCCCCTGCACCTTCCCCTGATGCGTCTGCACCTTCCCCAGATTCTTCTACACCTTCCCAACATTCCCCCACACCGTCCCCACATTCCCCTGCACAGTCCCCACATTCCACTGCACCGTCCCCACATTCCCCTACACCTTCCCCAGATCCCCCTGCACCTTCCCCAGATCCCCCTGCCCATTTCCCAGATTCCCCTACACCTTCCCCAGATTCCCCTGCACCTTCCCCAGATTCCCCTGCACCTTCCCCAGATCCCCCTGCCCATTTCCCAGATTCCCCTACACCTTCCCCAGATTCCTCTACACTTTCCTCAGGTTCCCTACACCTTCCTCAGATTCCTCTGCACCTTCCCGAGATTTCCCTACACCTTCCTCAGATTCCCCTGCCCCTTTCCCAGATCCCTCTACACTTTCCTCAGTTTCCCCTGCCCCTTTCCCAGATTCCCCTGCCCCTTTACCAGATTCCCCTACACCAACCCCTGACTCCCCTACACCTTTCCCAGATTCCCCTACAACTTCCCCAGATTCCCCTGCCCCTTCCCCAGATCCCCCTGCACCTTCCCCAGATTCCCCTGCACCTTCCCCAGATTCCTAGGCACCTTCCCCAGATCCCCCTGCACCTTCCCTAGATCCCCCTGCACCATCCCCATATTACCCTGCACCTTCCCCAGATTCCCCTGCACCTTTCCCTGATTCCCCTACACCTTTCCCAGATTCCCCTACACCTTCCCCAGGTTCCCCCGCACCTTCCCCACTTGCCCCTACACCTTCCGCAGATTCCCCTACAACTTCCCCAGATTCCCCCGCACCTTCCCCAGATCCCCCTGCACCTTCCCCAGATTCCCCTGCACCTTCCCCAGATTCCCCTGCACCTTCCCCAGATCCCCCTGCACCTTCCCCAGATTCCCCTGCACCTTCCCCAGATTCCCCTGCACCTTCCCCAGATTCCCCTGCACCTTCCCCAGATTCCCCTTTCCCAGATTCCCCTGCACCTTCCCATATTCCCCTGCCCCTTCCCCAGATTCCCTGCACCTTCCCCAGATTCCCTTACACCTTCCCCAGATTCGTCTACACCTTTCCCACATTCCCCTGCACCTTCCCCACATTCCCCTGCACCTTCCCCACATTCCAATGCACCTTACTCAGATTCCCCTACACTTTCCTCAGGTTCCCTACACCTTCCTCAGATTCCTCTGCACCTTCCCAAGATTTCCCTACACCTTCCTCAGATTCCCCTGCCCCTTTCCCAGATCCCTCTACACTTTCCTCAGATTCCCCTGCCCCTTTCCCAGATTCCCCTACACCAACCCCAGATTCCCCTACACCTTCCCCAGATTCCCTTACACCTTCCCCAAATTCCCCTGCACCTTCCCCAGATTCCCTCACACCTTCCCCAGATTCGTCTACACCTTTCCCACATTCCCCTGCAACTTCCCCAGATTCTTCTACACCTTTCCCTCATTCCCCTGCACCTTCCCCAGATTCCCCTGCACCTTCCCCAGATTCCCCTGATCCTTTCCCAGATTCCCCTGCACCTTCCCCAGATTCCCCTGCCCCTTCCCCAGATTCCCCTGCACCTTCCCCAGATTCTCTTACACCTTCCCCAAATTCCCCTGCACGTTCCCCAGATTCCCTCACACCTTCCCCAGATTCGTCTACATCTTTCCCACATTCCCCTGCAACTTCCCCAGATTCTTCTACACCTTTCCCAAATTCCCCTGCACCTTCCCCACATTCCCCTGCACCTTCCCCACATTCCAATGCACCTTACTCAGATTCCCCTACACTTTCCTCAGGTTCCATACACCTTCCTCAGATTCCTTTGCACCTTCCCCAGATTCCCCTGCTCTTTCCCAGATTCCCCTACACCTTCACCAGATTCCCCTGTACCTTCCCCAGATTCCCCTGCCCCTTTGCCAGATACCACTGCCCCTTCCCCAGATTCCCCTGCACCTTCCCCAGGTTCCCCTGCCCTTACCCAGATTCCCCTACACCTTCCCCAGATTCCTCTACACTTTCCTCAGGTTCCCTACACCTTCCTCAGATTCCTCTGCACCTTCCCAAGATTTCCCTACACCATCCTCAGATTCCCTTGCCCCTTTCCCAGATCCCTCTACACTTTCCTCAGATTCCCCTGCCCCTTGCCCAGATTCCCCTACACCTCCCCCTGATTCCCCTACACCTTTCAAAGATTCCCCTACACCTTCCCAGATTCCTCGCACCTTCCCCACATGCCCCTGCACCTTCCCCAGATTCCCCTACATTTTCCCCAGGTTCCCTACACCTTCCTCAGATTCCTCTGCACCTTCCCCAGATCAGCCTACACTTTCCCAGATTCCCCTGCACCTTCCCTAGATTCCCCTGCCCCTTTCCCAGATTCCCCTACACCTTCCCCAGATTCCCCTGCCCCTTTCCCAGATTCCCCTACACCTTCCCCAGATTCCCCTTCACATTCCCCAGATTCCCCTGCTTATTTACCAGATGCCCCTGCACCTTCCCCAGATTGCCCCGCACCTTCCCCAGATGCCCTTTCACCTTCCTCAGATTCCCCTGCACCTTCCCCAGATTCCCCTGCACCTTCCCCACATTCCCCTGCACCTTCCCCACATTCCCCTGCACCTTCCCCACATTCCCCTGCACCTTCCCCAGATTCCCCTGCACCTTTCCCAGATTCCTTTACACCTTCCCCAGATTCCCATACACTTTCCCCATATTCCCTAACAACTTCCCCAGATTCCCCTGCACCTACCCCAGATTCCCCTGCCCATTTCCAAGATGCCCCTGCACCCTCCCCAGATGCGTCTGCACGTTCCCCAGATTCTTCTACACCTTCCCCAGATTCCCCTGCACCTTCCCCAGATTCCTAGGCACCTTCCCCAGATCCCCCTGCACCTTCCCCAGATCCCCCTGCACCATCCCCATATTACCCTGCACCTTCCCCAGATTCCCCTGCACCTTTCCCTGATTCCCCTGCACCTTTCCCAGATTCCCCTACACCTTCCCCAGGTTCCCCCGCACCTTCCCCACTTGCCCCTACACCTTCCGCAGATTCCCCTACAACTTCCCCAGATTCCCCCGCACCTTCCCCAGATCCCCCTGCACCTTCCCCAGATTCCCCTGCACCTTCCCCAGATTCCTCTGCACCTTCCCCAGATCCCCCTGCACCTTCCCCAGATGCCCCTGCACCATCCCCAGATTCCCCTGCACCTTCCCCAGATTCCCCTGCACCTTCCCCAGATTCCCCTTTCCCAGATTCCCCTGCACCTTCCCATATTCCCCTGCCCCTTCCCCAGATTCCCCTGCACGTTCCCCAGATTCCCTTACACCTTCCCCAGATTCGTCTACACCTTTCCCACATTCCCCTGCACCTTCCCCACATTCCACTGCACCTTCCCCACATTCCAATGCACCTTACTCAGATTCCCCTACACTTTCCTCAGGTTCCCTACACCTTCCTCAGATTCCTCTGCACCTTCCCAAGATTTCCCTACACCTTCCTCAGATTCCCCTGCCCCTTTCACAGATCCCTCTACACTTTCCTCAGATTCCCCTGCCCCTTTCCCAGATTCCCATACACCAACCCCTGATTCCCCTACACCTTCCCCAGATTCTCTTACACCTTCCCCAAATTCCCCTGCACGTTCCCCAGATTCCCTCACACCTTCCCCAGATTCGTCTACACCTTTCCCACATTCCCCTGCAACTTCCCCAGATTCTTCTACACCTTTCCCTCATTCCCCTGCACCTTCCCCAGATTCCCCTGCACCTTCCCCAGATTCCCCTGATCCTTTCCCAGATTCCCCTGCACCTTCCCATATTCCCCTGCCCCTTCCCCAGATTCCCCTGTACCTTCCCCAGATTCTCTTACACCTTCCCCAAATTCCCCTGCACGTTCCCCAGATTCCCTCACACCTTCCCCCGATTCGTCTACATCTTTCCCACATTCCCCTGCAACTTCCCCAGATTCTTCTACACCTTTCCCAAATTCCCCTGCACCTTCCCCACATTCCCCTGCACCTTCCCCACATTCCAATGCACCTTACTCAGATTCCCCTACACTTTCCTCAGGTTCCATACACCTTCCTCAGATTCCTTTGCACCTTCCCCAGATTCCCCTGCTCTTTCCCAGATTCCCCTACACCTTCACCAGATTACCCTGTACCTTCCCCAGATTCCCCTGCCCCTTTGCCAGATACCACTGCCCCTTCCCCAGATTCCCCTGCACCTTCCCCAGATTCCCCTGCCCTTACCCAGATTCCCCTACACCTTCCCCAGATTCCTCTACACTTTCCTCAGGTTCCCTACACCTTCCTCAGATTCCTCTGCACCTTCCCAAGATTTCCCTACACCATCCTCAGATTCCCTTGCCCCTTCCCCAGATTCCCCTGCACCTTCCTCAGATTCCCCTTCCCCTTTCCCAGATTCCCCTGCCCCTTGCCCAGATTCCCCTACACCTCCCCCTGATTCCCCTACACCTTTCAAAGATTCCCCTACACCTTCCCAGATTCCTCGCACCTTCCCCACATGCCCCTGCACCTTCCCCAGATTCCCCTACATTTTCCCCAGGTTCCCTACACCTTCCTCAGATTCCTCTGCACCTTCCCCAGATCAGCCTACACTTTCCCAGATTCCCCTGCACCTTCCCTAGATTCCCCTGCCCCTTTCCCAGATTCCCCTACACCTTCCCCAGATTCCCCTTCACATTCCCCAGATTCCCCTGCTTATTTACCAGATGCCCCTGCACCTTCCCCAGATTGCCCCGCACCTTCCCCAGATGCCCTTTCACCTTCCTCAGATTCCCCTGCACCTTCCCCAGATTCCCCTGCACCTTCCCCACATTCCCTTGCACCTTCCCCACATTCCCCTGCACCTTCCCCACATTCCCCTGCACCTTCCCCAGATTCCCCTGCACCTTTCCCAGATTCCTTTACACCTTCCCCAGATTCCCATACACTTTCCCCATATTCCCTAACACCTTCCCCAGATTCCCCTGCACCTACCCCAGATTCCCCTGCCCATTTCCAAGATGCCCCTGCACCCTCCCCAGATGCGTCTGCACGTTCCCCAGATTCTTCTACACCTTCCCAACATTCCCCCACACCGTCCCCAGATTCCTCTGCACCTTCCCCAGATTCCCCTACACCTTCTCCAAATTCCCCTGCACGTTCCCCAGATTCCCTTACACCTTCCCCAGATTCGTCTACACCTTTCCCACATTCCCCTGCAACTTCCCCAGATTCTTCTACACCTTTCCCAAATTCCCCTGCACCTTCCCCACATTCCCCTGCACCTTCCCCACATTCCAATGCACCTTACTCAGATTCCCCTACACTTTCCTCAAGTTCCCTACACCTTCCTCAGATTCCTCTGCACCTTCCCAAGATTTCCCTACACCTTCCTCAGATTCCCATGCCCCTTTCCCAGATCCCTCTACACTTTCCTCAGATTCCCCTGCCCCTTTCCCAGATTCCCCTACACCAACCCCCTTTTCCCCTACCCCTTTCCAAAAAAAACCCCGCACCTTCCCCAGATCCCCCTGCACCTTCCCCAGATTCCCCTGCACCTTCCCCAGATTCCCCTGCACCTTCCCCAGATTCCCCTGCCCCTTTCCCAGATTCCCCTGCACCTTCCCATAGTCCCCTGCCCCTTCCCCAGATTCCCTGCACCTTCCCCAGATTCCCTTCCCCAGATTCGTCTACACCTTTCCCACATTCCCCTGAAACTTCCCCAGATTCTTCTACACCTTCCCCACATTCCCCTGCACCTTCCCCACATTCCAATGCACCTTACTCAGAT
This sequence comes from Discoglossus pictus, assembly GCA_027410445.1. Taxonomy (NCBI): domain Eukaryota; kingdom Metazoa; phylum Chordata; class Amphibia; order Anura; family Alytidae; genus Discoglossus; species Discoglossus pictus. Next base: position 16,472,489 of record CM050174.1, on the reverse strand, counting down.
TCCCCTACACTTTCCTCAGGTTCCATACACCTTCCTCAGATTCCTTTGCACCTTCCCCAGATTCCCCTGCTCTTCCCCAGATTCCCCTACACCTTCACCAGATTCCCCTGTACCTTCCCCAGATTCCCCTGCCCCTTTCCCAGATACCACTGCCCCTTCCCCAGATTCCCCTGCACCTTCCCCAGGTTCCCCTGCCCTTACTCAGATTCCCCTACACCTTCCCCAGATTCCTCTACACTTTCCTCAGGTTCCCTACACCTTCCTCAGATTCCTCTGCACCTTCCCCAGATTTCCCTACACCTTCCTCAGATTCCCCTGCCCCTTTCCCAGATCCCTCTACACTTTCCTCAGATTCCCCTGCCCCTTTCCCAGATTCCCCTGCCCCTTGCCCAGATTCCCCTACACCTCCCCCTGATTCTCCTACACCTTTCAAAGATTCCCCTACACCTTCCCCACATGCCCCTGCACCTTCCTCAGATTCTTCTACACCTTCCCCACATTCCCCCACACCTTCCCCAGATTCCCCTACATTTTCCCTAGGTTCCCTACACCTTCCTCAGATTCCTCTGCACCTTCCCCAGATCCGCCTACACTTTCCCAGATTCCCCTGCACCTTCCCTAGATTCCCCTGCCCCTTTCCCAGATTCCCCTACACCTTCCCCAGATTCCCATGCACATTCCCCAGAATCCTCTGCCCCTTACTCAGATTCCCCTACACCTTCCCCAGATTCCCCTTCACATTCCCCAGATTCCCCTGCCCATTTCCCAGATGCCCCTGCACCTTCCCCAGATGCCCCTGCACCTTCCCCAGATTGCCCCGCACCTTCCCCAGATGCCCTTTCACCTTCCTCAGATTCCCCTGCACCTTCCCCAGATTCCCCTGCACCTTCCCCACATTCCCTTGCACCTTCCCCACATTCCCCTGCACCTTCCGCACATTCCCCTGCACCTTCCCCAGATTCCCCTGCACCTTTCCCAGATTCCTTTACACTTTCCCCAGATTCCCATACACTTTCCCCATATTCCCTAACACCTTCCCCAGATTCCCCGCACCTACCCCAGATTCCCCTGCCCATTTCCCAGATGCCCCTGCACCTTCCCCAGATGCGTCTGCACCTTCCCCAGATTCTTCTACACCTTCCCAACATTCCCCCACACCGCCCCCACATTCCCCTGCACCGTACTTACATTCCCCTGCACCGTCCCCACATTCCCCTACACTTTCCCCAGATCCCCCTGCACCTTCCCCAGATCCCCCTGCCCATTTCCCAGATTCCCCTACACCTTTCCCAGATCCCCCTACACCTTCCCCAGATCCCCCTGCACCTTCCCCAGATCCCCCTGCCCATTTCCCAGATTCCCCTACACCTTCCCCAGATTCCTCTACACTTTCCTCAGGTTCCCTACACCTTCCTCAGATTCCCCTGCCCCTTTCCCAGATCCCTCTACACTTTCCTCAGTTTCCCCTGCCCCTTTCCCAGATTCCCCTGCCCCTTTACCAGATTCCCCTACACCAACCCCTGACTCCCCTACACCTTTCCCAGATTCCCCTACACCTTTCCCAGATTCCCCTACAACTTCCCCAGATCCCCCTGCACCTTCCCCAGATTCCCCTGCACCTTCCCCAGATTCCTAGGCACCTTCCCCAGATCCCCCTGCACCTTCCCCAGATCCCCCTGCACCATCCCCATATTCCCCTGCACCTTCCCCAGATTCCCCTGCACCTTTCCCTGATCCCCCTGCACCTTCCCCAGATCCCCCTGCACCATCCCCATATTCCCCTGCACCTTCCCCAGATTCCCCTGCACCTTTCCCTGATTCCCCTACACCTTTCCCAGATTCCCCTACACCTTCCCCAGATTCCCCCGCACCTTCCTCACATGCCCCTGCACCTTCCGCAGATTCCCCTACAACTTCCCCAGATTCCCCCGCACCTTCCCCAGATCCCCCTGCACCTTTCCCAGATTCCCCTGCACCTTCCCCAGATTCCTCTGCACCTTCCCCAGATCCCCCTGCACCTTCCCCAGATGCCCCTGCACCATCCCCAGATTCCACTGCACCTTCCCCAGATTCCCCTGCACCTTCCCCAGATTCCCCTTTCCCAGATTCCCCTGCACCTTCCCATATTCCCCTGCCCCTTCCCCAGATTCCCCTGCACGTTCCCCAGATTCCCTTACACCTTCCCCAGATTCGTCTACACCTTTCCCACATTCCCCTGCACCTTCCCCACATTGCCCTGCACCTTCCCCACATTCCAATGCACCTTACTCAGATTCCCCTACACTTTCCTCAGGTTCCCTACACCTTCCTCAGATTCCTCTGCACCTTCCCAAGATTTCCCTACACCTTCCTCAGATTCCCCTGCCCCTTTCCCAGATCCCTCTACACTTTCCTCAGATTCCCCTGCCCCTTTCCCAGATTCCCCTGCCCCTTTCCCAGATTCCCCTACACCAACCCCTGATTCCCCTACACCTTCCCCAGATTCTCTTACACCTTCCCCAAATTCCCCTGCACGTTCCCCAGATTCCCTCACACCTTCCCCAGATTCGTCTACACCTTTCCCACATTCCCCTGCAACTTCCCCAGATTCTTCTACACCTTTCCCTCATTCCCCTGCACCTTCCCCAGATTCCCCTGCACCTTCCCATATTCCCCTGCCCCTTCCCCAGATTCCCCTGTACCTTCCCCAGATTCTCTTACACCTTCCCCAAATTCCCCTGCACGTTCCCCAGATTCCCTCACACCTTCCCCAGATTCGTCTACACCTTTCCCACATTCCCCTGCAACTTCCCCAGATTCTTCTACACCTTTCCCAAATTCCCCTGCACCTTCCCCACATTCCCCTGCACCTTCCCCACATTCCAATGGACCTTACTCAGATTCCCCTACACTTTCCTCAGGTTCCATACACCTTCCTCAGATTCCTTTGCACCTTCCCCAGATTCCCCTGCTCTTTCCCAGATTCCCCTACACCTTCACCAGATTCCCCTGTACCTTCCTCAGATTCCCCTGCCCCTTTGCCAGATACCACTGCCCCTTCCCCAGATTCCCCTGCACCTTCCACAGATTCATCTGCCCCTTTCCCAGATTCCTCCGCACCTTGCCCAGATTCCCCTACACTTTCCCTAAGGTTCCCTACACCTTCCAAATAATCCCCTGCACTTTCCTCAGGTTCCCTAAACCTTCCTCAGATTCCTCTACACCTTTCCCTCATTCCCCTGCACCTTCCCCAGATTCCCCTGCACCTTCCCCACATTCGCCTGCACCTTCCCCAGATTCCCCTGCACCTTTCCCAGATTCCCTTACACCTTCCCCAGATTCCCATACACTTTCCCCATATTCCCTAACACCTTCCCCAGATTCCCCTGCACCTACCCCAGATTCCCCTGCCCATTTCCCAGATGCCCCTGCACCTTCCCCAGATGCGTATGCACCTTCACCAGATTCTTCTACACCTTCCCAACATTCCCCCACACCGTCCCCACATTCCCCTGCACCGTCCCCACATTCCCCTGCACCGTCCCCACATTCCCCTACACTTTCCCCAGATCCCCCTGCACCTTCCTCAGATCCCCCTGCCATTTCCCAGATTCCCCTACACCTTCCCCACATTCCCCTAAACTTTCCTCAGGTTCCCTACACCTTCCTCAGATTCCTCTGCACCTTCCCCAGATTCCCCTGCCCCTTTCCCCAGATTCCCCTGCACCTTCCGCAGATTCCCTTACACCTTTCCCAGATTCCCCTGCACCTTCCCCAGATACCCCTGCTCTTTCCTAGATTCCCCTGCACCTTCCACAGATCCCCTTACACCTTTCCCAGATTCCCCTGCACCTTCCCCAGATTCCCCTGCTCTTTCCTAGATTCCCCTGCACCTTCCACAGATCCCCTTACACCTTTCCCAGATTCCCCTGCACCTTCCCCAGATTCCCCTGTCACTTTCCCAAGATCCTCTACACCTTCCCCAGATTCCCCTGCACATTCCCTAGATTCCCCTGCACATTCCCCAGATTCCCCTGCCCCTTTCCCAGATTCCACTACACCTTCCCCAGATTCCTGTGCACCTTCCCCAGATTCCCCTGCCCCTTTCCCAGATTCTCCCACACCTTCCCAAGATTCCTTTGCACCTTCCCCAGATTCCATACACCTTCCCCAGATTCCCCTGCAAATTCCCCAGATTCCCCTGCCCCTTTCCCAGATTCACCTATACTTTTTTCCAGATTCCTCTACACCTTTCCCAGATTCCCCTGCACCTTCCACCGATTCATCTGCCCCTTGCCCAGATTCCCCTACACTTTCCCTAAGGTTCCCTACACCTTCCAAATAATCCCCTGAACTTTCCTCAGGTTCCCTAAACCTTCCTCAGGTTCCCTAAACCTTCCTCAGATTCCTCTGCACCTTTCCCTCATTCCCCTGCACCTTCCCCAGATTCCCCTGCACCTTCCCCACATTCCCTTGCACCTTCCCCACATTCCCCTGCCCCTTCCCCACATTTCCCTGCACCTTCCCCAGATTCCCCTGCACCTTTCCCAGATTCCCTTACACCTTCCCCAGATTCCCATACACTTTCCCCATATTCCCTAACACCTTCCCCAGATTCCCCTGCACCTACCCCAGATTCCCCTGCCCATTTCCCAGATGCCCCTGCACCTTCCCCAGATGCGTCTGCACCTTCCCCAGATTCTTCTACACCTTCCCAACATTCCCCCACACCGTCCCCACATTCCCCTGCACAGTCCCCACATTCCACTGCACCGTCCCCACATTCCCCTACACTTTCCCCAGATCCCCCTGCACCTTCCCCAGATCCCCCTGCCCATTTCCCAGATTCCCCTACACCTTCCCCAGATCCCCCTACACCTTCCCCAGATCCCCCTGCACCTTCCCCAGATCCCCCTGCCCATTTCCCAGATTCCCCTACACCTTCCCCAGATTCCTCTACACTTTCCTCAGGTTCCCTACACCTTCCTCAGATTCCTCTGCACCTTCCCGAGATTTCCCTACACCTTCCTCAGATTCCCCTGCCCCTTTCCCAGATCCCTCTACACTTTCCTCAGTTTCCCCTGCCCCTTTCCCAGATTCCCCTGCCCCTTTACCAGATTCCCCTACACCAACCCCTGACTCCCCTACACCTTTCCCAGATTCCCCTACACCTTTCCCAGATTCCCCTACAACTTCCCCAGATTCCCCCGCACCTTCCCCAGATCCCCCTGCACCTTCCCCAGATTCCCCTGCACCTTCCCCAGATTCCTAGGCACCTTCCCCAGATCCCCCTGCACCTTCCCCAGATCCCCCTGCACCATCCCCATATTACCCTGCACCTTCCCCAGATTCCCCTGCACCTTTCCCTGATTCCCCTACACCTTTCCCAGATTCCCCTACACCTTCCCCAGGTTCCCCCGCACCTTCCCCACTTGCCCCTACACCTTCCGCAGATTCCCCTACAACTTCCCCAGATACCCCCGCACCTTCCCCAGATCCCCCTGCACCTTCCCCAGATTCCCCTGCACCTTCCCCAGATTCCCCTGCACCTTCCCCAGATCCCCCTGCACCTTCCCCAGATTCCCCTGCACCTTCCCCAGATTCCCCTGCACCTTCCCCAGATTCCCCTGCACCTTCCCCAGATTCCCCTTTCCCAGATTCCCCTGCACCTTCCCATATTCCCCTGCCCCTTCCCCAGATTCCCCTGCACGTTCCCCAGATTCCCTTACACCTTCCCCAGATTCGTCTACACCTTTCCCACATTCCCCTGCACCTTACCCACATTCCACTGCACCTTCCCCACATTCCAATGCACCTTACTCAGATTCCCCTACACTTTCCTCAGGTTCCCTACACCTTCCTCAGATTCCTCTGCACCTTCCCAAGATTTCCCTACACCTTCCTCAGATTCCCCTGCCCCTTTCCCAGATCCCTCTACACTTTCCTCAGATTCCCCTGCCCCTTTCCCAGATTCCCCTGCCCCTTTCCCAGATTCCCCTGCCCCTTTCCCAGATTCCCCTACACCAACCCCTGATTCCCCTACACCTTCCCCAGATTCTCTTACACCTTCCCCAAATTCCCCTGCACGTTCCCCAGATTCCCTCACACCTTCCCCAGATTCGTCTACACCTTTCCCACATTCCCCTGCAACTTCCCCAGATTCTTCTACACCTTTCCCTCATTCCCCTGCACCTTCCCCAGATTCCCCTGCACCTTCCCCAGATTCCCCTGATCCTTTCCCAGATTCCCCTGCACCTTCCCATATTCCCCTGCCCCTTCCCCAGATTCCCCTGTACCTTCCCCAGATTCTCTTACACCTTCCCCAAATTCCCCTGCACGTTCCCCAGATTCCCTCACACCTTCCCCAGATTCGTCTACACCTTTCCCACATTCCCCTGCAACTTCCCCAGATTCTTCTACACCTTTCCCAAATTCCCCTGCACCTTCCCCACATTCCCCTGCACCTTCCCCACATTCCAATGCACCTTACTCAGATTCCCCTACACTTTCCTCAGGTTCCATACACCTTCCTCAGATTCCTTTGCACCTTCCCCAGATTCCCCTGCTCTTTCCCAGATTCCCCTACACCTTCACCAGATTCCCCTGTACCTTCCCCAGATTCCCCTGCCCCTTTGCCAGATACCACTGCCCCTTCCCCAGATTCCCCTGCACCTTCCCCAGGTTCCCCTGCCCTTACCCAGATTCCCCTACACCTTCCCCAGATTCCTCTACACTTTCCTCAGGTTCCCTACACCTTCCTCAGATTCCTCTGCACCTTCCCAAGATTTCCCTACACCATCCTCAGATTCCCTTGCCCCTTTCCCAGATCCCTCTACACTTTCCTCAGATTCCCCTTCCCCTTTCCCAGATTCCCCTGCCCCTTGCCCAGATTCCCCTACACTTTCCCTAAGGTTCCCTACACCTTCCAAATAATCCCCTGAACTTTCCTCAGGTTCCCTAAACCTTCCTCAGGTTCCCTAAACCTTCCTCAGATTCCTCTGCACCTTTCCCTCATTCCCCTGCACCTTCCCCAGATTCCCCTGCACCTTCCCCACATTCCCTTGCACCTTCCCCACATTCCCCTGCCCCTTCCCCACATTCCCCTGCACCTTCCCCAGATTCCCCTGCACCTTTCCCAGATTCCCTTACACCTTCCCCAGATTCCCATACACTTTCCCCGTATTCCCTAACACCTACCCCAGATTCCCCTGCACCTACCCCAGATTCCCCTGCCCATTTCCCAGATGCCCCTGCACCTTCCCCAGATGCGTCTGCACCTTCCCCAGATTCTTCTACACCTTCCCAACATTCCCCCACACCGTCCCCACATTCCCCTGCACAGTCCCCACATTCCACTGCACCGTCCCCACATTCCCCTACACTTTCCCCAGATCCCCCTGCACCTTCCCCAGATCCCCCTGCCCATTTCCCAGATTCCCCTACACCTTCCCCAGATTCCCCTACACCTTCCCCAGATTCCCCTGCACCTTCCCCAGATCCCCCTGCCCATTTCCCAGATTCCCCTACACCTTCCCCAGATTCCTCTACACTTTCCTCAGGTTCCCTACACCTTCCTCAGATTCCTCTGCACCTTCCCGAGATTTCCCTACACCTTCCTCAGATTCCCCTGCCCCTTTCCCAGATCCCTCTACACTTTCCTCAGTTTCCCCTGCCCCTTTCCCAGATTCCCCTGCCCCTTTACCAGATTCCCCTACACCAACCCCTGACTCCCCTACACCTTTCCCAGATTCCCCTACACCTTTCCCAGATTCCCCTACAACTTCCCCAGATTCCCCCGCACCTTCCCCAGATCCCCCTGCACCTTCCCCAGATTCCCCTGCACCTTCCCCAGATTCCTAGGCACCTTCCCCAGATCCCCCTGCACCTTCCCCAGATCCCCCTGCACCATCCCCATATTACCCTGCACCTTCCCCAGATTCCCCTGCACCTTTCCCTGATTCCCCTACACCTTTCCCAGATTCCCCTACACCTTCCCCAGGTTCCCCCGCACCTTCCCCACTTGCCCCTACACCTTCCGCAGATTCCCCTACAACTTCCCCAGATACCCCCGCACCTTCCCCAGATCCCCCTGCACCTTCCCCAGATTCCCCTGCACCTTCCCCAGATTCCCCTGCACCTTCCCCAGATTCCCCTGCACCTTCCCCAGATTCCCCTGCACCTTCCCCAGATTCCCCTGCACCTTCCCCAGATTCCCCTGCACCTTCCCCAGATTCCCCTTTCCCAGATTCCCCTGCACCTTCCCATATTCCCCTGCCCCTTCCCCAGATTCCCCTGCACGTTCCCCAGATTCCCTTACACCTTCCCCAGATTCGTCTACACCTTTCCCACATTCCCCTGCACCTTACCCACATTCCACTGCACCTTCCCCACATTCCAATGCACCTTACTCAGATTCCCCTACACTTTCCTCAGGTTCCCTACACCTTCCTCAGATTCCTCTGCACCTTCCCAAGATTTCCCTACACCTTCCTCAGATTCCCCTGCCCCTTTCCCAGATCCCTCTACACTTTCCTCAGATTCCCCTGCCCCTTTCCCAGATTCCCCTGCCCCTTTCCCAGATTCCCCTGCCCCTTTCCCAGATTCCCCTACACCAACCCCTGATTCCCCTACACCTTCCCCAGATTCTCTTACACCTTCCCCAAATTCCCCTGCACGTTCCCCAGATTCCCTCACACCTTCCCCAGATTCGTCTACACCTTTCCCACATTCCCCTGCAACTTCCCCAGATTCTTCTACACCTTTCCCTCATTCCCCTGCACCTTCCCCAGATTCCCCTGCACCTTCCCCAGATTCCCCTGATCCTTTCCCAGATTCCCCTGCACCTTCCCATATTCCCCTGCCCCTTCTCCAGATTCCCCTGTACCTTCCCCAGATTCTCTTACACCTTCCCCAAATTCCCCTGCACGTTCCCCAGATTCCCTCACACCTTCCCCAGATTCGTCTACACCTTTCCCACATTCCCCTGCAACTTCCCCAGATTATTCTACACCTTTCCCAAATTCCCCTGCACCTTCCCCACATTCCCCTGCACCTTCCCCACATTCCAATGCACCTTACTCAGATTCCCCTACACTTTCCTCAGGTTCCATACACCTTCCTCAGATTCCTTTGCACCTTCCCCAGATTCCCCTGCTCTTTCCCAGATTCCCCTACACCTTCACCAGATTCCCCTGTACCTTCCCCAGATTCCCCTGCCCCTTTGCCAGATACCACTGCCCCTTCCCCAGATTCCCCTGCACCTTCCCCAGGTTCCCCTGCCCTTACCCAGATTCCCCTACACCTTCCCCAGATTCCTCTACACTTTCCTCAGGTTCCCTACACCTTCCTCAGATTCCTCTGCACCTTCCCAAGATTTCCCTACACCATCCTCAGATTCCCTTGCCCCTTTCCCAGATCCCTCTACACTTTCCTCAGATTCCCCTTCCCCTTTCCCAGATTCCCCTGCCCCTTGCCCAGATTCCCCTACACCTCCCCCTGATTCCCCTACACCTTTCAAAGATTCCCCTACACCTTCCCAGATTCCTCGCACCTTCCCCACATGCCCCTGCACCTTCCCCAGATTCCCCTACATTTTCCCCAGGTTCCCTACACCTTCCTCAGATTCCTCTGCACCTTCCCCAGATCAGCCTACACTTTCCCAGATTCCCCTGCACCTTCCCTAGATTCCCCTGCCCCTTTCCCAGATTCCCCTACACCTTCCCCAGATTCCCCTTCACATTCCCCAGATTCCCCTGCTTATTTACCAGATGCCCCTGCACCTTCCCCAGATTGCCCCGCACCTTCCCCAGATTCCCCTTCACCTTCCTCAGATTCCCCTGCACCTTCCCCAGATTCCCCTGCACCTTCCCCACATTCCCCTGCACCTTCCCCACATTCCCCTGCACCTTCCCCACATTCCCCTGCACCTTCCCCAGATTCCCCTGCACCTTTCCCAGATTCCTTTACACCTTCCCCAGATTCCCATACACTTTCCCCATATTCCCTAACACCTTCCCCAGATTCCCCTGCACCTACCCCAGATTCCCCTGCCCATTTCCAAGATGCCCCTGCACCCTCCCCAGATGCGTCTGCACGTTCCCCAGATTCTTCTACACCTTCCCAACATTCCCCCACACCGTCCCCAGATTCCTCTGCACCTTCCCCAGATTCCCTTACACCTTCTCCAAATTCCCCTGCACGTTCCCCAGATTCCCTTACACCTTCCCCAGATTCGTCTACACCTTTCCCACATTCCCCTGCAACTTCCCCAGATTCTTCTACACCTTTCCCAAATTCCCCTGCACCTTCCCCACATTCCCCTGCACCTTCCCCACATTCCAATGCACCTTACTCAGATTCCCCTACACTTTCCTCAAGTTCCCTACACCTTCCTCAGATTCCTCTGCACCTTCCCAAGATTTCCCTACACCTTCCTCAGATTCCCATGCCCCTTTCCCAGATCCCTCTACACTTTCCTCAGATTCCCCTGCCCCTTTCCCAGATTCCCCTACACCAACCCCCTATTCCCCTACACCTTCCCCAGATCCCCCCGCACCTTCCCCAGATCCCCCTGCACCATCCCCAGATTCCCCTGCACCTTCCCCAGATTCCCCTGCACCTTCCCCAGATTCCCCTGCCCCTTTCCCAGATTCCCCTGCACCTTCCCATAGTCCCCTGCCCCTTCCCCAGATTCCCTGCACCTTCCCCAGATTCCCTTCCCCAGATTCGTCTACACCTTTCCCACATTCCCCTGAAACTTCCCCAGATTCTTCTACACCTTTCCCAAATTCCCCTGCACCTTCCCCACATTCCCCTGCACCTTCCCCACATTCCAATGCACCTTACTCAGATTCCCCTACACTTTCCTCAGGTTCCATACACCTTCCTCAGATTCCTTTGCACCTTCCCCAGATTCCCCTGCTCTTCCCCAGATTCCCCTACAACTTCACCAGATTCCCCTGTACCTTCCCCAGATTCCCCTGCCCCTTTCCCAGATACCACTGCCCCTTCCCCAGATTCCCCTGCACCTTCCCCAGGTTCCCCTGCCCTTACTCAGATTCCCCTACACCTTCCCCAGATTCCTCTACACTTTCCTCAGGTTCCCTACACCTTCCTCAGATTCCTCTGCACCTTCCCCAGATTTCCCTACACCTTCCTCAGATTCCCCTGCCCCTTTCCCAGATCCCTCTACACTTTCCTCAGATTCCCCTGCCCCTTTCCCAGATTCCCCTGCCCCTTGCCCAGATTCCCCTACACCTCCCCCTGATTCCCCTACACCTTTCAAAGATTCCCCTACACCTTCCCCACATGCCCCTGCACCTTCCTCAGATTCTTCTACACCTTCCCCACATTCCCCCACACCTTCCCCAGATTCCCCTACATTTTCCCTAGGTTCCCTACACCTTCCTCAGATTCCTCTGCACCTTCCCCAGATCCGCCTACACTTTCCCAGATTCCCCTGCACCTTCCCTAGATTCCCCTGCCCCTTTCCCAGATTCCCCTACACCTTCCCCAGATTCCCATGCACATTCCCCAGAATCCTCTGCCCCTTACTCAGATTCCCCTACACCTTCCCCAGATTCCCCTTCACATTCCCCAGATTCCCCTGCCCATTTCCCAGATGCCCCTGCACCTTCCCCAGATGCCCCTGCACCTTCCCCAGATTGCCCCGCACCTTCCCCAGATGCCCTTTCACCTTCCTCAGATTCCCCTGCACCTTCCCCAGATTCCCCTGCACCTTCCCCACATTCCCTTGCACCTTCCCCACATTCCCCTGCACCTTCCGCACATTCCCCTGCACCTTCCCCAGATTCCCCTGCACCTTTCCCAGATTCCTTTACACTTTCCCCAGATTCCCATACACTTTCCCCATATTCCCTAACACCTTCCCCAGATTCCCCGCACCTACCCCAGATTCCCCTGCCCATTTCCCAGATGCCCCTGCACCTTCCCCAGATGCGTCTGCACCTTCCCCAGATTCTTCTACACCTTCCCAACATTCCCCCACACCGCCCCCACATTCCCCTGCACCGTACCCACATTCCCCTGCACCGTCCCCACATTCCCCTACACTTTCCCCAGATCCCCCTGCACCTTCCCCAGATCCCCCTGCCCATTTCCCAGATTCCCCTACACCTTTCCCAGATCCCCCTACACCTTCCCCAGATCCCCCTGCACCTTCCCCAGATCCCCCTGCCCATTTCCCAGATTCCCCTACACCTTCCCCAGATTCCTCTACACTTTCCTCAGGTTCCCTACACCTTCCTCAGATTCCCCTGCCCCTTTCCCAGATCCCTCTACACTTTCCTCAGTTTCCCCTGCCCCTTTCCCAGATTCCCCTGCCCCTTTACCAGATTCCCCTACACCAACCCCTGACTCCCCTACACCTTTCCCAGATTCCCCTACACCTTTCCCAGATTCCCCTACAACTTCCCCAGATTCCCCCGCACCTTCCCCAGATCCCCCTGCACCTTCCCCAGATTCCCCTGCACCTTCCCCAGATTCCTAGGCACCTTCCCCAGATCCCCCTGCACCTTCCCCAGATCCCCCTGCACCATCCCCATATTCCCCTGCACCTTCCCCAGATTCCCCTGCACCTTTCCCTGATTCCCCTACACCTTTCCCAGATTCCCCTACACCTTCCCCAGATTCCCCCGCACCTTCCTCACATGCCCCTGCACCTTCCGCAGATTCCCCTACAACTTCCCCAGATTCCCCCGCACCTTCCCCAGATCCCCCTGCACCTTCCCCAGATTCCCCTGCACCTTCCCCAGATTCCTCTGCACCTTCCCCAGATCCCCCTGCACCTTCCCCAGATGCCCCTGCACCATCCCCAGATTCCACTGCACCTTCCCCAGATTCCCCTGCACCTTCCCCAGATTCCCCTTTCCCAGATTCCCCTGCACCTTCCCATATCCCCCTGCCCCTTCCCCAGATTCCCCTGCACGTTCCCCAGATTCCCTTACACCTTCCCCAGATTCGTCTACACCTTTCCCACATTCCCCTGCACCTTCCCCACATTCCCCTGCACCTTCCCCACATTCCAATGCACCTTACTCAGATTCCCCTACACTTTCCTCAGGTTCCCTACACCTTCCTCAGATTCCTCTGCACCTTCCCAAGATTTCCCTACACCTTCCTCAGATTCCCCTGCCCCTTTCCCAGATCCCTCTACACTTTCCTCAGATTCCCCTGCCCCTTTCCCAGATTCCCCTGCCCCTTTCCCAGATTCCCCTACACCAACCCCTGATTCCCCTACACCTTCCCCAGATTCTCTTACACCTTCCCCAAATTCCCCTGCACGTTCCCCAGATTCCCTCACACCTTCCCCAGATTCGTCTACACCTTTCCCACATTCCCCTGCAACTTCCCCAGATTCTTCTACACCTTTCCCTCATTCCCCTGCACCTTCCCCAGATTCCCCTGCACCTTCCCCAGATTCCCCTGCACCTTCCCATATTCCCCTGCCCCTTCCCCAGATTCCCCTGTACCTTCCCCAGATTCTCTTACACCTTCCCCAAATTCCCCTGCACGTTCCCCAGATTCCCTCACACCTTCCCCAGATTCGTCTACACCTTTCCCACATTCCCCTGCAACTTCCCCAGATTCTTCTACACCTTTCCCAAATTCCCCTGCACCTTCCCCACATTCCCCTGCACCTTCCCCACATTCCAATGGACCTTACTCAGATTCCCCTACACTTTCCTCAGGTTCCATACACCTTCCTCAGATTCCTTTGCACCTTCCCCAGATTCCCCTGCTCTTTCCCAGATTCCCCTACACCTTCACCAGATTCCCCTGTACCTTCCTCAGATTCCCCTGCCCCTTTGCCAGATACCACTGCCCCTTCCCCAGATTCCCCTGCACCTTCCCCAGGTTCCCCTGCCCTTACCCAGATTCCCCTACACCTTCCCCAGATTCCTTTACACTTTCCTCAGGTTCCCTACACCTTCCTCAGATTCCTCTGCACCTTCCCAAGATTTCCCTACACCATCCTCAGATTCCCTTGCCCCTTTCCCAGATCCCTCTATACTTTCCTCAGATTCCCCTTCCCCTTTCCCAGATTCCCCTGCCCCTTGCCCAGATTCCCCTACACCTCCCCCTGATTCCCCTACACCTTTCAAAGATTCCCCTACACCTTCCCAGATTCCTCGCACCTTCCCCACATGCCCCTGCACCTTCCCCAGATTCTTCTACACCTTCCCCACACCCCCCCCACACCTTCCCCAGATTCCCCTACATTTTCCCCAGGTTCCCTACACCTTCCTCAGATTCCTCTGCACCTTCCCCAGATCAGCCTACACTTTCCCAGATTCCCCTGCACCTTCCCTAGATTCCCCATCCCCTTTCCCAGATTCCCCTACACCTTCCCCAGATTCCCCTTCACATTCCCCAGATTCCCCTGCTTATTTACCAGATGCCCCTGCACCTTCCCCAGATTGCCCCGCACCTTCCCCAGATGCCCTTTCACCTTCCTCAGATTCCCCTGCACCTTCCCCAGATTCCCCTGCACCTTTCCCACATTCCCTTGCACCTTCCCCACATTCCCCTGCACCTTCCCCACATTCCCCTGCACCTTCCCCAGATTCCCCTGCCCATTTCCCAGATGCCCCTGCACCCTCCCCAGATGCGTCTGCACGTTCCCCAGATTCTTCTACACCTTCCCAACATTCCCCCACACCGTCCCCAGATTCCCCTGCACCTTCCCCAGATTCCCTTACACCTTCTCCAAATTCCCCTGCACGTTCCCCAGATTCCCTTACACCTTCCCCAGATTCGTCTACACCTTTCCCAAATTCCCCTGCACCTTCCCCAGATTCTTCTACACCTTTCCCAAATTCCCCTGCACCTTCCCCACATTCCCCTGCACCTTCCCCACATTCCAATGCACCTTACTCAGATTCCCCTACACTTTCCTCAAGTTCCCTACACCTTCCTCAGATTCCTCTGCACCTTCCCAAGATTTCCCTACACCTTCCTCAGATTCCCCTGCCCCTTTCCCAGATCCCTCTACACTTTCCTCAGATTCCCCTGCCCCTTTCCCAGATTCCCCTACACCAACCCCTTATTCCCCTACACCTTCCCCAGATCCCCCCGCACCTTCCCCAGATCCCCCTGCACCATCCCCAGATTCCCCTGCACCTTCCCCAGATTCCCCTGCACCTTCCCCAGATTCCCCTGCCCCTTTCCCAGATTCCCCTGCACCTTCCCATATTCCCCTGCCCCTTCCCCAGATTCCCTGCACCTTCCCCAGATTCCCTTCCCCAGATTCGTCTACACCTTTCCCACATTCCCCTGAAACTTCCCCAGATTCTTCTACACCTTTCCCAAATTCCCCTGCACCTTCCCCACATTCCAATGCACCTTACTCAGATTCCCCTACACTTTCCTCAGGTTCCATACACCTTCCTCAGATTCCTTTGCACCTTCCCCAGATTCCCCTGCTCTTCCCCAGATTCCCCTACACCTTCACCAGATTCCCCTGTACCTTCCCCAGATTCCCCTGCCCCTTTCCCAGATACCACTGCCCCTTCCCCAGATTCCCCTGCACCTTCCCCAGGTTCCCCTGCCCATACCCAGATTCCCCTACACCTTCCCCAGATTCCTCTACACTTTCCTCAGGTTCCCTACACCTTCCTCAGATTCCTCTGCACCTTCCCCAGATTTCCCTACACCTTCCTCAGATTCCCCTGCCCCTTTCCCAGATCCCTCTACACTTTCCTCAGATTCCCCTGCCCCTTTCCCAGAGTCCCCTGCCCCTTGCCCAGATTCCCCTACACCCCCCCCCTGATTCCCCTACACCTTTCAAAGATTCCCCTACACCTTCCCCACATGCCCCTGCACCTTCCTCAGATTCTTCTACACCTTCCCCACATTCCCCCACACCTTCCCCAGATTCCCCTACATTTTCCCTAGGTTCCCTACACCTTCCTCAGATTCCTCTGCACCTTCCCCAGATCCGCCTACACTTTCCCAGATTCCCCTGCACCTTCCCTAGATTCCCCTGCCCCTTTCCCAGATTCCCCTACACCTTCCCCAGATTCCCCTTCACATTCCCCAGATTCCCCTGCCCATTTCCCAGATGCCCCTGCACCTTCCCCAGATGCCCCTGCACCTTCCCCAGATTGCCCCGCACCTTCCCCAGATGCCCTTTCACCTTCCTCAGATTCCCCTGCACCTTTCCCAGATTCCCCTGCACCTTCCCCACATTCCCTTGCACCTTCCCCACATTCCCCTGCACCTTCCGCACATTCCCCTGCACCTTCCCCAGATTCCCCTGCACCTTTCCCAGATTCCTTTACACTTTCCCCAGATTCCCATACACTTTCCCCATATTCCCTAACACCTTCCCCAGATTCCCCGCACCTACCCCAGATTCCCCTGCCCATTTCCCAGATGCCCCTGCACCTTCCCCAGATGCGTCTGCACCTTCCCCAGATTCTTCTACACCTTCCCAACATTCCCCCACACCGCCCCCACATTCCCCTGCACCGTCCCCACATTCCCCTGCACCGTCCCCACATTCCCCTACACTTTCCCCAGATCCCCCTGCACCTTCCCCAGATCCCCCTGCCCATTTCCCAGATTCTCCTACACCTTCCCCAGATCCCCCTGCACCTTCCCCAGATCCCCCTGCCCATTTCCCAGATTCCCCTACACCTTCCCCAGATTCCTCTACACTTTCCTCAGGTTCCCTACACCTTCCTCAGATTCCTCTGCACCTTCCCAAGATTTCCCTACACCTTCCTCAGATTCCCCTGCCCCTTTCCGAGATCCATCTACACTTTCCTCAGATTCCCCTGCCCCTTTCCCAGATTCCCCTGCCCCTTTCCCAGATTCCCCTACACATTCCCCAGATACACTTACACATTCCCCCGATTCTTCTACACCTTTCCCACATTCCCCCGCACCTCCCCCACATTCCCCTACACTTTCCTTAGGTTCCCTACACCTTCCTCAGATTCCTCTGCACATTCCCCAGATCCGCCTAAACTTTCCCAGATTCCCCTGTACCTTCCCTAGATTCCCCTGCCCCTTTCCCAGATTCCCCTACACCTTCCCCAGATTCCCCTGCACATTCCCCAGAATCCTCTGCCCCTTCCTCAGATTCCCCTACACCTTCCCCAGATTCCCCTTCACATTCCCCAGATTCCCCTGCCCATTTCCCAGATGCCCCTGCACCTTCCCCAGATCCCCTTTCACCTTCCTCGGATTCCCCTGCCCCATTCCCAGATTCCCCTGCACCTTCCCCAGATTCCCCTGCACCTTCCCCAGATTCCCCTGCTCATTCCCCAGATTCCCCTGCCCCTTTCCCAGTTTCCACTACACCTTCCCCAGATTCCCCTCCACCTTCCCCAGATTCCCCTGCATCTTCCCCAGATTCCCCTGCCCCTTTCCCAGATTCACCTGCACCTTCCCATATTCCCTTGCCCCTTCCCCAGATTCCCCTGCACCTTTCACAAATTCCCTTGCAAGTTCCCCAGATTCGCTTACACCTTCCCTAGATTTTTCTACACCTTTCCCACATTCACCCGCACCTCCCCCACATTCCCCTACACTTTCCTTAGGTTCCCTACACCTTCCTCAGATTCCTCTGCACCTTCCCCAGACCCCCTGCACCTTCCTCAGATTTCCCTGCACCTTCCACAGATTCCCCTGCACCTTCCGCAGATTTCCCTGCACCTTCCCCAGAATCCCCTGCCCCATTCCCAGATTCCCCTACACCTTCCCCAGATTACCCAGCCCCGTTCCCAGATTCCCCTACACCTTCCCCAGATTCCCCTGCACCTTCCCCAGATTCCCCTGCCCCTTTCCCAGATTCCCCTACACCTTCCCCAGATTCCCCTGCACCTTCCCCAGATACCCCTGCCCCTTTCCCAGATTCCCCTACACCTTCCCCAGATTCCCCTACACCTTCCCCAGATTCCCCTGCCCCTTTCCCAGATTCCCCTGCATCTTCCCAAGATTCCCCTGCCCCTTCCCCAGATTCCCTTGCATCTTCGCCAGATTTACCTGCAGCTTACACAGATTCCCCTACACCTTCCTCAGATTCCTCTGCACCTTCCTCAGATTCCCCTGTACCTTCCCCAGTTTTCCCTACACCTTCCTCACATTCCCCTACATCTTCCTCAGATTCCCCTACACCTTCCTCAGATTCCCCTGCACCTTCCCCAGATTCCCCTGCACCTTCCTCAGATTCCCCTACACCTTACCCAGATTCCCCTGCACCTTCCCCAGATTCCCCTGCTCCTTTTCCAGATTCCCCTGCACCTTCCCCAAATCCCCCTGCACCTTCTTCAGATTCCCCTTCACCTTCCACAGATTCCCCTGCACCTTCCGCAGATTTCCCTGCACCTTCCCCAGAATCCCCTGCCCCATTCCCAGATTCCCCTACACCTTCCCCAGATTCCCCTGCACCTTCCCCAGATTCCCCTGCCCCTTTCCCAGATTCTCCTACACCTTCCTCAGATTCCTCTGCACCTTCCCAAGATTTCCCTACACCTTCCTCAGATTCCCCTGCCCCTTTCCGAGATCCATCTACACTTTCCTCAGATTCCCCTGCCCCTTTCCCAGATTCCCCTGCCCCTTTCCCAGATTCCCCTACACATTCCCCAGATACACTTACACATTCCCCAGATTCTTCTACACCTTTCCCACATTCCCCCGCACCTCCCCCACATTCCCCTACACTTTCCTTAGGTTCCCTACACCTTCCTCAGATTCCTCTGCACATTCCCCAGATCCGCCTAAACTTTCCCAGATTCCCCTGTACCTTCCCTAGATTCCCCTGCCCCTTTCCCAGATTCCCCTACACCTTCCCCAGATTCCCCTGCACATTCCCCAGAATCCTCTGCCCCTTCCTCAGATTCCCCTACACCTTCCCCAGATTCCCCTTCACATTCCCCAGATTCCCCTGCCCATTTCCCAGATGCCCCTGCACCTTCCCCAGATGCCCCTGCACCTTCCCCAGATCCCCTTTCACCTTCCTCGGATTCCCCTGCCCCATTCCCAGATTCCCCTGCACCTTCCCCAGATTCCCCTGCACCTTCCCCAGATTCCCCTGCACCTTCCCCAGATTCCCCTGCCCCTTTCCCAGTTTCCACTACACCTTCCCCAGATTCCCCTCCACCTTCCCCAGATTCCCCTGCATCTTCCCCAGATTCCCCTGCCCCTTTCCCAGATTCACCTGCACCTTCCCATATTCCCTTGCCCCTTCCCCAGATTCCCCTGCACCTTTCACAAATTCCCTTGCAAGTTCCCCAGATTCGCTTACACCTTCCCTAGATTTTTCTACACCTTTCCCACATTCACCCGCACCTCCCCCACATTCCCCTACACTTTCCTTAGGTTCCCTACACCTTCCTCAGATTCCTCTGCACCTTCCCCAGACCCCCTGCACCTTCCTCAGATTTCCCTGCACCTTCCACAGATTCCCCTGCACCTTCCGCAGATTTCCCTGCACCTTCCCCAGAATCCCCTGCCCCATTCCCAGATTCCCCTACACCTTCCCCAGATTCCCCTGCCCCTTTCCCAGATTCCCCCACACCTTCCCCAGATTCCCCTGCACCTTCCCCAGATTCCCCTGCCCCTTTCCCAGATTCCCCTACACCTTCCCCAGATTCCCCTACACCTTCCCCAGATTCCCCTGCACCTTCCCCAGATACCCCTGCCCCTTTCCCAGATTCCCCTACACCTTCCCCAGATTCCCCTACACCTTCCCCAGATTCCCCTGCCCCTTTCCCAGATTCCCCTGCATCTTCCCAAGATTCCCCTGCCCCTTCCCCAGATTCCCTTGCATCTTCGCCAGATTTACCTGCAGCTTACACAGATTCCCCTACACCTTCCTCAGATTCCTCTGCACCTTCCTCAGATTCCCCTGTACCTTCCCCAGTTTTCCCTACACCTTCCTCACATTCCCCTACATCTTCCTCAGATTCCCCTACACCTTCCTCAGATTCCCCTGCACCTTCCCCAGATTCCCCTGCACCTTCCTCAGATTCCCTTACACCTTACCCAGATTCCCCTGCACCTTCCCCAGATTCCCCTGCTCCTTTTCCAGATTCCCCTGCACCTTCCCCAAATCCCCCTGCACCTTCTTCAGATTCCCCTTCACCTTCCACAGATTCCCCTGCACCTTCCGCAGATTTCCCTGCACCTTCCCCAGAATCCCCTGCCCCATTCCCAGATTCCCCTACACCTTCCCCAGATTCCCCTGCACCTTCCCCAGATTCCCCTGCCCCTTTCCCAGATTCTCCTACACCTTCCTCAGATTCCTCTGCACCTTCCCAAGATTTCCCTACACCTTCCTCAGATTCCCCTGCCCCTTTCCGAGATCCATCTACACTTTCCTCAGATTCCCCTGCCCCTTTCCCAGATTCCCCTGCCCCTTTCCCAGATTCCCCTACACATTCCCCAGATACACTTACACATTCCCCAGATTCTTCTACACCTTTCCCACATTCCCCCGCACCTCCCCCACATTCCCCTACACTTTCCTTAGGTTCCCTACACCTTCCTCAGATTCCTCTGCACATTCCCCAGATCCGCCTAAACTTTCCCAGATTCCCCTGTACCTTCCCCAGATTCCCCTGCCCCTTTCCCAGATTCCCCTACACCTTCCCCAGATTCCCCTGCACATTCCCCAGAATCCTCTGCCCCTTCCTCAGATTCCCCTACACCTTCCCCAGATTCCCCTTCACATTCCCCAGATTCCCCTGCCCATTTCCCAGATGCCCCTGCACCTTCCCCAGATGCCCCTGCACCTTCCCCAGATCCCCTTTCACCTTCCTCGGATTCCCCTGCCCCATTCCCAGATTCCCCTGCACCTTCCCCAGATTCCCCTGCACCTTCCCCAGATTCCCCTGCTCATTCCCCAGATTCCCCTGCCCCTTTCCCAGTTTCCACTACACCTTCCCCAGATTCCCCTCCACCTTCCCCAGATTCCCCTGCATCTTCCCCAGATTCCCCTGCCCCTTTCCCAGATTCACCTGCACCTTCCCATATTCCCTTGCCCCTTCCCCAGATTCCCCTGCACCTTTCACAAATTCCCTTGCAAGTTCCCCAGATTCGCTTACACCTTCCCTAGATTTTTCTACACCTTTCCCACATTCACCCGCACCTCCCCCACATTCCCCTACACTTTCCTTAGGTTCCCTACACCTTCCTCAGATTCCTCTGCACCTTCCCCAGACCCCCTGCACCTTCCTCAGATTTCCCTGCACCTTCCACAGATTCCCCTGCACCTTCCGCAGATTTCCCTGCACCTTCCCCAGAATCCCCTGCCCCTTTCCCAGATTCCCCTACACCTTCCCCAGATTCCCCTGCCCCTTTCCCAGATTCCCCTACACCTTCCCCAGATTCCCCTGCACCTTCCCCAGATTCCCCTGCTCCTTTCCCAGATTCCCCTACACCTTCCCCAGATTCCCCTACACCTTCCCCAGATTCCCCTGCACCTTCCCCAGATACCCCTGCCCCTTTCCCAGATTCCCCTACACCTTCCCCAGATTCCCCTACACCTTCCCCAGATTCCCCTGCCCCTTTCCCAGATTCCCCTGCATCTTCCCAAGATTCCCCTGCCCCTTCCCCAGATTCCCTTGCATCTTCGCCAGATTTACCTGCAGCTTACCCAGATTCCCCTACACCTTCCTCAGATTCCTCTGCACCTTCCTCAGATTCCCCTGTACCTTCCCCAGTTTTCCCTACACCTTCCTCACATTCCCCTACATCTTCCTCAGATTCCCCTACACCTTCCTCAGATTCCCCTGCACCTTCCCCAGATTCCCCTGCACCTTCCTCAGATTCCCTTACACCTTACCCAGATTCCCCTGCACCTTCCCCAGATTCCCCTGCTCCTTTTCCAGATTCCCCTGCACCTTCCCCAAATCCCCCTGCACCTTCTTCAGATTCCCCTTCACCTTCCACAGATTGCCCTGCACCTTCCGCAGATTTCCCTGCACCTTCCCCAGAATCCCCTGCCCCATTCCAAGATTCCCCTACACCTTCCTCAGATTCCCCTACACCTTCCCCAGATTCCCCTGCACCTTCCCCAGATACCCCTGCCCCTTTCCCAGATTCCCCTACACCTTCCCCAGATTCCCCTACACCTTCCCCAGATTCCCCTGCCCCTTTCCCAGATTCCCCTGCATCTTCCCAAGATTCCCCTGCCCCTTTCCCAGATTCCCTTGCATCTTCGCCAGATTTACCTGCAGCTTACCCAGATTCCCCTGCACCTTTCCCAGATTCCCCTGCACCTTCCCCAGATTCACTTGCACCTTCCCCAGATTCCCCTGCCCCTTTCCCAGATTCCCCTACACCTTCCCCTGATTCCCCTACACCTTCCTCAGATTCCTCTGCACCTTCCTCAGATTCCCCTGTACCTTCCCCAGTTTTCCCTACACCTTCCTCACATTCCCCTACATCTTCCTCAGATTCCCCTACACCTTCCTCAGATTCCCCTGCACCTTCCCCAGATTCCCCTGCACCTTCCTCAGATTCCCCTGCTCCTTTTCCAGATTCCCCTGCACCTTCCCCAAATCCCCCTGCACCTTCTTCAGATTCCCCTTCACCTTCTTCAGATTCCCCTGCACCTTCCCCATATTCCCCTGCACCTTCCCCAAATTCCCCTGCACCTTTTCCAGATTCGCCTGCACAAACCCAAGATTCCCCTGCACCTTCCCCAGATTCTCCTGCCCCTTTTCCAGATTCCCCTATACCTTCCCCAGATTCCCCTGCAACTTCCCCAGATTTCCCTTCCCCCTTCCCCAGATTCCCCTGCCCCTTCCCCAGATTCCCCTGCCCCTTTCTCAGATTCCCCTGCACCTTCCCCAGATTCTCCTGCCCCTTTTCCAGATTCCCCTATACCTTCCCCAGATTCCCCTGCAACTTCCCCAGATTTCCCTTCCCCCTTCCCCAGATTCCCCTGCCCCTTTCCCAGATTGCCCTGCACCTTCCCAA
This sequence comes from Discoglossus pictus, assembly GCA_027410445.1. Taxonomy (NCBI): domain Eukaryota; kingdom Metazoa; phylum Chordata; class Amphibia; order Anura; family Alytidae; genus Discoglossus; species Discoglossus pictus. The sequence goes on along the minus strand of CM050174.1, from coordinate 16,449,557 downwards.
GATTCCCCTGCCCCTTCCCCAGATTCCCTTGCATCTTCGCCAGATTTACCTGCAGCTAACCCAGATTCCCCTATACCTTCCCCTGATTCCCCTGTACCTTCCCCAGTTTTCCCTGCACCTTCCCCACATTCCCCTACACCTTCCTCACATTCCCCTACACCTTCCTCAGATTCCCCTGCACCTTCCTCAGATTTTTCTTTACCTTTCACCACATTCCCTCACAACTTCCCCAGATTCCCCTGCACCTTCCCCAGATTCCCCTGCCCCTTTCCCAGATTCCCCTACACCTTCCCCAGATTCCCCTGCCCCTTTCCCAGATTCCCCCGCCCCTTTCTCAGATTCCCTTGCCCCTTTCCCAGATTCCCCTGCACCTTTCCCAGATTCCCCCGCCCCTTTCTCAGATTCCCTTGCCCCTTTCCCAGATTCCCCTGCACCTTTCCCAGATTCCCCCGCCCCTTTCCCAGATTCCCCTGCCCCTTTCCCAGATTCCCCTACACCTTCCCCAGATTCCCCTGCACCTTCCTCAGATTCCCCTGCCCCTTTCCCAGATTCCCCTACACCTTCCCCAGATTCCCCTGCACCTTCCTCAGATTCCCCTGCACCTTTCCCAGATTCTTCTACACATTTGCCACATTCCCCTGCACCTTTCCCAGATTCCCCTACACTTTCCCAAGATTCCCCTGCACCTTCCTCAGATTCCCCTGCACCTTTCCCAGATTCCCCTGCACCTTCCCCAGATTCCCCTGCACCTTCCCCAGATTCCCCTGCACCTTCCCCAGATACCTCTGCTCTTTCCAGATTCCCCTACACCTTCCCCAGATTCCCCTACACCTTCCCCAGATTCCCCTACACTTTCCCAAGATTCCCCTGCACCTTCCTCAGATTCCCCTGCACCTTTCCCAGATTCCCTTGCCCTTTTCCCAGATTCCCCTACACCTTTCCCAGATTCCCCTGCACCTTCCCCAGATCACTCTGCACCTTCCCCAGATACCTCTGCTCTTTCCAGATTCCCCTACACCTTCCCCAGATTCCCCTGCCCCTTTCCCTGATCCCCCTGCACCTTCCCATATTCCTCTGCACCTTCAGCAGATTCCCCTATACTTTCCTCAGGTTCCCTACACCTTCCTCAGATTCCCCTGCCCCTTTCTCAGATTCCCCTACACCTTCCCGGATTCCCCTGCACCTTCCTCAGATTTCTCTGCACCTTCCCCAGATTCCTTTACACCTTCCCCAGATTCCCCTACACCTCCCCCAGATTTCTCTGCACCTTCCTGGATTCCCCTACACCTTCCTCAGATTCCCCTGCACCTTCCGCAGATTTATCTGCACCTTCCCCAGATTCCCCTGCACCTTCCTCAGATTTCTCTACACCTTCCTCAGATTTCTCTACACCTTCCTCAGATTCCTCTGCACCTTCCTCAGATTCCTCTGCACCTTCCTCAGACCCCCCCCCCCCTTTACTTTCCTTGCCCTTCGTCCACCTCCCCCAGAACCTGCACTCCACTGGCCCTCTGTCTAATCTGTTAGATGTTTTTGATGAATTAAGTTCTCATTGCCCCTGGAAAGTGGCTGCAATGCACCAAGTTAATTTGTCATTCATGGTGGGAGGTTTTAAAGGACATGGAATATTTTTTTCTTTATTGCAGTAGTGCACGTTTCAAATACAGATCTTTAGAGAAAGAGAGGGTCTCAGGTTAGTCTGTTCTGGGGTACATGTGTTTTTTTGATTGGTGTGCAACAACAAAAGTAGGGGGTGCTCAATCAACATACTAAACTTGATTATGACCCGCTCTGAGAGCAGCCTCTTTGAGCCACTTGTGCCCTTCATAGGGAGAATTATCCTGTAGTATATCAGTGTAGTCTAGCTCAATAGAGTGATCAGCCCCGAAATACCAGGCAATTCTATCATAGACAGTAGAAACAGTGAACCCCATGTCGAGTCACTTTATTATGACCATAAAGAAAATATCCAGAAAAACCTCCATGTGCAGCACATCCAGCAGCTAGACCTCGTGGTAGTGGGCCAATAAGATGCTGGAAGTTTGTCAAGGGTATCTGGAGCCATGCAGACTGTAGTGCATCTGACAGCTGCTGAAGAGTGCATGGTGTAGGATCCATATGGAGAACATGGCGATCAAGGTGGTCTCAAAGGCCCTTGATGGGGTTCAAGTCCGTAGAATTTAGAGGCTTTGTTGTGCTCATCCAACCACTCCCGGACAATTCTGGCCGTATGACATGTTGCATTATCGTGCTAGAAGATCCCATCTGCTCCAGTGAGGACAGTCAACATGTATAGGTGTACATGACCTGCAAAGATGGATAGATAACCCAATTGGGTGAGAATGTCTTCCAAGGGTAAGCGTGGACCCAGACAATACCAAGAAAACATTCCCCAGACCATAACGCTGCTGCGACCAGCTTGTGTTCCTCAAACAATAGTTGCAGAGTGTTTGTTCTCAGAGGTTTCGCAACTTACACGCCAACATCCGTCCAGTCGATGGAGCAGAAAACGTGACTCATCAGGGAAGGCAACCCTTTGCCCATCAGAAGATTTTGGTACTGTGGTGCAAATTGAAGCCGTTTCTGCTGATATTTGCAAAACTGAACAAATGTGAGATAAGTGGGCCAGTGCAGAATATTATATTTATACACATAGTGTGGTATACATAGTATTACATGCTCTAACTTACCTTTACCTCACTAAAGAGCAGTAACACCCCCTGCTCCTCCTTGTCACAATATTTATATGTATGTATCATATATATAGTTGTGGATCTTGCAATGTTTGTGACATTTGCGATGTTGGTCACGCAGTTGCGACCTTGCAAAGTGTGGTGAGCCAGCTGTGCTGTCATACATGCGAGCCTCGCAAAGTGAGGTGAAGCAGCCGCGCAGCACTTAGGCTGCAATAAGGAAAACTTTTTTTTAAGAAACAGCATGAAAACTAAGCTCAGCAATGCCAGGCACGCAAAACGTACAAAATAAACAATGTTTACTTACACGAACAACGCCAGGCTCACAGGAAAATAAAACCAATGGCGGTCAGCGCGCTCCACGCAAAGATTCAGCACAAACACAGAAGAGAAACACACAGGGAACATGGGGGAGCTGCTGGAAAGAGGCACATGGCATTCCCAAGCACAAACCCTGCAATGAGCAGCCCATACAGTAGGCGGGAGGAAAGGCTCGCAATGGGCGCCAAAGGCGCTCAGCGGAGCAAAAGCCTCACGTTGTGTGACAAACAGCAACGATTTACTCATCCTGCAGCCATTGTTGGTGAAATGCAATAAATCCACCAAATAGTCTGTTTTCAAAAAATGGTGTCTCATTTTGACCACTTGAAATTATTGAAGATATCCCTTATTCGCTAAGGTGAGACTTTCCCGGTACGTAGGTTACTTTTGGACCTCTAGTCATTTTCATCATATTGAGCTTAAAATTTCAAATAATGTTAAAGTACCACTTTCCATATTGGCTTTTGTATAAAAAAATGTGATTATGTAAAAAAGAAGTGAATTATAAGCTGATTTTTTTTTACATTCTAAAAACATATTGTATATTTTTTGGTGTAGTTCTTCAAAATAGTACATTTTAAAAATTTGATCACAGTGGTCCTTTAAAGATTTTTAAACTGAAACAATCCAGTTATAATTGTAATTTCTGGAGCAAAAAATAAGTTATTCTGCATAATTTCTGCATATTAATAATTAATTATTATGCAGCGTATTATACTTGAAAACAATTATTTAGCAGTGGTCGTTATTCTCATGTAGGGTGCCACAAAGATTTCCCCCACGGGAAGGGGCCCATGCTACCAGTGTCTCATACTGCTCAGAAATACAGCATGTCACTGTCTGCTGGTTAGCAGCATGAGACACTGGTAGTGTAAAAACCTTCTCCCTGAACTTGTGACTGTAAGTCATATCTGTAATATATGGCATCCTATATGAGAGGGAACAGGAAGAAATTTACTTAATTTGACAATCTGGGGGCTCCTTAGAAGTAATGTGTAAATTTTACATGATTAATTAAGTCACCAAGTTAAAACATTTATTTAAAACAAAAGGGCCTAAAGAACCCCTTTAAAATATTTTTTTTGCGTAATTTACGACTCTCTCTGACCTTATGTCCAATAACATCTTTATGTCCATGGTCATACTGATCCACTTGGTATTCATGCAGAGATACTGGAGTGGGTTGCCAGTTTCTTCTCCAAAGGCGCTCAGCGCGGGGCTCACAATGAGCGCCGAGGTTGCTCAGAGGAGCAAAAGTACACAAGGGGAGAGGCTCGCAATGAGCGCCGAAGGTACTCGAAGGACCAAAACACTTACATTGTGTGGCAAACAGCATTACCTGTCTTACAATTTTATGACCGTCATTTTTTGACAGGCAATTCGCTACTATAGATGTATTTTGGTGTGAAAGGTATTGTTTTATAGCAAAAATCCAATCCAATCTCTCAGTGCCAGTGAGGGGGATGGTTGTGGTGTCAATTTCAATCTTATCCTATTATCAAACAAAGGCTCTGGACTTCTGTTCTCTCTTCCTCCACCGCTCCCTCCACAAATAACTACAGACTCACATGCCCATGATCCAGCTCTCAGAATGTGATGTAACAAACACAAAATGGATTCCTATACTCAGGTATCAAGAGTCAATTTTTTTTTAACTGCAGTGGGCCTTTAAAAAGTAAATACAACTTGGCCCCCCTGCAGTCCATATGGTCACCGAGAGTCAGGCACAACCGAAGGACTGAAAAACAACAACAAATAAACTGTTTGAATAGGCTTCTGTTGCTGCGATGCCAACATGTGCTGTCAGCCTTCTAGTGACCTCTGACCTCTATGACATCACAGCCATCTGAATAAATAGCTATTTGAGGTTGTTAAAGGGCCAGTGACGTGCCATTTTTGTTCCATGCTATAATGGGGGACTTGGTTTGATAATTGGCAAAAGATTTTTAGGCAGTTCATAATAAATTATCTTTAGTTTTAATATACAATTTTGTGTTAATGGTGCAGACATCTGCTTTTGTTCCTAACAGGATTATATACCTGAAAGGGATGGGAAGAAATTGGATTCATCTCTATTTAGTTCTATGGAAAGACTGTCCCTGTCATTAGCCACAGGGCAATAGGACTGAAAGAGCTCCAGACAAACTAGTAGTCCAAGGTGGGATTTCATGACATAAGCATTGCTAAGTATGATGTTTTTTGCTCATGGCTTAGATGGTTGCTAATGTTGTTAGATTAAAGTTTGTACATTTCCTGTTGTCTACCCACCAGCAGTGGAGGTCAACGGCCACCAGGTGGCATAGCTGAAACTTTGTTCAATTCCGTAGGGTTAGAGTTAGGGTTTTAGGTTAGGGGTTAGGGTTAGGGGCTAGATTACTGGCAGATGATACATTTTACATAGAAATGTAGTGGAGCACTGTGCCCACCATTATTTTACTATGTAAAGGTTAAACCCTAACATTAACCCCTAACCCTATCCCTAACATTAACCCCTAACCCTATCCCTAAACCCTAAACCCTAATCCAAAACCCTAACATTAAACCCCTACACTAATCCTAACATTAAACCATAACCATAAACCCTGACATTAAACCCTAACTTTAAACCCTAACCCTAATCCTAAAAACTAACCCTAATTCTTAACCCTTCTCCTAAACCCTAACTTCTAGACCTAAACCTTAACCCAAAATTTGAACCCCTAACCTCTAAATCTAACACTAACACTAACAAGAAATTGATTCAAACCTCAGCCGCACCCCCAATGGCCACTGGCTGCCACTGCTGGTGGGTAGATAACAGGAAAGTGTTTTCCATTATTACTGTGATCTTTCAAAGGAACTCTGTAGATTGGGAAGAACTTTATATGTCTGTAACAAATTAACAGTATTGTAAACCATGAGCATAAAACTGCTCGTGCCTGAAGGACGCCATGTTTGCGTCTCCCACACTTCCTGCAAACCTTCCTTGTCTTGTTCTGTACCCTTGTGTCTTAGAAAGGAGACTAACATGGCAGCTTCCATGCACTAGCAGGGACTGGTAAAAGGGAGGTATTCTCTGAAAATGACAAGGTAGCATCCCAGAAAAGGAGTTTCTTATCAAAGAGCATGAAAAACTGTCTCTATGTTGTTTTTTTCTAAAGTCCTAGGAAATTCCATGTAGTTGTTGCTGCATTTATATGCAAATGAGTAGCTCATGCATATTAATTAGCAGCATTGATGTGCTAGTTAGGATTACAGTATGTGTATCTGACTCTGTAATGGCCAAAATAAAGATCTGCAGCAAATAGTCCCTGTATGGGCCTGCTCAATGCAGCATATGCAGACACAGACTGTGTAGGGCTGGATGCGCAGTGCAGTGCCCTAGCCTATCAGGGACCACATCTCAGCAGAATGTTGCTGAGAAATGGTCACTGATCGGATAGTATGATAAACAGCATGGCAAGTACTACAGAGTCTCTGGGAGATTTTGAGGGCAGACCCATACAGGGACTATTTGTATGATTTTAGGCAGATCTTATCCGTAAAATCCAGGAACCTTCCATATCCCTTTAATAAGCCACTTTATTCCATATTGACTATAGAACAACATACAGAATTTTTTTTTAGTTTTAATGCAAATCAAACACAATTATTGTTTTCGTGCATGTAAAAGAGCAGCTTAAAATACTAACAATGTTATGTTTTGCATGAAAAAAATATTAAATGTATATGGAAGTTTCCCTGTTTTTTCCCTTTTTCTAATCTTACACATAGGGCTTATATCAGAAACACGCATTACGTGGAGTCATACAATACACGCCCCTAGAACTGCTTACATAGGCACAGTGTACCTACCAATAGAAACACTGCATTTGGGTACGGATTTTAACTCTTTACTAACCTTCAAGCCAAAAGCAGCACAGTGCAAAGATCTGCATAGCAATATCTAGGTTCCTCCTTGCCTCCTTGTACAGGGGACTACATATCCCATGGTTCCGTGCTACAAAATCTGCCATCATAGATGGATACAATGTATTAGATGTCTGTGATTGGCCCCCAAAAAATATGAGTTTGATGCAAATTTTATCAGGGATTTATTTGTAGGGATGTTAAAGCTGACAATCAACTGCTGGCAAACTTTAGGGATTTCCTGGTGGTCCAGTGGCTAGGTTTTGGTGCGACCTGGGTTCGATTTCAGTTTGGAACCAAGAGGGCACACCACCCTGAAGCCATGCAGGGTTGGACCTGGTCAGTACTTGGATGGGAGACTACCTAGGAATACTAGGAGCTGTATGCTGTGGTCCAGTGGTTAGGATTTGGTGCTTTCACAGCTGCAATCTGGGTTCGATTCCAGTCAGGGAACCAAGAGGGCACACCACCCTAAAGCCAAGCAGTGATGGGCCTGGTCAGTACTTGGATGGGAGACCACCTAGGAACACTGGCAGCTGTATTCTGTGGCCCACTGGCGAAGGAACTAGCAACCCACTATAGTATCTCGGCCATTAATACCAAGTGAATCAGCATGGTGTGCTGCAGTCCATGAGGTCACATAGAGTCGGACACGACTGAATGATGCAAACACACAGGATAAGTATAATAATGTTTATTTTATTATTGTTTCATGCAAAAATGTTCTCATACACTACTGATTCTCCTCTATCAGATGCATTCATAATCCAGGAAACTTGAATATACCTTTAAGCAAAACCTGATTAAAAATGAAACTAACAGGAAGTGCAAAATCTGTCAATTTCATTGGCTGACAAGTATGACTGTTGCTCATTGGCTGACAGGAACAAGCCCCCTAAACAAAAAACAAAAAAAAATTCTTTAAGAGCTTCATTTGAAAAAAAAAAAAGAGCTGTATTATTACATAAAAACACATTGCCATTAACTAAATACACTTAATTATATTGCATCGTTAATGACTAATTGGCTCCCATTCATTTTTCCAATCTGTGTAGGTAAGTGTCACACAACATGAAACGGCACGCTCTATTTTAAGACGGCCCAGCCCTCTCCTCTAGTTCAGAAGGGAATTTTTTTTTTTACTGCTTTCAAAAGTGTCTCCAGAGGAGGGCTCGGATTGGACTTTATTTTTGGAACGGCTGGGATCCGATAGCCTTCTTAGGTCTGTTCACACAACTCCTCTCCGGGACTCTCCGGTGTCGGGTCTTTTGCTCCGGCAGGGGAAGGGAAGACAGATCTGCAGAGAGAGGGTTAACATCATGGTACCATGAAAAGCCGGATAATGCACGGACGGGCTGCAGAGAAAGTTAACCCTTTACAACCAAAGATCCCATCAAAATCTAAAGAAAAAAAACAAGACGTCAACTCTTTGCGCACATCTGCAATTTGAATTAGCTGCCTAACGATTAATTCGTATTTGATTTCTTCCGTAAAAATTGATGAACAACGTTCGTATATTTTTAATTTACTTGCAAACCTTAAAAACCGATAAATTTGATTAGTTTGTTTATTTATTTTTGAATATGGGATTTTGATTTGCAAATTTTTTGTTATTTTTCGTTCTTTTTTTTTTTTTTTTTTTTTCTTGGTTGTTTTGGTTTGGAATTTGATGGTAGGATGAGCGGAGGAAGGTTCGATTTTGATGATGGAGGCGCATATTGTGGAGGGTGGGAAGGCGGTAAGGCCCATGGTCATGGGATCTGTACTGGACCCAAAGGTCAAGGGGAATATTCCGGCTCCTGGAATTATGGTTTTGAAGTGGTGGGGATTTATACCTGGCCTAGCGGTAACACGTTTGAAGGATATTGGTCACAAGGCAAGAGACACGGATTGGGGATTGAAACGAAAGGACGATGGGTGTACAAAGGAGAATGGACCCATGGGTTCAAGGGAAGGTATGGAGTCCGACAAAGTATGAGCAGTGGAGCCAAGTACGAAGGCACATGGAATAATGGATTACAGGAGGGCTACGGGACGGAAACCTACGCGGACGGAGGTAACCACCTCTTTTTATACTTTATCCTTGTGATTGTATTTGGCTTTACATCATTAATGATCACATATTCACTTGTTGATTTCCAAATATGGTTCAAATAAACTATACGTAATTACTAGCACAAACAAAAAACGCGTTTTCTATTGAAAACTTCATTACGCTCAAGCTTGCCGTTTTTATCTGCCAGTCAGGTGGCCTAATACACCCATAAACTGACATTTATATCTTATTAATTATTGGTAGCATTGTGTATCTTGTCTAGGCATGCTCAGTGTGTCTACACTGAAAACAATGCCCCAATGGCTAAAGGAGGTTATCAGTAATCACTAGCAATGATATCTCATTAACAAAGTATATGACCCGCCCACAGCCCTCCTTATCCCCTCTGCCCCCCCCCCCCTGTATCTACTAATACAGACCTAATCATTTTTTTTTTATATTTCAGAAAAAAATCTGACATTTTTTATAATATACATTTTTTCTCCCCAAAAATATCACGCACATTTAATAATCAGGCAATAATACAATTAGTTCATTGCCATTTCTCAACTTCAACATTAGTTAAGCAGTTATTTATACACCAGCATGGATCTCCTTATATTACACCACACAAATACTTCAGATAATTATTAATATAGCATTTATTTAAAATATAATCAGATATTAATTTGGGCATAAATAGCATTTGACTAATATGGAATCGGCATATTTGGAATTGTGTTAGCCATTCTTAAAAAAAAAAAAAAAAAAAATATATATATATATATATATATATATATATATGTGTGTGTGTATCTATATATGTATAAATAAATATAAATATATATAAATATATATATGTGCTCATTTGTTTCTTCAAAGTACCACTGTAGTTCAAGAAAAATGTCACTTGTTTCTCAAGAATTTATTAACCTAACAATATTAGCAGCTGCATAAATCATGAACATAACATAATTTGGGTGAAAAACCTACATTATTTAAGACACTAGTTATGAGTGGAGGAAGGGGTGGATGAGGAGGGAACAAGGAGAAGTCAAGAGGATTTGTTAGATAATTGGATAAGACTGAAATTGATACCATACCCCTTCAACCTCATAGTCCCAGAAGCAGATTGGTTGCAGATGCAACCACACGTCTCCCGTAATTATATTCACCCCTCTCTCACACACAGCTCCAACCTCCATATCATGGATTCTCCCAGGGTCCAGCAGTGGCATCAGAATTTATATTTTTCTAAATAAAAACTGGCTTTATACTTTTTTCCTGCTTAATTATACTTTTAATCAAACTCAGTTTTAAAAACTATATTGTTTTTTCATTGTATGTTTTTTTGGTTTCTCGATGACCTCATGGATCTCATAAACACACCATGCTGATCCACTTGGTATTCATGGCAGAGATACTGGAGTGGGTTGCCAGTTCCAGTAGTATTATTCAGTGGGCCACAGCATAAGCTCCTGGTATTCCTAGGTGGTCTCCCATCCAACTACTGACCAGGCCCAACCCTGCATGGCTTCGGGATGGTGCGATCTCATGGTTCCTTGACTCGAATCAAACCCAGGTTGCAGAGGTGACAGCACTGAATACTTACCACTGGACCACCATGGAATTCATTGTCATTGTATAGTGGTCCTTTAATGGCCAGGAATGGTCAACCTTTGATTGACTCTTGTCACCTGATCATTCAATGAGCGGGACAAGATCCATTCAAATCAATATTTAATTTCAAATATTTTTCTCTTTTCCGATACTAAACTGTGACTATACTGATTGCATTTGACAAAGTTATATCTCTAGCGAAACGGTTGTTAGGTTTTAATCTTGGAAAGCTTTCCCCTGCTATAATACTGGAACTATGGGTCACTTATGAGGTTCTCCAAGTGGTCATAGGAATAGAGGAGTTTAATTATTTCTCCTGCTGTTACAGCTTATAAGAGGACCCAATATATTTTGAAAATTTAGGGGATGCTTTCCCAAGAAAAGTACATTGTATAGTGTCAATTTTACTTCATGGATTTAGATATACAAAGTCCAATTTACATATTGTAATTTATATAGGCACAGGGATTTGAGGATATATCATTGTTTCTACTTTCAATATTGAGAGCTTCTCTTTTTTCTTCTATCTATGGTAGAGCCTTCCAGCTAGGAGGACCCACCGAGGTTACAGGCCTGATCTACTACTACCCCTTTGCTCATATTGGATAAGTGTGTACATATCACATATTATAATTGTAAAACTGCGATTCGTCGTCACGCTTTGCATCAAATCGCAGTTTGACAACCAATCAATCGCAAAGCCCCACGCATGTGCACTGCGTTGGGGCGTGTGCATGCGCATTGTTCGGTGTTGGCAATGGTCAGGGGAGTGAATGCGCTTTGCGGGGCGTTATCCGCACATTCGTATTGCACGCCGTTATCCGTGCATGCGCACGGCGCAACGTAAGTCAGGAGGGAGCGAAGGGAGGAAGAGACACACAGGGGAGGGAAGAGACACACAGGGGAGGAGGGAAGAGACGCACAGGGGAGGAGGGAAAGGGGGGGCAAGACACAGGGGAGTGAGAGGAGGGGGAAGCAACACAGGGGAGGGAGAGGAGGGGAAGAGACACAGGGGAGGGGGAAAGACACAGGGGAGGGAAATGGGGGTGAAGAGACATGAGGGAGGTGGGGTAAAAGACACAGGGGGGCCAAGGGGGCAAAAGACACAGGGGAGGGGGAAGAGACACAGGAGGGAAAGAGACACATGGGAGGGTAAGAAGGGGGGAAGAGACACAGGGGAGTGAGAGGAGGGGGAAGAGACAGGGGAGTGAGAGGAGGGGGAAGTGACACGTGAGGGAGAGGAGGGTTTAGATAAACAGGAGAGGGGGGAAAGACATAGGGGAGGGAAATGGGGGCGACGAGACATGAGGGAGGGGGAACAGACACAGGCGGAGGGGGGACAAGGGGGAAAGAAACACAGGGGAGGGGAAAGAGACACAGGGGAGGGAGAGGGGGAAAGAGACACAGGGGAGGGAGGGGGGGAGAGACATAGGAGGGAAAGTGACACAGGGGAGGGGGTTAGAAACACGGGAGGGAGAGGGGGGTAAAAACAAAGGGGCGGAGACACAAGCGAGGGAGAGGAGGGGGGAAAGGACACACAAGTGAGGGAGTGGAGGGGGGAAATAAGACACAAGGGAGGAAGTAGACAGTGGGAGAGGCCAGTAAAGGAGAGGGTGGGACAGGGAGGAGGGTAGGCTCACAATGAGTACCGAAGGCGCTCATTTCGAGGCCAGTGATGAGCACCAAAGTCGCTCATTGCGAGGCCAGTAAAGTAGAGGGGGGAGAGGCTCCCATTGTGTGGCAAACAGCATTGCCAGGCTTCACTTTTTATTGTCGTCATTTGTGACGGGCAAGTCGCTAATGTATGTATAATGAACCCTGGAATTTATAATTAATGTAGAGTGTTTCGAGTAATAATGCATCCTGGGGGTTCGATTCCAATCAGGAAACTAAGAGGTTACACCGCCCTGAAGCCATGCAGGGTTGGGCCAGGTCAGTACTTGGATGGGAGACCACCTAGGAATACCAGAAGCAGCTGTATGCTGTGGCCCAATGGAGCAGGAACTGGCAACCCACTCCAGTAACTCTGCCATGAATACCAAGTGGATCAGCATGGTGTGTTGCGGTCCATGAGGTCCTGGAGAGTTGGATACGACTGAATGACACAAACACGCATAGTATAAGTATAGTACCAAGCTGCTTTCTACTGAATGTGTGGGTGGGTCAGACTGGTCAGATAATATTAGATTATCTGAATAGACCAGTGAGTCAAACAATTCCCCTTCTTCCACTAATAAATAGATAATAAAATGACCCAAATACACCCCTGAAGGAAGTGGAGAAGAAACAAGCATGGCACAAGCAGATGCTGCTAAAATAAAGATTTCCCATAAAAATGTTTTCATTCCCATGACATGTATAGCTGCTCATGTTTGTTACATACTTTACAACCATACCTACGGTGGACAAATAACTGCAAAAAACTTGAAGATTACATGTATGGTATGAGAAGCTACATATAATTAGATTTAAAAGTAAATTGGTACAAGTTCTACATAATAATAATCCTTTAAATATCTGTGTGTGTAATTATCTATCTATTATCTATCTATCTATCTATCTATCTATCTAGCTATCTTGACCCCGGCAAGATCCATTAGGCGTTTAGCTAAATAAACACACTGACCAAGTGTTTCTTGGGAAAATTACGGGCCACAGTTTTATTAAAGCAACCATAATCCAATAACCAATTAACATAATTAACATTGTTACATCACAGCTCAATTAAACATCCTGGGGGAGGAGCACGGCCCGGTCAGTAACCTCACGCCCTGGGCCCGTGCCCAAAGCCTCCCAGTGCTTTACTAAGTACGCCCATGAGGCAGGGCAATGTCCACTTAAGCCTGTGGGCCGGGTGACTCACCTCCCGCCAACCAAAGTTATTCCTAACTTCCGTCCTAACCTAGGATTCCTAAATTCCTTATCCTTCTACTCTTTCCCCCTTTTTTTAAAAAAAAAACTTAAGCCACCTGAGCTGAGCTCACAAACCTTACTCCCTTCGACTATACCTTATTAATCTATCCACAACTTTTTTTTTTTCTTTTTCAAACTAACCACCAACTCGAAGGGGAGGGAGAAAGGGAATGAGCTCAATGGCCGGAGCACGGAGTGAGGAGGGAGCCCGCGAAACGGGCAGAAGTCCCTCCTCCTCATCCAGCCAATCAGAAGCGCCCAGGCTCCGCCGGGTCAGGCAGCGCTGTGCCTGGGGCTGCCTCCGCGCCGGCCAATCTATCTATTTTTCTTTCTATCTCTCACTAATCTATTTGTCTATCTATCTATCATCTATCTATCTGTCTGTCTATCTATCTATCTATCTATCTATCTATATCTATCTATCTATCTATCTATCTATCTATATATCTATCTATCTATCTATCTATCTATCTATCTATCTATCTATCTATCTATATCTATCTATCTATATATCTGTCTATCTATCTATCTATCTATCTATCTATCTATCTATCTATCTATCTATCTATCTATCTATATCTATCTATCTATCTATCTGTCTTTCTATCTATCTATCTATCTATCTATCTATCTATCTATATCTATCTATCTATCTATCTGTCTTTCTATCTGTCTATCTATCTGTGTCTATCTGTCTGTCTATCTATCTATCTATCTATCTATCTATCTATCTATCTATCTATCTATCTATCTATCTATCTATCACTAGTGTGTATCAGTGTAGTCCCACAAGACCTGGCACTTACATAGACACATATACACTTATGTTTGTCCAAATAGGTGTGTGGTAAACTGATTGGGATATAGCAAGAGGAAAGGAGGAGTAGTAATTGGGGTGCACTGAAGAGCCTAGGGCAGCATAAAACCTATATATTAATATAAAAATGTATACATATATATAGATATGTATGTGTTTATATGTAACTAATATTGTTCAGTGCAGTATATGTAATAAAGTTGATATTATTTATCTCACATTTTACTACATGACATTTAGAACTTTTCTCGAGTTACTGCAAATTCAGCATAGTTTTATATACAGTAAATGTAACTGAAATGTATTTGTTTACCTTTCAAATGGACTTATGATGCTCTTACTAAGCATAGTTTGAGATATAATTTTGATAGGTGCTTATTGACAATAATTGTTAATTACCCATAGGTCTCTGGCTGTATTGTATTCAGTGTAAAACCACATGAAGTTGGCAAGACTCACTGTCTGCAGACCCCAGGGAGTAACTAGTCCTATTAGTCATTGCATTAATCGGTAGGATCTATTTATCTTATATAATATCTGAAAATGCTGCTATGTCACTTTAAATGATCATTGTAAAGCTTCAACCATTATTGATGATTTAGTTATAACACGGTGTGAATATAGGGGAGACAATTAGTGCCACCTCGCCTGCTTGAATATTAATTTCATTACCTGTCTTCACACACTGTTAAACCTAAATCATGTCATGTCTGACTCTCCATGACCCTACAGACCCAAGCATGCCAGGCCCATCTTGTGTCTGTTTGTGCTAATCCATAAGGTTTTCATGGCAAAGATACTGGAGTGGGTTGCCAGTTCCTTCTCCAGTGGACCTCAATCTGTCTGACCTCTTATCTATGACCTGCCCATCTTGGGTGACCCTACATATTATAGCTCACAGCTTCACTGACGTACACAAGCCTCTTCACTATGACAAGGTAGCAATCCAGATGGGGATGTGTGTGTATATATATATATATATATTTTTTTTTATTCTTTTTTTTTTAATTTATTTTTAATTTATTTATTTATTTATTTTTTATATATATTTTTTTTATATTATATATACTTTTAACTTTTTCCCTGACCTGATTTCTACATTCCTGCTGCATGTAATTGGTAATTATGTTCATATATCTTATTTAGAAGTAGACTTGTCTCCAAACAGCATTATGCATTCATATCTCTTTCAACAAAAGTTTTAATTAATGTTGTGACAACAGATCATGTGGTCAGCCTGGGATATTTTAATTAAGGACATAATATATTAATCAGTAATATTCTAAGATACTTATTTAATTAATGTTCCATATAAGTTGCACAGCTGGATCATCAAAAACATTAGTATAATTATGTCTCTGGTATGTAATTATTTCATTGCTCTGGTATAGTTTGGTATTTTATAAATATGTTAACAATAAGAAATGATTAAAATTACTGAGATCTATCCTGTTATGGTGTCCGGACCGGTCCACCGCTGCAGTGCGGCCTCCAACTACTAGATGGCGCTGTCGATATTTTGCAGCGCTGCCGATATGTGAGAGAAGTTCTAAGCTTATAATTTTAGCCTAATGTTTGAATTATCCCTCACCCTAACCCAACCCTAACCCTCACCGTAACTCTCACCCTAACCCCAACCCTAATGCTAACCCTCACCCTGACCCCAACCCCCACCCTAACCCTCACCCTAACTCTAACAGTTTACCTAAGCCTTGACTCTATGATATGATACTGGAACTTAGGCTGCACGCGGGACTTAGGCACTCATTGCACTGCAAGCCTCGCAAAGCGAGGCGAGCAGCTGAATCACGTAGCGCGTAACTCAAAAAACAAGCAAAAAAAAAACACACACTCACAGACAACACAGGGGGGGAGCCAGGAAGCCTGGGAGTGAGGCTGTAAGCGATTTTGAGCCGTATTTGCCTATTTTCTTCACTCAAAAATTGTCTAAGCAAGAAAAAAAATGGCGGACGAAAAACCTAAACATTTTGAAACAGGATGAAAACGAGGCCGAGCAAAGCAAGGCACGACAGTAACACACACCAACAACGCCAGGCACGTAGGACTTGGAAAATACACCAAACGAGGACCAAAAGCCTCACGTTGTATGGCAACCTGCATTGCCAGCCTTACAATTTCATTTTTTAATGGCAATTTCCTAGTATATATATATATGTATATAGTGTGTACATATTAACATATATATATACATATATATATATATATATATATATATATATATACACACACACTTTCATTTAATATATACTGTATATATATATATATATATATATATATATATATATATATATATATATATATATATATTTATATATATATTTACAGCTGTATTAAGGTTACTATATGTCAAAAGTGTGGGTCCGGTTCCTAACTTGTGTAGTAGATTTTATGAGGAGGTAGTTTTTTGTTCACCATAAAATAAATGATTGTTGCAGTTAACTACCTCCTCATAAAATCTAGTACACAAGCTTGGAACCGGCCCCACGCTGATGATAGGCAGTAACCTTGAAACAGCTGTACATGGATAGGATTCCCAGCATGTGTATAATCCATCCTGAGCTTTGCAAAAAAGCTGTGTAATGCAGCAGGCATATGCTTAAAGAAAGACATGTTTAAATTGGTTATGGATTGCAAGAGCAAAGCCTTTGTGGGCACATTTGCATGTCCCTGCTTAGGCTCCCAGAATGCAGTGTAATAACTGTATTTCTCTAAATTCTGAGCTGGAAACAGTTTTTTTATCTTTTTTTAGACATTCAAATGTGAACACAGATGTGCTTTTTATTTACTGTACTACTGTACAGTGGAGGCTTCTATCACTCTTTTGCCCACCATAAGTTATATACAGTATATTTATATATATATATATACTCGCGAATTGCCTGTCAAAAATGACGGCAATTAAATTGTAAGCCAGGCAATGCTGTTTGCCACACAATGTGAGGCTTTTGCTTCTCTGAGAACCTTCGGCGCTCATCGCGAGCCCCGCCTTCGGCGCTCATTGCGAACCTTTCCTCCTGCTTACTGTACAGGCCGCTCATTGCAGGGTTCATTAAGTGTTACTGTCGAGTGATGAAAACCCCCAAATATGGCTCAAATTCTCTTGCAACCTCACTCCCAGGCTTCCTGACTGTCCCTCTGTGCTGTCTGTGAGTACGTTTTTATTTATTTTTTATTATTTTTCTTGTTTTCCGATTTCTACGGGTCGGACGATAAATTTGTATTTTTCCGAGGTCGTATTTTTCCCCCCAAGCTCGCATGTGTGACGGGGCTGCTGGCTGCAATGAGCGCTTTTGGCGCTCACTGCAGACTAAGTGCTGCGCGGCTGCTTAAGTGCTCATTTCAGCCTAAGTTCTGCATGCTTCGCAGTTTGACAATTCTAATATGCAAATATATATTCTCATATATAATTCTATATATATATTCTCTTTTGTCATTACTTAATAAATTATATATACTAATGTTGACCCTGGTGCTTTGCACCTACTGCACCTGCAGAATCGTCACCCTGCCTCTTTTTGGAACACAAATGTCACTTTAAATCAAATCTGGCTCTTATGATGACTGGGGACTCTTGAAATGAAATTGTCCGTGGTGTTAATTTAAATATCCCTAATAATCACTAAACTTGTTAAGGCCACTTGTTATTTCTGGCACATACAGCTGACAGTCCCTAACAGGTGCACTTGTTCACTGGCTAATGTGTCAACATAATTCCTCCAAACCAAACACAGACTGAGCCAGTTCTTTTTGCACCCCTAGTGAAGGGACATTAGTATTTGGAAGTGATGAAGAATATCCCACAATGCTTTAGGCAGCTGGAATGTGCGATAATCATAAAAAGCATGCCAAGACATCAGGGTGCCCAGCGCTACCCTGTGTGCGCCATCATCAAGCTATATCATGTATTTTTGGGAGGTTGTGCTTCGATTTGAAGTTGCATATTTTGGACCAACTATACAAAAGGGTTAAACGAGCTGAGACAAGTCATTATTAATTAAAAAATGATCATAACATGATATACACCATTAAAAGTATATGCACTTAATTAAATAAATTAGCTGGCTGCACTGTGTAAGTGCTGTAGTGCGACGGCTCTTGCAGGCACTAGTTGTGTCATCACTCATGCATGATGTGCCAGTAACAAATATGGCTGCTTCATTATCAAGAACTGATAGCCATATGCTTATCCTGGGCATGCTTGAATTCATTTACAGTTCTGCTGATTCTTATCTTATTCTGTAACATGTTCCATGGAGTTTTTAAGGTAATTTGCCTCATAGCCCCATCTATTCTACCCATTCTATCTCCCTAAAAACACAGCTTAGCTCATTATCAATATCGGACAGCCATATGCTTATTCTAGGCATGCTTGAATCCCTTTCCAGTTCTGCTGTTTCTGATCTTATTCTGTTCCTTGTTCCATGAAGTTTCTTAGGTCCTTTGCCCCATAGTATAACATAAGAATGGAAGAGATCAAAGGTTCAAGACCAAACTCAAGAGCCATTCAGAATGCAGCTAAGTACATATAATTGTACACATATATATTGTGTATGTGATATATTTTATTACTGCTTTTCATTTTATTAACCCTTTTTTTAATATAACACCAACGGGATATGGAAGGCTTCTGAATTTTACTAGGTATGAAATAAATACATCAATCAATCAATCAATCTGTATGTAATTAAAAGCTCTGCGTAAAATCAAATAAATAGTCCCTGTATGGGTCTGCCTATTAGAGATTAGAGAAAAATGCTGCTGCAACATTGCCCCATAGGCTAGGACACTACACTGCACATCCAGAGTCTGTGTCTGCATATGCTGCAGTGGACAGACCATACAGGGACTATGTGCTTGATTTTAGGAGGAGCTTTTAGGCACTTCTTAATTCAGTACATAAATATAAATATATATACACAGGTATATTATATGCCTAGTAAAATCCATATCCCTTTAAAGGGGTGTAGGAACAGGGTGACAATTTCCCCTCAGATTAAATGAATAGGGGATACAAAAAATATAAAAATTAAACTTAATCATGCATTACCAGATTTGGTCGCTATGGGGTAGCATGTATTTCTCATGAAAGCATTGACCCAAAATGTATATTTATATATATATATATATAGATATATATATATGTATATATATATATATATATATATATGTATATATATATATATATATATATATATATATATATATATATATATATATATATATATATGTATATAGAGAGAGAGAGCAGGCCCCAGTGCATTGTTTTAGTGCACCAGTGGTAGATCCACCGCTGCTTCCTGTCCTGGGGGTAGAGTTAAATTATCCCCCCCAGATTTTTATGGGCTACTAAGCCTATGGTCCCTTTAAATGCACCACTTACACTAGGACTCACCCTATAAACATGAGACTGGTTCCTTTTTGTCCGTAATAACGTCACCTTTAAGCCTCTCAGTCAGACAACACAACTATCAGATTAAATGAAGAGGGGATACAAAAAATATCAAAATTAAACTTAATCATGCATTACCAGATTTGGCCGCTATGGGGTAGCATTTATTTCTCATGAAAGCTTTGACCCATAATTTTATATATATATATATATATAGAGAGAGAGAGAGAGAGCAGGCCCCAGTGCATTGCACTGGATGCACCAGTGGTAGACCACTGCTGCTTCATGTCTTGGGTGTAGAACTTAATTATTCCCCCTAGCTTTGTATGGACTTCTAAGCCTATGGTCCCTTTAAATGCACCACTTTCACTAGGACTCACTCTATTAACGGGAGTCTTGTTCCTTTTGGTCCGTAATAACTTCACCTTTAAGCCTCTCAGTCAGTCAACACAACTATCAGATCTCAGAAACGATCATTTCATGTGAAATCTGCTGTTTCAGCTCTTTCCCCCCTGTCTCCGATGACATATCATTAATGTCTCTGTATTACAGTAAGGAGGCTGGAATTGGATCTGTCTGGGGCAGCGGGTCACTTTATATTTAACTATTTAATGCGTTATAGTGTGGTATTAATGGCACGGCGACTCCAGTCTGGGTACAGGTGGGTGCTGATAATTTCCTATCACATTTTTGCAGAGTACACTTAAATCTCCTAAATTCCCCTTTGGGACAACTGTCCTCTTGTCACCTCCATATTCTGTATCAGTCTATCAGAGCGCCGTCCAGCTTGGGCCAGATCCATATCAACTCATCTAAAAATAATACTTTGAAAACATTTATATTTAAATACATAAATTCATTGTGGACTCATTTACATGTTCCCGCCCAGTTTCCCAGCGTGCAGTGCAAAAACTGTATTTTTTGAGATTATGAGCAGGACATTTTTTTTAAAATTTATCTTTAAACATCCAAATGTGAACATATTATTTTTACTATATTTTGTATGAAACAGCTCAAGATTTGTTAATTCATATATGATGTCCACATGAGCATATTTAGGTTTTATACTGCCCTAGGGTGTTCAGATTTGTGCACCCACCACTCCCCACTTGCAGATCCCCTTTCTATATCTCAGATAATATATATATATATATATATATATATATATGTGTATATATATATATATATATATATATATATGTATATGTATGTATATACATATGTATGCGTATATATATATATATATATATATATATATATATATATATATATATATACATATATAGTATGTCAATCTATCTATTGGAAACAGGGTCAAGGGACTATACTTAACCCCTCATGCCCCACCTACCTATTCAAAGCACCTCCTACACAAGGAGTAGGCAAAGTCGGTCCTGGAGAGCCACAAACAGGCCTGAATTCGAGGACTTCCTTTCTGTGCATAGGTGAGTCAATCAAGGTGAATGAAAAAGCAATAGTCTCGCCCAGGGATATCCTCAAATCCAGGCTTGTGTGTGGCCCTCCAGGACTGAACTTGCCCACCCCTGTCCTATACCTTCAACATCAATAATAGTTTAGTCCTAACTTAACTTTTGCCCTCTATTATAATACAAATCACAGGACACTTTGAGTATACATTTGTATTTGATTTGTATTATAATACAATGTGTATGTACTGATAATATAAGTTGTTATTATGGGAATTGGCAACGCTTTAGTGAGGTGCTGCTGAGGCTTGCTGCTATATGTTCTCCTCATTTCCTAGGGCAGGGTCTCCCAAAATGTATTTAGTGGAACCCTAAGATTCAATTTTGGGTTACCAGGTGCTCTGATAGACTTTATCCTAAAATGATTCTCTCCAAATGGTATAAATTATAGGGCTAGTGTAAACTCCTGGTTATTATCAAGTTCATCCCTTGTTAGTTCAGGAAATGGAGTTATTAAAGTGAAAAATAAATCCTTCTTTAAATTAACTGGTTTTCTAATGAATGTTAGCCTACCTGAGGTTCTACCTCCATGCATGGCTGGATTACCCGTTAGGGAAACCCTCTGAAAGGCGCCTATTTTTTTAGATTAAAACCATTTAAAAATGCTTTTTTGGCTTAAATTTAAATTCTGCAGTACAGAGGCATAGACAAATAAAAATAATGGCCCACCATTAAATGCATTTAATAAAAACATAATAGCTTGGCATGTGTATGAGTAGCTATGTTGTCAAAATGGCTGTTATGGGGAAATGTCTTTGATTTGCTCACACAGCAAAAGAGTGATACACACGCACAGGGAAAAATGTGAATGGGGATCCTCCACTTTACTGCCTATGGACTCCAAAAGGGGAGATCCGGCACAGCCTCCATGACTCACAATGTTTGTCTGGAATCCATTAAAGTGATCTGATAGCAGTTTAAGTATTCTATAGTTGTTGCTTTCATCTAGTTAATTAACCATTGTTTGGAAAATTAGGCCATAAAAAATAATTGACATCATCAATGACATCAGTAGTTGGAATGTCACAAACATCACAAGAATAAGATTAGATAAGTCACCACCGCAGAATACTTCAGCAGCTTTCAGGTGTCTTTAATGTGCAGAGAATATGAGTAATCTGATAAGAGAGGGGTAGAGCAGACCCAGCAAATCAGGCAAGTTAACATGCATTTTAAAATTATATTATTTATAGATTTGTTTTTATTGTTAACTTTATATATAATGGGACACATTTGTGACGTAGAAGGAGGAGCTATGGTATTCCCATTTTTAAGTTATTATATTTTGTTTCTATTTTGGGATTTAAAAATAGCAGATTAGCTTGGAAAACAGTGTCTTATAGACTCTATTTAGTGATTTCTATATTTAAATAAAATATTAAATTCCCTTTCCACGCATGAAACTTGGAGAGTTTCCTCGTGAATTAGAGTCTTGGCACTTCAATAAAGACAATATGGAATTCTACAAAAGGATTCAGAATTGTAGTAAACATATTTCAAGAGAATCTCACATTGCCTTTTTTCTTTGCTTTATTTAGTCTTTATGGAAAAAGTCCTCTTAGTTTACTTAGTTTACTGTAGTTTTATGAAATTAGTATAATACAATAAAACCATGGGTTGTGTAATTTGGCAGACTTGGCAAGAGACTTTTGTAGTGGTGTATAACTTGTTATTCATATCAACATCCAATAACCGTTCATTTGCATGTGAATGCAGCATAAACAACATTGAGTTTCTCAGGAATGGTTCACTTTAGAAAAAAAAGTGTCTAATACAATGTACAACCAGTTTTTCATGTTCTCACTTACAGGTCAGGGCCACAGCAAGAAGGTGGAGGGCTACTATATATATATATATATATATATATATATATATATATATTTACTACTTTTTCCCGCCCTCTCCCTTCCCTGTGTCTCTTTCCCCCTCTCCCTTCCCTGTGTCTCTTCCCCCCTCTCCCTCCTTTTTGTCTCTTTCCCCCATCTCCCTCCTTTTTTTCTCTTCACCCATCTCCCTCCCCTGTGTCTCTTCTCCCTCTCCCTCCCATGTGTCTCTCTCCCTCCCCTGTGTCTCTTCCCCCCTCTCCCTTCCCTGTGTCTCTTTTACCCCCTCCCCCCAGTGTCTCTTCCCCCCTCCTCCATCCCCTGTGTCTAGTTCTCCCCTCTCCCTTCCCTGTGTCTCTTTCCCCCTCTCCCTCTCCTTTGTCTCTTTACCCCCTCTCCCTCCCCTGTGTCTCTTCCCCCCCTCCTCCCTCCCTTGTGTCTCTTTCCCCCTATGTTTCTTTCCCCCTTTACCCTGTCTCTTTCTCCCCTCCTCCATCCCCATGTCTCTTCCCCCCCCCCTCCCTCCCCTGTGTCTCTTCCCCCTTTCCCCCTCTGTCTCTTCCCCCTCCTCCCTCCCCTGTGTCTCTTTCCCCCTTTCCCCCCCTGGCTCTTCCCCCCTCCCCCCCGACGCTGCTCGCATGCGCGTCTGGCTCGGCACATGCGCACTGCGACGTACGGAATTCCGTACATATAGTTTTTAAACTGTGCATTCGCTCCCTCTGGAGCATTACACACAGTTTAGAAACTATGTCAGTGATTACATTTACAAGTTATATAGAAGGTGAAAAAGCATTTGGAAAAAAGTGATTTATTTTTTAAAATTGATGCTGAATTCATGGATTTATGATCAATTGAAGTCAGGCTATTTCAGTGTGCTGCCTCTGTCTAAACAAGTAATGAGCTCGGAACATAATGAATATTAATTAGAATAGGGTGTAGAACCATAAAGAAACATTATGACCACATTGCTCATTAATGATATCCCTCTATTGTGCAACTGTATTATTGTAATATTTATTTTCTTTTTAGGAACTTACCAGGGACAGTTCACCAATGGCATGCGACATGGATATGGCGTTCGTCAGAGCGTACCATATGGAATGGCTGCCGTGGTTCGGTCACCTCTACGCACCTCCTTGACGTCCCTCCGTAGCGAGCACAGCAATGGGACACTGGTCCAACATGACACCATTTCTGCCTCTCCAGATAATATAGTGTCTCCAACCATCACCCGAGGAGGCTTTGCCCTCTCGCTTTATTCCGACACTGAGTCCCTCAAGGATAAGAAGAAAGGTCTCTTCAGAAGAGGTTCTCTATTGGGTAAGCTGAGAAAAACAGATTCAAAGACTTCTCTTTCATCACAAAGAAGCAAGTTGAGCTTTTTGAAGAGTGAAAGTGGGGTCAGTTCTGCCGCGAGTGACGCCAACTCTACGGTGAGTTTTGGTGATGGGATGGAATCAGAAGAGTTTCCACCAGTTGAGTCAGACATTGATGCCACCACTACTGAGGTCTACATGGGAGAATGGAAGAACGACAAACGATCAGGCTTTGGAATAAGTGAGCGTACAAGTGGGTTGAAATACGAAGGCGAGTGGCTGGACAACCTAAGACATGGATATGGTTGTACCGTGTTTCCAGATGGAAGAAAGGAAGAGGGAAAGTACAGGAACAATGTTTTCATTAAAGGGATGAAGAAGAGAGTCATACCGTTAAAGAGTGCAAAGATCAGGCAGAAGGTGGACCGGAGTATTGAAGGAGCGCAAAGGGCGTCAGCGATTGCAAAGCAGAAATCAGAGATTGCAGCTTCCAGGTAGGATATCAAAACTATTTATTCACCTAAAATATTTTAATGACATTGGAGACAAATATTTATATCTTGCATCACTTATTTTAAGCCGGTCTGGTTAGATTATTATAATAACATACGTCAATATTCCGTAGTTTCCATATCCCTCTTCACATGCATTTTCTTTACCCTATTTTTTATCATGGACTCTTTAGGTATATAGATGACACATATCCTGATTTGATAATCTCTTTGACTGCCTGATACATACTGGTGCAAAAAAAATGTAAAAAAAATTTGGACCCCCCAAGCGCTGTTGTAAAAAATATTTGCAACGATCCCCTCTCAGTATCCATCCCCACACAGCACCCATCCCCTCTCACCATCCACCACCAAAAAGCACCCAACTAATCTCAGTATCCATCTATACACAGCACCCATTCCCTCTCAGTATCCATCCCCACACAGCACCCATTCCCTCTCAGTATCCACCCCCACAAAGCACCCGATCCCTCTCAGCATCCATCCCCACACAGCACCCATTCCCTCTCAGTATCCATCCCCACACAGCACCCAATCCCTCTCAGTATCCATCCCCACAGAGCACCCATCCCCTCTCACCATCCACCACCAAAAAGCACCCAACTAATCTCAGTATCCATCTATACACAGCACCCATTCCCTCTCAGTATCCATCCCCACACAGCACCCAATCCCCTCTCAGCATCCATCCCCACACAGCACCCAATCCCTCTCAGCATCCATCCCCACACAGCACCCATCCCCTCTCACCATCCACCACCAAACAGCACCCAACTACTCTCAGTATCCATCTATACACAACACCCATTCCCTCTCAGTGTCCATCCCCACACAGCACCCAATACCCTCTCAGTATCCACCCCCAAACAGCACCCAACTCCTCTCATTATCCATCTCCACACGGCACCCATCCCCTCTCAGCATCCATCCCCACACAGCACCCAATCCCCTCTCAGTATGCATCTCCACACAGCACCCATCCCCTCACAGCATCCATCCCCACACAGCACCCAACTCCTCTCATTATCCATCTCCACACAGCACCCAACCCCTCTCAGCATCCATCCCCACACAGCACCCAATCCCCTCTCAGTATGCATCTCCACACAGCACCCATCCCCTCTCAGTATGCATCTCCACACAGCACCCATCCCCTCTCAGTATCCATCCCCACACAGCACCCAATCCCTCTCAGCATCCATCCCCACACAGCACCCATCCCCTCTCAGTATCCATCCCCACACAGCACCCATTCCCTCTCATTATCCATCTCCACACAGCACCCAACCCCTCTCAGCATCCATCCCCACACAGCACCCAATCCCCTCTCAGTATCCACCCCCACACAGCACCCATCCCCTCTCAGTATCCATCCCCACACAGCACCCATCCCCTCTCAGCATCCATCCCCACACAGCACCCATTCCCTCTCAGTATCCATCCCCACAAAGCACCCATCCTCTATCAGCATCCACCCCCACACAGCACCCATCCCCTCTCAGTATCCACCCCCAAACAGCACCTAACCTCTCTCAGTATCCATCCCCACACAGCACCCAACTCCTCTCAGTATCCACCCCCAAACAGCACCTAACCTCTCTCAGTATCCATCCCCACACAGCACCCAACCTTTCTCAGTATCCATCCCCACACAGCACCCAATCCCTCCCAGTATCCATCCCCACACAGCACCCATCCCCTCTCAGTATCCACCCCCAAACAGCACCCATCCCCTCTCAGTATGCATCTCCACACAGCACCCAACCCCTCTCAGTATCCACCCCCACACAGCACCCATCCCCTCTCAGTATCCATCCCCACACAGCACCCATCCCCTCTCAGCATCCATCCCTACGCAGCACCCATCCCCTCTCAGCATCCATCCCCACACAGCACCCATTCCCTCTCAGTATCCATCCCCACAAAGCACCCATCCCCTCTCAGCATCCATCCCCACACAGCACCCATCCCCTCTCAGTATCCATCCCCACACAGCACCCATTCCCTCTCATTATCCATCCCCACACAGCACCCAATCCCTCCCAGTATCCATCCCCACACAGCACCCATCCCCTCTCAGTATCCACCCCCAAACAGCACCCATCCCCTCTCAGTATGCATCTCCACACAGCACCCAACCCCTCTCAGTATCCACCCCCACACAGCACCCATCCCCTCTCAGTATCCATCCCCACACAGCACCCATCCCCTCTCAGCATCCATCCCTACGCAGCACCCATCCCCTCTCAGCATCCATCCCCACACAGCACCCATTCCCTCTCAGTATCCATCCCCACACAGCACCCATCCCCTCTCAGCATCCATCACCACACAGCACCCATCCCCTCTCAGTATCCATCCCCACACAGCACCCATCCCCTCTCAGCATCCATCCCTACGCAGCACCCATCCCCTCTCAGCATCCATCCCCACACAGCACCCATTCCCTCTCAGCATCCATCCCTACGCAGCACCCATCCCCTCTCAGCATCCATCCCCACACAGCACCCATCCCCTCTCAGCATCCATCCCTACGCAGCACCCATCCCCTCTCAGCATCCATCCCCACACAGCACCCATTCCCTCTCAGTATCCACCCCCAAACAGCACCCAATCCCTCTCAGCATCCATCCCCACACAGCACCCAATCCCTCTCAGCATCCATCCCCACACAGCACCCATCCCCTCTCAGTATCCATCCCCACACAGCACCCAATCCCTCTCATTATCCATCTCCACACAGCACCCAACCCCTCTCAGCATCCATCCCCACACAGCACCCAATCCCCTCTCAGTATCCACCCCCACACAGCACCCATCCCCTCTCAGTATCCATCCCCACACAGCACCCATCCCCTCTCAGCATCCATCCCCACACAGCACCCATTCCCTCTCAGTATCCATCCCCACAAAGCACCCATCCTCTATCAGCATCCACCCCCACACAGCACCCATCCCCTCTCAGTATCCACCCCCAAACAGCACCTAACCTCTCTCAGTATCCATCCCCACACAGCACCCAACTCCTCTCAGTATCCACCCACAAACAGCACCTAACCTCTCTCAGTATCCATCCCCACACAGCACCCAACCTTTCTCAGTATCCATCCCCACACAGCACCCAATCCCTCCCAGTATCCATCCCCACACAGCACCCATCCCCTCTCAGTATCCACCCCCAAACAGCACCCATCCCCTCTCAGTATCCACCCCCAAACAGCACCCATCCCCTCTCAGTATGCATCTCCACACAGCACCCAACCCCTCTCAGTATCCACCCCCACACAGCACCCATCCCCTCTCAGCATCCATCCCTACGCAGCACCCATCCCCTCTCAGCATCCATCCCCACACAGCACCCATTCCCTCTCAGTATCCATCCCCACAAAGCACCCATCCTCTATCAGCATCCATCCCTACACAGCACCCATCCCCTCTCAGTATCCATCCCCACACAGCACCCAACCCCTCTCAGCATCCATCCCACCACACAGCACCCAACCCCTCTCAGCATCCATCCCCACACAGCACCCATCCCCTCTCAGCATCTATCCCTACGCAGCACCCATCCCCTCTCAGCATCCATCCCCACACAGCACCCATTCCCTCTCAGTATCCATCCCCACAAAGCACCCATCCTCTATCAGCATCCATCCCTACACAGCACCCATCCCCTCTCAGTATCCATCCCCTCTCAGTATCCATCCCCTCTCAGCACCCATCCCCACACAGCACCCAACCTTTCTCAGTATCCAACCGCTCTCATCATCCACCTCACAGAACTCATCCCCCTGTACTCTACTGTCATCCAGCCATTGCTCTCTCTTGCCTCTTCCCTGATATACATCCCCAGCATGCTGAACTGCATCAAACTGCCGCCACTTGGAGCTTCAGTAAAAATGCTCTACAGAAAAAAAGAATTAAATGGAAAAAAAAACACAGAAAAAAAGTAAACATCTGTTTGAATTTGATACATAATTTAACTTTTTGATAATAGATCTCACAGTAATTCAGCAGCCCTCACACACGCTATGCTCTGAAAGGACCACAAATCACAAGCTCCCTGTAAATGTCTATGCTTACTGTTTGCTGCAGAAAAACAAAATGCTTTTTCCTACAGACATACTAAGGAAACTGGAATGTATTACTACAGTTAAGACAGTATGTAAGCATTTAGAAGACCTATCAAGCAACTTATGCCCATCAGCTGCATGTAACATTTATCAAACTTCTTGGGGGGGGGGGGTCAGAACATTATTTATTCTCAGCTGAGAAGTGACTTTCCTTATCAGTGATGCAATGTAACAAACACAACACCTAATAACAAAAAATAGTGTTGTTTTTCAGCACGTTTCACAGAGGCTTTACATCCCTGCCTGAGACTACACTGGCCTGTCTGAGGCCCAGCAAGCTGCCTTTTATAACTATCAAATTAAATGATGATGCAGAGCAGTTTCCATAAGTCGCTTTATTAGGATATTGTAATATTCCCTGTTTTTTTTTGTTGGGGGGATATACGAGTCATTATCCGGGAAATCAAGGACTTGCTTTAACCTTTTTATGGCTGGTGTTTTCTATTTCAGTCCAGTTCCCGTATCCATGTGCGCACAGTGTGTATTAACTCATAGGTATATAATGGCAGTATTGGGTTGGGGGGATTCCCCTTCTAAGATCCCCTTTTATCCTGCTGTTCCTGCACAGTATCACCCAGCGCCCCTGTCATTCTCACACAGGCCTGGTTATTATCTGTCACAGGGTGTTTAGCTTATCCGTTGAATCAAACGGGAAAGCAGCTAAAGTCTCCGCCGCGTCCCACCGTTATTTATATTCTCCATGTCTGATATTTAGTTGTGGATCAGAGATATAATTTAAACTTATAGGTAATTACAAGTACTTCATCAATTGAATTGTTTAAAAAAAATACTGCATATCATTGGCGTTAATACATTATATGCCCCTTGAAGAAATGGGTTATATATATATTTATATATATATATGTTGTTGTTTAGTCCTTCGGTTGTGCCTGACTCTTGCTGACATCTGTCTGTGTTTCTGGTTGTGCTTATCCATAAGGTCTTCATGGTAAAGATACTGGTGTGGGTTCCTTGTAAGGTTCAGGTCAGGGTACTAGCGCCCATATTGTGCCAAGTGCGATGTGCTGCAGGAAGACATGAGCCTGCAGCCGAAGCTTTCCTTAGTGGGACATGGTGCTGGAGCTTGTCCTGCGTATACAGAACATTCCAGACGTGATGAAGACCAGGACATGTTGTTTGTACTGTGTGATAAACAGACGTCAATATAAAGTCAAGTGGACCCGCGGCGCAATAATACACAGGGAAAGCAGATTAGCAGGCTGGTAAGAGCAGGATAATGGCATCTCCAGGGCAGGATAATGGCCATCTCCAGGGCAGGATAATGGCATCTACAGGGCAGGATAATGGCATCTACAGAGCAGGATAATGTCCATCTCCAGAGCAGGATAATGTCCATCTACAGAGCAGGATAATGTCCGTCTCCATGGCAGGATAATGGCATCTCCAGAGCAGGATAATGGCATCTCCAGAGCAGGATAATGGCATCTCCAGAGCAGGATAATGTCCATCTACAGAGCAGGATAATGGCATCTACAGGGCAGGATAATGACATCTACAGGGCAGGATAATGGCATCTACAGAGCAGGATAATGACATCTCCAGAGCAGGATAATGGCATCTACAGGGCAGGATAATGACATCTACAGAGCAGGATAATGGTGATCTACAGGGCAGGATAATGGCATCTACGGGGCAGGATAATGTCATCCACAGAGCAGGATAATGGCATCTACAGGGCAAGATAATGACATCTACAGGGCAGGATAATGACATCTCCAGAGCAGGATAATGGCATCTACAGGGCAGGATAATGACATCTACAGGGCAGGATAATGACATCTCCAGAGCAGGATAATGGCATCTACAGGGCAGGATAATGACATGTCCAGAGCAGGATAATGGCATCTACAGAGCAGGATAATGTCCGTCTCCATGGCAGGATAATGGCATCTACAGAGCAGGATAATGACATCTACATAGCAGGATAATGGCATCTCCGGGGCAGGATAATGGCATCTACAGAGCAGGATAATGACATCTACAGAGCAGGATAATGGTGATCTACGGGGCAGGATAATGTCATCTACAGAGCAGGATAATGGCATCTACAGGGCAGGATAATGGCATATACGGGGCAGGATAATGTCATCTACAGAGCAGGATAATGACATCTACAGAGCAGGATAATGGTGATCTACGGGGCAGGATAATGTCATCTACAGAGCAGGATAATGGCATCTACAGGGCAGGATAATGGCATATACGGGGCAGGATAATGGCATCTACAGGGCAGGATAATGGCATCTCCAGGGCAGGATAATAACATCTACAGGGCAGGATAATGGCATCTCCAGGGCAGGATAATAACATCTACAGGGCAGGATAATGTCCATCTACAGAGCAGGATAATGGCATCTCCAGAGCAGGATAATGGCGATCTACAGAGCAGGATAATGACATCTACAGAGCAGGATAATGACATCTACAGGGCAGGATAATGACATCTACAGAGCAGGATAATGACATCTACAGAGCAGGACAATGACATCTACAGGGCAGGATAATGACATCTACAGAGCAGGATAATGGCATCTACAGGGCAGGATAATGACATCTACAGGGCAGGATAATGACATCTACAGAGCAGGATAATGACATCTACAGGGCAGGATAATGACATCTACAGAGCAGGATAATGGCATCTACAGGGCAGGATAATGGCGATCTACAGGGCAGGATAATGGCATCTACAGGGCAGGATAATGGCGATCTACAGGGCAGGATAATGATATCTCCAGGGCAGGATAATGGCATCTACAGAGCAGGATAATGACATCTACAGGGCAGGATAATGACATCTACAGAGCAGGATAATGACATCTACAGGGCAGGATAATGACATCTACAGAGCAGGATAATGGCATCTACAGGGCAGGATAATGGCGATCTACAGGGCAGGATAATGGCATCTACAGGGCAGGATAATGGCGATCTACAGGGCAGGATAATGATATCTCCAGGGCAGGATAATGGCATCTACAGAGCAGGATAATGACATCTACAGGGCAGGATAATGACATCTACTGAGCAGGATAATGACATCTACAGAGCAGGATAATGACATCTACTGAGCAGGATAATGGCCATCTACAGAGCAGGATAATGACATCTACTGAGCAGGATAATGGCCATCTACAGAGCAGGATAATGACATCTACAGGGCAGGATAATGGCATCTACAGAGCAGGATAATGACATCTACAGGGCAGGATAATGGCATCTACAGGGCAGGATAATGGTGATTTACAGGGCAGGATAATGGCGATCTACAGGGCAGGATAATGGCATCTCCAGGGCAGGATAATGACATCTACAGGGCAGGATAATGGCATCTACAGAATAGGATAATGGCATCTACAGAGCAGGATAATGGCATCTACAGAGCAGGATAATGACATCTACAGGGCAGGATAATGGCATCTACAGAATAGGATAATGGCATCTACAGAGCAGGATAATGGCATCTACAGAGCAGGATAATGACATCTACAGAGCAGGATAATGGCATCTACAGGGCAGGATATTGGCATCTACAGAGCAGGATAATGGCGATCTACAGGGCAGGATAATGACATCTACAGGGCAGGATAATGACATCTACAGAGCAGGATAATGACATCTACAGGGCAGGATAATGACATCTACAGAGCAGGATAATGGCATCTACAGGGCAGGATAATGGCGATCTACAGGGCAGGATAATGGCATCTACAGGGCAGGATAATGGCGATCTACAGGGCAGGATAATGACATCTACAGAGCAGGATAATGACATCTACAGGGCAGGATAATGGCATCTACAGGGCAGGATATTGGCATCTACAGAGCAGGATAATGGCGATCTACAGGGCAGGATATTGGCATCTACAGGGCAGGATAATGATATCTCCAGGGCAGGATAATGGCATCTACAGAGCAGGATAATGACATCTACAGGGCAGGATAATGACATCTACAGAGCAGGATAATGACATCTACAGGGCAGGATAATGACATCTACAGAGCAGGATAATGGCATCTACAGGGCAGGATAATGGCGATCTACAGGGCAGGATAATGGCATCTACAGGGCAGGATAATGGCGATCTACAGGGCAGGATAATGACATCTACAGAGCAGGATAATGACATCTACAGAGCAGGATAATGGCATCTACAGGGCAGGATAATGGCCATCTACAGGGCAGGATAATGATATCTCCAGGGCAGGATAATGGCATCTACAGAGCAGGATAATGACATCTACAGGGCAGGATAATGACATCTACTGAGCAGGATAATGACATCTACAGAGCAGGATAATGACATCTACTGAGCAGGATAATGACATCTACAGAGCAGGATAATGACATCTCCAGGGCAGGATAATGGCATCTACAGGGCAGGATAATGGCATCTACAGGGCAGGATAATGGCATCTACAGGGCAGGATAATGGCGATCTACAGGGCAGGATAATGACATCTACTGAGCAGGATAATGACATCTACTGAGCAGGATAATGACATCTCCAGGGCAGGATAATGGCATCTACAGGGCAGGATAATGGCGATCTACAGGGCAGGATAATGACATCTACAGGGCAGGATAATGACATCTACAGAATAGGATAATGACATCTACAGGGCAGGATAATGGCATCTACAGAATAGGATAATGGCATCTACAGAGCAGGATAATGGCATCCACAGAGCAGGATAATGACATCTACAGGGCAAGATAAAGGCATCTCCAGGGCAGGATAATGGCATCTACTGAGCAGGATAATGACAACTACAGGGCAGGATAATGGCATCTACAGGGCAGGATAAAGGCATCTACTGAGCAGGACAATGACATCTACAGAGCAGGATAATGACATCTACAGGGCAGGATAATGTCATCTACAGAGCAGGATAATGACATCTACAGGGCAGGATAATGGCATCTACAAGGCAGGATAATGGCATCTACAGAGCAGGATAATGGCATCTACAGGGCAGGATAATGGCATCTACCGAGCAGGATAAAGGCATCTGCTGAGCAGGATAAAGGCATCTACAGAGCAGGATAATGGCATCTACAGGGCAGGATAATGGCATCTACAAGGCAGGATAATGACATCTACTGAGCAGGATAATGGCATCTACAGGGCAGGATAATGGTCATCTACAGGGCAGTATAATGGCATCTACAGGGCAGTATAATGGCCGTCTCCAGGGCAGGATAATGGCCATCTCCAGGGCAGGATAATGGCATCTACAGAGCAGGATAATGACATCTACAGGGCAGGATAATGGCATCTACAGAGCAGGATAATGGCAGCTTCAGGGCAGGATAATGGCATCTACAGAGCAGGATAATGGCAGCTTCAGGGCAGGATAATGGCCATCTACAGGGCAGGATATTGGCATCTACAGGGCAGGATAATGACATCTACTGAGCAGGATAATGACATCTACATGGAAAGATAATGGCCATCCACAGAGCAGGATAATGGCATCTACATGGAAAGATAATGGCCATCTACAGAGCAGGATAATGACATCTACAGGGCAGGATAATGGGTGATCTACAGGGCAAGATAATGGCATCTGTAGGGCAGGATAATGGCATCTACAGGGCACAATAATTACATCTACAGAGCAGGATAATGACATCTACAGGGCAGGATAATGGCATCTACAGGGCAGGATAATGGCATCTACAGAGCAGGATAATGGCATCTACAGAGCAGGATAATGGTCATCTACAGGGCAGGATAATGACATCTACAGGGCAGGATAATGGCATCTACAGAGCAGGATAATGGCATCTACAGGGCAGGATAATGGTGATTTACAGGGCAGGATAATGGCATCTGTAGGGCAGGATAATGGCATCTCCAGGGCAGGATAATGGCATCTACAGTGCAGGATAATGGTGATTTACAGGGCAGGATAATGGCATCTGTAGGGCAGGATAATGGCATCTACAGAGCAGGATAATGGTGATTTACAGGGCAGGATAATGGCATCTACAGGGCAGGATAATGGTGATTTACAGGGCAGGATAATGGCATCTGTAGGGCAGGATAATGGCATCTACAGAGCAGGATAATGGTGATTTACAGGGCAGGATAATGGCATCTACAGAGCAGGATAATGGCATCTGCAGGGCAGGATAATGGTGAATTACAGAGCAGGATAATGGCATCTGTAGGGCAGGATAATGGCATCTCCAGGGCAGGATAATGGCATCTACAGGACAGGATAATGGCATCTACAGAGCAGGATAATGGAATCTACAGAGCAGGATAATGACATCTACAGGGCAGGATAATGGTCATCTACAGGGCAGGATAATGGTCATCTACAGGGCAGGATAATGGCGATCTACATGGCAAGATAATGGCCATCTACAGAGCAGGATAATGGTGATCTACAGGGCAGGATAATGGCATCTACAGAGCAGGATAATGACATCTACAGGGCAGGATAATGGTGATCTACAGAGCAGGATAATGGCATCTACAGAGCAGGATAATGGCCATCTACAGGGCAGGATAATGGCATCTACAGGGCAGGATAATGGCATCTACAGTGCAGGATAATGGTGATTTACAGGGCAGGATAATGGCATCTGTAGGGCAGGATAATGGCATCTCCAGGGCAGGATAATGGCATCTACAGGACAGGATAATGGCATCTACAGAGCAGGATAATGGAATCTACAGAGCAGGATAATGACATCTACAGGGCAGGATAATGGCGATCTACATGGCAAGATAATGGCCATCTACAGAGCAGGATAATGGTGATCTACAGGGCAGGATAATGGCATCTACAGAGCAGGATAATGACATCTACAGGGCAGGATAATGGTGATCTACAGAGCAGGATAATGGCATCTACAGAGCAGGATAATGGCCATCTACAGGGCAGGATAATGGTGATCTACAGGGCAGGATAATGGCTATCTACAGGGCAGGATAATGGTGATCTACAGGGCAGGATAATGGCATCTACAGAGTAGGATAATGGCCATCTACAGGGCAGGATAATGGTGATCTACAGGGCAGGATAATGCCATCTACAGAGCAGGATAATTGCCATCTACAGGGCAGGATAATGGCATCTACAGGGCAGGGTAATGGTGAATTACAGGGCAGGATAATGGCATCTGTAGGGCAGGATAATGGCATCTCCAGGTCAGGATAATGGCATCTACAGAGCAGGATAATGACATCTTCAGGGCAGGATAATGGCTATCTACAGGGCAGAATAATGGTGATCTACAGGGCAGGATAATGGCATCTACATGGCAGGATAATGGCGATCTGCAGGCAGGATAATGGAATCTACAGAGCAGTATAATGACATCTACAGGGCAGGATAATGGCATCTACAGGGCAGAATAATGGCATCTACAGGGCAGGATAATGGCCATCTACAGGGCAGGATAATGGCATCTGTAGGGCAGGATAATGGCATCTCCATGTCATGATAATGGCATCTACAGAGCAGGATAATGGTATCTACAGAGCAGGATAATGGTATCTACAGAGCAGGATAATGGCATCTTCAGGGCAGTATAATGGCTATCTACAGGGCAGGATAATGGTGATCTACAGAGCAGGATAATGGAATCTACAGGGCAGGATAATGTTGATCTATAGGGCAGGGTAATGACATCTACAGGGCAGGATAATGGCATCTACAGGGCAGCATAATGGCCATCTACAGGGCAGGATAATGGCGATTAACAGGGCAGGATAATGGCATCTGTAGGGCAGGATAATGGCATCTACAGGGCAGGATAATGGCTATCTACAAGGCAGGATAATGGTGATCTACAGGGCAGGATAATGGCATCTACAGAGTAGGATAATGGCCATCTACAGGGCAGGATAATGGCGATCTACAGGGCAGGATAATGGCATCTACAGAGCAGGCTAATGGCGATCTACATGGCAAGATAATGGCCATCTACAGAGCAGGATAATGGCGATCTACATGGCAAGATAATGGCCATCTACAGGGCAGGATAATGGTATCTACAGGCAGGATAATGACATCTACAGGCAGGATAATGGCCATCTACAGGGCAGGATAATGGCATCTACAGGGCAGGATAATGGTGATCTACAGGGCAGGATAATGGTGATCTACAGGGCAGGATAATGGTATCTACAGGCAGGATAATGACATCTACAGGCAGGATAATGGCATCTACAGAGCAGGATAATGGTCATCTACAGGGCAGGATAATGGTGATCTACAGGGCAGGATAATGACATCTACAGAGCAGGATAATGACATCTACAGAGTAGGATAATGGCCATCTACAGGGCAGGATAATGGCAATCTACAGGGCAGGATAATG
Source organism: Discoglossus pictus (assembly GCA_027410445.1). NCBI lineage: Eukaryota > Metazoa > Chordata > Amphibia > Anura > Alytidae > Discoglossus > Discoglossus pictus. The sequence goes on along the minus strand of CM050174.1, from coordinate 16,412,227 downwards.
GCATCTACAGAGCAGGATAATGACATCTACAGGGCAGGATAATGACATCTACAGGGCAGGAAAATTGGCATTTACAGAGCAGGATAATGACATCTACAGGCAGGATAATGGCATCTGCAGGGCAGGATAATGGAATCTACAGGACAGGATAATGGTGATTTACAGGGCAGGATAATGGCATCTGTAGGGCAGGATAATGGCATCTACAGAGCAGGATAATGACATCTACAGGGCAGGATAATGACATCTACAGGGCAGGAAAATTGACATTTACAGAGCAGGATAATGACATCCACAGGGCAGGATAATGGCATCTACAGGGCAGGATAATTGCCATCTACAGGACAGGATAATGGTGATTTACAGGGCAGGATAATGGCATCTACAGGGCAGGGTAATGGTGAATTACAGGGCAGGATAATGGCATCTGTAGGGCAGGATAATGGCATCTACATAGCAGGATAATGACATCTTCAGGGCACGATAATGGCTATCTACAGGGCAGAATAATGGTGATCTACAGGGCAGGATAATGGCATCTACAGAGCATGATAATGGCCATCTACAGGGCAGGATAATGGTGATCTACAGGGCAGGATAATGGAATCTACAGAGCAGGATAATTACATCTACAGGGCAGGATAATGGCATCTACAGTGCAGGATAATGGCATCTACAGGGCAGGATAATGGCATCTACAGGGCAGGATAATGGTCATCTACAGGGCAGGATAATGGCGATCTATAGGGAAGGGTGATGGCTAACTACAGGGCAGGATAATGGCATCTACAAAGCAGGATAAAGGCATCTACAGGGCAGGATAATGGCATCTACAGAGCAGGATAATGGCATCTACAGGGCAGGATAATGGAATCTACAGAGCAGGATAATGGTGATCTACAGGGCAGGATAATGGTCATCTACAGGGCAGGATAATGGCATCTACAGGGCAGGATAATGGCATCTACAGGGCAGGATAATGGTGATCTACAGGGCCGGATAATGGCATCTACAGGGTAGATGGTTTACATAAAGCATTGCACTGTATGTGAAATAGGCTGTTACATTGGGGAAAGGTTTCCTGAGACGATGACTCATCCATCGCAGTAATAATATTGTTTATATTTAGCAATAAAATACTTTACAATCACCTCAGAAAAAATAGTAGCATATAAACGTATAAAGTTACAGGCTGGAAAAAAAATGTTTTACTTTTTTTTGAATGATGGGGATGAGGTGTGATGCAACAAGGCAAAGTAAGCCAACAAAGGCTATAATAGGGTGATTACTCTATGTCCGTTATATTTCCTGGACTACAGGGCAGGGTCAACTTAAGATATATGATAAATCCTCAGTTATTTTGTATGTTTCTGATGATAAACATATTCTTTAGAAAAGCATGCCACCTACAAGCACTAACCACAATTTCAAACAAGGCTATCTACTCTGTTGTCTTCCATCTGTCCCCCCATCAATCCATCAAGCATTCCCTTCTCGCCCAGTTACCACTTTGTTTTTACGTTCTCAGATGAGCAAGGTCCTCATCTCCTCCTATACCAATATGTATGTAAACTATGCTTACTTGTCTTATATCCTGACCAGTTAACTTACATCTGACTGCTATAAGAACTCCAAATACACTGGCACTTATAAGTTAAAGGGTTTATTAACATACAACAGTAGTGGTGAGATTGGCATCTGAAATACAAGGCTCTACCTATATAATACTAATGTGTGTAAATACTAATGTGTGTATGCAAGAGTGTAGAGTATTCCTCCTGGTTCCTCTGCTCCTTTCCTAACATAATTCTACTACCCAGCAAGTCCATTTGGCCCAGTTATACACATCATAGCCACACCCTGGGATTGTCCCAGCCATTCAAATCTTTCATCAGTGAATGACCCCTGGATGTGATTCTTCATTTCACCTTTGCTCGACCTCTTGTTTCTTGAGTTGATTCCCATGCTTTGTGTCCATGATGCAAATTCATCCCTGAGGCTTTTAGTACTGACCATTTGTTGTTTGCTCACCAGCAGGGTGTCATCAAAGCTTTCCTTTGTTCCTTATGACAGATAACATCACAGATAACTGGACATCCATAAGCAAGGCATTCAAGCATATTAATCTCTTCATTACAGCTCCAAAATTGGTCAATTAATCATATATTTATAACAGTTCTGTCAATACCAGGATAACTTGGGGTTGGTTATGTCAATACCAGAATAACTTGGGGTTGGTTATGTCAATCCAGAGTAACTTGGGGTTGGTTATTTCAATTCCAGAGTAATTTGGGGTTGGTTATTTCAATTCCAGGATAACTTAGGGTTGGTTATGTCAATACCAGAGTAACTTGGTGTGGGTTATGTCAATACCAGGGTAACTTGAGGTGGGTTATGTCATGACCAGAGTAACTTGGAGTGGGTTAAGTCAATATCTCGCCCCCCCCCCCACCCCTAGAGGAAGCCTGAGCCTTTCTCCAGTTATGTGTCCTCCTGTTTTGATATTCCCTTATATTGGCTCTTATGAAGCCGACCAGCAATAAAGTTTGTTTCTAAGCACCCGTGGTCGACCTTACGTAGGCAGGTTAACAGGGTTGGTCTCTCCAGACCCAAGTATTTATCAGGAGGCTGGTAGGAATGTCCTTGTCCTACAAGACATCGTGTAAGGTTCAGAGCTCCCGGCAGGCGATCCTCAATCATGTGAAGTTATTTGAAATCCACCATGGTCCCTTAAATTCAACTGATATAATCAATTACAAAAATCAGGCTATCGCTTTGCTTTCTTGCACATGGAATTAGTGCAATCAAATGTGGTTTCACTTTTTAAATCACATAGACAAACTGTTCCCCATTGTTTCAGTCCTATAAATGTCCCAATAAAGAATTTCCCTCCTGTGTTTTTTTCATGATGGGATAATGCCACATTGATAACGTAGTTATAAATTTAGTTTAATCTTGTTGTTCGACCAACGTACTAGAGCCTTCAGGAGCACTCCAATATCTGAATCAAACATGGCTGGATTTTTCATTAGGCTAACTAGGCAACCACCTAGGGGCACTTCCCTGTGAAGGGTGCCACATTTCACACTTCAAAATGTTTTTTAGCATAAAAAAGGTAATACTGCAGTTAACAGACTTGCCAATAGAGGTGAATGCCTGGAGCTAGAAAGTCACAGGAGGGAGGAAGCTGCTCTGTCTAGGGGCGCCAGAGATGTAAATCCAGTCCTGGAAAGGGAGGTGATAATAAACACTAATTTCAAATGTGTTCAATTCTGTATTTACAACCTGGTTAGCTTTTGTAAGTTTATAACATTACTTATATCCTTGTTTTACTGTGGTGTTCCATTTTCTTCTCTCATCTGATTCTGTCTCTTACTTTCTCAGTAGTACATGTCCTTGTTATTGAATGACAACTTCATTAGTTGTGTTGAAATAACTTGCAGTTTTTGTAGCCACATTTCCACTCTGCAGATAAAAGCTTCTTCTGCATTTACATTTTCCTCCTACATCAGTAAGTTGATCAGCAAATCCAAAATGGCAGATCACAGTTGCATAATTAATTCTGTATTATTTTTTTATATTCTAAAATGCATTGTCTGTTTCCAAATATAGTTCTCTAAAATTAGCATAAATAAACTAAAGTACTACAGTCATTGGCGTAGCTAGAGAATGGAGGGTCCTGGTGCACTGCACCTCCTGACTACAGTATTCCCCTAATAAAGACTGTATCATCTCAAAATTAAATTTTTGTTCTTAAAAAGAGCATGAACAATGGTCTATACATTGTATTAACCATAATGATTAATTCCTGAGAAATTCAATATTGTTTTTGCTGCATTTTTATGCAAATTACTGACTCCCAAATTAGGTGCTTTATGGTTTTTAGAAATAAACAGCCCCATTAAATTCCCTCAACGTATAAAACCAAAACTCGTAACGTAGCCCGTAAGACTTGCGGCTATTAAATTGTCCAGGTAAAGCAACCCGTTAACGACTTGCGGATTAAGTGAGGAAAAAACGTAAGGGATGTCGAAATCTGAATTTTATGGCCGCAAATCCTTTGATCTGTCAAGCCCCTTAAGTTACGTTCGAAAATCCCTATTAAATTGCTACAAATCCACTGGCGATCAAACTCCTAACCCGCAAATGGAGCCAAAAAGCCAACAGGTACTAGAGAGGACCCTCAAGGGGGTAAAAGTCCAATCCGTAGCACTGTAAATGCAAATATAACCACACTACTGTATTTATAATTAAAGGGAAAGTGATGTTAGGTATTAGAATTAATAGCACAACATTCTCAGGCTTGCAAATTGGCGATATAAAATACTTTATTTCTGTGTTATATCGATCCTGGCAATCAATGTGTTTATACATATAATAGAACTTGCATGGACTTGAATATAATATTTACTGATTTATCAATATTGCATTATTTCTGGAATGCAGGGCCGATTGAAACTCGTAATTGAAACCCGTAAGGCTTTGAAATCTAACCTCCATTTTTCAGTGACGTATTGATGACGTCCTCTTTTACCATTCACTCCATCTAAATCCGTAACTATGGGTTTGACTAATTGATCATGTTCACGGACGCACATGCAGCAAGCGCAAGAATGGTTTACGGGAATGCATCTCAAGCCCGTAACTCGAGGCATGGTCTAATTTAATAGCTCTGTAACGCAGCTGAATTTCAAGCTTTGCGGGCTTGGCGATGACGCTACAGGCTTTGAATTTATTAGGGCTGAAAGTCTGCTTGTCCTTCTCAGTGGTGGCTAAAACAATGACCCCAGTGTTGTGCAGTTAGATCCCGCTTATCAAGCACTGTAGGCCGTACATTGGCATATTGTGCCTCTCATTACCATAACAGTGCTGCAAAAATAATGTATCTCAGGAATATTTAATAAAGTATGTCAGGAATGATTTATTGTAGAGAAAAACTGTATAGACCATTTTAATGCTCTTTAAAATGAAACCAACTTCCTGTTGAGATGACGGTGCCCCTTTCCAAGCACTATAGTGTTCCTTAATGTTGTTACCAGGGGCCGAGCTACCGTTTCATTTTTTTCTGCAGAGCATTTCTACTGAAGCTCCAAGTGGTGGCAGTGTGGAGCAGTTCAGCTTGTTGGGGATGTGTATCAGGGAAGAGGTGAGTGACAGCAATGGCTGGATGACAGCAAAGTACAGGGGGATGAGTTCTGTGAGATAGATGCTGAGAGGGGATGGCTGCTGGGGGTCTGTCTGCCTGGTAGAGATAGTATATATATATATATATATATATATATATATATGTGTGCTTCATGCCGGTTGGAGGTAGTAATGAAAAATAAAAATGTATCATTTCCACTGCACTAAAAAATGTTTACATTTTACACCGCACTTATATATCTGGATTACTGCTCATTGGCTGCCGGCGATAACACTCTCAAAGCAGTTACATATTTAAATCACTTTATTATGATCTGAGACCTGAAAACATTTTCCAATACACACTGCGCTAAAAAAATGGTATATTTAACACTGTACTTATATATCTGTCTTTGCGATGAGCGCCGAAGATGATTGTTGCAAAGCACGAAACTTGAAGTACACGAGTGGAGAGCTTCGTAATGAGCGCCGAAGGTGCTTAGAGGAGCAAAAGTACACAAGAGGAGAGGCTTGCAATGAGCGGGTCAGTGCCCTATGGGACATATTCTAGCTGTGTAGGATGATTCAGTATCTGTGCTAAAATACACCAAGATTAGACGTGCTTGCTGGCTGAATGATGACCACATGTACTGTATTTGAAGAATGCGGTTGGCATTTGTACATATCTTGTTGGGTGCACTTGGATACCTCGGAATGCTCAGGGTGGGTCCAGACCTCTGCAAACTGATGAGGTGGTAGATATTGCTCCGTCCCAGGGCCCCAGTGTCAAGTTGCAGAAGTCTTCAGTCAGAAATAAAGCAGGATAAGGAGCAATTTTTCAGGATCGAACATAGACTTCGACAGCAGAAATATAACCCATTTGGGTCTAGTCTACGTTTACCTATGTGATTTAAAAAGAGAAAACACAATTGGTTAAACTTATTTCATGTTCAAGAAGCAAGCGATGGCCAGACTTTGGAGATCCTCTCAGTTAGACGTTGAATTTAAAGGTCCATTGTAGATTTATAACAACTTCAGATGTTTGTAAAGTTTTCAAAAAGATTAATAGCTTTAAATGACTTCATTATGGTCTCAACCTTTTAATACCTACCGCCCACTTTTGATGGTAAAGTTTCTTTACTGCCCACCAGTGCCGCAGTCACTCAATTTACTCTGTACTTACTGGATAGTGACTGGTCCTGACTGCTGTCCCTAGGCTCTCTCACCAGCTCTCCAACCAGCCAAGCGTGGTGCTGCGTGTCTCCAACGTGTGACGTCACTCGTCAGCGATGCCACCTAGCGATTACCCCGCCACCCAACATGAGAGCTTGGATCGCCCACTAGTTGGCGGTTGGGATCTGGTTGACTACCTACTCTAATGAATAGTTAGGAAGGACCTGATACAGTGTGACTGTGCCTTTAAACATTACTATTTTTGCAATATAAGATCCTGGTCTTTTCACTCCCTAAAGGAAGTATTGTGGTTGGAGTGGAGCCACCAAGAGTGATCGCCATATAAATGAGCAGACCATAACTGCAGTATAGTAGTGAGTGGTGACTAGAAGGCATGTTTGTACATGATTAGGAGTTCAGGATACCCTACCCCCTGATACTAATGTGTGCTTCATTGGTTTGGTACTTCCCCCCTGGGTTAGTCCACTCCAGCCACAATACTTCATTTAAAGGTGGAAAGATCCAGAGCTTATACAGCCTAGGGGATGATGGAAAAATAGTAAGTAATTGTTTAAATGCACGGTAAACATTTTGAATAACGTTTTTCTTAATTACATCTTACCTAACTATTCTTTAGTGACCACTAAAGTGATATTTTAACATGGGCACAGCAGAATTTGTATGTAAAATCTATTTTAGTAGACACTGCTTGTGCCTGAAGGATGACATGTTTGTGTCTTCTATATTTTCTACCGACTTGGAGTTTGTGATTTGTTCATTTTTCTTATCTATCTAACAGTGTAAGGAGTGTGGAGGAAGGAGGGAGGGGGGTTTGTTGACCCATTGGATATCCAGATTTACCAATGCAGCAACAAAACCCCCTCCCTCCTTCATCCACACTCCTTACACTCTTAGATAGATAACAAAAATTAGTGAATATGATATATATATATATATATATATATATATATATATATATATATATATATATCTATATATATAAAGTTTTTCCAAATCTATACATCTCCATACAGATGCTGGAAATATTCTCTAGTACAGAACTGTTTGGATTCCGCAGTGCAGGTGGTGCAGGCTCGGCCTGTGTGCTAAAAAAATGCATCCTCATAGAATAGTAAAATTGCATATAAAGGTTGAAAAATGGACAAGTTATGTTATTATATATAAATACATTATGTACCACTGGCAAACAAATATTATTTCCTTTTGTTAGTCCAGCCTTAATATAGGCAGAACAAACATAACCGCTCCATATAATATAAAGCCATATTAAATTGGCATAATTGAGTACATGCAGCCCCTAGAGCTTAATAAAGCTAATCCCGCTAATTACTCTCTCTCTTGTCTGCACATGCTCATTCTTGACCCCCATGTGGCTGATTGCTATTTTGAATTTTTGTATATATATATATATATATATATATATATATATATATATATATATATATATATATCACATATTATAAATATTATGAGACATCGTCACGCTTTGCATGGTGCGTACAACTTAGGCGATGAGCGCCAAAGGCGCTCTTCACTTTCGAGCCTCGCAAAGCGTGGCAAGCCGTTAACTTGGAGCACTTAGGAGATGAGCGGCGAAGGTGCTCATCAACTGCAAGCCTCGCGTAGCGAGGCGAGCCGTTAAGGCACTAACATGCACAGCACTTGGCCGATGAGCGCCAAAGGCGCTCATTGCCTGTGAGCCTTGCAAAGTGATGCGAGCAGTGGAGGCAATGAAACACGCAGGACTTAGCCTACAAACACTTAGGAAACGCGGTATCGCCTTACAAACTTATTAAATTGCCATTCACCCAATTGAATAGGGCTCTATATAAGCACATAGCATCTTTTTTTTAAATAAGTTTTTAGTTAGTGAAGACCTTGCTTTTGCATAGAAGCTCACTAACTAAAAACTTCTGTAAAAAAAATATGCTATGTGCTTATATACAGCCCTATTCAATTGCCTGATTCGCAATTTAATAAGGCTGTTAGGCTGCAAGCAGTTGACGAACGCACGACAAAGAGGAGAGGCTCGCAATGAGCGCCGAAGGTCATCACAGTACAAAAAGCTTGACATTGTGTAGCAAACAGCATTGCCATGGCTTCAAATTTTATTGACCGTTTTGACGGGCAAGTCAATAGTATATATATATATATATGTATGTATAAAAATAATATTTTAATGTGTTGGAGACTTTGGTAGTAATGTGAAGCTGGTAGCTGTTGAGAGTTTACATCATGTATCCAACAGTACGACTGTGATACAGCAAATTACATATAAAAATGCTAATTAATAACATGGGATAAAAGGAAGAAATCTGCATTTAAAATCGCAACATTTGTTTTATATCAAGTACACAGATAATGCTTTAATTTCTATAATAATTGGGGCAATTATTGTCTCCCATTAAGAAAACACCATGAGTGAACATATATATATATATATATATATATATATATATATATATATATATATATATATATATATAGTAAAAAATTTGTACATCTGTGTTCACATTTGAATGTCTAAAACCAGTTTAAAAACCTGCTTCCAGCTCAGAATTCCAAGAAAAACAGTTATTACATTGCATTCTGGGAAGCTGAGCTGGGACATGCAAATGTGCCCACAAATGCCTCGCTCTTCAATCCATAGCCATCATCAAACATGGCTTCCTTTAAGCTTATGCATGCTGTATTACACAGCTTTAATGCAAAGCCAAGGTTGGATTAAACACAAGCTGAGTATCCTATCCATGTACAGCTGTTTCAAGCTTACTGGCTATCATCAGCATGGAGCGGGATCTCAGCCTGTGTTGTGGACTTTATGAGTAGGTAGTTCACCACAACAGTCATTTATAATATGGTGGGCAAAAGAGCGAAAGAAGCCTCCACCGTACAGTAGTACAGTAAATAAGTAGTACATCACATTTTGTGACAGCAAATTTACACTGTTATACAGGCTGTACACTTACTACTTTACATTGTAGCAGAGCGTCATGGCTTCAGTGTTGTCACATGAAAAGATATAATAAAATATTTACATGTGAGGGGTGTACTTGCTTTTGTGAGATACTATATATGTACTAATATGTATATATATATATATATATATATATATATATATATATATATATATATATATAAATATATATATATATATATATATATATATATAAATATATATATATATATATATATGAGATTACCAAATCCGGCACATGGGGGAGAATTGTGCAGTTGGGGCGATTGGAAGAGGGGCAGAGAGGTGGGCAGAAAGACAAGGTGTAGCATGGAGGGTGTATTACAAAACAGGAAAAGGGAGGAGTGTGAAAGACATGGAGGAAAGCAGAACAATTAGTTGACTATGTGTTAAAAAGAAAATTAGCAGACTTATTAAGGGGAGCGATAGGAGAAAAGACAGGGAAAGAACTAAATGGCAAAGAGAATAAGATATGCATTATACAACAGGAGATAGATGTGTTTGATTAAGTATTGATCCTTAATAGGATTCATATTCAGTAATCAAGAAAGCAATATTAAATATTAAACTTACATTCAGAGGGGGTATCCACCTAGAACATGAGAGTTACAACAGGAAAAGGAACTAACACGCACAGAAAAGGCAAAAATGGGTCTGTGCATACCTTGTGTACTCACTCACAGGGGCTCCTCCACTTCACTGCCTAGGGGCTCCAAAAAGGTAGATCCAGTTCTGATTGTATGCATGAGCTGTGGGGGAAGACCTTTGCAGGGACTTTTGCAAGGTTTGAGTAAGTGAAAACCAGAGCTTTTAACCACTTTTAATAAAATGTTTTGATGCAAATAAACACTTAGATAGTTCATTTTAATATTAAAAACAGGGAAGCTTCCATATACCTTTAAGGAACACAATTTCTTGAACACAGGCCCCAAGCATTATTCTTATAGTGTTGTTCTACTATGAAGGTACAAATGATGCCAAGTGAATGAATGAAATAACTTTCTCATGGGAAAAAAATCAGCCCAATATAGGATACGCTGTCTGAGAATATCTTCTGCTGTTATTTGTTCTGATGCTATTTTGTGCTGTAACCAAAATCTGACCCTAATACATCTTTTTTTTTAGTATTTTTGCATATTTTTAGACGTAGCAGTCAGTGCTGATTAGGCTGTTCGGTAATGATAGGCTATATTCACTAACCATTTCTGGATCGCTACCTTGTCGTGGTGAGGGGCTTGTGTACTTCAATGAAGCTGTGAGCTATGCCATGTAAGGTCACCTGAGATGGGCAGGTCATAGCAGAGAGATCAGACAAAACAGAGATGGAACTGGCAACCCACTCCAGTGTCTTTGCCAAGAAAACTATACATGTCACAGTGCCATTTACAGTTTGAATGTATTTTATACAGCTGAAGAAACCCTTTAGTATTATTACTACTATTAATAATTCCAATAACAGAGTAAAGAAAATCATTTTTTTATACTATTACTTTTTATATTTTTCATCAAGCTCCAAATATCTGAATGAAAATGAAGCCAAGATCCGGAATCCATATTTTTTCATGGGCACACATTTTAATATAATGCCACGCAGGAGGGCGATGGAAGGAAATGTACTTAGTGAAGGTGAGGTATGAATATTTTGTTGTTGTTTAGTTGTTCAGTCATGTCTGACTCTCCGTTACCCTATAGACTGTAGCACGCCAGTCATATTTTGTGTCTGATTGTGCTAATCCATAAGTTTTTCATGGCAAAGATACTGGAGTGGGTTACCAGTTCCTTCTCCAGTGGATTTGTCTGACCTCTCTGCTATGACCTGCCCATCTTGGGTGAACCTACATCAGGGGTAGGCAAGTTCGGTCCTGGAGGGCCACACACAGGCCTGGATTTGAAGATTTCCTTCAGTCATCGATCAGGATGACTGAAGAAGTGATTGACTCACCTGTGTGCAGCAGGGATATCTTCAAATCCAGGCCTGTGTGTTGCCCTCCAGGACCGAACTTGCTCACCCCTGCCCTACATGATATAGCTCACAGCTCCACTGAAGTACACAAGCCGGACCTATTCTCTTATGGTAGCGCAGCACAAGGCAGCAGCAGTGGCGGTTAGTATACGCTAGATGGCGCTGTCGATATTCCCGTGCCATATCAAGGCTTAGGTAAATTGTTAGGGTTTAGGTTAGGGTTTGGGGTTACGGTGAGGGTTAGTTCAAGGGTTAGGCTAACATTATAAGCTTTGAACTTCTCTCACATATCGACAGCGCTGCAAAATATCGGCAGCTCCATCTAGCGGTTGAAGGCTGCACTGCCCCACACCATAACAGGATAGATCCCACAAGCCCCTTCACCATGACAATGCAGCCATCCAGAAGGGGATAGGAATCTAACAACATGTCATTTATAGCTTTCCCCTTCTGTATCTCTACCTTGTCGTGGTGAAGGGGCTTGTGTAGCTGTGAGCTATACCATGTACAGTCACCCAAGATGGGCAGGTCATAGCAGAGAGGTGAGAGGAGGAACTGGCAACCCACTCCAGTATCTTTGCCAAGAAAACTTTATCGATAAATACAACCAGAGACATAATGATTTGTGTGCCGTTTGTGCTATTGTCCATATGGTCACAGAGAGTCGGACATGACTGAATCACTAAACAACAACGATTTATAGCTTATTTAAATCATTTTGATGTTCCAGTGATGTATATAATTATGCAGTGGAGATCCGGAATAAATGGTCTGGAGGTCTCGACGCTGACCTGTCCAGTGATTCGCCTGTCCTATAGTAATATATAGTGAATATAAATGTGGTTTGGATTTCCAGGCAGTTTTTGTGGGTTTAGTTGTCCTGGATAACAGCAGCGTCTGGCTCTCAGCTGTCACATTCTCCTGTAGCTCTGATAAACCTTTGCTATGCATCTCCATATTTAGTCAGGAGTATGTGCTGACTGCAGAGCTCTCTGTACGTCATTTATACCATGCACCCGGCGTCCCCTGGGGGGGTCATTCCAGCCGCTGCAATGTAGATTTGCAATGTGAAGCAAAAGGGGGAGATATAAGTAACTTATAAGGCAGGAAAGAGACACCCGAGCCACACGGAGTTAAATCTCAGACGGGCAGCGTCTCCGTTATTTCAGGACAGAGCTGAGATATTACGCTGGGACGCCTGGGAGCTTTTATAGCTCTGCCATATTTACATGGATTTGGCTGCCCTGACAAACATTTCAACTGAGATAACACTAATTAGGCCAGGTGGACCATGCTCACAAGATTTTATCTATGGCATGATCCAGCTTACTCACTTCGGCCTAATTTATGTTATCTCAGTTGAAATGAGCAGTGCCCAGGACAATGAGAGAGGTGGTGAGGGGTACAGCAGCATCCATTGATTGCGTAAATTGCGTTTTTTTAATTCAATTTTGATTTGCCGCTGTTAGTACATGTATTGTATATTGTTAATTAAAGGTGGACTACAATAGATTTTGGTCCTTTCCTGTTATGGTTACGGCACCAGTCCGCCAGTGCAGTGACCAACCACTAGATGGCGCTGCCGATATTCCGGTGCTATATCAAAGAGTCAAGGCTTAGGTAAACTTTTAGGGTGAGGGTTAGTTTAAGGGTTAGGCTACCATTCTAAGCTTAGAAGTTCTCTAACATATCAGCAGTGCTGCAAAATATTGGCAGCGCCATCTAGCTGTTGGTCACCACACTGCAGTGGAGGACCTGTGCCGTAACTATAATAGGATAGATCCAGCTGTTAGCTATATAACGTAGGGTCACCCAAGATGAGAAGTCAGACAAATCACAGCCCACTGGAGAAGGAACTGGCAACCCGCGCCAGTATCTTCGCCAAGAAAACCAAATAAATTGCGCAACATTACGACTTTAATGGCTGAACCACCGAACTGACAAGACCACGAAAAACCTAAAATATGCCTCAGATTACCTTCCACACTCACACACAACACAGGGGAGAGTCAGGGAGCCTGTGAGTGAGGTTGCAACTTCATTTGAGGCATATTTGTCGTTTTTTTCACTATCGAAAATCGCATAAGCGAGAAAAAAAATGGCGGCAGAATAAACGTAAACAGGATGAAAAAGAGCCCGAAGCCAGTAACACTTAACCCAAGGCACTAACACTTAATCCAAGACAGTAACACACATCGCGAGGCCCCCAAACTGCACAGGGGGGGGAGAGAGGCTTGCAATGAGCCCCGGCGGTGTTCAAGCGCAAGGCCTATAAAGTACACAGGGGGAGAGGCTCGCAATGAACGCCGAAGGTGCTCAGAGGGCCCATAGCCTCGCATTGTGTGGCATTGCCAGGCTTACAATTTTACTCCCGTCATTTTTGACGAGCAATTTCCTAGTTATATATATATATATTATTTTTAACAAAATAGAGGCGCTCAATCAGAGAACAAACTAATAGGTTAGTTCTGTGGACATGATAACCCACTCTGAGAGCAACCTCTTGTGTCCTTCACAGGGAGAAATATCCTGTAGTATATCAGTATGGTCTCACTCACTAGAGTGATCCAGCCCCGAAATACCAGGCAATTCTACCCTGAACAGGAGAAGCAGCAAACCCCAGACGTATATTTCGGCCTCTCATGGGCCTCATGGTGACCTCCATAAGACATAGTGAGCAAGGGGTCCTTGTCTGGAGCCCCCTATCACCTTTATTATTTTGAATTATCATTTTGAAGTAGACTTCCTTGAGATCCTAGAAGATATCAATTAACCTATTCAGCCTTAAAAGTAATTAAAGTAAATTAAAACCCTGCAAAACTAAAATGGATTGGCCCATTTCATTGTGTTGGCATATAATATTACTGAGATTCGGCCAATGATCATGAGTTGTGGGGGTGATAATTCCCCCATGACACGTGCTGAGTATCGGACTTTGGACCGGCGCCATTATTATGTATTAAGTGGCTTAGACAGTTAATACACTGGCGGGCAGTGAGTCCGGTCACAGGACACATGGGTCAACTCTCAGGCCAGATCTACTGACACAGATATGACTCTTTATTTATTTCCATGCACCAATATATTAGATTGTTAGCTTTATGGGAGAATGTGTCCATCCTTGCATACATATGGCCCTATTCTATTGCCCAATTCATACATTTATAAACACTTTAAGCTCTTATTAATGTCACATATTCTATTAGCTACTCGCAATCTGATAATGAGTCTCCTGGCCACAATCACTACGGGCCAGGCAAAGCCGCAAATTTGAGCTTAGAACTCCATTGGTTTTAGCACAGCTGGAATATTATGAGCGCTAAATAGTTAAAGCTAAACAAAATGGATATTCTATTAGCTCGCAAAAAAACTGAAAAAAAAAGTATCAAGTTTCTTTCAAAAATATTATGAGTACTAAATAGGACTCACAAGGGCTTTTACTAACACTTATTAAAGCTGCAACAGCAATTAAACACACAGAACTGTACTATAAAAGCATGGGAAGGCATGGAAAGACATTATAATTAATTGCATAACAGTTTCAAACCCACAAATATGCAATTAAAAACTATTATTTGTAAATGTTATTTCTGAGTAATATCGATCCTTGGACTCAAGGGGTTAATACATATCATGAAACCCACATGGACTAGAACAGATGATCAAATGCCTTTTATAGATTGCTTGATTGTGAGCCAGATCGGCAAATATTACTTATTGGCACTAATTCATTCTTAGCCTCCGATTGCAGATTACGTATAACTTCCATGTGTTACTGACGCCATGACGTCATTTACTATTGGCTGTGTCTAAGAAGTAAATTACAGGCTTGCTTATATATTGTCACATCATGCCCCCTGAAATCAGACTTAAAAAGGCAGGGTTCAGCCTTGTGGTCGGAATTTGTGAGCTGGAGTCAATAAAATACATTTAAATGTTTATTAAAAAAAAAACACTTGTAGCCAAATTTGTGTTTGAGGCATTTGCGAGCAGCTAATAGAACAGGGCCCACTATATTTAACTTTTTAGGCCAGAACAGATCTATAAATATAATATGACTGGTCAGTGTTAACATATTTATGTGATGTTGGAACTCCAGCCCAGGGACCAATGTTATGCACTAATACATTGAATTAAATGTTTTATTTGTGCACTGATCATTAATAAAATTCATATTAAACAATTTATAACATCAAAATTCAATATTATTTGCACATTAGAGTATCAGTTAAGCTCCAGTTTGGGCTTATCAGGTCATCAAGAAGAGGGGACTAGTTCTAAGTGAAAGGTCTAATTGGCTTTAAAATTAATCTGATTATAAGACACCAGTTTGAGCTAAAATAAATTGTAGTCAAGTATCAAGCCAATGAATAGTATTGTATTGATATAAGCTTGTGCCTGCCAGCCAGAGCCACCTCCCCTATTGACCGGATTGTTGGTGGATACCAGTAGCGACTAAATCTAATCTTTGACAGTAAGTTTAATCTTCCATACAGCCTTGTAATCCATAAAATACAAACTTTATAAAAAACAAACTACCTAATTAAAACATCCGGCAATGATTTAATAGTTAATATGTATATTGGGTGTGGCTTGTATGATTTAAAATCTGGCATTTGTTGTATTTTATAGTACAGTATTTTTTGTAATGATGAACTTCGGTGGCTCTCCACTTACAAGAAAAATAGAAACAAAGCACTAATCGGTTCCAGAATAATATCTTATTCAAATGAGAAGTGGAAAAAATAAAATATGAATGGATTTTTTTTTTTATTATGATATGACAAATGTTTGAAACAATGTCAGAGCTAGAGAATGGAGGGCAAAAAAAATGTTGGGCACCCCAAGGGAAGTTGTAAAAATCTATTTTTGCTGACCCCCCCACAAGGAATCAATTCACTCAGTGCCCCTCCCCAAGACCTTTTCCCATAACAGCACCCCTTCTCTCAGTATCCATCCCCACGCAGCACCCAACCCCTCTCAGCACCCATCCCCACACAGGATCCATCCCGACACAGCACCTATTCGCTCTCAGCATCCATCCCCACACAGCATCCATCCCCACACAGCATCCATCCCCACACAGCATCCATCCCCACACAGCATCCATCCCCACACAGCATCCATCCCCTCTCAGCATCCATCCCCACACAGCATCCATCCCCACACAGCATCCATCCCCTCTCAGCATCCATCCCCACACAGCATCCATCCCCACACAGCATCCATCCCCACACAGCATCAATCCCCACACAGCATCCATCCCCTCTCAGCATCCATCCCCACACAGCATCCATCCCCACACAGCATCCATCCCCACACAGCATCAATCCCCACACAGCATCCATCCCCTCTCAGCATCCATCCCCACAAAGCACCCATCCCCACACAGCATCCATCCCCACACAGCATCCATCCCCTCTCAGCATCCATCCCCACACAGCATCCATCCCCACACAGCATCCATCCCCACAAAGCATCCATCCCCACACAGCATCCATCCCCACACAGCATCCATCCCCTCTCAGCATCCATCCCCACACAGCATCCATCCCCACACAGCATCCATCCCCACACAGCATCAATCCCCACACAGCATCCATCCCCTCTCAGCATCCATCCCCACACAGCATCCATCCCCACACAGCATCAATCCCCACACAGCATCCATCCCCTCTCAGCATCCATCCCCACAAAGCACCCATCCACTCTCAGCATCCATCCCCACAAAGCACCCATACCCTCTCAGCATCCATAACCACACAGCACCCAACCCCTCTCAGCAGCCATCCCCACACAGCATCTATCCCCACACAGCACCCATACCCTCTCAGCATCCATCCCTACACAGCACCCATACCCTCTCAGCATCCATCCCGACATAGCACCCATCCCCTCTCAGCACCCATCCTCTTTCAGCATCCAACCCCACACAGCACCCAACCCCTCTTAGCACCCATCCCCACCCAGCACCCATCCCCTCTCAGCATCCATCCCCACAGAGCACCCAATCCCTCTCAGCATCCATCCCCACACAGCACCCATCCTCTCTCACGACCCATCCCCACACAGCACCCATCCTCTTTCAGCATCCAACCCCACACAGCACCCAACCCCTCGCAGTATCCATCCCCACACAGCACCCAACCCCTCTCAGCATCAATCCCCACACAGCATCCATCCCCACACAGCACCCATCCCCTCTCAGCATCCATCCCCACACAGCACCCAACCCCTCTCAGCATCCATCCCCACAAAGCACCCATCCCCTTTCAGCATCCATCCCCAAACAGCACCCAAACCCTCTCAGCATATAGCCCCACACAGCAGTCAAATCCTCTCAGCATCCACCCCCACACAGCACCCAACTCCTCTCAGCATCCATCCCCACACAGCACCCAACTCCTCTCAGCATCCATCCTGACACAGCACCCAACCTGTCTCAGCATCCATCCCCACATAGCACCCATACCCTCTCAGCATCCATTCCTACACAGCACCCATACCCTCTCAGCATCCATCCCTACACAGCACCCATACCCTCTCAGCATCCATCCCTACACAGCACCCATACCCTCTCAGCATCCATCCCGACATAGCACCCATCCCCTCTCAGCACCCATCCTCTTTCAGCATCCAACCCCACACAGCATCCATCCCCTCTTAGCACCCATCCCCACCCAGCACCCATCCCCTCTCAGCATCCATCCCCACACAGCACCCATCCTCTTTCAGCATCCAACCCCACACAGCACCCAACCCCTCGCAGTATCCATCCCCACACAGCACCCAACCCCTCTCAGCATCAATCCCCACAAAGCATCCATCCCCACACAGCACCCATCCCCTCTCAGCATCCATCCCCACACAGCACCCAGCCCCTCTCAGCATCCATCCCCACACAGCACCCAACCCCTCTCAGCATCCATCCCCACAAAGCACCCATCCCCTTTCAGCATCCATCCCCACACAGCACCCATCCCCTCTCAGTATCCATCCCCACACAGCACCCAACCTGTCTCAGCATCCATCCCCAAACAGCACCCAAACCCTCTCAGCATATAGCCCCACACAGCAGTCAACCCGTCTCAGCATCCACCCCCACACAGCACCCAAATCCTCTCAGCATCCGTCCTCACACAGCACCCAACTTCTCTCAGCATCCATCCCCACACAGCACCCATCCCATGTCAAAATCCACCCCCACACAGCACCCAACTCCTCTCAGCATCCATCCCCACACAGCACCCAACTCCTCTCAGCATCCATCCTGACACAGCACCCAACCTGTCTCAGCATCCATCCCCACATAGCACCCATACCCTCTCAGCATCCATCCCTACACAGCACCCATACCCTCTCAGCATCCATCCCTACACAGCACCCATACCCTCTCAGCATCCATCCCGACATAGCACCCATCCCCTCTCAGCACCCATCCTCTTTCAGCATCCAACCCCACACAGCATCCATCCCCTCTTAGCACCCATCCCCACCCAGCACCCATCCCCTCTCAGCATCCATCCCCACACAGCACCCATCCTCTCTCACGACCCATCCCCACACAGCACCCATCCTTTTTCAGCATCCAACTCCACACAGCACCCAATCCCTCTCAGCATCCATCCCCACACAGCACCCATCCTCTCTCACGACCCATCCCCACACAGCACCCATCCTCTTTCAGCATCCAACCCCACACAGCACCCAACCCCTCGCAGTATCCATCCCCACACAGCACCCAACCCCTCTCAGCATCCATCCCCTTTCAGCATCCATCCCCACACAGCACCCAGCCCATCTCAGGATCCATCCCCACACAGCACCCATCCCCTCTCAGCATCCATCCCCACACAGCACCCAGCCCCTCTCATCATCCATCCCCACACAGCACCCAGCCCCTCTCAGGATCCATCCCCACACAGCACCCATCCCCTCTCAGCATCCATCCCCACAAAGCACCCATCCCCTTTCAGCATCCATCCCCACACAGCACCCATCCCCTCTCAGTATCCATCCCCGCACAGCACCCATACCCTCTCAGCATCCATCCCCAAACAGCACCCAAACCCTCTCAGCATCCACCCCCACACAGCACCCAAATCCTCTCAGCATCCGTCCTCACACAGCACCCAACTTCTCTCAGCATCCATCCCCACACAGCACCCATCCCATGTCAAAATCCACCCCCACACAGCACCCAACTCCTCTCAGCATTCACCTCCACAAAGCACATAACTCCTCTCAACCCCCCTCTCCTGTCAGAATCCACACACACAGCCCCCAAAACCTCTCAGCATTAACCCCCACACGGCACCCAACCCCTCTCAGCATCGTTTCCCACAAAGCACCCAACCCCTCTCAGCATCGTTCCCCACAAAGCACCCAACCCCTCTCAGCATCTATCCCCGCACAGCACCAAACCCCTGTCAGCATCCATCCCACCACACAGCACCCAACCCCTCTCAGCATCATTCCCCACACAGCACCCATCCTCTCTCACGACCCATCCCCACACAGCACCCATCCTCTTTCAGCATCCAACCCCACACAGCACCCAACTCCTCGCAGTATCCATCCCCACACAGCACCGAACCCCTCTCAGCACCCATCCCCACACAGCATCCATCCCCACACAGCACCCAGCCCCTCTCAGGATCCATCCCCACACAGCACCCATCCCCTCTCAGCATCTATCCCACACAGCACCCAACCCCTCTCAGCATCCATCCCCACAAAGCACCCAGCCCCTCTCAGGATCCATCCCCACACAGCACCCATCCCCTCTCAGCATCTATCCCACACAGCACCCAACCCCTCTCAGCATCCATCCCCACAAAGCACCCATCCCCTTTCAGCATCCATCCCCACACAGCACCCATCCTCTCTCACGACCCATCCCCACACAGCACCCATCCTCTTTCAGCATCCAACCCCACACAGCACCCAACCCCTCGCAGTATCCATCCCCACACAGCACCCAACCCCTCTCAGCATCCATCCCCTTTCAGCATCCATCCCCACACAGCACCCAGCCCCTCTCAGGATCCATCCCCACACAGCACCCATCCCCTCTCAGCATCCATCCCCACACAGCACCCAGCCCCTCTCAGCATCCATCCCCACACAGCACCCAGCCCCTCTCAGCATCCATCCCCTTTCAGCATCCATCCCCACACAGCACCCAACCCCTCGCAGTATCCATCCCCACACAGCACCCAACCCCTCTCAGCATCCATCCCCTTTCAGCATCCATCCCCACACAGCACCCAGCCCCTCTCAGGATCCATCCCCACACAGCACCCATCCCCTCTCAGCATCCATCCCCACACAGCACCCAGCCCCTCTCAGCATCCATCCCCACACAGCACCCAGCCCCTCTCAGGATCCATCCCCACACAGCACCCATCCCCTCTCAGTATCCATCCCCGCACAGCACCCATACCCTCTCAGCATCCATCCCCAAACAGCACCCAAACCCTCTCAGCATCCACCCCCACACAGCACCCAAATTCTCTCAGCATCCGTCCTCACACAGCACCCAACTTCTCTCAGCATCCATCCCCACACAGCACCCATCCCATGTCAAAATCCACCCCCACACAGTACCCAAATCCTCTCAGCATCCATGACCGCACAGCACCCAGTCCTTGTCATCAGCCATAGCCTCTCAGCATCCATCCCCACACAGCACCCGACTCCTCTCAGCATCCACCCCCACAAAACACATAACTCCTCTCAACCCCCCTCTCCTGTCAGAATCCACACACACAGCCCCCAAAACCTCTCAGCATTAACCCCCACACGGCACCCAACCCCTCTCAGCATCGTTCCCCACAAAGCACCCAACCCCTCTCAGCATCTATCCCCGCACAGCACCCAACCCCTTGCAGTATCCATCCCCAAACAGCACCCAACCCCTCTCAGCATCCATCCCACCACACAGCACCCAACCCCTTGCAGTATCCATCCCCAAACAGCACCCAACCCCTCTCAGCATCCATCCCACCACACAGCACCCAACCCCTTGCAGTATCCATCCCCACACAGCACCCATCCCCTCTCAGCATCAATCCCCACACAGCACCCATCCTCTTTCAGCATCCAACCCCACACAGCACCCAACCCCTCGCAGTATCCATCCCCACACAGCACCAAACCCCTCTCAGCACCCATCCCCACACAGCACCCAACCCCTCTCAGCATCCATCCCCACAAAGCACCCATCCCCTTTCAGCATCCATCCCCACACAGCACCCAGCCCCTCTCAGGATCCATCCCCACACAGCACCCAACCCCTCTTAGCATCCATCCCCACAAAGCACCCATCCCCTTTCAGCATCCATCCCCACAAAGCACCCATCCCCTCTCAGCATCCATCCTCACATAGCACCCAAACCCTCTCAGCATATAGCCCCACACAGCACCCATACCCCCTCAGCATCCATCCCGACATAGCACCCATCCCACCACACAGCACACAACCCCTTGCAGTATCCATCCCCACACAGCACCCAACCCCTTGCAGTATCCATCCCCACACAGCACCAAACCCCTCTCAGCACCCATCCCCACACAGCACCCAACCCCTCTCAGCATCCATCCCCACAAAGCACCCATCCCCTTTCAGCATCCATCCCCACAAAGCACCCATCCCCTCTCAGCATCCATCCCCAAACAGCACCCAAACCCTCTCAGCATATAGCCCCACACAGCACCCAACCCGTCTCAGCATCCATACCCACACAGCACCCATACCCCCTCAGCATCCATCCCGACATAGCACCCATCCCCTCTCAGCATCCACCACCGCACAGCTCCCATCCCCTCTCAGCATTCACCCCCACATAGCATATAACTCCTCTCAACCCCCCTCTTCTGTCAGAATCCACCCACACGGCACCCAACCCCTCTCAGCATCGTTCTCCACAAAGCACCCAACCCCTCGCAGTATCAATCCCCACACAGCACCAAACCCCTCTCAGCACCCATCCCCTTTCAGCATCCATCCCCACAAAGCACCCATCCCCTCTCAGCATCCATCCTCACATAGCACCCAACCCCTCTCAGCATCTATCCCCACACAGCACCCGGCCCCTCTCAGCATCTATCCCCACACAGCACCCAACCCCTCTCAGCATCTATCCCCACACAGCACCCAGCCCCTCTCAGCATCTGTCCCCACACAGCACCCAACCCTTCTCGGCATCCATCCCCACACAGCACCCAACCCCTCTCAGCATCCATCCCCACACAGCACTCAACCCCTCTCAGCATCCATCCCCACACAGCACCCAACCCCTCTCAGCATCCATCCTCACACAGCACCCGACCTCTCTCAGCATCCATCCTCACACATCACCCAACCCCTCAGCATCCATCCCCACACAGCACCCAACCCCTCTCAGCATCCATCCTCACACAGCACCCAACCCCTCTCAGCATCCACCCCCACACAGCCACCCATCCCCTCTCAGCATCCATCCCCACACAGCACCCAACCCCTCTCAGCATCCATCCCCACACCGCACTCAACCCCTCTCAGCATCCACCCCCACACAGCCACCCATCCCCTCTCAGCATCCATCCCCACACAGCAACCATCCCCTCTCAGCATCCATCCCCACACAGCACTCAACCCCTCTCAGCATCCATCTTCACATAGCACCCAAACCCTCTCAGCATCCACCCCCACACAGCACCCAACCCCTCTCAGCATCCATCCTCACACAGCACCCAACCCCTCTCAGCATCCATCCCCACACAGCACCCGACCTCTCTCAGCATCCATCCCCACATAGCACCCAACCCCTCTCAGCATCCATCCCCACTTAGCACCCAACCCCTCTTAGCATCCATCCTCACACAGCACGCAACCCCTCTCAGCATCCACCCCCACACAGCACCCAACCCCTCTCAGCATCCATCCTCACACAGCACCCAACCCCTCTCAGCATCCATCCTCACACAGCACCCAACCCCTCTCAGCATCCATCCCCACACAGCACCCAACCCCTCTCAGCATCCATCCCCACACAGCACCCAACCCCTGTCAGCATCCATCCCCACATAGCACCCAACCTCTCTCAGCATCCATCCTCACACAGCACGCAACCCCTCTCAGCATCCATCCCCACACAGCCACCCATCCCCTCTCAGCATCCACCCCCACACAGCACTCAACCCCTCTCAGCATCCATCCTCACATAGCACCCAGCCCCTCTCAGCATCCATCCCCACACAGCACCCAACTCCTCTCAGCATCCATCCCACCACACAGCACCCAACTCCTCTCAGCATCCATCCCCACAAATCACCCAATCCCTCTCAGGATCCATGTCCACACAGCACCCATGCACTCTCAGCAGCAGTCCCCACACAGCACCCAACTCCTCTCAACATCCATCCGACCACATAGCACCCAACCCCTCCCAGCATCCATTCCCACACAGCACCCAACCCCTATTAGCATCCATCCCCACACAGCACCCATCCCCTCTCAGTATCCATCCCCACACAGCACCCATTCCATTTCAGCATCCATCCCCACACAGCCACCCATCCCCTTTCAGCATCCATCCCCACACAGCACCCAACCCCACACAGCACCCAACCCCTCGCAGCATCCATCCCCACACAGCAACCATCCCCACACAGCACCCAACCCCTCGCAGCATCCATCCCCACACAGCCACCCATCCCCTTTCAGCATCCATCCCCACACAGCCTCCAACCCCTCGCAGCATCCATCCCCACACAGCACCCATCCCCACACAGCACCCAACCCCTCGCAGCATCCATCCCCACACAGCAACCATCCCCTTTCAGCATCCATCCCCACATAGCACCCAACCCCTCTCAGCATCCATCCCCACTTAGCACCCAACCCCTCTTAGCATCCATTCCCACACAGCACCCATCCCCTCTCAGCATCCATCCCCACACAGCACCCAACCCCTCTCAGCATCCATCCCCACACAGCACCCAACCCCTGTCAGCATCCATCCCCACATAGCACCCAACCTCTCTCAGCATCCATCCTCACACAGCACGCAACCCTACTCAGCATCCATCCCCACTTAGCACCCAACCCCTCTCAGCATCCATCCCCACACAGCCACCCATCCCCTCTCAGCATCCATCCCCACACAGCACCCAACCCTTCTCAGCATCCATCCTCACACAGCACGCAACCCTACTCAGCATCCATCCCCACTTAGCACCCAACCCCTCTCAGCATCCATCCCCACACAGCGACCCATCCCCTCTCAGCATCCATCCCCACACAGCACCCAACCCTTCTCAGCATCCATCCTCACATAGCACCCAACCCCTCTCAGCATCCATCCTCACACAGCATCCATCCCCACACAGCCACCCATCCCCTCTCAGCATCCATCCCCACACAGCATGCAACCCCTCTCAGCATCCATCCCCACACAGCACCCAACCCTTCTCAGCATCCATCCTCACATAGCACCCAACCCCTCTCAGCATCCATCCTCACACAGCACCCAACCCCTCTAAGCATCCATCCTCACACAGCATCCATCCCCACACAGCCACCCATCCCCTCTCAGCATCCATCCCCACACAGCATGCAACCCCTCTCAGCATCCATCCCCACATAGCACCCAGCCCCTCTCAGCATCCATCCCCACACAGCACTCAATCCCTTGCAGCATCCATCCCCACACAGCACCCAACTCCTCTCAGCATCCATCCCCACAAATCACCCAATCCCTCTCAGGATCCATGTCCACACAGTACCCATGCACTCTCAGCAGCAGTCCCCACACAGCACCCAACTCCTCTCAACATCCATCCGACCACATAGCACCCATCCCCTCTCAGTATCCATCCCCACACAGCACCCATTCCATTTCAGCATCCATCCCCACACAGCACTCAACCCCTCTCAGCATCCATCTCCACACAGCCACCCATCCCCTTGCAGCATCCATCCCCACACAGCACCCATCCCCACACAGCACCCAACCCCTCGCAGCATCCATCCCCACACAGCACCCATCCCCACACAGCACCCAACCCCTCGCAGCATCCATCCCCACACAGCAACCATCCCCTTTCAGCATCCATACCCACACAGCACCCAACCCCTCGCAGCACCCATCCCCACACAGCACCCAACCCCTCGCAGCATCCATCCCCACACAGCAACCATCCACTTTCAGCATCCATACCCACACAGCACCCAACCCCTCGCAGCATCCATCCCCACACAGCACCCAACCCTTCTCAGCATCCATCCCCACACAGCACTTAACCCCTCTCAGCATCAATCCCCACACAGCACCCAACTCCTCTCATCATCCATCCTACCACACAGCACTTAGCCCCTCTCAGCATCCATCCTACCACACAGCACTCAACCCCTCTCAGCATCTATCCCCACATAGCACCAAACCCTTTTCAGCATCATTCCCCATACAGCACCAAACCCTTTTCAGCATCATTCCCCATACAGCACCGAACCCCTCTCAGCAGCCATCCAGCCACAGCACCCATCCCCTCTCAGCATCCATTCCCACACAGCACCCAACCTCTCTCAGCATCCATCCCCACACAGCACCCAACTCCTCTCAGCATCCGTCCCCACACAGCACCCATCCCCACATAGCACCCCACCCCTCTCAGCATCCATCCTCACACAGCACACAATCCCTTTCAGCATCCATCCCCAGACCGCACCCAACCTCTTTCAACATCCTTCCCCATACAGCACCCAACCATTCTCAGCATCCATCCCAACCGAGCACCCATCCTCTCTCAGCATCCATCCTCACATAGCACCCAGCCCCTCTCAGCATCCATCCCCACACAGCACTCAATCCCTTGCAGCGTCCATCCCCACACAGCACCCAACCCCTCTCAGCATCCATCCCCACACAGCACCCAACTCCTCTCAGCATCCGTCCCCACACAGCACCCAACCCCACATAGCACCCAACCCTTCTTAACATTCATCCCCACATAGCACCCATCCCTTCTCAGCATCCATCCCCACACAGCACCCATCCATTACCAGCATCCATTCAAACACAGCTCCCATCACCTCTCAGCATCCATCCCCACACTGCACCCAACCCCTTTCAGCATCCATCCTCACACAGCAACCATCCCCTCTCAGCATCCATCCCTACACAGCACCCATCCCCTCTCAGCATCCATCCCTACAAAGCACTCATCCATTCCCAGCATCCATTCACACAAAGCACCCATCCTCTCTCAGCATCCATCCCCACACAGCACCCATTCCCTCTCAGCATCCATCCTCACATAGCACCCAACCCCTCTCAGCATCCATCCCTACACAGCACCCATTCCCTCTCAGCATCCATCCCCACAGCGCACTAAACCCCTCTCAGCACCCATCCCCACACAGCCACCCATCCCCTCGCAGCATTCATTCCCACACAGCACCCATCCCCTCTCAGCATCCATCCCCACACAGCACTCAACCCCTCTCAGCATCCATCCTCACACAGCACCCAACTCCTCTCAGCATCCGTCCCCACACAGCACCCAACCCCACATAGCACCCAACCCTTCTTAACATTCATCCCCACATAGCACCCATCCCTTCTCAGCATCCATCCCCACACAGCACCCATCCATTACCAGCATCCATTCAAACACAGCTCCCATCACCTCTCAGCATCCATTCCCACACAGCACCTAACCCCTCTCAGCATCCATCCCCACAAAGCACCCAACCCCTCTCAGCATCCATCCCCACACTGCACTCAACCCCTGTCAGCATCCATCCTCACACAGCAACCATCCCCTCTCAGCATCCATCCCCACACAGCACCCAACCCCTCTCAGCATCCTTCCCCACACAGCACCCAACCCCTCTCAGCATCCATCCCCACACAGCACCCATTCCCTCTCAGCATCCATCCCGACACACCATCCAGACCCTCTCAGCATCCATCCCCACACAGCACACAATCCCTTTCAGCATCCATCCCCACAGCGCACTAAACCCCTCTCAGCATCCATCCCCACACAGCAACTATCCCCACATAGCACCCAACCCTTCTCAGCATCCATCCCCACACAGCACCCATCCATTCCCAGCATCCATTCAAACACAGCTCCCATCACCTCTCAGCATCCATTCCCACACAGCACTCAACCCCTTCCAGCATCCATCAACACATAGCACCCATCCTCTCTCAGCATCCATCCCCACACAGCACCCAATCCCTTTTAGCATCCATCCCCACACTGCACTCAACCCCTTTCAGCATCCATCAACACATAGCAACCATCCCCTCTCAGCATCCATCCCTACAAAGCACTCATCCATTCCCAGCATCCATTCACACAAAGCACCCATCCTCTCTCAGCATCCATCCCCACACAGCACCCAACCCCTCTCAGCATCCACCCCCACACAGCACCCATCCCCTCTCAGCATCCATCCCCACACAGCACCCATTCCCTCTCAGCATCCATCCCGACACACCATCCAGACCCTCTCAGCATCCATCCCCACACAGCACACAATCCCTTTCAGCATCCATCCACACAGCACCCAACTCCTCTCAGCATCCGTCCCCACACAGCACCCATCCCCACATAGCACCCAACCCTTCTTAACATTCATCCCCACATAGCACCCAACCCTTCTCAGCATCCATCCCCACACAGCACCCATCCATTCCCAGCATCCATTCAAACACAGCTCCCATCACCTCTCAGCATCCATTCCCACACAGCACCTAACCCCTCTCAGCATCCATCCCCACACAGCACTCAACCCCTCTCAGCATCCATTCCCACACAGCACTCAACCCCTCTCAGCATCCATCCTCACACAGCACTCAACCCCTCTCAGCATCCATTCCCACACAGCACTCAACCCCTCTCAGCATCCATCCTCACACAGCTCCCATCACCTCTCAGCATCCATTCCCACACAGCACCTAACCCCTCTCAGCATCCATCCCCACACAGCACTCAACCCCTCTCAGCATCCATTCCCACACAGCACCTAACCCCTCTCAGCATCCATCCCCACACAGCACTCAACCCCTCTCAGCATCCATTCCCACACAGCACTCAACCCCTCTCAGCATCCATCCCCACAAAGCACCCAACCCCTTCCAGCATCCATCAACACATAGCACCCATCCTCTCTCAGCATCCATCCCCACACAGCACCCAACCCCTCTCAGCATCCATCCCACCACACAGCACCCAATCCCTTTTAGCATCCATCCCCACACTGCACTCAACCCCTCTCAGCATCCATCCCTACACAGCACCCATCCCCTCTCAGCATCCATCCCTACAAAGCACTCATCCATTCCCAGCATCCATTCACACAAAGCACCCATCCTCTCTCAGCATCCATCCCCACACAGCACCCAACCCCTCTCAGCATCCACCCCCACACAGCACCCATCCCCTCTCAGCATCCATCCCTACAAAGCACTCATCCATTCCCAGCATCCATTCACACAAAGCACCCATCCTCTCTCAGCATCCATCCCCACACAGCACCCAGCCCCTCTCAGCATCCATCCTCACACAGCACCCATTCCCTCTCAGCAGCCATCCGAACACACCATCCAGACCCTCTCAGCATCCATCCCCACACAGCACCCAACCCCTCTCAGCATCCATTCCCACACAGCACCCAAGCCCTCTCAGCAGCGACCTCACATAGTACCCATCCCTATCTCTTTAGCTCCACCCTCAAAGAACTCATCCCCCCATACTTTGCTGTCACTTTGCAGCTCTCTCACCTCTTCCCTGATACACATCCCCAGCATTCTGAATTGTTCTACTCTGCAACGTCTTTGAGCTTCAATAAAAATGCTCATTTTTACATAGGCACCCACACATTTCTAGCCAGAGGGTACAGAGAGAGAGAGAGGGCGCACAGAGAGACAGAGGGCGCACAGAGAGAGAGCACAGACAGAACAGACAATTAAACCTAACATATGACACCGTCATTTATGACGGGCATGGTACTAGTAATATATATGCCTGTATATAGTTGTGGAACAATTCCTGACCATAGAATATCTACCTGGCTCCTATAAATTATATATTTTTGTCTAAGAGTATAATTAAATAGGAAAAATGTCAGGTATTCAGTTTTTAATTAGAACGTCCGTTGATCCTTCTGCGGTACTGGTGGCATCCATGCTGCTTTGGTGGAGTTTGCCTGCGTGATAGCAGTGCTTACATTTTTATGGGAATAAGACATTGCAACTTGGTAAGAAAATAGGTAGTTGTCAAATACTAGAATGCCTAATAATAGAACAAACCATTCAAGGCCCTCAGGCTCTAAGCTATCAAGATATATTGAAGCCAAACAATATGGAACCTTCTATACACAAATTGTACAAAAAAATAAATAACATAATTTGCTAGCTGTGCCTCTATGTCTATGTGTGCCATTTTAAGTTTGATTTTTATCAAGGATGGTGACCGGTGCCAATAACAATCTTCAGGATCTCATATCCCCCCAACTTACAGTGAATTTTTAGCAGTTAAAGACAATACAATGTTTAATCATTTTTCATAAAATAAATACCTCATAGGTGAACATAAATGAATTATTGTAGCAATAGCACCACCCAGTGGGCATAAAAAGCATGTATTTAATATTGCATTTTGTTTGGCCAATCAGAATCTACCAAGCTTTTTCCCTAGCCAATCAATTGATTTGGCTATTATATTTGTACTAAGCACCAAGATTTCTGCTGGTGGCCCAGTTTGCTAATCTACTTCCTTAGATGAGACTGTTAACGTAAAGGAAACTACTGTCTACACAGTGGCAACGCGGCAGCTAAAAGTAAAAGTGCTTTGAAATTAAAATAGAACCTCACAGTAAAGAATATAAAAATATTTAAATTACGTTTGTTTTTTTGGTTCTTTAATTGGTCACTGTACTTCAGGAAAAGCTGCCCTTGTTTGTGAAGTATGTACAAACTAATGACATTAGTAGCTGTATATACTTGGGGGGGAGAAGATTTTTGAGAGCAGGATCATGATAGTGTGTTTATTTATCTATCACGGAAGGGAGGGTGGAGGAGGAGGGACTAGGAATAGATAGCTTTGTTGGATAATTGGATCTAGCTAAAACCGACACAACTCTACCCTTCAAAGCTTCAATCAATCATTAATCTCTGTAAACACCCCTCTTACACACACATAAATTCAATCAAGACATCATGAAAGCCTCCGGGGTCCAGCACAGGCATCAAAATGCATTTTTTCAAATTAAAAACGATCTTAATAATGTTGCCCTTGCTTAATTATGCTCTTAATCAGACTCAAAGAGCCCTTTTCTGTTAACTTCCTGCAAATGCTCAAACTAACAAATTTGGTTGCAGGTGTTTTTTTCTCTAAATGTTTAGATGAATTCTATTGACAAACTCAAGCTCGCAATTTATCTCCTTCAGCCTAAACTCGTAAACCCGCCTGATTTCAGGGGCCGTGATCATATGATCTGACAATATATAAGCAAGCCCAAAATGTACTTCTTAGACACAGCCAATAGTAAATGAGTCCGTCATCATGATGTCAGTCATACATGGAAGTTAAACGTAATCTGCAATCTTAGGCTACAAATTAATTGGTGCCAATAAGTATTATTTCCCGATCGGGCTCGCAATCTAGCAATCTATAAAATGCATTAGATCATCTGTTTTGGTCCATGTGGGTTTCATGATGTGTATTAACCCCTTGAGTCCTGGGATTAATATTACTCAGAAATAAAAGTTAAAAATAATATTTTCAATTGTATATTTAAGACTGTTGTGCAATTAATTCTAATGTCTTTCCATGCCTTCCCATGCTTTTATAGTACAGTATGGTGTCTTTATTTGCTGTTACAGCTCTAACAGGTGTTTGGGAAAATCCCTTGTGCGTCCTATTTAGTACTCGTAATATTTTTGACAGAAGTGATACTTTTTAAATTTGCGAGTCAGACTTTATTTGTGATCTAACGCTATGGGTCTAGTAGAATATCCATTTTATGTGACTTTAATTATTTAGGGCTCATAATATCCGAGCTGTGCTAAAACCAATGGAGTTCTAAGCTAGAATTAGCATCTTTGCCCAGCCCGTAGTGACTGGGGGGGGGGGGGGGGCACAAAATTGGATTGCGAGTAGCTAATAGAATATATGCCAATATTAGGAGTGATTTAAATGTGTATAAATTTACGGATTGGGTAATAGAATAGGGCCCATGGTTTCCAAAATACTTGTGTAGTCTGTGTGTCTATAACTGTTTTGCAACTTGCATTAAATATATAAAATTAATTGAAAACTATCTTCCATAATCAATTGTTTAAATGACCATTTTTATGCAAATTTGTGTAAAGTGTTTAAATGTATAAATGCAGATAATAAATTATAGACATATTAATTTCACCCAGATTATGTCCACCAGTCAGGAAAATCTTAAATTGATGTTTTTGGGTATAGATTTATCATTTTACTATATATAATAATGTAAAAATGTAAGTATAATAGCTATAGGCTTATAAAATAACTAATATTTGATTAGGCATGGTCCCAGAAGCAGGAAGTTGCATCAAATGATGCAACCATAGGGCTCCAGAAATGTAAATGCCCCTCACTATGCAACAAACTAGTAATGTTAGCAGCTGTGTAAGCCATTACCATAAATAAAATCTTAAATGGACAATGTCATCATCATAACAATTTGCTTTCATCTTACGCTAGTCTGTTTTCTCTACAGTAAATCATTCCCGAGATATTCAGCATTGTTTGAGTGACTCCATATACTAACCTGTGGCTCAATATCCTAATTTAAGGATATGTTGTTGTTTAGTCGTTGAGTTGTGTCTGACTCTCTGTGACTTTGGGCCACAGCATGTTATATACATCTGTTAGCCACTGCCCCTCTGAGCTCCATGTTCATGCTCATTGCTTCAATCACCTCATCTATCCATTTCCGCCAATGTAGCCCCCTTCTTCTTGTGCCTTCAATCTTTCCCAGCATCAGAGTCTTCTCTAAAGAATCCTGTCTTCTCATGATATGGCTAAAATATTTGAGCTTTAGCCACATGATCAAACCTTCCAGTGAACAGTTTGTCTTGATTTCCTCTTGTACCAATTTATTGGATCTTCTTGCAGTCCAAAGAACTCTAATCAGTTTTCTCCAACATCACAATTCAAAGGCGCCAATTCTTTGGCGCTCAGACTTCTTTATGGTCTACCTCTCACATAAGTATGTTACTACTGGAAATGCCATAGTTCTAACTATGACGACCTTTGCTGATAATGTAATATCTTTACCTTTTACTAGCTGATCCAAGCTTGCCATAGCTTTCCTACACAGAAGCAATCATATTTTAATTCCATGACTCCAGTCAACATCTACAGAGATCTCAGAGCCCAGGAAAATAAAATCTGTCACTGCCTCCACGTATTCCCATCTATTTGAGATAAACTGAGATTGCTGCTATTAAGTGACTATAATACCATTCACCACCGGGTGGCAGTATTTCACCATATATCCAACCTTGTATCCGCACGCTTTGTGTATTTTTTCACAATCATCTGTAATAGTTGCACACGCACTGCAGGGATAATATCCAAGACTGGACCCCCTAACAGTCACTTCTAAATAATGTTTTTTCCTTTACAGCACGACATTAAACAGAAGCAGCAGTGTATGTGCGCCGGGATATTCTGCTGTTATAATAAAATTAAATAACTCAACAGGATAAAGAGTAAAACATTTTACATTTTTAACTTTTATATGAACATTTCCTTTATAGTGCTGCATTTTCCTATCTCAGCTAATTTTGTCTATTATTTCTGTGATTTGGTTCAGTCATGTCTGACTCTCAGTGACCCTATGGACCGCATCATGCCAGGCACATCTATAAGGTGTTCATGGCAGAGATACTGAAGGGGGTTGCCAGTTCCTTCTCCAGTCTGACCTCTCTGCTGTGACATTTACAATGCACCACATTCCTTTTCTCCTTTATGGCAGTTCCCTTCTGTTGTGTTTCGTACAACAAAGCTTTTTCCCCCGTGTGTTGCTGCTTATCATCAGGAGCTCTTGTTCTAGAGGAATGTTAAACACGCGCCCCTTGATCTCAGGGTATTAATAGGAGCAGCTGTCACTGCAAAGGAATTCCACCGGGCGCGTAATGGGACGGAACAAATGCTTCTGGTTAAACAGGTATTTTAATCATTATTTCTTGCCCGTTATATATATATATATTATGAGTGGAGAGTGGCTTTTGTTCTTTGCCCACTGAGTAATATATATATATATATCCATCTGGGTTTTAACGCCGCCATTTTTTTTTGCAAGGCCGTAACTCACCAGCCGTTGGGAGGCCGCCAAAAGACGCCAATTGAATAGCAAATTGGCTTTCAACCTCACTTATGGACTCCCTGCCTCAGGAGGAGGCAGGGAGCCCATGAGTGAGGTTGATAGCAAATTTTCTATTTAATTGGCGTATTTTGACGGCCTCCCAACAGCTTCCGAGTTACGTGCTTGATTAAAAAATGGCGGTGTTTTTCTTTTTCAAGCCTGTAACTCAGAAGCCGTCCGGAGCCTCTAATGCGAGCCTCACGATGGCCTCTCCTCCCCTCTAACTTGCAGGCCGTGCGATGAGCACTCATTCCAAGCCTCTCCCCCACTTTACTTTAGGGGCCTTGCGATAAGCGCCTTTTTTGTTCATTGTGAGCCTCGCAATGAGCGCCTTAGGCGCTTATTGCTGACCTCGGCAATCTTGTACCTTTCGGACCTTGCAATCAGATTGTTCGTCGGTCATTGCGTGCCCCAAAATGAGCGCCTTTGGCGCTTATTGCGAATGCGCAAACGCCATAATTATTAACATTGCGTTACCGACAAATCCCAATTACGACAACTATTATATGTGATGTATAATATGTCAGAAAATGTCAGGGAAACTTACAGAAATATATAGATATTTTTGTGCATGTACAAATATATTTCTACGTACTACCTCCTAAAAAATGTGCTGCCCTAGGCCTGGGCCTTGTGGGCCATGTTAAAATGTATACTGGATAAAAGAGAGTACATACAATGTGGTATATAGGTGCTTCTGTACTACCTATTTATGAATCTTTATTAAATTGTATTAATTATGTTTCATAATTGTGTGTCCATTAATTAACTTTCAGTGCACTATAAATTATGAAAATAACCTACTTTCTTTTATGTATTTAATATTAAAATGCTCTACCTTGTTGTTTGTTTGCATCTAAACATCATTTTATTCACAAGTGCTTAAAAGCTCTGTATTTACTCACCGAGGCCTTCCAAATAGTTCCTGCAAAGATCTGTCCACAGTTCATGCATATAGTGGTACTATTAGTACTAGATGTACTAGCCACTTACAGATTCTTTCTCAACACCACTGCAAAACATTCTGTTGAGGAACAGTCTGTGATTGGCTAGTACATCTCGTACCAATAGAAACACTGTATGCATGATCTGTGGGAACAGACCTTTGCAGGAACTATCTGGAAGGTCCCAGTGGGTAAAAATAGAGCTTTTTGGTAATAAAATGATGTTTACATGCAAATAAACACTCTTAGGTAGCTTTGTTTATATTAAGCTAAACTTCTGGGTAGATACAATGGACATGTCAGATGGGACGTTTGGTTCTTATCTGCTGCCAACATCTGTTTCATTAGTAACTGTATTATATCTCACATCAGGTTATTATTAGCAGGTGGTCTTGAGGATATCAACCCATTTTTTAAACTTGTTACTGTATTAAATATCTATTTAAATTTCCCCCCTCTCCCTTCCATGTGTCTGTTTCCCCCTCTCTCCCTCCCCCGGCCCTGTGTCCTCCCCCCCCCCCCCCCTTATTTCCCTCCCCTGTGTCTCTTTTCCTCCATCTTTCACCCTGTGTCTCTCTCTCCACTCTCTCCCTGCTCAAGTCTTGCATGCCTCGCGATTAGCGCCTTTGGTTCTTTTTTCAAAGTCTTGCGGGCCTCAAGGCTTAGTCTTTCGGCTGTCGGCCTCGTTTTGAGCCTTTTTCAAAACAATTACGGGTTTGCGGCCATTATTTTATCCCTCGCTTAGGTCACCTAAAGACGCCAATTAAACCTCAAATTAGCTTGCAACCTTACTCACAGGTTCCCTGTCTCTCCCCCTGTGCAGTGTGTGAAGTTGTAAGTTCATTTTTTTATTAATTTGCGTCTTTTGGCGGTCCTCCAACGGATTCTGAGTTACGGGCTTGAAATAAATGGCAGCTGTTAAAGTCGTATTTTTTTCAAAATCTTGCTGGCCTTGCGCTGAGCACCAAAGGCTTTTGGCTTTCTCCACTCATTGGGGGCCTTGCGATGAACAATATAGTCAATATACTATCCAATGACCATATAAACCAATTTGAAGCAATTGTTGAATCTCTCTGTAGTTTACATTAACCATAATGTCATGTAATATGCATGGACCATATAATCAGAAAGAGGGAAAGAAGAAAAGATATATTAACCTATGAACCACAATGGAGTGTCTCCTAAGTGAAAGGCTTAACATGTGTTGCAGGCCAAAAAAATGTCTCACAATGGAGTACCTCCTAACTGGAAGGCTCAACAGGTGTTGAAGCCCAAAAAGGACTCACAATGGAGTACCGCCTAGCTGGAAGGCTCAACAGGTGTTGAAGCCCAAAAAGGACTCACAATGGAGTACCGCCTAGCTGGAAGGCTTAACATGTGTTGAAGCCCCACAACGACTCACAATGGAGTACCGCCTAGCTGGAAGGCTTAACATGTGTTGAAGCCCAAAAAGGACTCACAATGGAGTACCTCCTAACTGGAAGGCTCAACAGGTGTTGAAGCCCAAAAAGGACTCACAATGGAGTACCTCCTAACTGGAAGGCTCAACAGGTGTTGAAGCCCAAAAAGGACTCACAATGGAGTACCGCCTAGCTGGAAGGCTTAACATGTGTTGAAGCCCCACAATGACTCACAATGGAGTACCGCCTAGCTGGAAGGCTTAACATGTGTTGAAGCCCAAAAAGGACTCACAATGGAGTACCGCCTAGCTGGAAGGCTTAACATGTGTTGAAGCCCACAAATGCTGACTTTGATCCACACAGTTAGGTTCTGAAGAAAAAAACAGGGATAAATGGAACAATCAAAGTAAATTATCACAATTTAAATTAATATATTTATTTCTGATTGAATTATTACATACGAGTAGGTAACAAGTTCAATAACCAAGGTACTAAGTCTTCCACTATCTCAATAGCCTAAGTTCTATATCTCTTAAGAATTATAATATATCCATCTTGTAAAAAATTGAGTTGTTTCATAAGAACCTAATAATTTCACTGTTTATATTATGTTGATTTGAAGAACTAGACTTGATTAAGGGCACTATACGGAAAAAAAAAATATATTAGGTGCAATTATGCTGTGCAGGGTGCTTCCAATGCAGTATTTTTTTTTTCTACTTCAGGAATACATGCTAATAAGCTACTGATTGTTTCTTATGAACTCCAGAGATTTGTATTCAAGACCCTCTCCCATATGATAAATCAGGTTATCAACAAAAAAACAACCAATGTCTCCATTATGGAAAAATACATATATTTGTTAATACACTTAAGGGAATCAGAAAATGACTCAAATCCTGCAGAAATGAATTAACATAATTAAACATAATTGCAATTGGTCATAATTAAAAAGTGGAAGTGCAGTATAATTTGTATAGAAGTTAAAGTTATTGTAACCAATTAACTGAAACATACACCCTCTGAGATAATGACAATATCTACAGCAGCTGTGGCGTTAGCAAAGAAGATAAGCATGCCCTGTTAAAAATGATAACACTGACAGAGCCATTTAATAGCTCCAGTACTAAATGTCTCCGTAACTATTTCTTGGTGGCCACGATCTTATACATTGTTATCCCACACTGCTAATCTTAATGAATTGCTGTTGATAAAACCATTAGCTCAGGGCGTGGAGCTTTCAGTTAATCGGTATTCATCTAATCGGGTTCGCAGGTGGTCCAGTGGTTAGGATTTGGTGCTTTCCCTCCCGTGAACTGGATTTGATTCCAAGTCAGGGAACCAAGAGGTCACACCACCCTGAATCCATGTATGGTTGGGCCTGGACATTATTTCAATGGGAGACCACTTAAAAATACCAGGAGCTGTATGCTGTGGCCCACTGGATAAGAAACTTGCAACCCACTCCAGTGTCTTTGCCATGAATAAAAAAGTGGATCAGCATGACCATGGACATAAAAATGTCCTGGTGTGCTATGGCCCATGAGCTCACAGAGAGTCGGAAACTACTGAGCGAAGCAAACAAAAATACATCTAATCAGTCTACATGGACCCTCTATGTTGGTGGATCAGCTTAATCAAGTAACTGAAACAAGGCAATGGCTGCCCACTCTAAGACATACTTACAATAAAAAAGTTAATAAATATAAATTTTTATATAGTTATTTTTTTACATTCTAAAAGCATTTTTTCCCATTATCAATAAAATATTTAAAAAGTCTAACCAAAAAAATAAAAATATAATATGGGAAAGACACTGATTTTGCTGAAACGCTAGATAAATGGTAAAGTATTTGTAAAAATATTACTTATGTTATAGGTTGTGACTTTATTAAAATACTTTGGAAATAAGTTTTTGCAGTAATTAATATTTTATAAACACAATTATAACCAGATCCTTATATTGTATTATTAAATGAAAATCCCATATATTTTTCTAAATTAATTTATTATGTGTTTCTTGTTACTACAATATGTATAGACAATTAGAAAATGTCTCTACCAAACATTCTGCATATTTAAAAATAAAATTAATTTTATTCATGAAATGTCTTTGCAAGCCAAAGTAGAATAAATTATTATTAGTAGTAGTATTACTATTTATTTATAAAGCATCAATATTTTCTGTAGCCCTATACGTCAAAATTTATAATGATATGATCTTGTTGGATTGAATTAATGCCTAATATCTGACAAATAACTTATATCTAGTATATTCTATATTTTTTAGTTATATATTTTTCTTCTATTTATTTTTATAGCTCATCTTTATTCTAATTGCATCATACTATTATAATCATATACTTATTAAATTATATTTTTATTTTTTCATTTATATTCTGTTAATACAAAAAAATATTTAAAACTGAAAGAAAAAATAAAATAATAATTTGTATATATAAAAAGATATAATAATAGAATA
The DNA here is from genome assembly GCA_027410445.1 of Discoglossus pictus. Lineage (NCBI taxonomy): Eukaryota > Metazoa > Chordata > Amphibia > Anura > Alytidae > Discoglossus > Discoglossus pictus. The sequence continues at coordinate 16,373,738 of CM050174.1, read as the reverse complement.
GTCATTTAAGAAAATGAGTCTAATCAAACTGTTTATTTTATTAAATGTTTTGTTGCATTTAAATAGTTTTATTCCCTGAAATAAAATTGTATATGAAAAAATAAAAAACTATTGTAGTTAAAAATGGGTTCAGGTTTTTATATCTCCTCTATTTAAAATAAACTAAAATTATTTAGTTGCTTTTTCTATTTTTTTTTTTTTATTACATCATAGACATATTTTTTTTAGTCTAAATGGATTTTCCTTTAACCCCGAGCTTCAGCCTCATGAATTACAGAAGTAGGTTATTTAAGGATGAGGTTTTGGTTTCAGTATTTGAGAAATGTCCCAAGTCATCATGAAGACCGGCACAGACCGAGTTCCTTGAGTTCCAATGTACTTTTATGTTAATCCCTTGAGGTACCTAAATATTTCTGGAGACATCTGATGCTTTTTCTTTGGTAGATTTGTGTATTGTCCTTCATATAGCTGAGTACCCTAGAAGGCTTGGGGACAGCTGCGGATATATACTTAGCACACATGCTTTGCTTTACTACACTAGTTGGATTTAAGTTGGTAACTGTATATACGTGGAGGTGTCAGTTCTCAATGTTATTGCAGATTTAGTCAATGTTATAACAGAACTTTCTATTCTATGCCCAAAAAGTTAAACAGCCCTGTACAATGGAAATAATATATGGGTTTTTATATATATATATATATATATATATATATATATATATATATATATATATACATATATATATATATATATATATATATATATATACAGTTTCTCTCTTTTCATGTGACAACACTGAAGAAATGACACTCTTCTACAATGTAAAGTAGTAAGTGTACAGCCTGTATAACAGTGTAAATTTGCTGCCCCTTCAAAATAACTCAACACACAGCCATTAATGTCTAAACCGTTGGCAACTAAAGTGAGTACACCCCTAAGTGGAAATGTCCAAATTGAGCCCAAAGTGTCAATATTTTGTGTGGCCACCATTATTTTCCCTCATGGGCATGGAGTTCACCAGAGCTTCACTGGTTGCCACTGGAGTCCCCTTCCACTCCATGATGACATCATGGAGCTGGTGGATGTTAGAGACCTTGGGCTCCCCCACCTTCCGTTTGAGGAGGCCCCTCCAGATGCTCAATAGGGTTTAGGTCTGGAGTCATGCTTGGTCAAAAATGATGGGAGTACAATTGTAGGGCTAGAAATGCTGTTTGCTACACAATGGGCCCTCATTGCGAGCCTCACTCCGCCCGTGATGATCACCTTAGGCGCTCATTGTAAGCCCCACAATAAGCGCCTAAGTAGTTTAGGGGCCTCACCATGAGTGTTACTGGCTTGGGTTAAGTGTTTCTGGCTTGGGTTAAGTGTTACTGTTTTTGGTAATATGTTACTGCATTGGTGTAAATGTTACTGTTGCGGAGGAAGTGTTACTGGTTTTCCTTAAGTGTTACGGGTTTGGAAATGTTTTTGCGAGCTTCGGCCTTGTTTACATCCTTTTGCATTTTTATGTCCGCCATTTTTATTCTCGCTTAGCTGATTTTTGATCGTGAAAAAACTGCAAATATGCCTCAAATTAAGTTGCAACCTCAGTCACAGGTTCCCTGGCTCTCACCCTATGCTGTGTGTAATGTGTGGCATATTTATTGTTCTTTTCAACTTTTTACTGTTCATTGATTCGGCCGTTAAAGTCGAATTTTTGCGTGGGCCACAGTCCATATATGTGCCTGTGGTCCTAAGTCCTGCGGGCCATAATTTTGAGTCCCCTTGCTAAGTGCTGAAATGAGCGCCTTTGACGCTCATTGCAGCCTGTCCCGCATGCTTTGCAGTGTCGTGCCTCAACTGCTCGCCCCACAACTTGAACAATGTCCTCGAACTGACAACTATATACGTGACACAAGCTAAGGAATTGGCCCCATGCTGATAATAGGCAGTAACGTTGAAACGGCTGTACACAGATGTGCTTTTTATTTACTGTACAACTGTACGGTGGAGGCTTCTATCGCTCTTTTGCCCACCATATATCAAATAATTGTTGTGGTGAACTAACTCCTCAAAAAATCCACTACACAAGCTAAGAAACCGTCCCCCACCGATGATATGCAGTAACCTTGAAACGGCTGTACGAGGGTGGAATTCCTGGCTTGTGTATAATCCAACCCTAGCTTTGCAGAAAGTTGTTTGATACAGCGGGCAAAGCGAGACAAGCAGATGAAGCATGCAGGATTTAGGCTGCATTGAGCCCCAAAGGCCCTTATTGCAGGGGTGGACACGCAGGCCTTAGTTGGCGCTCATCCCGAGATGAGCGGGACTTGGCCAAAATTACAGACCATATGACTTAGGACCCGAAGCACGTAGATGGATGGCGGGCTTGCAAAAAAAAACACCGAACTGGAAAAATTTGCAAAAACACTCAGATATGCCTCAAATTCACTTACACACTCACATACACCACATGGGAAGAGCCAGGGAGCCTGTGAGTGTGGTTGCAAGTTGATTTGAGGCATATTTTGCCTTTTTTCACGATTTAAAAATCGACGAAGCGAGAAAAAAAATGGCTGCCGAAAAAATCTAAGCACAATTAAAATGAGGCCGAAGGACGTAAAACAAAGCCGAAGGACGTAAATACGAGCTCTAAGCACTAAGACTTAACACAAACCAGTAACACTGAAGGCAGTAACATTTAATTCAAGCCACTAACACTTAACCCAAGGCAGAAGGCCCCTAAACTACACATGCATATAAAGTACACAGGGGGATAGGCTCGCAATGAGCACCGAAGGCGATCATCGAGGGGGGTCGCAATGAGCTCCGAAGGGGATCATTGCAAAGCAGGAAAGGTGCGACTTGGCAAAAATGGCAATGAGCGGCGAAGCCACTCATGGCGGGGCCTGTAAAGTAGACTGGGGAAGAGGCTGGCAATGAGGGCCGATGGAGCTCAGAGGGGCCATATCCTCGCATTTAGTGGCAAACAGCATTGCCAGGCTTCAAATTTTATTGACGTCATTTTTGACGGGCAAGTCGCTAGTGTATATATACTGTATATAGTGTGGGACATTGTCAACATTTTATTCTATGCACAAAGAAAGTTAATGAGGCACAGTACAATGGAAAAAATAGATGTGTTTGAAAATGTTGAGTCTATCTAAGAGCATCATTAAATCAGGATAAAGTAATTAAGCTTGTTTTTAATTAGGAAAGGCTTTGGAGGAATTCATGTAATAGGGGCATTTACATTTTTTTATTGAGTACCATGGTGATCCAGTGGTTAGGATTTGGTGCTTTCACCACTGCAACTTGGGTTCAATCCCAGTCAGTGAACCAAGAGGTTACACCACCCTGAGGCCATGCAGGGTTGGGCCTGGTCAGTACTTGGATGGGAGGCCTACCTAGGAATACCAGGAGCTGTATGCTGCGGAGAAAGAACTGGCAACCCACTCCGGTATCTCTGGCATGAATACCAAGTGGATCAGCATGACAGACAGTCGGACACGATCGGGCGGCGCAAACACACACACAAAAGATGTATACATGCCGTCACATGATAGCAAAACTACTTCAATGCACCATGCCAGAACAGGGAAAAGCTAAGACTAAAACTCTTAGACACTCAAAGAAATATTGATAAAGACTTTAAGAACAATATATATTAAAAACCACACAGATGTTGGAAACCATATCCTGGGAAAGTTGAATTTAAAATAAAAGTTATATTCCGGGACAAGTCTGGTTTAGTGTGATATTGTTAAAGTCCATGTTTAGAAATGCTATATATATATATATATATATATATATATATATATATATATATATGAGTGCATGTGTTTATTGGGTGTAAAAAGCAGATGTTACCAATAAAACCACAAGGCCATGAGTAATAGTTATTCCGGGAACGCTCTTCTTTCATCGCCTGCTGTCTAGTAATCTGAAACACGTAAATATACATTTTTGAGAATCCGATTGCAACTATTTAGCAAGATTCTGCCATATTAGACAGTTCTGTAATATAGCCAATAAAATATACAGATATCATAACCATAAATTAGATTTAAAGCACACACCAATCAATAAAGCATCTCCTAGGATTCTTATTAGCTGATTTTATATGGCACCCCAGCCCCCCCACAGTGATCTCCGACACTGAGCCTTATAATACTGGAAATTAAATGTATTTTCAACTTGGCATAAAGCTGGCTTTCTATCAAAAGGCATTACTCTTATACAAAGCTGCTATGGACAAACAAGACAGCCCAGTAGGACCTTGATACTGGTTGTTAATTGGTTCCCGAAGGCACAACTAGTGGCAAAATAATGAGTACCAAAGCTCACATAAGGAATAATGTAAATTGACTCATACAGATATTAGTAAGCGCGACAAATACCTTGCAAATGATGGATGCTGAAGCATTTTTTTCTCATCAAGACATGTAGAATTAAACGAGTTTTGAGGTAGACAAGTATCGAGGTCACACTGTGTTTGGCACCTGGTATCTTATGGATTTCTGGTTGAAATGATTTAGTAACTTAGTAAATATTCTTAATGAATGCACAGACTAATATGGACATCTCTCTCTCTCTCTCTCTCTCTCTCTCTCTCTCTATATATATATATATATATATATATATATATATATATATATATATATATATATACATAACCACTGGTAGTGCCTGAGAACATTTTTAAAGATATTTTCTTATATATAATCAGGTGAACACCTGAAATTGTGGGGGGGTCCCTCTTCCCACTCCACCTATTTAAACCCCACTCACCTGACTCCAATCAAGCACGCCGCCATTTAAGCCACCCACATCTCCCCTCTTTCACAACACTCCTTACTAACCCTTGGCCCACTTCTCAGGCCAAGATGACGTAGCTTTGGCCACACACCAGCTACCAAGGGAGAGGGTCCCAACTACAAATATGTATATATATATATATATATATATATATATATATATATATATATATATATATAGTATAGTTACAACACTACATTCTGGGTAGCTGAGCTTCAATCCATAAACCATTTTAAACATGGCTTCCTTTAAGCTTATGCATTGCACAGCTTTATTGTAAAGCGCAGGATGGATTATACACAAGCTGGGGATCCTACCCACAGACAGCCGTTTCAAGGTTACTTCCTATCACCAGCATGGGGCGGGATCCCAGCTTGTGTTGTGAACCTTATAACTATAAAGAAAATAGAGTCACTTTATCTTCAGAAACTTTCATTTGTACTTAAGTCTTTCAGGCAATACTGGAGCTTTCCCCGCACCCCAGGTGGGTGGGAGAGGATCACCCATATATATGGCCTCCATTCTATTTGTTCAGTTCTCAGTGCCTCACATACCTTACTATTCCACATGCAGCGGCTCTCACAGAAGCCATGTGATAGCGATTTACTAAATATCAATGGGATAGCCACTCGTAACTTATGATATTAGGTACATTAGGAGCACTCCAATCAAACTGAAGTCATTATTTGGCTGGTCAAGACCAATTCCATTCCAGTATAAAAGCGAGGATGGTTGTTGAGGCCTTGACTATGAATATATAATTATTTTACTGTTGTATAATCACACTGTATATGTCTTGTTTTTTCTGTAGGACAACTCACGCTAAGGCCAAAGCGGACGGAGCAGAGCAGTCAGCGCAAGCAGCGAATAACGAGTCCAGTATAGCGAGAACGATGGCGAGAGAACTCTCACCAGACTTCCATCAACCAGGTAATTCACAGAAGCTACAACGTCCATATGATAAATAATAAATGAAGCTCAATGGGAAGGCGAACCTATAAATGAATAAGCATGCTCCTAGAATTTAGCTCCTATACATATACTGTATCTCTAGGAATGAGTTTGGTTAGATATATTTGACCACTCCTGCACATAGAATGGGAAAATAATACCATTACCCTGCACTCTCAGATCATGGGCAAATGCAATTCATATAGAATAAAAGGTGTACAGGTGGAGCAGTCTTTAAACGTAAGGAAATAAGCTTTATGTTGTTTCAAATCACATAAAAAATTTAGTTTAAATTGTCACGACCAAAGGGAGAGGGGACCTCTTTAATCCCAAAACCTCCTGCCTTCAGCTACAAGAATACACCCTTGGATTTGGGTCTCTAGGTAGCCAGCAGGGAAATCAGGAAACCAAGGTGTACAAGCTTATTAAAAATAATAAGAGGCTTTAATCTACCTCCTTATTCTTAGGAAGAGCATCATTCAAGAATGAGCATAACCGTCGGTTATGTGTAAGAGACAAAGCCACTTTATTTATTTTACACCTATTTAACCAGTACATTATCCAGTACTCTTTAACCACCTCCTACCCTTTGAGCAAACAACACCAGTCAATTCCTACGCCCGGTTTGATTGAACCCAAATTATATTGATTCATGGGTTGAGGTTACGCTCTCTATCCCCACCCCTTCAAAGTTGGTAATTACATGGGCTAGGGAACTGGCACCATGCTGATGAGAGGCAGTAACCTTGAAACAGTGCTGTCTGTAGGTAGAATTTCTATCTTGTGTATAATCCATCCTGAGCTATGCAAAAAAAGCTGTGTAATACAGCGGGCATATGCTTAAAGGAAGCCATGTTTAATATAGTTATAGATTGCAAGAGTGAAGCCTGTGGGCACGTTTGCATGTACCTGCCCAGATTCCCAGAATGCAGTGTATAAACTGTATTTCTCGTATTTCTGAGCAGGACAGTTTTTTTTAACTTGTTTTAGACATTCAAATGTGTGCACAAATGTACTATTTATATACTATATATATATATATATTTATATATATATATATATATATATATATATATATATATATATATATATATATATATATATATTTATTTATTTATAAAGTGTCAAGTAAACTTTCTACCCAGAAACAAATCCCTTCTGTTTCACAGGTTTGAAGCTCTAAAGCTTATCTTAGCGCAGTTTATCACACATTTATTTAATTATTTTCCTTGAAAAAAGCCTTTCTGTCAGCAGCTAATAGGATTTCACAACCTAAATATTTTATCATATTTATCCTTACAAGGAATTAGTTTCAGCCGTCATTGATCTTGCTCACAGCTGGAGTGATCTTAGCAGGGATTTAAGAATTTAAACATACTGACAAGATATAAATATTTAAAAAAAAAGGTTAAAGTGCCAGTGTAAGCTCTTTTCATGTTAAACCTATTTTTTGTTCACCATTAATTAACATTAAATTACATGTGCAGACAGCAGTAAAGCAAATGTTTTGCCAGAAAATGAAATTTAAAAACACAGTTTACATTAATGGCCACTGCTATACTTATCCCCACCTCTCTAATTGTCCTAAGCGCTATTGAAAGAAAGTGAAAGTTTCCAACATAGATATTATTCAAGTCTTACCAAGATAACCTAACTAATAATAAGTGTTATGTCCGCTGAAGTATTTCAGTAGTGCTCAGGACAATATAAGAGGCTTCGGAGGAGGGGGTGCAGCAGCAGGAATTAAAGTGATAAACTGTGGTTATAAATTATATTTTTGGCTGAAGATCTGTTTTGCTGCTGTTTGCACGTTTATTTTTATGTTAATTAATGGTAAACTTAAAACATCGTAATCCAGCCATAATGTTTATTTATTTTCTAATATAGAATGATGTGGCTAGGCAGCCATTGCTTTGCTTGTTAACTTTGTCATCTAGAAGGGGACGTTGGAAGCAGATAAGGTTACGGATACTGCTATATTAACTTTACATTCCTTATAGTAGACACAATCTATACTGCAACTGTTGCTGAATATACTTAAGGCTAAATATGCAGCCCAGCTCCCATCAGAACCCCTCAGCAGCAACTGGAGTCCATGGTCCTCCACACAGCTCTATTTCTAAGTTGCAACTGGTTAATAAGGAGCAAAGCAAAAGAGGAGAGGAGTTTGGGTCTGATTATGTCAAATAATGTATTTTCAGAGTACAATTTTGGGTAATAAATTTACTTTGTTTAGCTAATTATGGTAAATTCCGGTCTTGCTAGTTTAGACTTGTAGTCTATTGTTTGGCAACAACTGGAGCCACTGTTGTGTCCATTTAATGATATCAACTTCATGCACACAGTCGACCCCTACTCCAAATCCTTAACTCCCTTGGCATGCTCTCTCAGGGCTCACACCCTACTTACAACTCTACACCTCTAACACTTAGTGTCTCCTTCTCTGGTAGCTCTTCTTCTCCTCATCCTCTCTCTGCTGGAGTTCTCCAAGGTTTAGTCCTAGGCCCACTTCCGTTCTCGATCTATACATCCTCACTTGGTACCCTTATAAACTCTTTTGAATGTCAGTATCATCTCTATGCAGAAGACACTCAAATCTACCTCTCAGCATCAGATCTAGCCCCTCTCAAGTATATCCTCATGGATGGCTGCCCACCACCTCAAACTAAACATGTCTAAGACCGAACTCCTAATCTTCCCACCCTCTACTGCAGCTTTAAATTAAATAATGACCCTAACTTACAAAAAACACAACAATGTACCCCCTTATATCTCTGCTCTCATCTCCAAATACTTCCCTTCCCACCTTCTTCGTTCTGCTAACAGCCTTCTTCTTTCCACCACTTTTTGCCACCTCCTCCCGCATTCAGGACTTTTCTCGTGTTGTCCCTATACTCTGGAACTCCTTGCCTCTCCTTCCACAGACTCAAAACCTTCAAAACCTCACTAAAATAACATCTGTTTAAAGAAGTCTATCACCTTCCACTTGTACAACCCTTCTCTCACTCTCCTGTACCACACGCCAAAAGATTGTAAGTTTGTGAGTTTTCAGTCTTGCATGGTGCTTTGGACGCTGGATTCTAAGCTCAAAGACAGGACCCTTCATACTTTGCAATATGTTAATATTGATATTGTTTTTGCCTTGAACTTACCCATTTATAGCGCTACGGAATATATTGGCGGGTTACGAATAAACGATTATAATAATGTATTCGTTTTCATGTTTATTTATAGTTTGGTGTTCATGAAATGTCTGTTTTTTTTATCTTTAGGACCTGAGTATATAAAAAGAAAATTGCTTCAAGAAATCATAGAAAACGCAGAACCTATGGAGATCAAAGAGCAAGTAGGTCCGCCTAATAAAGTGCCACCACCAACTCCACCAGAAAGTCCTCAGCTTCATGAGAAACAGTCTTCTCCACAGGATACGTCACCGGTGAGAACACCTTCCCCTGCTGGCACACCCCCACAAGCCAAAATATCTAAGCAAAGCTCAAAGAAAGAGAGGCTGCTGGGCCCCGGAAACTGGAATGGAGAGCAAAATCGTGGAGGAAGTCGTACAGGAAGTAGATCCGCTACACCATCTAATGTAGGTGCTCATGTTAGCACCGACGTGTCATCTCATAGCTCATCTAGGAAACCCAACATAACGATACAAACAGAACTGAATATGAAACCTCTTCGGAGGTTGGAAGACACATTAGCTGAAACAGATGTTGAATTTCACAAGGGCTATCATAGCTATGCTGTTCGGACCTCCCCAGTAACTCCTCCACTGGACTATGAGGACAAAGCATTCCCATCACATCCAACGCCAACAGGAACGCCAGATCTGAAAGAGCGTTTGAAGGATATATTACCTTCTCAAGAGTCAAAGTCAATAGCGGATAAAAAAATACAGGAAGAAATTAAAACTGAGAAAAAGTCACTGACCAAGACTGTCTCTAAGTCAGAAATTAACGAGACCAAGACAGTCCAGAAACCTGAGCCTAAGATAAGTCAAAAAACAGAACCAAAGGTTTTGCAGAAGTCACTAAGACCCGAGCCAAAGGCAGTGCCAAAAATAGCCCCTCAAAGACCTGAACCTAAAGCTGGACTAAAGCCTGAGTCTAAGGCGATGGTCAAGTTCGATCCTAAGATTGTAGCAAAGAAGATTGCTCAAGTAGCAGCAAAAGCAGAAGAGGAGCATGAAGAGGTAAGGCCGATATAACTCATAATTATGAAAGGACGACTGAAGTCCTATAGATAGCAGTGAGGAGACTCCTGAGCAGAATGAAGACACAGAGCTGGATTATAGGTAGATGTGAAGAGAGATATAAGGAGGAACTGAGCAGTGAGTTGCTTTGAAGTAGAGGAAGAGAGTTTTATAGGATATTCTTGACTGTATTCAAAGCCAGTTTAGGGATTTTAGGAGAATAAGGCAGAAAGAATGACAGAGAGATGAGAAGGAGCGGCCCATCGAGTAAGGTGTTAAGTGTCTAGACAAGATAGGATAATAGCCTGGGGGATTGTCCTGGCAGTGAAGGGACTAAGAAAATGATGAAACTTTGTTATGTTACTAGCTTGGCCCGCAATGAGCACCTTTGTCGCTCATTGCGAGCCTCTTCCCCCGTGTACTTTAGAGGCCCCGCTCATTGACGTTTTTTGCAAGCCACAACTTTCCTTCTTTGCAATGATTACCTTTGCGCTCATTGCAAGCCTCTCCCCCCCCCCCCCGTGTAGTTTAGGGGCCTCACAATGCGTGTTACTACCTTGGTTAAGTGTTACTGGCTTGGGTTAAGCGTTACTTCTTTGGGCTCGTTTTTACGTCCTTTGTCCTCGTTTTATGTCCTTCGGCATCGTTTTCGTCGTGTTTAAATTTTTTCGGCAGCCAATTTTTTTCTTGCTTAGGCCATTTTCGATCGTCAAAAAACGCAAAATAAGCCTTAACTTAACTTTCAACCTTACTCACATGCTCCCTGGCTCTCTCACTGTGCTGTGTGTGAGTGTGTAAGTTAATTTGAGCCATATTTCTGTTTTTTTGAAGGTCTTTCGAGGTCCGTGGTTTAGGCCGTTAAAGTCGTAATTTTCTGAACCCCACAGTCCATCTACGTGCTTCGGTCCTAACTCGTACAGGCCTCGTACAGGCTGCAGGCGCTCATTGCAGCCACGGGCCTCGCAGTCGGGCGCCCACTGCTCGCCTCACCTGACGAGGCTCGCAATTGTAGCGAGGGCCGCAATTCTGTGACCAACATCGCTATGTGACGCACAATGACAACTATATATATGATATTTACAAATGGAGAAAATAATATGTTGAGAGATCTTATAGATATAACTATTTCAGCAATTAAAATATCTTCAGTATAGATCTGAAATATAATAAATGCACTAATCACACATACTACTGTGTTTTTTTAGCAATATGCGACTTTGAGAAAGCTGCCACAGCCCGACGAAACAACAGTTAGGTCCGCTTATAGGGATTTTGTCATTTCCTCTTTATTGTATTTTCCCAATAGGACTGTGAAGTTCCCTAGAATAGGGCCGCATATATCTATATGAGTTATATGTGG
>CM050174.1:16142434-16357434 GCA_027410445.1 Discoglossus pictus | reverse complement strand
GAGAGTCGTTGTTAAGATATTTGGATAAGATTGAAATTGACATCACACACTTTTTCCCTTACTGGGCTTGAAGCAGACTGCTTGCTTCAGGAAATGCAACAACCTCTCCAGAAATGAAACACAAAAACACAACTTCCACCAATGTATCATGGATTCCTCTATATATATATTTTTTTCTAATAAAAGAATAATTGTATGACTTTTTTGCCTTATATATATATATATATATATATATATTTTTTTTTTTTTCATTGTGCTGTGATCCTTTTACATAGAAAGATGGGGCAAGTACACCACTGATGGAGCCAGAGAATGGAGGGCCATTGTGCATACAAATATTTGAGGCCCCCCTTGGAACTTCTGTATACATGGTATACAGTAGGTGTCTGTAGAGGATAATACATTAGAAATAATGGATGTAGTTAGTCTGATGACCCCTTAGGATGGTCAAGTCACCTTTCTACAACATAATTATGTGTTTCTAATAAATTAAGAAGTCAGCTTATTCGAGGTAGCAGATGGCCCCTGCCCTGGTGATTTGCACCTGCTGCACCAGCAGTAGCTCCTCCACTGAAGCAAACCTTGTGAAAAACTTCTGCACTTTAGAAATTGCATGTTATTTAATGTCTGTGTTTTCACTTTTTATTTCAGAGACCTGATACAATCATGATCTGCATGGTCATTTTATTAAATATTGGCCTGTCCATCCTATTTGTACACCTATTGACATGAAGCAACATTGTAAGTATTGGCAACATACACTATTTAATCTTAGACTATATTAAAGGCATCTAAATTTCCTGGATTATGAATGCATCTGATAGAGGATAGTCAATAGTGTATGCAAACATTTTTTTGTATGAAAAAATACCAAAATAAACATCTACAAACTCACTCTAATGTTATATCCCTTTACTTTGCAAGCTGAGGCTTTTGTTCGTTGACACCCCTGAAAATCCCTGCCAAGATTAGCATAACATTCATAATTTGTTTTGGCCAATCAGGAGAAAGCACAGGTTAGCCGATACATTTGTATCATAGTCTGGGGTTCCTGTGTGGCAAAGCAGCTTGGGATCTGTAGTCGCTCTCTCTATATATACTTGTGCTCTAATTCAGCTGTGAGCTCAGACCCCACCCAACTATATGATTCCATCCTGCAGCAAGTACTTCCTTTGAAAGGTCAAACTCTGTACCTGGCTGCTCTCTTCAGTGTACTTGGTTATGTAAGCTCCCTGCAGGTGTGCAAAGCTGGATTTTACTTTCCTGTCTATAATTTTGTACGTACACTGCACTTTTCTATATAACACATATTTTTCTGATAATCACTGCCTGTTTCTTACCAAACATTTGAAACCCAGGAAAATTATATATACCTTTTAAACAATATTTTGAGATATTGACATTTACTCTGTTTATCTTAAATCAGGGGTAGTAAGTTAATTTTAACAAAATCCCCTAAGTCCCAAATGGATTTGTAAAACTGAAGCCAAAGACAAGAGTCAATACATATTTTGTTTACTTTCTAAATACAGTTTGCCCATTATCAAAAGTATATATTTTTATACAGAATTACAGTGATATTCAAAAGCTATTTTTAGCCACTGCATGGCTCGTTTTTTTTATAAATAAATTATATTGATCAAACCTGCATTTTTAAATATATGCCAGGTCAATATGTCCATTTAAAGGAGCACTGAAGTGCCCTAACAACTTGAGCTATATGTTTTCATCAAGAAAATTCATATTTAGTGATGAAAAAAAAGATTAAGTTTAGCTGCTGCTGGTATCCACCCGCTATAAGGTCAAAGAGGAAGGTGGATTTGTCTACCAGAATGGTGCTAACTCTTCTGACATAATGTTTACCACCAATACCATGATCTTAATTGGCCCAATACTTATTGTGTTAGAGCAGGCGTGGGCAAGTTCAGTCCTGGAGAGCCCCACACTGGCCTGGATTGAGGATATCAGAATGACTGAAGAAGTGATATCCTCAAATCCAGGCATGTGTGGGGCTCTCCAGGACTGAACTTGCTCACACCCTTTCTTAGAGGCTTCCATTGGCAATGAGCTGTTGTTGATAGGGTAACCTATCAATGATTGTTTATTTTCTTATCATATCTGATCGATCTTAAAACCCTTTACACCTTAATTTCAACCAAAAAACTCCTCTTAATAACCTGAAATTGTATTTAGTTTTGGGTGATTGCTAATATTAATGATTAAATATTAATTGTTATTAATGATCAATGCATAATTAAAATAACTATTTCCTCTTGCTAGGGCATTATATTGGTCCTAACAGTGTATATTTTTATTTAGCTAACAAAATGTGTTACATTTTACTCACTCAGGAAAATTCTTTTAAACCAAGGATTCTTGAAGCAGTTTGCGCGAGAGACCTTCTTGAGAAGATGTCAGAAGCAAAGCCGATTTGAACCTTGATGGGTGATAAGAGCTGAGACACATACAATCGATAACCTTCACCGCTGCTTACTGCCTGTTCTATTCAAGCAATGATATCAAATGGATTTATTTTTTCCTTTTTATTTTATTTCAACTGTCTCACAGCATCCTGAGATGCTTAAGTGGGCTTGTCTGCAGAGAAAGAATATAGAACCGGCATACATCAGTATGACACATAATAAGAGGATTTTTATCTGTGAATTTTAGTAAAAAAGAGAAAATTTATCTTTGCAGAACTTGGCTTTAAGTTATAAATAAATACGAGTTATCAAGCCTTTAAATGGAAATATTTATAACACGAAAAAAGACTCCTAATCTATTAACTTTTAGCTTCTGATAGATTTACATTTAGCTTCTGTTAGATTTAAAATGTTAATCACATTTCTTTTTTTTTTTTCAGTGTGCAGGATTTAAGTTGATGATCTAATGTTATAGGAACAATTGAAAGTTAACATGTTTACACATATTCCTGCTATTACACTATATCACCGTTATCCAACCCCATGTCTTAAAAATAGAATTTCAAATTGCATGCGGTTTTGCTTTAAGTCTAGCAACATGAAAATGAAATGTACGGTATCTATTTCAAGACATATCGTGATCCACTTTTGCAGGAAAAGAAATATATGAATATCATAGTTTTTAATGTTATTATATGAACGGAAAGATTTAAATCAAAGGTGGATGCATTTTAAATGGGTAACAGGATAAATTCAGTCCTTTAAAATAATTATGAAATATCTATACTAATTTAGAGAATGTTTTTGCATAATTATATAATGGGGCAGGCTCACTAAGGTTAGCAAAGGGTGCAAAATGCTTCCTCTGAAAAGCAAATCGAAAAGAGGAAAACCTTTGTTCGTCATTGAGTGAAAACAAGTAAAAAAAAAATCAAAAAAAATAAATAAATAGATATATATATACATATACAGGTTAAAAAATGTGTTTCCTGCCCATAATTCAGAGAAATACAGTTATTACACTGCATTCTGGGAACCTGGGCACAGACATGCAAATGTGCCCACAAAGTCTTGGATTATACACAAGCCAGGAAACCTAAACACGTACAGCTATTTCAAGGTGACTGCCTCTCATCAATGTGGGGCTGAATCGTGGCTTGTGTAGTAGATTTTTTTTACCACAACTATTATTTATCATTATGTTATATTATGTCATATTTCCTGCCCAGAATTCTGAGAAATACAGTTGTTATTTATTTATATACAAATATATATTGTGTGTGTATCTATATATATATATATATATATATATATATATATATATATATATGTAAAAAAAAAAAATATATATATATTTTTTTTACACATATATATATTTATATATATACTGTGTATGTATATATGTATGTATATATATATATATATATATATATATAAAATATTTTAACTTTGTTTTCTAACATCTTCCATTTCATCACTACCTGCCTGGAACGATCCTCTTGTTTTGTTTTACTTTCTTTTATTTTCATGCTACTGTGTTTCACTTTGCATATAGTTTCATGTCACCACTGTGGCATCATAGATGTATAAACTGAATGTTGTGCTTCAGATTTGTCGACCTGGATATTTGCAAATGTGTTTATTAAGATGTCATCCAAAGCCGATGCATTTTCTACAGGAAACTGTATGCAAGGTGAAACATGGCAGCCTGCATCATAGCTTAAAGATGAATGTGTGCCAGGCAGGCTGTATATGACTGTGGAAATGTAAACTATCTCAATAATTTAAAATGTGTTTTCATTTAATGACATATAAACTTAGGTCGCAATCACAGCTTATATCCACTAGTGTTTTTTTAGAGGGCTGAAGGATCCTTTTCCATTGTTAGACATGGTAGACGTTACAAGCACATAAATGTTGCATGTTTTTGTTTAAGGTGCAGCACATAAAAAAATGATGTGTACTTCAATTATATGTTACAGTGGCTGTGCTAGTTTCATTAGGTCTAGCTGGGAGCTTATAGACAGATTCATCTTAGTGTGTGTCCTAATAATGTGTAGATTTTTCACTTTTGGAGAGAAAATGGAATATATTCAAATAGAATGTGTTTAAATTCAATGTCTCCATTAAATAGTTAGAATATATATTATTAATTATATAGGATATAAAAGTAGTGTGCACTGATTATAAGCATTACGGCGACATGGCAGGTTCCCGGCTTGCTCTAGGAATATAATATAACTGTATCTCATTACTTTGATGTACTTTATTTTATTAAGAAGTGCTTAAAAGCTGTGTTTTTTACTGCCCAAAATCTTATTAATAGTTTCTAATTGTGTTCTCCCCTCTGCAGCTCATGAAGACAGTGTATTTGTAAGCATAGGGTGTGCAGTGTCTCATAGTAAACAATCAGTGGCAACTTTCTGCAACATGCTGCTTGAGAGAGGTCACTGACAGGCTATTTAAAAAACTGAACTGCATGAGCTACAGAGGGCATAAGCACTTTTAATAACATGAGATATATAAAAGTAAAGAGACATACATGTATATTATCTACCTAGTAAAGCCCAGAAGCTTCCTTGTCCCTTTAAAGGGACACAGCAAATGTCCCACATATTGTAGAAATGAAAGGTACATATATAAGAGTAGTTGGTTGCTGCTTTAACATTTTAGTGGAACTATTAGGTAATTCAACTTGTATGTTAAACAGAAAAAATCCTTATAATTATAAAAATTAGTTGTGCGCTTCCTACTTAGCACCCACACTGTGAGAGTTAAAAGTTTTAGATACATTTAATAGCACAATTTATAGGTCTTTTTTTTTGCTTAAATGCCTAACTTTCAAACTCAGTTGTCTAACACTTCAACGTAAATGTTTTAATTACAACCAATTGTAATTCTGTCAATTTATATGTGTCCATTTTATTTCACGAAAGCCGAATTGTTAATACTAACGGAGGATGATATTTCTGCAGGTTGTATGGATTTTTTAAATTAATTTAACGTATGTTAGCAATTTACACTTTGCAGCAGCCCAGTATGCGAAACACTGAAATACTTTCTATTTATGTTTTTTTTCTTAAAAAAGGTGATAAGCATTTCCTGGTGTTACACGATATAACGGCTTGTGCCTCGGCTGATGCCCAGAAAAAAGCGTTTGATTGGATAACAGCTAAACTGAGTTAGAGTAAAAATTAAAGGCCCTGTCATGTAGTTTGCTTATGGTATATAGAGTATAATATTAAAGTATTTAAATGTAACTTTTTCAGCAGGGTCACACTAACGCTGCATACAGAAACAATCTCTACTAATTAATAAATTATGTTTTAATATAATTTATTAATATGGATATAGTAAGTGAGCCTAAATGTTAAGCATGAAAATAATTTCCTGTCATGAAATGGCTACAGTTCAAGTAGGTTTTGGGGATATTTCCTGTTTTGTCCACGCCAGCAGTGGTGGGCAGCGGCTAGAGTTAGGGTTTAGGGTTATGGTTATTGGCAGATGATACGCTTTACATAGTAAAATAGTGACGCTAATGGTGTGCCACTACTTTACTATGTAAAGCAAAGCTTATTATCTGCCACTACCCTAACCCTGAACCCTAACTCTAAACCTAACCCCAACCCCAAGAACAAATTGAACAAAGTCTTGGCATGCCACCGCTGCACCACCTAGTGGCCGCTGCACGTCGCTGCTGGCGGGGCAAAAACGGAGAGGTCCGGGTTTGGGTCTAGCTGTCAGGATCCTGCAATAAAATCGTTGCAACTCAAGTAGGGTTTCGGCCTAGCTGCCCAGGTCCTGCAATGAAATGACTGCAACTCAAGTAGGGTTCGGGCCTAGCTGCCCGGGTCCTGCAATGAAATAACTGCAACTCAAGTAGGGTTCCGGCCTAACTGCCACGATCCTGCAAATAAATAACTGCAAATCAAGTAGGGTTCAGGCAAGCTGCCACAAACCTGCAATAAAATGGCTGCCGCTCAAGTAGGGTTCAGGTCTAGCTGCCAGGATCCTGCATTGAAATGACTGCAACCCAAGTAGGGTCTGGGCCTAGCTGGCAGGATCCTGCAATGAAATGGCTGCAACTTAATTAACCTTCGGGCCTAGCTGTATTGATTGTGCAATGACATGGCTGCCGCTCAAGTAGGGTCCGGGCCTAGCTGCCAGGATCCTGCAATGAAATGGCTGCAACTTAAGTTGGGTTCAGCCCTAGCTGCCAGGATCCTGCAATGAAATAGCTGCAACTTAAGTAGGTTTCGGGCCTAGCTGCCACAATCCTGCAATGAAATGGCTGCCACTCAAGTAGGGTTCAAGCTTAGCTGTGTCAAAGCAAATAAAGCTACAGGACACATATGAAAAATACACATTGCAGGGCTGCACTCGGCTTAGTGATAAAGGCTGACTCTGAGGCAGGTCTGCAATATGCATATGTATGGGGAGGTCTTGTCACCTTAGACTAGCTGCCCCAGTGCTGCTAATGATATAATGTAACTCAATTAGGGCTTGGGCCTAGCTGCCTCTATTCTACAATAGACAGGCCCGGAACCAAGGCCTAGTTAGAGTCAACAAAGCCTACAATATATTTTAATTACTTATAAACCAAATTCTTACACTGTTAGGGTGCTACAGACAAAACTCCTGTTTATTATAGAAATTAAAAGTACTCATAAAGAATAAACAAACTTTAAAAAGTACCCTAAACATTAGAATTCTGTATAAATCACCTAAAAGATTCACCCTCCGAGGTTAGAGATGTATTAAAATGGTGGAGGGTAATAAAGAAGAAGAGCATGCCCATTTGGAAAATGATTATTGTGACAGAGACATTTAACAATCAAACTGTTACTTTTACCATTTTCCAACTGGGCACACTCCTCTACTTTATTATCCTATTATCTCCCAACGCTAACTAAGTGCTGTCGATAATTAAGTGCTGTCGATTTTTTAATTTCTCTGATTTAAAAATAAACAAATTAAACATTTCTAGACAGTGTTTTCTCACGGTGGCCATACTCTCTTGTCAGTAGCCCCTCTTACCTTCAAACTGACTACAATATCATAGTTTTCATATGACAGAATTTCATTTTTAGTGTCCCATATGTGCTTTAAAAAGAAAGAAACAAATGAATGTTGCCTTATTGATGTATAACTGACTGATTGTTACTGTATGGTGCCTATTTATGCCAAATAAATGTCCAGTTATTTGGCTCCATGAAGTGCCACAACAGGTTGCTTTGGGATTTTTGGCCAAATGTAAAAAAAAAGGCCAGGCCTAATGGGGGAAATAAAGGGGATGTGTATTACATCTTCCTCTCCTCTATCTTCCCTGCCTTCTATAATGTTTTATTCTCTTCTGTCCTGTCGTGTAACTCTCTTTTACTCATGTATGTTTCTTCTGTTCCCACTCTCTCCACATCTTTCTCATCTGTACGTATTTACTTATTTTCCTCCCCTCTTCTGTCTTGCTTCACTTCCCCTCTTTGATTGGCTTTCTTAACTTCCCTCCTTTCTTCTCTTTACCAGCTTTCCCTCTTCTCCTTTTCTAAGTTTCCCTCTCTCTTTTTTTCCAATGCTGTTCCCAGCCATGGCTCTCTCCCTATCTTCCCCCCCTTCCATCTTTTCTAATTTTCTTCTCGCTTCACCCACTTTCACTCTTATTCACCATTCATCCTTTTTCTCTTTCCCCTCTCTCTTATTTATCTTTCTTCTGTCCTTTACATCTCTGCTTTTCCACATACTACATTGCACTAATGGTAGTAGATAAGTGGTGGACGTGTTCGAGTCAAACACAGGAATTTAAGCATAAAGCCATCCTGAGGGTTAATTCAGCCAAACTATAGGTAGATAGAATGGACTTGTTTTGTTATTATATACCTTCAAATGTATGTTTTTATCTCTCTTCCCTCCTCCTCTCTCCTCCAATATTCCTCCTTTTTTTTTCTAACCCATCTCTTCCCAGTTTCTCCTTACGCCTCAATCATTTTATTTTCTATTCCCCTTCCTCTCTAAATTCTACTCTCACTCTCTCTCTTATTCATTTTGTACCTATTACCTTTCCCTCTTTCTCCCTCTTCTGCCATCCACCCTTTTCTTTTCGCTCTTCTACAATCCACCCTTTTCTTCTCCCGTTCCCTCTCCTCTCTTCTGCCATTTTCTTCTGTCTTCTCTCCTGTCATCTCTTTTCTAGTTTTCCCTATCTTAACTCCATTTTACACTCTTCCCCCCTCTTCTACCATTCTCCTCTTTTCTCTCTATTTTCCTTCTCCCCCCTTTTTTCTCTCTTCTCTGCCATTGACCTCATTTACCATCTCATTTATTTTACCCTCTAATTCCCCCTTTGTATTTCTCTTTTTTCTCTTCTAACCACTTCTGCATATCTCTATCCATCTATTAATTCCATTATTTCCATATCTTACCCTTCCCCCATGTCCTATCCCCCATTTCCTCTCTACCCTTCCTAGGCATCATCCCGCCAACTTATTGCTAATCCCATGAAGCACATATTTCTTGGTCCGTTGCGCTTGTGTTCCAGGCCTCTCCAGCAGTGATTTCTTTTTCTGTATCTTACAATTGCCTACGCAGAGTGCTATTATTTTGCTTTAGGTCTTCTATAAATTATTTATGTCGTTTTGCAGATTCAATCATTTTATTGCTAACACAGGACAAGCCGCCTGTTTTTTTTTCTGGGTGACATTTTTAACAACACATTTACAAAAAAATGAAATGCCTTTTATTTAAGTTTAAAATGTTTCAGCATTACAAGATTAGACTCTGCAGAGCATTGCTCTCCGGTCATTTTTCTCACTTCTACTTTAATTAGGAGGTTATATCGATCAATGTTTTAAAGGACCACTTTAGTGTTCTTATAAAGGAGTCTCTAAAGAATAGTTAGGTAAGGTATTTAGTTATTAAACCTTTTCTGTGCATATAAACAATGGCTTGCTAGTTTTCAGTGACCCCCTAGCTGTATAAGCTCTGGATCTCTCCATTTTCTGAATGAAGTTATGTGGCTGGAGTGAACCACTGAGGGTTAAGTACCAAAATGAAAACCACTCTCTGACACTTTAATAGAGGGGAGCAGTGCAACCAGAGCTGCTCATTATGTACAAATGCACTTTCTAGTCATCACCCACTATCACACTGCAGTCGTGGTATGCCACTTTTAGATTATCATCCCCAAGAAGTGGCTCCACTCTAGACACAATACTTCATACAGGGGGTGGTGAGAACTGGAGCTTATATAGCATGAAAGCATTATTGAATATAGTAATTATTTGTTGAAAACATTAAAAGTTTAAATTAAATAGTTTTTTTTTAACAAACCTTGTATAACTAATCTTTAGAAGAACCCTTTATTAGAACCCTAATGTGGTCCTTTAAGCCAAAGTCACATGTGTGGTTATATTGCCTTTGTGGCACTAAAATAGTTTGGCTACCTATACTTGACAGTTGATATTTACAGGGTCACATCATAGGTCCTTTATGTGGTATAATATATTACTCTAGTTATTAACAAGTACTTTATCAGTTAGCAAACATTATTTAAAAAATATTTATTTACAGTTAACATTGAAGTTGCAATGTTTACATTACATTTTATATTAAACTTTAACATTTTAGGCAACCAGCCCTGCCAATTAACCTAGTGCTAATTATCCCCCAAGGGTCGAGTTGTGTTATTATTATTCTAAAGCCATATAACACTGAGTGTGCATATCCCAGGTAATAATTAACCTAGACGGCATGCTTACTCTTAGGAGTCTACAGTATATATCCTTGGTCAGTTTCATATGGCTTTAGATAGAAACAATGGTGATGCATAGCAATTATTGGCAATAATCACCAATTATAAAAAGGTTACAGTCGGCGCTTGTTGGGTGAATCAGAAATGTTGACTGATAAGGAAAAATTGCAAACTTCAATATACTTTTGTTTTTTTAATAGCTTTCTGTTGATCTGTTAAATTAAAATTAAAATGGTACCATATATCTGCTGTGTGTCTATAAAAAGAACACTAACATAAAATCATACGACCAGAGGCAAATAATAAAGACAAACCTTGCAAAATAATATTTTTTTTCTAATTTGTAATTATCCTCTGATGAAATTCCTATTTAATAGTTTATAATAGTCATGTTAAATATCAATATTAAATTAATTTTCAAAGATTTGAGTATGACCCTCCAGTTGAGTGTTTGCCTTCTCTCTAATAAGGTCATTAAGGGGGAATGTCCGAGGTCCGTCTGAGAGAGTAAAAATGAGAGACTGATGGATTTAAAGGGTTCTAAAAACAATCAGATATAATAACAATCAAATGTCCCAACAGGAAAAAAAAATCTTCGAAGGGAAAATTCTAAGACAATATGTTTCCAGCTACTGGAGTTCATTTTTTTTCTAAACCTTATGCCTGGGTATTAAATAACTACCAAAAAGACAAACCACTCCCCCCAATGACCTTATCGTGGGTGGATACCAGCAGAAGATGAGTCTGAGCTTTGACATTAAATTTAATATTCAATGTTGCTTTTTTAAATCAATTTGATAAATACCTAATTATACCACTATGTACTAATGAATTCTACCATCAGGGAAAACAATTACAGTAGACACTAAAATAACAAAATGATAAAAAAAAAGTATCATGCCCAAAAAGCTAACAATCAACCATTTTCTAATAATTTCTCCTTCTAATGTCCCCATAACTTTCTTCACACTTGAGGAAGCTGGTCCTATTTTGAGACCCTCTCTGTCATGTATGGGTAACCACACTTTATAATTGCGCGTGCCACAGCCATTAACTATTTCATTGCCATGGGCTCCTACGAATAGAAAGTCTCATTCTGGCAGAAAATGGAGTAAACTGAAGTGTGTGATGTTATGTGTCAAATATACACAATGATCCATTTAGACGGTTTTACCTCATACTGAATGCTTTTACACGTTTTTTTTTTGTTGTTTTTTTTTTGTTTTGTTCTAGATGTTCAGGTCTTACAGAAATAACTCAGAAGCTTTCACTGGTTACACATAGGAAACAGACACGGATTTTACATTTGTACCGACATGTATGAAAAAATGGTCCATAATTGTTCTGTCAAATGTTTTGGACTATGTGCAATAATAAACAGTTGTATGCTCACTTTATTCTGTGTTTTAGAGAATGTTTTAAGAACCAGAGATTGGAGGCTCTGAAAATAAACACTAAAATCAAAAAATCACTGTACAATGATAAAAATATATATGTTTGTGTCTAAGGTATAATTAAGCAGGGAAAATGTAATTATTATGCTAATTTATAGATAGAAAAACATACATTTTATGCCTTTTGCTGAATCTTGGAGGCAGCCATAATATTTTTGAAGGTTATGGGTGTGAGTGGGGTGTTTACCTTTCTGGAGAGCAATGCTTACATTTATTGATGCAAGCTGTCTGCTTCTGGGCCTGTGAGGGAGTATGGGTGTGTTATCAATTTTTAACCATTTAACAAAGCTCCACCCATCCTTCGACTGATAAAATACACAATACTGTTCTTAGGAAGCAATTAAACAAAGACAAAATCAATTCCTCTGCTCATGCTTAATTATGATTTTCCCAAACATGCCTCTCCTTTATTTCTCCTTTACATCTCCCTCAACTGCTAGATAAGATAAAGCTCACATGTGCTCTAAAATTCATTTACGCTTATGACAACAGCCTTGATGAGAGAGAATCTTGAAGTGAAGTGCTGTGGTGGTTGCCATGACAACAGTGACAGTTGCAAAGTTAACTTTTCTGCATATGACAAAGGGCTGTTTGGCTCATGAGCTCAGAGGAATCGGAGCAGCGCCATAACCTAACATTATGGATAACATGATGCATTAAAAACAGTCATTTACTAACTGCCATCTTGCGTCTTGACAATGCTCATGTCTTATTTACTGTTTCTTTAGTCTGACAAATATCTGATGTTTTCTCCAAACTACAATGTAGAAAAATGACACAACTTTTTTTAGTCTGTATACAGCTTTTCCTTACAACAAATGATCTAAGCTTGCATTGTATTGAAAAAATGTTCATTTACAAAAGCAATATTACTGTAATCTGGAGATAAATACCAGTGGTGAGGCATACAGACCCCTCCCCGTATTCTGTATATGTGCAAGGCTTCCAGTAGCACCCAGTAGGGTGCATCTATTGTTTAGACACCTGCACAATCATTGAACAATGCAGTTCAGGACATCAGTATCTATCAAACACAATGGCACCCTCTCTTTTGTACAGGAGGCATTGCTTGTAAGGGTGGGTCACATCCCTTCAAAATTTTAAATTTTCAGTAAATGTTATTTCTTGATTTTTCGGCATTGTAAACATATTATTTAGTCATTTCTAGTTAATAAAATTATATTTGTTGCTCGTATCCATTTTAGGAACCTTAGACCCATCATTCACGGATGGATAACCCCATGTTAAATTCAATTAACAATACCTATGCCAGGGGGCTGTAACATATGGTTTTATAGCAAGGGTCTGCAATCCAGAGCAAGAGACCAACAAAGAGTATTCATAAACATACCATATAATTGAGTTTTAACATTGAAGCCACGTGAGAAATTATGAAAATGACACAAATGGGAATTCACAGCTGTAATTTGACACACGTGACTGGTGGCTACCGCCGTGCTCCGATTAATAGGTCAAAACAGACATATGTCGATCTGGGAAGAGCCATATACAACTCTAGAACAGGGATGGGCAAGTTTGGCCCGAGGATATCCCTGCTGCATGTAATTCAAGACTATTGCTTCTTTGGTCATCCGGATTGTCTCACCTGTGTGCAGGAAGGAAATCCTGAAGACCAGACCTGTGTGTGGCCCTCCAGGACCGAACTTGCCCTGCTCTGGTTGCAGATACTTGATCTGCCAAATGTGTCTCACCACAGGTCAACATATTGCTCTGCTATCATACCCCAATTTTGGGGGCTTTAATGGATGTAGCTTGGAACACGCCAGCAGCGAACACTGATAGCATTGGATTATAAATGTATTTTATAGTTGAAAATTCAAGTCAAAACCAGGTTGTATAATTTCTTTCAAGTGCTGGAGATCTCAGTTAACCCTTAGTAGCAGTAATAAACAACATAGTCATAGAGAAAAGTATTTTATTTACAGGTGGCATTATTGCTAGCTTCATAAACACATTGCTTAAACTAACAAGTGGTGGACAAGATATCGTTCTTTATCTGGCTCTTTAAGAAATAATATATATTTTTTGACAATCATTTCAGGAAATCCATCATACTGTATTCTAAACTAATATCTCAGTATAAATAAGCGCTGTCCCTTATACCAGTTAAGGGCACTGACCTTTTCCAAATGTTGATGCATCAATTGACAGCTCTTCATGATGAAATAAACAATCATTTTATTGCCATTGACTATCTGTCTGGACAGCTCTTGGGCCTCTATATTTATTTAACATGTAGACCTTAGATCAAAGGTTAGTAGCAAAATGTCTCGCTGGAAGTTGTCTGTTGTTATTCCATGGAAATCATTTTGTCTAAAATTGATTTGGTAATAATTGTCCTGGGCTATTTCAGGACAGTTCATAGGTAGTTTTAAAAGTTCATTATGAAGAAACCTAATAACATTGGATTCTACAGAATTTTAAGAAGAAAACATTTATTTTGTTTTAAAGAAGATGGTCATGGTTTAAAGAGAACAGATGCATATTAAGGTTTTATGCTCCAATAGGCCTAGGCGGATTTGTTACTCCTGCTCTTTTCCCATTGCTATGTCCCCATCCTAAAATTGACATATAGTTGACAGCTTCTCTTGGCGATTCAGTCAATTGGCATGTAGCAAACAGGCTAGCACTGGTGTCCATTAGGAGTCCTGATCCTTTTGGATAGTTTGATTTGTATCCAGATCCTCTTCCAGCTGGTGCATTGCTCCTTAAGACCCCCTTTTTGGAAGAACATTGACTTGTGGTCCATCAATCTCATGACATGTAGGACTAGATTGTCCTACATCATGTTTGTGGAGTTTGTTCCGACTAATCACATTAGGAACTAAATAAGACACTAGAAAATTGCCCGTCAAAAATGACGGGAGTAAAAATGCTGTTTGCCACCCAATGCGAGGGACGTGGGCCGTC
This sequence comes from Discoglossus pictus, assembly GCA_027410445.1. NCBI lineage: Eukaryota > Metazoa > Chordata > Amphibia > Anura > Alytidae > Discoglossus > Discoglossus pictus. Next base: position 16,342,882 of record CM050174.1, on the reverse strand, counting down.
TGAGCACCTTTGGCGCACATCACAAGCCTCTCACCCTGTGTCTTTTAAAGGCGTCGTGCTTGAGTGTTACTGTCTTGTGTTGTGTTATTGCCTTGGGTTAAGTGTTACTGGCTTGCGTTAAGTGTTACTGCTTAGTACTCTTTTTTATGTCCTATGGCCTAGTTTTACGTCCTTCTGCCTCGTTTTCATTGTGTTGTGTTTTTTTCGTCAGCCATTTTTTTTCTTACGTAGGCGATTTTCGATCATGACAAAAAATGGCAAATATGGCTCAAATTAACTTGCAACCTTACTCACAGGCTCCCTGGCTTTCCCCCTGTGCTGTGTGTGAATGTGTAAGTTAATTTGAGACATATTTGTTGTTTTTTTCAGGTTTTTACAGTTCAGCCTTTAAAGTCATAATGTAGGCCCACAATCCATATACGTGCCTCTGGTCCTATGTCCTACGGGCCATTGCAGCCTAAGTCCTGCGCGGTCGACGGCTCACCTCGCTTTGCAAGGCTCGCAAAGCGTGACAACGCCGCAAACGTGACCAACGTTCTTGGTCCACAACTGATGGGGATAAAAGACATTTCTACAAAAAGTCTTCAATATTCCAGGCTCTGCTTGTTTCGATTGGGGTACATCTTGGCAGTTAGTTTGCTTGGGATCTGAAGGGGAGACTTTCAATCTATGTAGACTGTCTTTCAACATAACTGACATAGACGTTATTTCTGGTATTCCAGGTAACTAATCCTGTTAGGAACAAAAGCAAATATCTTCTGCCAAGACCAAAACCCTTACAACTACAAGTAATAGTATTCCTTTAATTTAGTTTTTGTAAATTACTTCCTCCTTAACATTATTAAAGGGGCACTGTAGCCCAGAAATTCTGTGATCCATCACATATAATAGTTGTAAAACTGCAATTTGTTGTCACGCTTACGAGCGGCGCAAAGCGAGGCGAGCAGTTGAGGCATTGAAGCCTACTGAGCTCACAGGACTTAGGGAATCAGTGCCAAAGGTGCTCATTGCCCTGCAAGCCCTGCAAAGCAAGGTGAGCATTTGAGGCATTGAAGCACGCAGGACTTAGGCTGAAATGAGCGACAAAGGCGCTCCTGCGAGCCTCGCAAAGCGAGGCAAGCCGTTGAGGCATTGAAGCACGTTGAGGCATTGAAGCAGGCTGAAATGATTGTTGAAGGCGCTACTGCGGGACTTAGGCTGCAAGTAGTTGAGGAACGCAAGACGTAATTAGGCTGCAAGTAGTTGAGGAACGCAAGACGTAATTAGGCTGCAAGCAGTGGAGGAACGCGGGACTTAGGCTGCAAGCGGTTAAGGAACACAGGGCTTAGATAAAAAAAATCTGACCTCTGTATCTCGGGGGTGAAAAAATACGAAGTTTGTGGCCGAACCGCAGACATAGAAAAATATGAAAAACAAGAAAAATAATTTTAAAAAAATTAAAACACACTGACAGCACAGGGGGAGAGCCAGGAAGCCTGGGAGTGAGGTTGCAAGCGATTTTGAGCCTTATTTGCCGATGTTAGAGGAAACAGAGGGACACAGAGCCTTATGGATGTCTGAACAACAACAAATTGGTTAGATAAGAAAACTCAAAGAGCAGGCTCTTGATTACACCTTCTCCAAATTCACTGGTAAGATAAAAGTAAATCGAAAACATTTGATCTGTTTCTGTGATCTGTCATGTTCTTTAGTAATGTTGAACTACAGTGGCCCTTTAAATTCCTTAATATTGAGTATGTTTAAAGATTTTTGACCATTTTCTACCAAATTATTATTCTATTTTACAAAATATCCAATTTTCTGTATCAATTACATTCATGAGTGCTGTGATCACAGAGGTTTCAGCATACAGCAGAAGGATCTTCTTATATATATGGGTCAGAGCTGGCATTTCCAAGGTGGTAGAGCAGCCGCCTAATCTATATTTAAATTGGTACCGATCACTGATTATCAATTCTCCATCAGCTAAACAAACTGTAACCATAATGACAGATAATAACATTTCCCGACTGCAGATTTTTACAAATTGATTACTATCTTTTAATGCTTTTTTCTGGTAAAACTGACAAAACGTTTGTGAAGGAAGTTAGAGATGAAACGTAAAAGCTCTCCCATGACTTGTGAAATGAATATACCGTTAAAAAAAACTAAATTAGGAAGGTTACTCGTTTCAGAAACGTAATTGTAAATTCAGCCAATTCTACTGGGAAATCCGTTCTCAGACAACTGGTGTTCCCTAAACACGTCTTAAAATAGTTTGCAAACCAATCAGTTATATCCATAAATATGAAGTTAATATATTGCTTGGTTTACCTGCTTTAAGCAGATACCCCCCCTACATTGCAGTTTATTTTAGTAGAATTTGGAATTCAATCAAAACTTGAAGATTATTAAAATGAATATGTTAATTTCTCCTTCCTGAGGGGCAAATTTATTAAAACATTTTTTATCAGGAGTATCCTATAAATCCCCTTCTAGATCACTACCTTCTCGTGGTGAAGGGACTTGTGTACCTCAATGAAGCTGTGAGCTATACCATGTAGGGTCACCCAAGGTGGGCAGGTCACAGCATGGAGGTCAGACCAATCATAGTCCACTGGAGAAGGAGCTGCATTATTTATGGCAAGAAAACCATATGGATAAGCACAACTGGAAACTCATGTGCCTGGTGTTCTGCGTCCATATAGTCACCAAGAGTCTGACACGAATAACAACAACATCCTGTGGATGCTTACTTTTCTGCTCAGGGTGTTGGGATAACCCATTGCTACCACCAAAAGTATATACATCTATACTGAAGAAAGGAAGTTTAAATAATACCTAAATGACAGATAAACATATAAGGCACAAAGAGCACAAAAACACTCATATGAGATGAAACCCTCAGTTTGAACGTAAACAGTGATGCAGAGAGAGTGGAGGCAGCATCTTACATCATCAGGTAAATGCATATAGGGGGAATCAACAAAACATATTATAGAAAACATATATACACATATAGACATACTGTATGTGTATGTATGTTTGGTCTGGGCCTTCATGAGTGCTGCCGGCACTGGGGAGCTACAGTTCTTTGAAGGAACCATGAATGCCAACATGTAATGTAACATACTGAAGCAAAGCATGATCCCCTCCCTTCGAAGACTGGGCAGCAGGGCAGTATTCCAACATGATAACGACACCAAACACACCTCCAAGATGACCACTAAAGGTAAATGTGATGGTCTGGCCAAGCATGGCTCCAGACCTAAACCTTATTGAGCATCTGTGGGACATCCTCAAATGGAAGATCTGGGAGTGCAAGGTCTCTAACATCCACCAGCTCCGGGATGTCATCATGGAGGAGTGGAAGAGGACTCCAGTGGCAACCTGTGAAGCTCTGGTGAACTCCATGCCCATGAGGGTTAAGGCAGTGCTGGGAAATAATGGTGGCCACACAAAATATTGACACTTTGGGCCCAATTTGGACATTTCCCCTTAGGGGTGTACTCACTTTTCTTGCCAACGGTTTAGACATTAATGGCTGTGTGTTGAGATATTTTGAGGGGACAGCACATTTACACTATTATACAGGCTGTACACTTACTACTTTACATTGTAGCAGAGCGTCATGGCTTCAGTGTTGTCACATGAAAAGATATAATAAAAATTTACAAAAATGTGAGGGGTGTACTTACTTTTGTGAGATACTGTACGTTTTAATATACACTACAAAAATGATACGTAACAAATTGTTGATTGGATCTAATTACATTAAGGGAGGTTTTAGAATTTTGTTAAAGGGGAAAGACACTATAAAAATACAATTGTCATGTTAAATGCTCATACACAGGCTTCCCCGACACCAAAGAAAATCGGTTTGAAAACTTTGGACCTCATTCAGTTGAGCAATTGTAAGTTACAGTAGCCCGTAATGGCGCCCGTAAGTTATTTTGCAATTCAATTGGTGTTTATTTTTGCGAGCCGCAAATGGGCTATGTGTTATGTGCTTGAAATCCTTGCGGTTGTTAAAACCGTAACTTACACCCCATCTAAGCCTTTGATCCTTCCAGTCCGCAAGAGTTACAATGGCAAAAAACGCAAGTCGCTATTCAATTGCTAGAATTCCTCAGGACCGCAGACACATTCAAGCCCGCAAACGGTAAATGTAGAAGATAAGCCTACGATCAAAAATCTTTTTTTTTTTGTTTCAATTCAGGGTTATATCAATGTCGGGAATCAATGAGTTAATAAATATCAGGCCACCCACATGGACTAGAGCAGTATTGACATTCATTTTTTATAATTTTTTATTTTGTGATTTTGCAAGTCTGATTGCATATCAGACTTCTAAATGCTAATTGATTTACATGTAACCTCCATCTTATACTGCCGTAACGATGGCTCATTTTCTATTGGCTGTTTCTATTGAACTGCTAAGTACGAGTGTATGGTTTACGGTTTCGGCTGTAACTTGCAGGCTTGTCAATTGAATAGAACTGTAATTTTAGCTGGGTGAGAGCCCGCAGCAGGCCCGCAGACATACGGCCCGTATACAGCGAGATGCGGGCTTCTAATTGAATGAGACTCTTGGATCAATCAACCAGGAATGTACAGGGTGTGGTATTAATGTCATCCTTCTTCCATTGTCAAATAAAGACTGTTGACTTCCCCCTGTTCGATCCTCCATCGTCCGTCTATCCATCCATTTTTAAAAAAAATAACATATTCTAAATGTAGGACCTCAATGTATACCAGGAAAATGAGTATAATGATAATATTACTAGAAAGTTTAAATATTTTGACCATACCATGAGAAGACAGTATAAGTTAATGCTGGATGGGGGCTGGGAAGCGCAAACAAAATATTGCGCCCTCCCCACTTCGCTAGCACTAGCTCCGCCACTGACCCAGGGCCACCATCAAAAATCCTAAGAACTAGTACGAAGGTAACAGCCTGTGCCCCCAATCTGATGTACACCAATTTCCCCCATCTCCCATAGATGGTAAAATTAGAATTTCTAAAAAAGGCTTTGGGTTTAGGGTTTGTTCACAGTAGTAGGTTGTTTAATTTAATATAATGTTCATTTTAATGCACTAGAAGTGTTCTATTTCATTGTCGACTCCTAGTGCCCCCATAGCAATAATTGAATGTGGTATCCATATTTAATGTATTCCTAATTAAATAGTTTGTTAGATCAGTTGATATCAGTTGATATCTCACCAAAAAATAACCTATTATTTGGTTTAATGATATATATATATATATATATATAAAATAATATAATAAATATATATAATAATAATCTCTGTCCATGAGAACCTGCCTATCTGAGATCATTTTCAATAACATCGTTTTACACAATTTTATGGATAAAGACTATTAAACCATTGAATTCAAAGACAATTCATATCTTTCACAATAGTTCCTGTAACAAAATAGAAGTGGCTCAGGGTAAATCACACCGGAGGCGGATCAAAAAGGTTCCAAGTACAGTTGCTTGTAAAACTCACTGGGAATGTTATTGAGTACTCGCTTTGGCATGTTTACTTCTCAACACAGGACTGGGTCCTCCATTCGCCAGATACTATGGGAAAACAGAAAAAATATATAGTGTAGTAATTTAATATTCTTTTTTTTTACATCTTTCCCGACTCTCCGTGACCGTAACACACCAGCACATCTTTATGTCCATGGTCATGCTGATCCACTTGTATTGATGGCAGAGATGTTGTAGTGCATTGCCAGTATCTTCTCCAGTGGGCCACAGTATACAGCTCCTGATATTCCTAGGTGGTCTCCAATCCAAGTACTGACCAAACCCAGCCCTGCTCAGCTTCAGGGTGGTGTAACCTCTTGGTTCCCTGACTTCAAAACAAGCTCAGGTTGCATGGGTGAAAGCACCAAACCACCAGTGAACCATAGTCATTTGTTTAAATCCAGTAAAAAATAAAAAGAGGGTTTACACTGACATTTGTTGTCATCTTAGAAAGAGGTGTAGTTGAGGCATGGATGTGATAACCCTCTTGCCCAAATAGTCTCTGCATGATGTCAAATATGGGGAAGATATACTTCCCCTAAGGACCATGTAGTGAAAGAGGCATAAGATGAAGCAGTGACAGTAAAGTGAAACACGTAAACCCCCTGTTTGGAATCCTGCTGGCTGATCTCTTGGTAAAGCTTCCAGTGAAATTATTGTCAACCATCTTCCACAACACTGACATTCAGGGAAAGATACCTTCCCCAAAGTGGAAGTATAAAATCCTGCAGAGACTATTTGGGAAAGTAGGCTACCATATCCATGCCTCATCTAAATCTCTTTCTAGGAGAAGAGAGTGTAAATTTTATTTTTAATCTTTTACTGTATTGAAATTCCTACACGAAATTCGAAGTTTGCACTTTCCTTCTTTTTTCTTTTTAACTATTTATCAATTCCATCAGTACACGAGTAGTGAGGCCACATCAGTACACCTCCATCTTTGTGACACAAAGCTATTATATTTTAAATTAGATGGTCCGGGGTATCAGGGGTAATACATTGCTATTACCCCCTTATATTCTACCTCCCTATGTACTATCATTGGTTAAAATGGAGGATGCTGAGCAGATATACAACATTTAACCAATTGGAAAACTTTCTTTGTGGTATATAATGCTCTATCAAGCTCCTCCTATAGTTGAAATGATCAGGTGACAATGCTTGAATTCTCATGGTTTAGATGCAACCCAGGCTAAGCCCACCCTTGTTGGGGGAATTAGGATAAGTTAATTCATAAGAAACCATGTTAATGAATCAACTCTGACAGTGCATCAAAGGAAATTGTGAATGCCTAAGTTATGTTTCAAATAAAAAATAGGTTATGCTCTGTTCTCATTTGAAATATTAGATTGTCTCCACAGGGGTGAGCCTAAGAGGGTGTTTGGAGTACACTAGCTTCAGTAACTTTGCCTGTTATAATTGTAATTAACCCCATAAAACTGATCTGTGATTATATAATTGGTCTGTAGAATGGTAGTAAAGTCGTTAACTATAGACCACCTCCATTGTCTCTGCCAACACACCCTTCCTAGGCAGGAAGCTTCTTGTTCCAAACAGCCTGTGGATATTGAGGGAATTGGGCTGCATTGACTTCTGTGATTCTCCACCATTGTAGTTTTTTTTAAATAATATTTATTCATATTTTCAATATAAATGTACATACATAACATCAAACAATCATGTTTTTACAAATATGAACAACCAATTATCAAGTATTTAAATACCATTAATTACAATGGAAGTTAACAACTTATATTTATATAAAACAACAGAGTATTACTTACTTTCCACATTTGTATTGATATCTCCATTCCAGAAACATAATTTAGATGATATTAGTAAGCTGTTTGGGTTTAAATACTCAAAACCTATTTACAGTACTCTATTTCAATTATTTCTATCTCACCCCACTGCTGGATTATTTTCCGTTTCCAAAACCATTTAACTGAAAGCCCTCACTTGAATATTTCATATCTTAAGTGATAATATGACAGATTACAATTTCTAGAGTATTTCCAATCTTAATTTTTGGAATTTGTCATGCAATTAGGATATAACAAAAATATTACAATGTATAGAATAATATATTTTATTGAGTTTAATCATCAATTTAAGTATACGCTTTATGCAGAACAGCATTGTTGAAACAATAATAAAACCAAGAATAAACAGATTTATCTATACTTGTGAAAAAAATCTATTTTTAGATAGTACACAATATAAAATCAGTGAGAGGTTCCTCAAAATTATTTTAAACTAGCGAATTGCCCGTCAAAAAATGACGGCAATGGAATTGTAAGGTAGCTAATGTTGTTTTGTGTGTCCTACTGAAATATGTAATTTAAAATAATAAATGAATATACTTTACCTATTTTGAAGCATTGTGTTGAAGAGCTGGCAATCTGTTTTGATGTTGCTGCAGCATTAGTGGTGTGGAGCTGCTGTGTAAGCGTGATGAACGTGTGCAGTGTAATACTGTGCGTTCGCGAGCCGTAACCGTTAACGTAGTTGTGTACTTCCACATTGGAGTAAAATGGCGGGTAATGTGTGTTATGCGTCTTAGCGGATTATCCGTAGGTCTTTTGTGGTGTTTTGCAAGTTTCTTGTGGTGTTTTCTGTGGTTAGAGCGCTGTAGCCTCGTTTTCGTTTTGTTGGCCGCCATTTTTTCTGTCGCTTAGAGAATTTTTTAGTGTGTAAACTCTTTTATTTTGATGTAAATGAAGGTGTAAGTTGTTTTTTTGAGGTCCTGGATTCTCCCTCTTGCTGCAGGTAAGCTTTTTATGTATGTGCTGTGTGTATGTATTGTGTTTTACATTTTGTAATGTTCGCGAGTTGCGGACGATTTTTTCTGTTGCTTAGAGAATTTTGTAGTGTGTAAACTCTTTTATTTTTAGTTAAGTTAAGGTGTAAGTTGTTTTTCTGAGGTCCTGGATGCTCTCTTGCTGTCGGTAAGCTTTTTATGTATGTGCTGTGTGTATTTATTGTGTTGATTTTTTTGCGAGGTCGTAATCAGTGTTAACATGTCTCGTATGTTGTTTGTGAGGGTCGTTGGTGTGACGTGTTGTTTGCGTTATATAAGTAAATTTTGGGAGGGTCGCAGTTGCTGGCAAGGAGCGCCTTCGGTAAGATGTCATACAGCACATATGGTAAGGTATTATAATGCACATAGTAATATCCCATACTGTACAGAAATTAGGTTCAAACACAGTGCTTATAGTAAGAATATATACAGTGCATTAACTAACATCATTAGTGTATATAGTACAGACAGAACATATGGTAAACACATCTATGGGGCATATTGCAGCATGATATGGAGGTCACTATTTATGTTATATAAAATACTTTTAAAAAGATCATGTGCAGAACATATGGTAAGTTCAGATACATAGAATCCTATAAGCACACATGGTAAGATCAGAGGCAGAGTATATAACTGAATCCTATAGGTGCAGGTATTTCCATGTTATACAATCATATAGTAAGATCCATTCCAACCTATATGATAACATTCTAATATTAATAGGTTATTTCACATGCAATATGTGCAGACCTCTATATCTCCATATATATCACCCCAGATGCCTATAGGAGACCCCATCTACTACTACCTGACCCTCAGCATGTAGAGCATTAACCCCTGCAGGCCCAGAACAGGCCCACATAGCAGTGCAGGGGTTAACCCTCTCAGTGCCATTGCCCATGCATTGCTGGGCACACTCACCAGTAGAGTCTGCCCATGGAATCTCCGTGCGGTGTGGCTGCTGCATGCTGCAGGATCAGTGTCCTAACACCCCCCGGGGCACAGCATCCACACAGGCTCACTGGCACAGCCTCCTCTTCAGGCATAGTCCCACCACAGCAGTGTCCTACAGGAGACGTGAGGGCCGTGGCTCCATGCCAGCAACTGAGGCCCTGAATCTGTAACCACAGACTATAAATCTAGTGGCTCCTGGGGGTTATGGTTGTAATATTAGGGAATTATAGGTTCATTATCTTGTGGTGTGCTGTGTATTGGATGTGTTAATAGGAGCATGTGTGCTTGTGTCAGTGTGTGCTTGTGTCAGTTTAACCCCTGCAGGCCCAGAACAGGCCCACATAGCAGTGCAGGGGTTAACCCTCTCAGTGCCATTGCCCATGCATTGCTGGGCACACTCACCAGTAGAGTCTGCCCATGGAATCTCCGTGTGGCTGCTGCATGATCAGTGTCCTAACACCCCCCGGGGCACAGCTTTCACACGGGCTCACTGGCACAGCCTCCTCTTCACTCACAGTCCCACCACAGCAGTGTACTACAGGAGACGCGAGGGCCGTGGCTCCATGCCAGCAACTGTTGCTTTGTGAGCATACGGGCCGTTGCTCACACTTGCGAGCCCGCAAGCGTGAGCAACGACCCGTACGCTCACAACTATATATGTGATGATTGGATGACAATCAATTTTATAACATTCTTTGTTCTGTTAGATCAATATAGAAATCAATAAGAAGTGTATATCAGATGTCTATTCCATAGAATGCATTTGGTATTAATATTCAGTGATATAGCATGTTATTCTACGAAAACAGTAAATAGCAAAATCAGGTATAAAACCTACAGCCAAAGTATAAAGATATGCTGATTTAATAAAAACTACTTAGGTAATAGAATCTTTATATAGGTATTGGATTATGCCATAAAATATTTTATAACAGAATTGATTAAACTTAATTTATCAAAGCAATCAGTCTATGTGTGATAGAATGGACCCAAGTCGAAACAAATGATAGATTGGGACTCATGTCCAGAAAAATGACCCCCAATACCTTATTTTAGGTTGTACCCAACCTATCAATTGTAGCAGAAAGATTGTATCTGGACTATTTCAATTCTATTATAAAATGAAATAGAGGGACATGCCTATACTTTACCCAATATGAAGTTAGCAAGGCAACCCTTGTCTGGGTTGGACTGCTCCTTAATTATTTTAGACGTAATCCCTTTTGGTTTTCTTTTTAGGAAGATTTTAGAGTAAAGGCAAAAGAGCAGAAGTTTATGCCAGAGAGCGACAGACAGAAAAAGCCCCAAGCTTCCCTTTGTCCTAATAGATACATTATTTGCTTTTCACCCACTCCCAATCACAGGGCTCATTTCCACCAATTGCAGTAGCCTCCCACCATATTTGTATGTAAATGCATAATTTAGATATGACAATAAAATGGTGTGTAGTGGTTAATTAATGTACACAAGAGGACAAACATGCTCCATGTCCAAACTATGAGTTATACTTTGAGACAAATTAATTTATTTTTTTCATATATTTATATTTGAATACGCCTTTGTGTCGCTATCTACACCTATTTTGATAACACTCAGTGAATTTAATAAATAGTAACCTCGGATACATGTATTACCGTCATAAGACTATCTTAATCATACTCAAGTTTGCTGAGCCTCCTGAAATTATTTGGTGTTGGCCCGGGTCCCGCTTGAGGGAACTATCAGTAGCTCAAATCATATTTTGTGTAAAAGGGGAGTGAGAATGAGCACACAATAAGTATATATGTACTTACAGTGGTAACAAAAAAAACAACAAATAATCAAATAAAGTAGACAATATATATAGAATCATTTTATCTACAAATGTCACAACAAATTCTAAAAATCTGTAACACACAAAAGTTCACAACATTTTCGGATATTTTCAGAGCTCCACCACATATGATCAAAGGTACCCTGTTTATCAAATCCTCTCCAACAGGTACCAGAGTTGACAGAGTTTAATTTAGCTAAAGAGACTTGAGTTAAATACCACCTTTGGATAGTTTTAAAATAAAGATCTCTATAACAATGCTATTGTGAAGAAAGAGCCTTCTGTTTGTTCCTTGGTGCTTGTCATGGACCCCTTTTCCTGTTCTTGGATCTTAGTCCATTGAGCCCTCATAAAGGACAGACTGCTTGGCTCCAGCCACTGATTACGTGCATAAACAACTCCATTGTACTGTAATCTGTGTTGTCCCATTGTTTGCCAGTTAAAGTTAATGCACTCTGAGGTCTGGACCACTAGACATGGAGACAGCATTATGTGTATTTGGAGGTTGCCCTATTGTTCACAGATGCCAGACAAGCTGCCAGGGGCCAGGTTATTAGACCCCATGTGGTCAATCTCCTGTGTTTGTCTGCCTCTCCCTGTCATTGTTGTGTGGTATACAGGTGGCCCTGGGAAGTAATAGCCCCTACCCCTGGATCGTCACAACTTGTTGAAGTGGTGGCATCTTGGAGCTGTAACCAGCAGCTGAAGGATGGCATATGGTGACCTATGCAAGATTGAAGTCCATTTTTTTCTGTGACTTGGCGGGGATGAAGAAACCTATCAGCAATTTATCCAGACCTACAAGCGCAAGGAAGACTGTTACTGGTTTGAGGACATGTTTGCCCACCTGGGTACCTGCAGGTTGGAGGTGATCCAGGAGAAAAGGAGTCTGATCACCATTATGAGGAAGTGGCAATGGCAACGGCTTGCTACAGAATGCAATCGAGGAACAGCTCTTCTGAATCAGCAGATGACTTCCCTGGGGCTTCAGCAGGGTGAGGAGCTAGCCCTCCTACTACAGGCTCAGACTGGTGGAATGGCTCCCTGATGTTTTGCAGGGAGATCCAAAGTGTGGCCTTGGAACAGCAGACCTCTGAAAAATCCTTCTGGCATGATGCCAAAAGAACATGTAAATAGACCCAGGGACAGAAGAAGAAAGGTTGGCCAAATTTGGAGTATATACTGGCCCAAGTACTTGGAGCTAGCCCATGCTTCCCCAGCTGAGCTAGCAGAGGATACACTCCCAGAGGAAATGGACTGCTGGCTAAACTTCTATAAGGTGGAAGAAGGAGACCAGAAGATACCTGGAGATCTGTTCGCTACAGAACAGGCAATATTAGAGGGACTGCTGGGATCTCACCGGGATAGGGAGGCCAAGAGAACAGTCCAGACCCTGGTAGATGCAATACTGTGATGCAGTGTTAAGCAGCACCAGTCGCTGGGAGATGGCCAACAACTAGAGGAGTTCCAGCTGCTAACCAAGGACCGGAGCTGGAGACTGAATAATTAACAGAGGAGGGTGCAAGCCATGGACTCTTACCTGTCCTGAACCACAGACCGCTGATGTCCAGGCATTCAGGAAACAGATGGAGATGCCAAGGCTGACAGTCATGGAGAGTGTGATGCCAGATCAGGGCATGAGGCTATCAGGAGAGGGTGGATCAGCTTGGATCAGGTGGATCCAGATAAGTGTGGGAGTTCAGGTGAGGGCACTGGCCCTGAGACCCTGAGGAAGGAGCAAGTTGAGGCTCCACTCCCAAGCCCTGGGATCGCTTCAGTCTAGGCAACCCCAGAGTTAAAGGATATGTGCAAGCAGCACACGGTACCAGAGGACCTGACTGATAGTGTTAAACCTGTTCAGATTCTGAAGAGAGGTGGTGGTGTGTGAAGGTCTAGAGGCAAAAGAAAAAAGGTAAATAGAAATGGGAAAATTACAGTTGGAGAGTCAATCTGATGAATTGATATTATCTGGCCAATTGTCTTTGATTGTGTCTCTGCAGAAATGGCTGCTCAGTCCTGGTGGTAAATGCAACTGAGGAAAAAAAAAACATTAGGCTAATGTTACAAAAATGTAAACTGATGAACCCTGGGTGGATCCATGATACATTGGCGGACGCTGTGTGTATGTGATGGGTGTATACACTTCTGGAGAGCGATGGTTACATATCCTAAGCATTATATATCTTGGCCTGTAAGGTTGAAGGAGCATGATGTAAATTTAAAAAAGGACCAAAGCTTCCTGACCTCTCCCTATTTCCTCCTCCACAGCTACCTCTACTAATAGATAACACATATACACAGCTCCAGTAATGTAACTAAGACAAAATGGATAATTCTATTCATAAACAGAGTCTTCAAATGTCTGATTTCCTCTAGAAATATTGTGGTTGTCCATGACTTACACAGCTACTAATGATGTTAGTTACATACTTCCCAAACAAGTGCCTTTATCTAGAACTACAGTAACCCTTTAAAAAACATTGCTCTGATTTTGATTGAAATTTTCTATTTTCTACTTTTTATACCATGACTGCCATTTTGCTTTAAAACATATTAATTTAAAAAACAAATGCTGCTTTATCACTTACAGGTAACGGAGATAATGGACACTGAGATATTACATTCAGGCAACTTCAGAAGGAAAGTTCTTTTGATGACCAAACTGGAGAATCTCCAAAGCCTTCAGTCAAAATGACCTCAGCAAATTCACAGTACAATTCTCATTAGAAATGTTAAAATAAGATAGTATGAAAATTAACACATCAAAGAGACGCAATGATGAGAAATGTTATTACGGAAAAAAAGTCAACTAGAAAGTTTTAGTAAAAAGCTTTAATGAAGAAATTATCTAAATCTACAGTACAATTGTCTGATTAATGATTTATTAAAGGAACATGGAACACAATTATTTTTTTCATGCATTTAAAAGGCAGCTTTAAAGTTATTTTTTGTATGGAAAAATATTAAGTTAAACCTGTTTAAGCTTAATTTAAACTATTAGGAAGTGCAGAGGGTATACATAAGTCTGTAGATGTCAAGTATGGCTTCCATATGTAACCAAGAAAAAACTGCTTTCAGTATCCCTTTAATTCTGTTTACATTGAACGGAATTTAACATCTTCTATTCTTTTAATAAACATTTTAGTGAAGTATATGGCATATGTTGGCCTTACTTGCTTTATTTTGCCAATCATATTGCACAGTTTAGGGGCTGCCAGTCCCACCCATCCAGATTATATTTGATTGGTATAACCCTCCATCTTGTGTAGCTGGAGATTGCAGTAGAATATGCACAGATGACATCACTGTTGGGGGGGAAACCCCCACATATCTGGGCAGAGTCCACTTGCACAATGGGGAGCCTCTCCTCAATTAGTTGTTAGTGTGATTCATACCGCTAACAAGGAAAACAATACTTTATAAAAAAAATAGTGTAATACATATTATTATACAGCACAAAAATGTGTCTATTAATATAAACTAATCGTGAGGACTTGTGGCATGGCCCCTATTCAATTTAGCAATTGTAAGGTACTGGAGCCCGTAAACTAATTGGCTAGTCAATTGGCTTCTTTTAGAGAGCCACAAATGGTTTACAGGCTGAAAATCCCTGCGGTTGACAAAATCGTAACTTATCGCCCATCAAAGCCTTTGATCTTTTAAGCCCGTAAATGTTACAATCACTAAAATCGCAAATTGCTATTTAATTGCTACAATTCCTCAAGCACGCAATATTTTCACACCTGTAAATGGCAAATGTAGAAGAAAATCCTATGGGTACCAGATAGGACTCGCAAGGGGATTAAACACCTGATCATAGCACTGTAAATGCAAATAAAAAATCAATACTGCCCTTTAAAAGAAGGGGAAAGCGATGAAAGACATTATAATTAGTTGCACAACAGTATCAAGCTCTCAAATCTGCAATATAAAAAAATATTTTTTTATGTTTCATTTCGGTATCAATCTCGGGAATCAATGAGTTAATACATATCAGGCGACCCTCATGGACTAGAACATTTCCTTCAGTAATTTTTTATATTTTGTGCATTGCCAGAATGCGAGTCTGATCTCATCTGGGACCTCTAGACGCTAATTGATTGACGTGTAACCTCCATGTTTTAGATGGAGATGTCATTTACTATTGGCTGTTTCTAAATTGGTAGTTACGGCTTTGCTTAATTGATCATGATCACGCTCTGAATTTCTACTCATGATTGCATGGTTTACGGTAAATTGCGGGCTTGTTCAATTGAATCACTCTTTAATTGAAGCAAATCTTTGTACAACCTAATCTGTATAACGTAATCTGTGGGCTTGCAATTGAATAGGGGCCTAAGTAGTGATGTCGCGAACATCAAATTTTCGGTTTGCGAACATCGGACGCGAACTTCAATCAAATGTTCGCGAACGGGCGAACCCAGTGAACCGCCATAGACTTCAATGGGCAGGCGAATTTTAAAACCCACAGGGACTCTTTCTGGCCACAATAGTGGTGGGAAAGTTGTTTCAAGGGGACTAACACCTAGACTGTGGCATGCCGGAGGGGGATCCATGGCAAAACACCAACGGAAAATTAGATAGTTGATGCAGAGTCTGGTTTTAAGCCATAAAGGGCATAAATCACCTAACATTCCTAAATTGTTTGGAATAACATGCTTTAAAACATCAGGTATGATGTTGTATCGATCAGGTAGTGTAAGGGTTACACCCGCTTCACAGTAACAGACCAATCTCCCCGTTTAATGCACCGCAAACAACCTCAAACAGTCCCTTTGCACAACCGCAAAGCTTGGTATCCAACCTTGTGCAAATGGGGAATTTGCACAAGGTTGGATACCAAGCTAGCCATGTACCGTTCCTTGTCCTCACTGATGTCATTGAAGGTCTCTTCCTCCACCCAGCCACCAAGGGTCCCCGAAAGGTGACAACAAGCCCCCTGGGACGCCTGCTGTGTTTGGTCTTCCACCTCCTCAAAGCCACCTTCCTCCTCTGACTCCTCTTCTTCAGACTCCTCTCTCTGCGTTGCCTCTGTCTGCGTTATTATAAGGTGTGTACTGTTAAGTAGTACTATTCCTATCGGTTTAATCCCTATTACGTCCACTATTAGGGGACATGTATATGGCATTGATTTTTGGAACAGGGAGATGGAAAAAGATGCTTGGTCGGACTTCCTACTTCCAATTTGGGGCACTGCACGTGCAATGTAATGTGCCACCAGATAGGAGTGGTGTATTAAGTTACACTAATCTGGGACACGGGGGCTTGGCTATCAGAATTGCCTCAGAGCCTTAAAAATTTGCCAAACCCCCTAATCAGACACTCACTATCATACTGGAAATGGGCCAAGAAACACACGGGTTTGTTCCCTGGATCCACCCAAATGACCCCAATTCTTGACCACCCTCAGGCTCCGAAACACATGAGCACAACATCACAACACTGGTGGAGGTCAAGGAAACTAGATAGACTGGGAGACTGGTTAGTAAAGGGCCAGATGCTCACCTATGAGGAACTGAGGGACAAGCATGAGCTACCGCTGTCAGAACATTACAATTACTGTAGAGCTTTTCACACACTCCCTGTCCCAGAAACAGGGGACACCGGTCTTAAATTGGTTCTCCAAAATTTGTAACGATAAACCTCTATCATGGGGCATCATTGGGTCGCTTTACAAGATTTCTTTCTTACTCTCCGATCTTCCTGAACAGTCTGACCCCGATCCATTCTCTCTTTCTTTCAGTGCAAATTCACTCTGGTTTAAGGCCTACTTCATCTGTGAGACACTCAGAACTGCATTCAGAACACCTCAGCAGTGCAAATTCACTCTGGTTTAAGGCCTACTTCATCTGTGAGACACTCAGAACTGCATTCAGAACACCTCAGCAGTGCAAATTCACTCTGGTTTAAGGCCTACTTCATCTGTGAGACACTCAGAATTGCATTCAGAACACCTCAGCAGTGCAAATTCACTCTGGTTTAAGGCCTACTTCATCTGTGAGACACTCAGAACTGCATTCAGAACACCTCAGCAGGTATGGAGAAGACTATGGAAACTGTGCCATCCCTGGAGCCAATATGTTTATTAATATCACTACTGTATGCATGTTATTATATCTTGGCAGATAGAAATAATTCTGATGTTTTGTTTTCAATTTTTAACTGTTTCCTATATCCTGTTTTGCCATCCCCATCTTCCCCCATCCCTTCCCCATTTATGGCTGGCATAATTACCTCAAATCTCCTCCCCTCTCCTCACATACCTTCATTCTAATGTCTCTCTCCCATTTCTTTCTTACTCTCTTATCTTCCTGAACAGTCTGACCCCGATCCATTCTCTCTTTCTTTCAGTGCAAATTCACTCTGGTTTAAGGCCTACTTCATCTGTGAGACACTCAGAATTGCCCTCCCTCCTCCTCACCCACCCCAACTCAGATTAAATTTATAGAGCCATAGAAAACACCTGACTTCCTACTTGCAGATATATCATCTCAACACTAGGGGTCAGCCAACATACTAGTCTTTCACCTCAGATCCCTCCCCTCTCCCTCTAAAATAAAACTCTTTCTATCTTTCACTTGCTTCCTGGCCCTTGCTTTTCCTTATTTGTTACTCTTCCCCAGTTCTCTGCCCTTTAATTCCCTTTAGATTGTAAGTAGCGAGTTTCCAGTCTTGTAGGGTGCTTTGGGATAAAGCACTTTCTGCTAAGATTCTAAGCTCAAAACAGGGCTCTTCAACTTTTGAATTTTGTTAAACGTGTATTTCCCTTGTTCTTATCCCCTGTACAGCGCTACGGAATATGTTGGCGCGATACAAATAAAAGATAATAATAATAATAATACAAATATTAAACATTTGTTACTGGTTGAAGCGACACTGGGGGAAGGACCGGAGTGGGGGAGCCCTGGAGACCCTTCAGAAGCAACCGGCGGCAAAATCATCCCAGGAAAGGAGAGGTCGCTTACTGAAGCCTGCCCTAGGGTAACCCAAGGGTGATTGCCCGGGTTAGATATTGTAAATAATAAGCTAATACTGCTGGAGGGATGATAGCTAATAGGACTTTGGTGTTTCCTGCAGATATACTCTTTACTATTGTCTGTTTTATCTTGTTTTAGGTATCTCTTAAATTGCAATCACAGTAAAAAATAAGAAAAATTATTAACCTAAAAAGTAAAAATAAGAAGGAATAGCCAGCTAACTTTCACAAAATGTATTTATTGTAAATATGTATTTTTGCACAACTGTTATGCAAGATTGTTCAAAAATGCTTTATTTTTCATTACATGCTGTACGCCTTCTGACAAAAAAAGAATTTAAATGCAAAAATTAGGTATTGTTGCAGCGACCAGAAAAATTGATGTTAGTTTGCCAGGCAGAAAGTGCCCTAAAACATTGCGTCTTGAACCCTAGTTGGTGGCGGATAAGTCACGCAAGTCATCCGGCATTCAGGGATAAAATACAGCAGTGTGTGGACCATTATTAGCTCAAGGCAGCTCATCTATCAGGCCTCTTTTAATCGAATGTATCGCCCACTGTCAGTCCCTTCGGGATCCATTCCTCATTCATCTTAATAAAGGTGAGGTAATTTAGACTTTTTTGACCTAGGCGACTTCTCTTATCAGTGACAAAACCTCCTGCTGCACTGAAGGTCCTTTCTGACAGGACCCTTGAAGCGGGGCAGGACAGAAGTTCTATGGCAAATTGGGATAGCTCAGGCCACAGGGCAAGCGTGCACACCCAGTAGTCAAGGGGTTCATCGCTCCTCATAGTGTCGATATCTGTAGTTATGGCGAGGTAGTCTGTTACCTGATGGTCGAGTCGTTCTCTGAGGGTGGACCCCGAAGGGCTGTGGCGATGCATAGGACTTAAAAAGCTCTGCATGTCCTCCATCAACAACACGTCTGTAAAGCATCCTCTCCTTGCCAGCGTGGTCGTGGGAGGAGGAGAATTATGTTCACCTCTTCCGCTGTTAGATTGCCGTTGTGCTGTGACATCACTTTTAAACTCTGTGTAAAGCATACTTTTTAATTTATTTTGGTAGTGCTGCATCCTTTCCGACTTGTGGTAATTCGGTAACATTTCAGGCACTTTCTGCTTATACCGGGGGTCTAGTAGCGTGGACACCCAGTACAGGTTGTTCTCCTTCATCCGTTTTATATGAGGGTCCCTCAATAGGCACGACAGCATGAAAGACCCCATTTGCACAAGGTTGGATGCCGAGCTAGTCATGTCCCGTTCCTCATCCTCAGTGATCTCACTGAAGGTATGTTCTTCCCCCCAGCCACGTACAACACCACGGGTACCAGATAGGTGACAACGAGGACACTGGGATGCCTGTTGTAGTTGGTCTTCCTCCTCCTCCTCAAAGCCACATTCCTCATCTGACTCCTCTTCCTCAGACTCCTCTTCCAGCGTTGCTGCAGGTCCAGCAAGCGATGCTGATAAGGCTATTTCTGGTGTTGATGGTGACCACAACTCTTCCACCTCCTGTTCACGCTCATCTACGGCCTGATCCAGCACTCTTCGCAGGGCATGCTCCAGGAAGAAAACAAATGGTATGATGTCGCTGATGATGCCCTGGGTGAGACTGACCAGGTTTGTCACCTCCTCAAAAGGACGCATAAGCCTACAGGCACTGCGCATGAGCGTCCAGTAATGTGGCAAAAAAAAACCCGCCCCGCAGAGGCTGTCCTAGAACCCCGGTCATACAAATACTCGTTAACGGCTTTTTCTTGTTGGAGCAGGCGGTCGAACATCAGAAGTGTTGAATTCCAACGTGTCGGGCTGTCTAAAATCAAGCGCCTCGCTGGCATGTTGTTTCGCCGCTGGATATCTGTAAAGTGCGCCATGGTCGTGTAGGAACGCCTGAAATGGCCACACACCTTTCTGGCCTGCTTCAGAACGTCCTGTAAGCCTGGGTGCTTATGCACAAAGCGTTGTACAATCAGATTACACACATGTGCCATGCACGGCACATGTGTCAACTTGCCAAAATTCAATGCCGCCAACAAATTTCTTCCGTTGTCACAAACCACTTTGCAGATCTCCAGTTGGTGCGGAGTCAGCCACTGATCCACCTGTGCGTTCAGGGCAGACAGGAGTGCTGGTCCAGTGTGACTCTCTGCTTTCAGGGAAGTCAACCCCAAGAAGGCGTGACACTGCCGTATCCGGGATGTGGAATAGTACCTGTGGAGCTGGGGGGTGCGGTTGATGTGGAGAATGATATAGCAGCAGCAGAAGAGGACTCAGCCGAGGAGGTTATGGAAGAGGATGGAGTAGGAGGAGTAGAGGAGGTGGCAGCAGGCCTGCCTGCAAGTCGTGGCGGTGTCACCAACTCCTCTGCAAAGCCACATATTCCATGCTTGGCAGCCCTCACCAGGTTTACCCAATGCGCAGTGTAGGTGATATACCTGCTCTGACCATGCTTTGCAGACCAGGTATCAGTGGTCAGATGGATCCTTGCCACAACACTGTGTGCCAGAGATGCCATTACTTCCTTTTGCCCAATCGAGTACAGGTTGAGGATTGCCTTTTGTGCAAAGAAATTTCGGCCGGGTACCTTCCACTGCGGTGTCCCAATAGCTACAAATTTTTTGAACGCCTCAGACTCCACCAGCTTGTATGGTAAAAGCTGGCGGGCTAAGAGTTCAGACAAGCCAGCTGTCAGTTGCCGGGCAAGGGGATGACTTTGTGACATTGGCTTCTTACGCTCAAACATGTCCTTGACAGACACCTGACTGTGGGCAGATGAGCAGGGACTGCTCAGGGTGAGACACGGAGTGCCGGATGGTTGAGAGGGGGCAAGCAGGGCAGCAGTGGTTGACGTGGCTGAAAATGCTGGACCAGGAGGAGGATGGCGGCTTTGACTTTGTGTGCTGCTTGTACTCATGTGTTGATCCCATAGGCGTTTGTGATGTGACATCATGTGCCTTCGCAAAGAAGTTGTACCTAGGTAGGTGTTGGACTTCCCACGACTCAGTTTCTTTTCGCACAGGTTGCAAATGGCATCACTGTTGTCACAGGCAGACACACGAATAAATTGCCACACTGCTGAGCTCTGCAATGACGGCATTCTGGTGGTGGCAACAGCATGCGTTGACTGGCGTGCTGTCTGGCTGACCCCGGGTGCCGATGCATGCTGTCTGACTGTGCCACTAGCTACTTTCGACGACCTCCCGCTGCTTCCAACTTGTCTCCTCCTCCTCTCTGTCTCCCCATCTGAACTTTCCTCCTGTTCTTCTTCTCTTATAGCGGGCACCCACGTGATATCCAAGGAAGCATCGTCATCATCAACCGCTTCACTTGTATCTGACAACTCAACAAAGGAAGCAGCACCGGGTACAACATCATCATCATCATCAGACCGTACGTCCATGTGTGTAATGCTGCCTGACATATCCCTGTTATCTACATCCTCTAGCACTAATGTTTGTGCATCACTCATTTCTTCCAACGGATGTTTAAATAACTCTGCTGACGGATCAAGTGAAGCGGCTGTGGTGCTAGTGTTGGTGGTGGCGGCAGGCGGGCGAGTGGTAACTGGAGAGGTGCCCGAAGCTAAGCTGGAGGAGGATGGTGCGTCTAGGTTCCGAGCGGAAGCTGTAGAAGATTGGGTGTCCTGTGTTAGCCAGTCAACCATGTCCTCAAGTTCGGGCCTGCCTCTGCCTGTCATTTTTTTTTCGATTAGTGGTACTATGGGTGCAAGCTACTGTGACACCAGATATGAGTGTCACTGTGCACTGGCAAAAGTTGGCAGAGTAGGCGCTGTAGGCCTCACACACACGCCTATAGGCAGGCAACTGATATTCAATCGATTACAGTCAAAAAAGGGTTCTTTTATTTCACTGTACACTAGGTTGCACCAGATATGAGTGTCACTGTGCACTGGCAAAAGTTGGCAGAGTAGATGCAATAGGCCTCACACACACGCCTGTAGGCAGGCAACTGATATTCAATCGATTACAGTCAAAAAAGGGTTCTTAAATGTCACTGTACACTAGGTTGCACCAGATATGAGTGTCACTGTGCACTGTCAAAAGTTGGCAGAGTAGATGCAATAGGCCTCACACACACGCCTGTAGGCAGGCAATTGCTATTCAATCTATTACAGTGAAAAAATGGTTCTTAAATGTCACTGTACACTAGGTTGCACAAGATATGAGTGTCACTGTGCACTGGCAAAAGTTGGCAAAGTAGATGCAATAGGCCTCACACACACGCCTGTAGGCAGGCAATTGCTATTCAATCTATTACAGTCAAAAAAGTTTTGTTTTATTTCACTGAGCACAATAGAAGCTGTTAGGTGTTAGCCTGTCACACACACGCTGGCAGGCAGGCATATGCAATTAGATTACACAGAAAAAAATAATAAAATAAAATAAATGATGTTCTAGCCCTAAAAAGGGCTTTTTGGGTTGCTGTCCTTGCAGCAGATATCAGATGAGTCCTTCAGGTGTGTAGTGGAAGCTAAATACACAGCCTGGCTATCTATTTCCCTATTAAATCAGCAGTTGCTAGAATATATGTCCTCTCTCAACAAATGTAGCTTCAGAATGATTCTAAAATGGAGGCTGTCCTTCAGATGGAAGGCTCTGGAAGGGAGTGTATGCTGCTGATTGGCTGGAATGTGTCTGCTGACTGTAAGTTCAGGGTCAAAGTTTCCTCAATGATAAAGAATAGGGGGCGGACCGAAAAGCGCATGTGTTCGACGTTCGCTGCGAACACGAACATGCAAAAATTGCTGGCGAACTGTTCGGGACATCACTAGGCCTAAGTCTTCTGATGGAGCTTGAATTAGTAATTGTACCAATCCTACACCCTATGTTTAGGATGTGGTTCGATATCCCCTCACTCAGATGGTCTGATGAGACGTAGCATAATGGTCACACAAATCCTTGAAGGAGCTTTCTTAAATGCTTTCCTTTGCAATCTCTATCTATTTTCCCTAAGCAGGTAATGGACTTACCCCTGGACCTTCAGGGGGTTGATGACTTTTGCTGATGCCTCTTCTACCAGTGCCGATCAAGCTAACTCCTGGGCTTGTGTTTATATAGCAAAACTCAAAAAAACTCAAGTTGTTGCCCAACAAAACATATGCAGAAATCCCATCCATCACACAAGTCATTTTTGCTCTATAAAAGCACACCATGTATATGTGTTACAAAAGACCATAAACGTTTTACTAGACTTTGAAAGTTTTTAATCAATCAATTATTACTTTTGATCAAGTAAGCTCTCTCTCGCTACATTTCCCCCCAAAATGTCACCAATTCGTAAATTTATATACATTTAAATCACTCTTATTATTGCCACATATTCATATTAGCTACTCACAATCCAATTACGAGTCCGCCACCCCCCCATTATCACTACGTGCCAGACAATAATGCAAATTTAGTCTTCGAACTTCATTGGTTTTAACACAAATGTTAACAAATTTTGTGAGCACTAAATAATTAAAGTTACACGAAATCGATATGCTATTAGACCCGTAGCTCTAGCTCACAAATAAAGTCTAATCCACAACTGAAAAAAGTATCAAGTTTCTGTCAAAAATATTATGAGTACTAAACAGGACTCACTAGAGATTTTTGAAACACTTAGAGCTGTAGCAGCATTTAAACACACAATAATGTACTTTAGAAGCATGGGAAGGCATGGGAATACACTAGAATTAATCACAGAACTGTCTCAAACCCACAAATATGCAATTAAAAATATTATTTTTAACTGTTATTTCTGAGTAATATCGATCCAAAGACCCACGGTGGGTCAAAACATATCATGAAACCCACATGGACTAGAACAGATGATCTAATGCACACTGTATAGATTGCTAAAGTGCTTGATTGCGAATCCGATCAGCAAATATTACTTATTGCACTAATTAATTTGTAGCCTCCGATTGCAGATTATGTGTAACTTCCATGCTTTACTGATGTCATGATGATGGCCTCATTTACTTTTGGCTGTGTCTAAGAAGTAAATTACAGGCTTGCTTAAATATTATCAGATTATATGATCACACCCCTTGAAATCAGACTTAAAAATTGCGAGCTTGAGTTAATAGCATACATCTAAACATTTAGAGATAAAAACACCCGCAGCAAAAATGATGGGTTAGAAGCATTTGCGAGCAACTAATAGAATGGGGATCACAATCGGTAAACAATATAACACAAAGATACACTCCCAGCCACCACAAGGGCCGCTGCAGTTCATAAAACAAGCGAGAGGAAATGCAGTGAGATAGAGTTTACTTAATCAGAAGTATTAATTCATTGCTTAAAAAAATCTCAAAATCTAGTATAAGGTTTATGCACTATTTGGAACACATACTTAACACACAGTGTGTGGGGAGCTACTGTTCATTGAGGGAACCATGAATGCCAACATGTAATGTGACATACTGAAGCAGAGCATGATCCCCTCCCTTCGGAGACTGGGCCGCTGGACAGTATTCCAACATGATAACGACACAAACACACCTCCAAGATGACCACTACCTTGCTAAAGTAGCTGAAGGTAAAGTTGATGGACTGGCCAAGCATGTTTCCAGACCTAAACCCTATTGAGCATCTGTGGGGCATCCTCAAACGGAAGGTGGGGGAATGCAAGGTCTATAACATCCACCAGCTCTGCGATGTCATTTTGGAGGAGTGGAAGAGGACTCCAGTGACAACCTGTGAAGCTCTGGTGAACTCCATGTCCATGAGGGTTAAGGCAGTGCTGGAAAATAATGGTGGCCAGGAGGCTCTTGATTGGCACTGGCAAAAGAGGAACCGGCAACAGTCATCAAACCTACGAAGGTCCACTGGTGAGTTCATTACCTGCTTATGGAAAAGGGATTGAGTGGATTAATGATGAAGAATTTAGGAAAGCTTTAAGGAGATCCTGAATTGGAGAGGGGATGTAGGAAAGCCAAATCTGTGGAAGAAGGATTGCACGGAGAATTATACTGCTGGCAAAAGTTAAAAATTCTCCAAGGTTTTCAATCCCATCTGCTAGAATTGTCACAATCTCCAGCTCCATCTGGATGTTTGTCTCATGAACCTTGTGGTTGCTGGGACTGTATCATTGTGTTCCCAATGAATAGGGGACACTAAAAAATAGCAAAATTAAACTTAATCATGAATTACCAGGTTTGGCCACTAGGAGCAGTATGTTGTTCCCATGAAAGCTTTGTCCCATATATTATATACTGTAGATAGATAGATAGATAATAAGTAAGTATACATGATATATGCACATATATATGTATATATATATATATATATATATATATATATATCTACCGTATTTATCGGCATATAACACGCACCGGCGTATAACACGCACCTCATTTTAAGAAGGGAATTTCAGGGGGAAAAAAAATTCAAATGAAGAACTTTGAAGCAAAATCCTCAATTTCCCTTCTCATCCTCAACCCCCTCCTCATCCTCCCTCCTCAACCCCCTCCTCAAACCCCCCATCCTCAACCCCCTCCTCCACCCCCCATCCTCATCCTCCTTCCTCAACCCCCCTCCTCAACCTCAACCTCCCTCCTCATCCTCAACCCCCCTCCTCATACTCAACCCCCCCTCCTCATCCTCAACCCCCTCCTCAACCTCCCTCCTCATCCTCCCTCCTCAACCCCCCCTCAACCTTCCTCCTCAAACCCCCTCCTCACACCCCCAATCCTTATCCTCCGTCCTCAACCCCCCTATCCTCATCCCCCCTCCTCATCCTCAACCCCCCTCCTCATCCTCAACCCCCCTCCTCATCCTCAACCCCCTCCTCAACCTCCCTCCTCATTCTCCCTCCTCAACCCCCCCATCCTCAACCCCCTCCTCAACCTCCCTCCTCAACCCCCCTATCCTCAACCTCCCTCCTTAAACCCTCTCAACCCCCCTCCTCAACCCCCCATCCTCATCCTCCCTCCTCAACCCCCCTATCCTCAACCCCCTCCTCAACCTCAACCCCCCTATCCTCAACCCACCTCCTCAACCTCAACCCCCCTCCTCAACCTCCCTCCTCATTCTAAACCCCCCTACGCTTTCTAACACCCCCTCCACATTCTAAACCCCCCTCTCCTCAACCTAAACCCCCCTCCTCCTCAACCTAAACCCCCTCCTCCTCAACCTAAACCCCCCTCCTCCACCTAAACCCCCCTAAATACACCCCCCTCACTTACCTGCTTCTGCTTCCGTCTCCGCTCTGCTCCTTGACCCGGTGACGTCACATGTGCGCCAGCGCGCCACGTCATTAGCATATACCGGGTGACGCCCGGTATATGCTAATGACGTGGCGGTTTGGCTCACATGTGACGGCACCGGGTCAAGGAGCGGAGACCGGAGCAGAAGCAGGTAAGGGAGGGGGGTGTATTTAGGGGGGTTTAGGTTGAGGAGGAGGGGGGTTTAGGTTGAGGAGGGGGGGTTAGAATGCGGAGGGGGTTTAGTGTGAGGAGGGAGGTTGAGGATGAGGAGGGGGGGAGGGAGTATCGGCGTATAACACGCACCTATGATTTGCACCCTATTTTCAGGGAGAAAAAGTGCGTGTTATACGCCGATAAATACGGTATATATATATATATATATATATATATATATATATATATAAACATAATAAGTTGGCATATAAACATATAATATTATATATCACATATTATAATTGACAAACTGCGATTCATCGTCATGGTTTGGTACGAATAGCAGTTTGATATCAATCGGATCGCAAAGGCGATCAGATCACGCACGCGCAGACCCGCCTAAGGGGAGGGAAGAGACACAGAGGGAGAGGGAGGGGAAAGAGACACAGAGTGACGGGGGGGGGGGGGGGAAGAGACACAGAGGGAGAGGGGAGAAGAGACACAGAGGGGGGAATAGACACAGAGGAAGAGTGGGGGAAGAGACGCAGAGGGTGGGGGGGAGAGACACAGAGGGAGGGGGGAAAGAGACACAGAGTGGGGGAAAGAGACACAGGGGAAAGACATAGAA
Organism: Discoglossus pictus; assembly: GCA_027410445.1. Taxonomy (NCBI): domain Eukaryota; kingdom Metazoa; phylum Chordata; class Amphibia; order Anura; family Alytidae; genus Discoglossus; species Discoglossus pictus. The sequence continues at coordinate 16,315,819 of CM050174.1, read as the reverse complement.
GGAGAGGGGGGAAGAGACACCGAGGGGGGAAAGAGACACAGGGGTGGGGAAGAGACACATGGGGAGAGACACAAGGGAAAAGACGCAGGGGTGGGAGAGGGCGGGAAGAGACACAGGGGGGAAAGAGACACGGGGGGAGGAGATGGAAGAAAGAGATACAGGGGAGGGAGAGGAGGGGAGAAGAGACACAGGGGAGGGAGAGGAGGGGAGAAGATACGCAGGGGAGGGAAATGGGGGAGAGACACGAGGGAGGGGGGAACACACACAGGGGGAGGGGGAAAGGGGGGAAAGAGACACAGGTGAGGGGGGAACAGACACAGGGGAGGGAGAGGGGGGAAAGAGACACAGGAGAGGGGGGAACAGACACAGGGGAGGGAGAGGGGGGAAAGAGACACAGGGGTTCACTTTTTATTGCCGTCATTTTTGACGGGGAAGTCGCTAGTATCATATATATAATATAGAAATGCATATATATATATATATATATATATATATATATATATATATATAATTATATTGGGAGAGGCAGGGGCATTGAGTATTTAAACAAAGATATAAAAAAAAAAACTTTTTGAGGGGCACTGCAGCACTTGGCCACCCAGAACAGGGCCCCAGTGTATAGCACCGGCGGTAGATCCGCCCTGCTTCCTGGGCACCCCGAGCTTCCCGCCAGCTTAATAGCGGGCGAATGTAGTGCCACCTGCTTCCTGGCCTGGGAGCAAAGTTGAATTATCCCCCCCAGATTTTTTGGTTCAAGCCGTAACAGAAGACTAGGTTGCGACACAAATAATGTATATGTATACATATAAATAGCTGGTACATATCACATATATAGTTGTGAGCATGCGAGCCCGCTCAAGTTGTTGCTAACGCTTGCAGGCTCGCGTAGCGAGGGCCTCAGTTGCTGGCATGGAGCGCCGAAGGCGCTCCATGCCAGCAACTGCGGCCCTCATGAAGCCTCCCCCGAGCACACACAGGCCTGCCCGGGCTGGACAGGTGAGTGGAGCCTGATAGGGGTTCGCTGTGGTGTCTCTATACCCCCATGTTCAGAGGCCTGTCCCAGCCAGCTTACCGGCTGTGACTGCTCCCATTTCGGGGCTGCCGCTGTGTGTCGGCGAGTCAGACTCCCACAATGCAGCCGGAGAGCAGGCAGGCATGGAGGCCGCGCTCACCACCTCACTATAAGTTCCCCCTCGAGGGCCTCAGTTGCTGGCATGGAGCGCCCGGGCTGGACAGGTGAGTGGAGCCTGATAGGGGTTCATGTGGGTTGAGAGGGGACATGATAGGGCCTGGGACCACAGGAGTGTGCTCTATATAGGTGTGGGGAGAAAACTATATGTGTATATGTGTATATATATATATATATATATATATATACTGTGTGTTTTTTTAATATATATATATATATATTAAAAAAAACACACAGTATATATATATATATATATATATATATATATATATATATATAAAAAAACACACACAGTATATATATATATATATATATATATATATATAAAAACACACATATATAGTGTGTGTGTATATATATACTCTGTGTGTATATAGTGTGTGTATATAGTGTGTGTGTGTATATAGTGTGTGTGTGTGTGTATATAGTGTGTGTGTGTGTGTGTGTTTATAGTGTGTGTGTACAGATATACAGTCAGTGCATACACCTATATGTGCATGTATAACATATATTGCACAGTACATTACAGTCAGTCATTGTATATGTGCCTCATCTCCATCTTATTGTGTGTGTGTGTATATATATAATGTGTGTGTATATATAATGTGTGTGTGTGTATCACATATATAGTTGTGAGCATGCGAGCCCGCTCGAGCCATTGCTCACGCTTGCGGGCCGCTGAACAAAACGAAAACGAGGCTACAGCACTCTAAACACACAAAACACCCCAAGAAACACGCAAAACACCACAAAACACCTACGGATATTCCGCTACAGATGCATACCACACATTACCCGCCATTTTAGAACAATGCGGAAGTACACGAGTACGCTAACGGTTTGGTCTCGCGCACGCACACTATTACACTGCACACATTCACCACGCTTACACAGCAGCTCCACACCACTAATACTGCAGCATCATCAAAACAGATTGCCAGCTCTTCAACACAATGCTTCAAAATAGGTAAAGTATATTACTTTATTAATCTATTAGTTATTTTATTATTACACACCAAACAGCATTAGCTCACTTACAATTTCATTGGCGTCATTTTTTGACAGGCAATTCGCTAGTAACATATATAGTTGTGAGCAAGCGGGTTGTTGCTAACGCAGCAGGCTGGCGTAGCGAGCCTGCGACCATCGCATCCACAAAGACGAGCCGCGGGACTTACAAAAATAAACATTAAGACCTTGCAAAAATACGACCTTAGCGCCTGTTTTTGAAACACGCACACATGAAAATATTCAAAACACAATAAATACACAGAACAAACACATACAAAGCTTACCCACAACAAGGTGGGTCACCTAGGACCTCTGAAAGTTAAGTTACACCTTAATTTAAGTCGAAATACAAGAGTTTAGACACCCGAAAATCCCCTAAGCGAGAGAAAAAATGGGCGCCAAAAAAAACGAAAACGAGGCTTCAGGACCCTAAACACGCAAAACACCACCAAACACGAGGTCCAAGAACAAGGAAGCAAAATCAGGCGCTCAACGCGAGGCTCACAATGGGCGCCGAAGCATCTCGGAACACCAACAAAATTAATGTCTCAACCAAACACCATTACCTGCCTTACAATCTTATTGCCGTCATTTTTTGACGGGCAAGTCGCTAGTATATATATATTCTAGACAGTTATCTATATTAATTTTAATTATGTGAGAATAATCCATTTTTATTAATAGAATAGATTTGTGTGCCTTAACTCTCTTTTTGATTTTCCTGAATTTCCCTTCTGGATTCTATCTAAATAGAAAACATCTGAAATGTATGACCCCTTTTTACGCCCTTTTTTCTCCCCTATAAAATTATAAGTTCTGTAATGCGTTTGACACAAATCTTCAGGATAATGTCAGAGTTAATTTGCGTAGCATCCAATATGAATTTAACTATTAATTAAATTAGACAAATGACTAATGCCTCGGTGGATTCTGAGTGCCAAATAATTGTAATGTCCTAAATAACATGCTATGGTATTAAATTTAATTATACATGCAGAAAACATCTTGCTAGAGTTGGATTCACTATTATCTGTGTGCTATTTTTTATTACATCTAATTTAGTATTGTAGATTTAATCCGGAATTGCAGTCACGTACAACAAGAATACATTAATGCAGCATAGTGTAAAATTAAATTGGTTACTCAGTCAGAGGTAGCAAATTCTACTCGTTGTTGCATATGAAATAAACTTACCTAAAGTTCGAAACCTCTTTATTATATAAATAATCAATTTTTTTCCATAGGACTGAACTAAAATTGGAATTATCCATTCCCAGCCCCAAATCTGATACATAAATAAATAAAAATGTAACCAGAACATAACCTTTACTGAGGAGTGATGATGAAGAAACTGAAGAGGGGCCAAGGAATTATTCTTTAGAGGGGAATCGACGTCCATCAGGTAACTCCAACTCTGGTGTTTGATGTCTTTTTATCCCTTTCCAGAGGAATCACCAGCACTCGATTTAGCAAAGAACTTGTCTAATGTTGTCTCTTTCTGTCTATTTTTTTAATTTTGATACTTATATTGGATTGTTTGGATGAATTTAGGAGCAATTTGTTGCCTACAAAAAGTTGACTAATATTGGATTTGAGGAATATTGGGGTGGATGAATATAGAGGTTGTACTGTATTTAAAGGGATATGTAAGTGATCTGGATTATAAATGCATCGGATAGAGGAGAATTAGTAGTGTATGAAAAAAATTGTTTGCAAGAAAATATTCCAAAATAAACATTAATTAGCTTACCTTGAAGTTAGCAAAATGTCCTATGGTTTTTGGTATTTACATGTGATTGTGTACGCCCCTAGAAAATCCCAGCTAAATTAGCATAACATTCAAATTCATAATCAGGCTAATACATTGTATCATTCTTCACCTCAGTGGTTTGGGGCATGTGCTCAGTACAAGAACTGCAACAGTTACTTCCTGTGCTCTGTACCAGAAAGGTCAAAATATGTACCCTGCTGTATTTCCTGTGTGTACCCGGGCTATGTAAGCCTCCTGTGGGTGTGAACAGCTGGATTTGACTTTTGTGCAAATAACTTTGTAAGTAAACTGAACTTTTCTATATATCACATGTTTTCATACACTACTAATTCTCCTTCATCAAATGCATTCATAATCCAGCTCACTTACATATTCCTTTGAGTATATATGAGTTTTTCAAATAAAACATCTATTTACATATTTACAAGTGGTATTAGTTTGCTATATAGTTCACAAACATGAGCGGTCTTTCCAAAGTTGCAAAGGTGTCTTAAATGACCACTGAAATCAAAATGTCTCAGCACCATCATGTAGAGCAATTAAAAGCAAACAGAAAAGGTGTAAAAATATTTTAATTTTAAGCTCTTTTCCCTGTTTCATAGTTGCTGTGGTAGTTTATATTGCACTCAAACTGACCCTAAGTTGGAGTCTCTCCAGCACAAGATATATTATCTTATAGCGTGTTTGTTCAGGTCCTCAATGGACCACACATTTCCTGCTGTGGATATGTCTAGAGGGGAAAGTCCGCTGCTGCAAAGAACAATTCAGCATAGGAACCTGGAACAATGCAGCATAGGAACCTGGAACAATTCAGCATAGGAACCTGGAACAATTCAGCATAGGAACCTGGAACAATTCAACATAAGAACCTGGTAGAACTATGAACCAAGGTAAACTGGACATGGTCAAACAGGAGATGACAAGATTAAGAATTGATAGCCTTGGAATTGGTGAACTCAACTGGTCTAGAATGGGACATTTCATATCAGACAACCAACATATCTACTACTGTGGTCAAGAATCCTGCAGAAAAAATGGAGTAGTCCTCATATTCAATTGAAGGATGGCCAAAGCAGTGCTTGGTTACAACCTATTAAATGACAGAATGATTTCAATTCAAATTCAAGGTAAGCCATTTAACATCACAGTGATCCAAGTCTATGCTGAAGAGTCCAATTCTACAAGGATATGCAACACCTTCTAGATATAACACCAAGAAAATAAAGTTACCTTCATCACAGAATACCTGGAATAATTGGCAAGTGTTGCCTTGGAGTACAAAATGAAGCAGTTGAGATTAGTAGATAATTCTCTGGTCATAGTAAACACCCTCGTCCAACAGCCTCAGAGACGACTCTACACATGGACATCCCCAGATGGACAATATAGAAATAAGATTAACTATATACTTTGTAGCCAAAGATTGAGGAGCTGACTGCAGCTCTAATGATTAGCTTCTTTTTGCAAAGTTCAGAATTAAACTGAAGAAAAGAGGGAACATCATCACATCATGCAGATACAAAATAAATAATATTCCCTGTGATTATGTAGTGAATAGATTTAAGAATAGATTTAAGGTACTAGGCAGTGAAGGTAGAATGTCTGAAGAACTCTGTGACGTTGTGACGTTGTCCAGAAAAAAAATGAGCGATGTAATGATAGAAGATAAAAGAATGGCTAAATCAAGAGATCTCTTCAAAACAATTTGGAATCTCAAAAGAACCTTTCATGCCAAAATGGATGTAAAAAATATATACAAATATTAGGGATTTAACAGATGCACATCAGATAAAGAAGTGGTAGAAGGAATACATAGAAGATCTATAAAGGAATGATCATAACAGGATCGATATACCCAATAGTTTGTCCAATGAGCTGAAGCCAGACATACTGGAGAGTTAAGTGAGATGACTTGTTTAAAAGGCAGGAGTTGATGGAATCCCATCTGAGCTGTTAAAAAATCAGAGAACATAATGCTTTGAAAGTGTTGCTTGCATTACGCCAACAAATTTGAAAAACTCAACAAAGGTCAGTCTATATACCAATCCCAAAGAAAGGCAGTGCCAAAGGTTGCTTCAATTATCGAACAATTGCACTAATTTCACATGCCAGCAAGGTAATGGTTAAGATCCTACAAGGTTGACCTATATGAACCGAGAACTACCAGATGTGCAAGCCAGGTTTCGCAGAGTCACAAGAGATCAAATTGTCAATATTCCCTGGATCATAGAGAAAGCAAGAGATTTCCAGAAAAACATTTACCGCTGCTTCACAACAAGTTCTTAAAGAGATGGACGTACCAGACCATATCATATACCAGATCATCTCACCCATCTCCTGAAGAATCTGTATGTGGACCAAGAAGCCACGGTTAGAACCAAACATGGAACAAGCAAATGGTTCAAAAATGGGAAAGGAGGACAACAAGAATGTATATTGTCACCTTATTTGTTCAACTTATATGTGGAATTCATCATGCGTAAGGCAGGGCTGTAAGAAGCCGGAATCAATATTGCTGGGAGAAATATCAACAATCTGAGATGTCTTAAGATAAAGGTGGATCAAGAATATTGTTTTTTTTTATCTGCCTTCCTTCAATTAATATAATGTATTTTCCAAAATAAACCAAAAACTATACATTTGTAATGTATAAAACACCCTCTTTCTGACTTCAATTTATTCTCCATAATGTCTAAATTGATAGCATTTTGCTCTAGAAATATTGATAGCATATTATGTCTTTTCTAATGAGCAAATCCAAATGAAACCTTATTTTTTTGTTCTAAGTTTAATAATTTTATTTCCAAGTACTACTCCAGTGTGATCACGGGATAAGACTGAAATTGACAACACCCTCCATCCACCTCACTGGCCCAGAAGCAGTATGTTGCATCAAAGGATGCAACCATAGTTTTCAACAAATATAAACATCCCTCGCACACATGACTTCTATCTATGTATCAGGGATGCCTCCAGGGTCCTGATGAGGCATCGACATTTATATTTTATTTTTATTAAAACTAGCTGTATCACTTTTTCCTGCTTAATTATGATTTTAGTCTCACTCCAACTTCCCAAACCATATATTTATTTTTCATTGTGCAGTGGTCCTTTGAATGTGACACTCAAATCTCTAGAAATAGGTCAGAGGAATTTAGCAAAGCCTTCAATATAAATAACACTTTTAATTAAATTAGACCAATAATTCATGTTTCTGTAGAATTGCATTCTGAGTGCCTTACAATTATAATTTACTAAGAAATGTGCTATTAAATTTAATTACACAGGTAGGAATCATCTTGTTAGATTGTGATACACTGTCATCTACATGTCCACATTTTTTAATTGCTTCCAATTTTGTAATTTACAATGCTTTTAAATGACTACAGCAATCAGATATTGCAGTAATATACTAGGATACAGTAGAATCATGTATATTCAGAATGCTTTAAAAATTTAATCTAAAATTATTTTTATTTTAAATTGAAAAAAAAACACTCATCGAGAAGATTGATGTTCTCATTCATAACCATTTCTTTGCAGTATTGTTCTACTATAATCACTTGTCAATTATAATTTATTTTGTAACTTATGTGTGTAAATATGGAAGTAGTTATGGAATGGCCCCATTCAACATACTTTTCCATACATTAATATCATAAATGAGGAATGTCCTGTAGTGTTTGAGCCTGACCCCCTTCTTCTAAGACATGTCATGGGTTTATATACTAGCGTGTTTGCTCATCGGTAAAGGAATGGTTCCATAGGGATGGAAGAGTGTATGGGTTAAGAAGATAGATACGAGGATAGAGTATATGTTGCATGTTGTAATGGAGGAGTGGCCAAGAAGACAGAGAAGAAATAAAGCGGTAAAAAGAAAAAGTTGAGATGGCTAGAAAGAATAGGGTTGAGAGAATTGATAGACGAGGCAAGCCCGCGTTACAGAACTATCATATTAGACCATGCCGTGAGTTACGGGCTTCAGATGCAAACCTGTAAACCATTTGTCTCATGTTGGATGTGCGGCCGTGAACATGATCAATTAGTCAAATCCGTAGTTACGGGTTTAGATGGCGCCAATGGCAACAGAGATCATCATCATTATGTCACTGGAAAATGGAGATTGGATTTCAAAGTCTTTGCGGCGTATGTTACGGGCTACCGTTTTCAACGTTGAAGGAATTTAATAGGTCTATGAGTGATAGGGTAGATAAAGTGGACGCAAAGGAGGTCTTAGATTTAATATGTGTCTCCTCCCCTCCATCCAATGTTTGTGGCCTATGTTACAGGCTACGGTTTTCAACGTTGAGGGAATTTAATAGGGCTATGAGAGATAGGGTAGATAAAGTGGATGTGAAGGAGGTCTTAGATTTAATGTGTGTCTCCTCCCCTCCACCCAATGTTTGTGGCCTATGTTACGGGCTACGGTTTTCAACGTTGAGGGAATTTAATAGGGCTATGAGAGATAGGGTAGATAAAGTGGATGTGAAGGAGGTCTTAGATCTAATTTTGTGTCTCCTCCCCTCCACTCCATTTTTGCTTTCCCCATCTCCTGTTTCTGTCCTTTATCTCCCTTCTTGATGAGGTTGTAACTCTGTTATGCTCCTGAACACTTTGAGCCACATTCAGTTCCAAGCCCCCAACTCGATGGCAGTTGGCCGAATGTCTGCAAGTGTGTTGCGGGCTACCGTTGGTGTCCGATTGCGACCCTTTTCAATTGCTCAGGGGCGCAAGTTACGGCCCCAACCAAAACCGTAAACCATGTACTGGTTCGGAGCACTTCAGGGCGGGAACCTGATCAATTCAGCAAGCCCAAAACCACCGATTGCCAATCAGCCAATAGAAAATGAGACTGTCATTATTACGGCAGTAAAACATGGAGGTTACATGTCAATCAATTAGGTTTGGGGTCCGATATGCGATCAGACTCGCAAATCCCAAAAATAAAGAATTATGAAAATGAACGCCAACACAGTACCAGTCTGTATGGCTGGCATGAAATGTATTAACTCATTGATACCCGAGATCGATTTAACCCGAAATGACACATACATTTTTTATTTCCACCCGATTTGCGGGCTTACAATGCAAGATTGATTTTATATTTGCATTTACAGTGCTACGAATAGGTGTTTTTTCCTCCCTCACACAGAACCCATCCCCCTGTACTTTGCAACCCTTGCTTTCTTACCTTCTTATCTGATACACATCCCCAATGTGCTTAACTGCTCCACACTGCCACCTCTTGGAGCTTCAGTAGAAATGCCATTTTTTAAGCAGGCACACATCAATTTCCAGCCAGGGTTGGTGTGTGGCCAAGAAGAGCTAGGGGGAAAAAAATAACGCAAAAACAATTGCACAGCAAGCCCCCACCCCCAGAGGAGGGCCCTGGTTCACTGCACGACCTGCACCATTGATAGCTCTGCCACTGAATATAAAATTTTTGCACAAACTAATTCCATGCATCGGCCCACATTTTTGTAAGAGGTGTTAGATTAAACTAGTTTCTAGCTCAGAATTCCGAGAAATACAGTTATAGTATTAAAATGCATTCTGGGAAGATGAGCAGGGACATGCAAATGTGCCATGGGGAAAACAATGAATGTGAACACAAATTTACTATTTATTTACTATATATATATATATATATATATATATATATATATATATATATATATATATTTATATACATTTATATATATACTAGCGAATTGCCCGTCAAAAAATGACGGCAATGAAATTGTAAGGTAGCTAATGCTGTTTAGTGTGTAATAATGAAATATATAATACATTAATAAATGAATATACTTTACCTATTTTAAAGCATTGTGTGGAAGAGCTGTGAATGTGTTTTGATGTTGCTGCAGCATTAGTGGTGTGGATCTGCTGTGTAAGCGTAATGAATGTGTGCAGTGTAACACTGTGCGTGCGCGAGACCAAACCGTTAGCGTAGTCGTGTACTTCCGCATTGGCGAGAAATGGCGAGTAATGTGTGTTATACGTTTGTATCGGAATATCCGTAGGTGTTTTGTGGTGTTTTGCGAGTTTCTTGTGGTGTTTTGCGAGTTTAGAGTGCTGTAGCCTCGTTTTCGTTTTGTTCGGCGGCCATTTTTTCTCTCGCTTCGTTTTTTTTTTAGTCTCTAAACTGTTTTATTTGAAGTAAAATCGAGGTGTAAGTTGTATTTTTGAGGTGCTGGGTGCTCCCTCTTGGTGTAGGTAAGTTTTTTATGTATGTGGTGTGTGTATGTATTGTGTTTGACATTTTGTAATGTTCGCGAGTTGCGTCCGAGTGTTGCGAGTCCGTAATGTGTGTGAACGTGTGTCGTATGTTGTTTGCGAGTGTCGTAATGTGTGTGTCGTACTGTTTGGGTTGCGACGTGAAGTTTGCGAGGGTCGCAGTTGCTGGCAAGGAGCGCCTTCGGCGCTCCATGCCAGCAACTGCGGCCCTCGCTTTGCGAGGTCCTCAGGTGCTGGCATGGAGCGCCTACGGCGCTCCATGCCAGCAACTGAGGCCCTCGCTTCGCGAGGGTCCTCAGTTGCTGGCATGGAGCGCCTTCGGCGCTCCATGCCAGCAACTGAGACCCTCGGGCAGTGCCCTCGCTTCGCGAGGGCCTCGGCTCGCTGCGCGAGCCCGCAGCGTTAGCAACAACTCGTACGCTCACAACTATATATGTGATATATATATATGTATACACTCTGCACATTACACACAATACATCATTATATATATATATATATATATGTATACACACTGCACATTACACACACACACACAATACATCATTATATATATATGTATACACACTGCACATTACACACACACCTCACACACACACAACACATCATTATATATATATATATGTATATATATATATATATATATGTATACACACTGCACATTACACACACACAATACATCATTATATATATATATATATATATATATATATATGTATACACACTGCACATTACACACACACCTCACACACACACACACACAATACATCATTATATATATATATATATATATATATACACACTGCACATTACACACACACCTCACACACACACAATACATCATTATATATATATATGTATACACACTGCACATTACACACACACAATACATCATTATATATATATATATATATGTATACACACTGCACATTACACACACACACACTGCATCATTATATATATATATATATATATGTATACACACTGCACATTACACACACACACACTGCATCATTATATATATATATATATATATATGTATACACACTGCACATTACACACACACACACTGCATCATTATATATATATATATATATATGTATACACACTGCACATTACACACACACCTCACACACACACAATACATCATTATATATATATATGTATACACACTGCACATTACACACACACCTCACACACACACACACAATACATCATTATATATATATATATATATATATATATATACACACTGCACATTACACACACAACACATCATTATATATATTTATATATATATATATATATATATATATATATATATATATGTATACACACTGCACATTACACACAACACATCATTATATATATATATATATATATATATATATATATATATATATATATATATATATATGTATACACACTGCACATTACACACACACACACAATACATCATTATATATATATGTATACACACTGCACATTACACACACACCTCACACACACACACAATACATCATTATATATATATATATGTATACACACTGCACATTACACACACACACCTCACACACACACAACACATCATTATATATATATATATATATATATATATGTATACACACTGCACATTACACACACACCTCACATCATTATATATATATATATATATATATATATATATATATATATATATATATATATGTATACACTCTGCACATTACACACAATACATCATTATATATATATATATATATATATATATATATATATATATATATATGTATACACACTGCACATTACACACACACACACAATACATCATTATATATATATGTATACACACTGCACATTACACACACACACCTCACACACACACAACACATCATTATATATATATATATATATATATATATATATATATGTATACACACTGCACATTACACACACACCTCACACACACACAACACATCATTATATATATATATATATGTATACACACTGCACATTACACACACACACAATACATCATTATATATATATATATATATATATATATGTATACACACTGCACATTACACACACACAATACATCATTATATATATATATATATATATATGTATACACACTGCACATTACACACACACAATACATCATTATATATATATATATATATATATGTATACACACTGCACATTACACACACACCTCACACACACACACACAATACATCATTATATATATATATATGTATACACACTGCACATTACACACACACCTCACACACACACAACACATCATTATATATATATATATATATACACACTGCACATTACACACACACCTCACACACACACAATACATATAATATATTATATACTTATAATCTGTATAATATAAGTGTGTATAAAATCTATAATATATTTATAATATATACACTATATATATATATATATATATATATATATATATATATATATATAAAAATAATGTCCCAGTGCACATTTTGTTGTATATATGTGTTTTTTTTTATTAGTTTATGGCCTCCAGCCCATGATGCCATGTCCCCCCAGGCTAAGCCTTCATGTCCCCCAAGGCCAGGCCTCCATGGTCCCGATCAGTCAGATCTGTCACTATCAGTCAGACCCATCAGACTACTTACATTCATCGAAGCTGTTCAATTATCCACCACTATGCATCTCCTGCCTGTGCGTTTTTCTGCAGAGGCAGGGACTTCCTGAATGACTTTGCATGCATGTGACGTAATTCTGAAACTCCCTGCCTCTGCAGAAAATGTGCAGGCAGGGGAGACATGGCGGAGGTGAATTGAAATGCTCCAATGAATGTAAGTAGTCTGATGGGTCTAATGGGGCATGGAGTTCTGCTCCCTCTCTCCAGCAGCGTGCACGCACAGTTCCCTCTCTCCAGGGGCGTGCACGCACAGCTCCCTCTCTTCGCAAAGGCCGCAAATGCTGTCAAGGAGCGCGAGGGCTGCAGTTGCTGCGAGGGCTGCAGCCCTCTTCGCGAGGGCTGCAGTTGCTGGCAAGGAGCGCCTGCGGCGCTCCTTGCCAGCAACTGCGACCCTCGCTTCGCGAGGGCCGCGGGCTCGCTATGCGAGCCCGCTAGCGTGAGCAACGGCTTAAGCAAGCTCGCCTGCTCACAACTATATATGTGATATATATATAAATATATATCGCAATAATCAACAAATGTTTCTCCACGCTTACATTATGATAAATGCATACTAAAATACTAATAACTTCCAATCAATCCTTGAAAAACATTTCTAGTCTGTGATGTTGGAAATTTAAAAATAAACATTTAAAAATATATATATTTTTTATTATTCATCTTGTGTGATAAGAATCAGAATCACATATATAGTTGTGAGCAGGCGAGCTTGCTTAAGCCGTTGCTCACGCTAGCGGGCTCGCATAGCGAGCCCGCGGCCCTCGCGAAGCGAGGGTCGCAGTTGCTGGCAAGGAGCGCCGCAGGCGCTCCTTGCCAGCAACTGCAGCCCTCGCGAAGAGGGCTGCAGCCCTCGCAGCAACTGCAGCCCTCGCGCTCCTTGACAGCATTTGCGGCCTTTGCGAAGAGAGGGAGCTGTGCGTGCACGCCCCTGGAGAGAGGGAACTGTGCGTGCACGCCCCTGGAGAGAGGGAGCTGTGCATGCACGCTGCTGGAGAGAGGGAGCAGAACTCCATGCCCCATTAGACCCATCAGACTACTTACATTCATTGGAGCATTTCAATTCACCTCCGCCATGTCTCCCCTGCCTGCACATTTTCTGCAGAGGCAGGGAGTTTCAGAATTACGTCACATGCATGCAAAGTCATTCAGGAAGTCCCTGCCTCTGCAGAAAAACGCACAGGCAGGAGATGCATAGTGGTGGATAATTGAACAGCTTCGATGAATGTAAGTAGTCTGATGGGTCTGACTGATAGTGACAGATCTGACTGATCGGGACCATGGAGGCCTGGCCTTGGGGGACATGAAGGCTTAGCCTGGGGGGACATGGCATCATGGGCTGGAGGCCATAAACTAATAAAAAAAAACACATATATACAACAAAATGTGCACTGGGACATTATTTTTATATATATATATATATATATATATATATATATATATATATATATATAGTGTATATATTATAAATATATTATAGATTTTATACACACTTATATTATACAGATTATAAGTATATAATATATTATATGTATTGTGTGTGTGTGAGGTGTGTGTGTAATGTGCAGTGTGTATATATATATATATATATAATGATGTATTGTGTGTGTGTGTGTGAGGTGTGTGTGTAATGTGCAGTGTGTATATATATATATATATATATATATAATGATGTATTGTGTGTGTGTGTGTGAGGTGTGTGTGTAATGTGCAGTGTGTATACATATATATATATATATAATGATGTATTGTGTATGTGTGTGAGGTGTGTGTGTAATGTGCAGTGTGTATACATATATATATATATATATAATGATGTATTGTGTGTGTGTAATGTGCAGTGTGTATACATATATATATATATATATATATAATGATGTATTGTGTGTGTGTAATGTGCAGTGTGTATACATATATATATATATATATATATAATGATGTATTGTGTGTGTGTAATGTGCAGTGTGTATACATATATATATATATATATATATAATGATGTATTGTGTGTGTGTGTAATGTGCAGTGTGTATACATATATATATATATATAATGATGTGTTGTGTGTGTGTGAGGTGTGTGTGTAATGTGCAGTGTGTATATATATATATATATATATATATAATGATGTATTGTGTGTGTGTGTGTGTGTGAGGTGTGTGTGTAATGTGCAGTGTGTATACATATATATATATATATATATATATATATATATAATGATGTATTGTGTGTGTGTAATGTGCAGTGTGTATACATATATATATATATATATATATATATATAATGATGTGTTGTGTGTGTGTGAGGTGTGTGTGTAATGTGCAGTGTGTATACATATATATATATATAATGATGTATTGTGTGTGTGAGGTGTGTGTGTAATGTGCAGTGTGTATACATATATATATAATGATGTATTGTGTGTGTGTGTGTAATGTGCAGTGTGTATACATATATATATATATATATATATAATGATGTATTGTGTGTAATGTGCAGAGTGTATACATATATATATATCACATATATAGTTGTGAGCGTACGAGTTGTTGCTAACGCTGCGGGCTCGCGCAGCGAGCCGAGGCCCTCGCGAAGCGAGGGCACTGCCCGAGGGTCTCAGTTGCTGGCATGGAGCGCCGAAGGCGCTCCTTGCCAGCAACTGCGACCCTCGCAAACTTCACGTCGCAACCCAAACAGTACGACACACACATTACGACACTCGCAAACAACATACGACACACGTTCACACACATTACGGACTCGCAACACTCGGACGCAACTCGCGAACATTACAAAATGTCAAACACAATACATACACACACCACATACATAAAAAACTTACCTACACCAAGAGGGAGCACCCAGCACCTCAAAAATACAACTTACACCTCGATTTTACTTCAAATAAAACAGTTTAGAGACTAAAAAAAAAACGAAGCGAGAGAAAAAATGGCCGCCGAACAAAACGAAAACGAGGCTACAGCACTCTAAACTCGCAAAACACCACAAGAAACTCGCAAAACACCACAAAACACCTACGGATATTCCGATACAAACGTATAACACACATTACTCGCCATTTCTCGCCAATGCGGAAGTACACGACTACGCTAACGGTTTGGTCTCGCGCACGCACAGTGTTACACTGCACACATTCATTACGCTTACACAGCAGATCCACACCACTAATGCTGCAGCAACATCAAAACACATTCACAGCTCTTCCACACAATGCTTTAAAATAGGTAAAGTATATTCATTTATTAATGTATTATATATTTCATTATTACACACTAAACAGCATTAGCTACCTTACAATTTCATTGCCGTCATTTTTTGACGGGCAATTCGCTAGTGTAGTAATAAAACAGATAACTGCCCAGAGTCCTGCTTGCAGCATTTTAACAGTACTTGGCTGTAATGACATAATAGAGGGGGACGTTTTGGATGAAGCCAGGGGTCTCAATGCTGTAAATATGCAGCAATAAATAAATAATAATAAAAAAAAATATTGCATATTGTACCAGTAATAAGTAGAGCTATATGGAACACTATTAGCTTGATTCAACTGAGCAATTGTAACTGACAGAAGCCTGAAAGGGAGGCTGTAAGCTAACTTGCTATTCAATTGGTTGCGAGCCACAAATGGCTACGTGTTATGGGCTTGAAATCCCTGCGGTTGTTACAACCGTAATATACGCCTGTCATGCTCTGCTACTTCAATTGGACTTGGTAAGAACCTGGTTCAAACCTATCCAGCAGAATTGTGCGGTCCTTGTACACCTCTGATAGCTGAAGATGGACCAGAACCAAGTAACACAACCCAACAGATTCCTTCCACAGACCAGGATCTCAGGAACACCATATAATCCCTTAGAATTAGTATTAATTCACAGAATGACACTTACACCTTGTCTATGTAAGTACAGATACCACTGACATACCTTTATTAATTGGCACATTTTATACAATTTTCTGGCACACAGGCTGGCCAATCAGTAAGCCACATCCCTAAATAATAGGCTGCCCCCTGCTTATTGGGAAAACCCTGTACCTCTTATGAGATCTTAATCTCATCCTGTTGATTATATTTAGGTGGGCTGGGTAAGTTATCGCAGATAACAACATTGTAACATAATAGGCTGGTGCAATAGCCTGCAGACTAGCTAATATGTTTATTTATAATAATTCCTATAACATGAAACTTTAATACATAAACCATTCAGTATAACAGAGTAATCATATTTTAACCATAAGCACTAAGAAATACAGAACCATAATAATAAAAACAGGGTAACTCTGGACAGTCAAGCCCAGGCCATAGTGAAAACAGTCCAGTCAGGCCCTGGGCATGACAATGCCCCATCAAAGCCTTAGATCTGTTAAGTCTGCAAGCATTACGATCGCTAAAATTGCAAATAGCTATTCAATTGCTACAATTCCCCAAGCCTGCAAATGTTTTCACACCCGTAAACGGCAAATTTAGGAGAAAATCCTATAAATACTAGAAAGGACCCGCAAAGGGGTTAAAAACATGTCAGCAGCACTGTAAGTTCAAATAATAATTCAATCCTGCACTGTAATTAATGGGGAAATCGATGAAAGACATTGTAATTAATTGTACAACAGTCTCAAGCTCACAAATCTGCAATCGAAAATAATTTTACCTCATGTGTCGTTTCGGGGTTATATCGATCTCAGGAATCAACAAATTAATAAATATCAGGCCACCCACATGGACTAGAACAGTATCGGCATTCATTTTTATTATTTTGTGTTTTGCGGTTTTGCGAGTCTGATCGTTTATCGGACCTCTAAACGCTTATTGATTGACATGTAACCTCCATGTTTTACTCATCTAATGATGATGGTATAATGTATGTGTTACATTCCCCGGACATGAGTGACTGAGCCAGGGCAGTGTTGGGGTTACATTCCCTGGGCATGAGTGACTGAGCCAGGGCAGTGTTGGGGTTACATTGCCTGGGCGTGAGTGACTGAGCCAGGGCAGTGTTGGCGTTACATTCCCCGGGCATGAGTGACTGAGCCAGGGCTGTGTTGGTGTTACATTACCCGGGCATGACTGACTGAGCCAGGGCAGTGTTGGGGTTACATTCCCCGGGCATGAGTGACTGAGCCAGGGCAGTGTTGGTGTTACATTCCCCGGGCATGAGTGACTGAGCCAGGGCAGTGTTGGGGTTACATTCCACGGGCATGAGTGACTGAGCCAGGGCAGTGTTGGGGTTACATTCCCCGGGCATGAGTGACTCAGCCAGGGCAGTGTTGGAGTTACATTCCCCGGCCATGAGTGACTGAGCCAGGGCAGTGTTGGTGTTACATTCCCCGGGCATGAGTGACTGAGCCAGGGCAGTGTTGGTGTTAAATTTATCCAGCATCTACTAATCCCTGTGCGTGCAGGATAATTAAGAGACTACTGTATATAAATATGTTTGTGAATATACGTGCCTATGAACCTCAATGGAGCCCCCCTACTTGGAAGGTGTGGCTACCCCATCAGCCCAAAGCTGAATTGGTCCTTTACGCTCAATACAAATTCACAACCTCATCATAAAGCACTGCAAACAAACTTGTGTTATGAAAATAATACAAATGATTTTCTTTGATCCTCAATGGTCCAGTATGCTGAGCTAAGAAAATGCCTAGTGTTTTTAAATTATTTTAAAATGGGTATTAGTGCATAAGGGCAATAAGAAGAGGAGGAGAAGACAATTCAGGTAAGAGACCTTCATCCTAGAGGATTGGATGGATTCCTATCCAGGTAGGATAACTCCGTTCTTTAGATTCCCCAAGGGCTTCATATTAAATAATATTTAAATCATAAAGCACTACATCTGGATAAAAAAAAAAACTTGAAATAAGGCAAGTTGTATATATTATATACCCATTTATTTTGTTAGGGTGAATTAAAAAGTCCTGATGCTAAAGATAATAAACCTGGGATAGACCGTGTACATGCTACAAATATTACTTAAATATTAAAACAAGAGCAGTATAAATTTAAAGGAAAATTTTAAGAAAATTATGTGGTATGCACTGAGTTTATATGATTCGATAGAACGTATAATAAAATAATCTAATGTACAGCAAAGTAACATGATAGATAAATCACTAATATATAAAGCTGAAAAAGCCTAAATGAGAATTGGATTCTATATATCTGAAGCAAGCTGAAGGTTTGTAGCACTTACTAGTTCTAAAGCATATGAAAGGTTATAAAAAGAGATTTGTTACATATTATTTTGTTCCAATGTTATAGAAAATGATGATTGAATGGATTCAGAGGAATATTCTTCTCTTGACTGCAGTGCATTATATTTTGACACAATTGCTACAACATATGGTTGGAACAAGAAAGTGAAGTATCATTTCAGTTTAAAGTATATTTTATGTCCTGTGCTACAATATATTATGTTGTGACAAATAAGAAACCTGTATATATATATATATATATATATATATATATATATATAAATAAAATATATTGTTAAAAATAAAGGACATCGTATAAATGAGATCTGTATTGTTCATGAAATACATTGCACATCATAGAATGATATAACAAATGGAATAGCGGGCCTGATTAATAGTGAGCCTTACAACAGCAATAATTAGACTAGTTAGAATTATTAGATTAATGTGTTCTCTCTCTCATCTCTCTCTTCCTTCTCTCTCATATATTGTTTGCCATTTGATCATTCTGACCCCCCAACTATATACCTTGCCTTTGTCATAGATAATCTAATAAATGTACTGGATGTTGAGTGTTGAACAGTAGCGCTATTACTCCTCTTGTACTGCTATTGCTGTTGTTCATTCGGTCACTGCTTGGATCTTCGTCTGTTCAAAACTCCCCCCCCCCCCCCAGTTTTTTTTTATTCCTTCACCCTTGGGGATAGATACTAGGGGGTTGATGTGGGTAACCATTATGTAGTCAGTGAACATTGCCAGCTTGTATTTAGAGGATCCTATCTGTATGCCTAAGATGTCGGAGTGATTTCTAATGGTAGCTGCGTTTCCATAATTAGAGCGTGCCTCAAGTTTTGTCTCTGTATCTGATAACATTTAATGTGCAATACTATACAGAATTGTACATTTTGTCGATCCTCTGTGTAGTATTTATTTCTTCCCCTGCAAACTAATACATTTTACTATCTATCTATCTATCTATCTATCTATCTATCTATCTATCTATCTATCTATCTATCTATCTATCTGTCTGTCTGTCTGTCTGTCTGTCTGTCTGTCTGTCTGTCTGTCTGTCTGTCTGTCTGTCTGTCTGTCTGTCCGTCTGTCCGTCCGTCCGTCCGTCCGTCCGCCCATCCATCCATCTATCTATCTATCTATCTATCTATCTATATTTATAGGATCTCCAGTATATATATTTTGGTGATCAATCATATTTGTATACATTAGTGGGAAAAAGTTAAAACTCAAGTCTTTATTAATAAGGGTAACAACGGCGATATCAAATAAAAACAATACTATATAAAAAATCCTGGATTGGAGAAATAAGTGTATAAAATAGGCTAATTTGTATGTGAACATATAACCACTTGATATAGTTTTAAACTCTTAATAGAGGGGTATATAGGTTCACAACTGACAGTATTTCCAGAGAGGAAAAAGAATAGCTTATCCAATACAAATTGTCCTGTCCTTGTGATTATATTGGATCTATAATATCACTTAATTGATGTGGTGTTACTTGATGTATTATATAGAAGTGGCCCTTATCTTCTAGGGTACACTATATGGAGAGCCTGGAGTAATCTGATTTACTGTAAATATATATATATTTCCTATATGGATAATTATTTTCCACAGTCTCATTAATCCATATTCATGTGATAAATGGTCAGGGCATAAATATTAGTATTGGCACAGTTAATCATAGAAGTGCTATCATATCAAAAAAGACAGTTATATACAGGTGATAACCACAAAAGGCTGTTCCACTTCTATTTAGCCCACGCCTCATTAAATGCAATCTTAGTATGGGAGACAAGAGGTTGTAGGAGAGTAATGAGGAGCCAGCAGATTTCCTATAGCTCTATAGCTCTTATGCACCGTCTATTATGTGCTCCATCTACCACCACAACATTCACTCATATGGAAACGGACAGGGAGGGTAAGCATTCAAACTCTAGATGTCTAAGGTACAATACTGTTAGTTGGAGAGACGCCGGCGTGCCCTTCACTGTAAGGCATGCCACGTCATCAGGAGCCGACGCGTTTCGACGTCATTCGGACGTCTTTGTCAAGGTAAAGTATAATGGGCCGTCTAGCCCTCTATTTAAACGTTGCCGTAACCACGGCAACCAATTGACACTACCCGGACTTGCGCAATGAGTCCAGGAAGCGCTCATTGCGCTATTGCTGCAATATAGTAGAAGTATAAAGGCCAGAAAACGGAGTATAAAATAAATGGAAGGATATTTAAGAATATGACAATAATGGTCATTAAACAGCCTATATAGTATAAGGGACTGGGGCCTCCAGACTGAAATTAGAAGAGCTATAGTTGAAAATGAAATAAGCAAAAATGGAATATAAGTGATTCAATACAGATTGTGAAAGTAGTGGATCTGTAAGAAATCACTGGAGAAAATATATATATGTGTAGATATGTACATTAAGTACAAAGGAACCATATTAACTGGTATTAAGTATATACATGTGCTCCTAAAAAGTGTAATAGAAAATAAATATGGTGCATGAAAACAGATCTATAAACATCTGTTATATAAAGTGAATCCGACCCATAGGGAAAACTCTCAGTTTGTAATAGAGAGGGCCCTATATGTGATCAAATGTGGATATATGGGTAAAGAGAGAAAATGTGTACTGGCTGTGTAACGGCCATTAATAGAATAGTGACAAAAAATCATGTACATCATCAAACTAGATGGTATAGATTATTATTGTGCCAACTAAGAAAAATTAGTGAATGGTCATTTAATCATAATAGCATGTCAATTATGCTGTATAGGTGGTCACACTAAATAGAATGGTATCTAACCAAAAACATAATAATTTAAATGAAGGGTGAAAATGTGAAACCTTCATTTAATCCCTCTGGTGATAAGGCTTTTAACTTGTAAATCCATTTAGCTTCGTGTTGGAGGAGTTTTTTATCCAAGTCCCCCTGTCTGGGTCCTTGATGTACTTTCTCAAGGGCTGTGAATGTAAGAACTTCACTGTTACCGCCATGAAAGATTTTAACATGGCGTGCTATTGGGGTGTCAAGGTCTTTCTTGATGGAATAGACATGTTCGCCAATACGTCTTCGTAGTTGGCGTCGCGTTTTTCCTACGTAGATTTTTTTACATAAACATGTAGCCACGTAGACTACACTTGTAGTGCAACAATTTGAGAAGTCCTTTAGAACGTATCTTGCCCCATTAGACGGATGCTCGTATATTTTTGTGGGTTTGATATATCTGCAGAATTTACAATTCCCACATTTAAAACATCCTAGTGGGGGATTAAGCCATGTCTTATTATATTTTGTCTCCTTAAAAAAGCTATGCACTAAGGAATCTTTCAGATTTTTTCCTTTGCGATAAACAATTGGTATTTTATGTGGAAGAATATCTATCAAGTCTTCGTCACTTCTTAATAGATGCCAATGTTTAGATATAATATCTTTTATTGAGGCAGACTCGTAGCCAAAGGTTAAAATACATCTTGGATATGTATTATTCGATGTTTGGGTATTTTTTCTGTACGGTTTATTCAATAGTTCCGTTCTATTGCAACTCAATGCATATTGATATGCCTTCTTTAAACATTTGTTTGAGTATCCTCTTTCTCGAAATCTTTGTTTTAATTTATCTGCCTCAATCTTAAACTTGGTTTCTGAGCTACAATTCCTCCTAATTCTTAGATACTGCCCCTTAGGGATACCCTTTTTCAGGGGTTCGAAGTGTTGACTGTCCCTTGATAATAACGTATTTGCAGCTGTCTTTTTTCTGAACGTAGTAGTTGAAATGTTTCCTTCATTATCTTTTTGAATAAGGAGATCTAAAAAGGGGATCTCTGTTCTATGGATTTCATGCGTAAATCTCAAACCCATCTCGTTTTTATTCAGGGAATCCATGAGGGTTTCAAATTCTAGTTTTGTTCCATCCCATATCACGAGTATATCGTCTATATAGCGACGCCAAATCATTGCATGTGCAGTAAGATATTCAAGCCCTGGTTCTGAGAAGATCTTCTTCTCCCAGCTGCCTAGAAAAAGGTTTGCGTAGCTAGGGGCGCATGGGGTGCCCATTGCAGTTCCCTTTATCTGGTGGAACCATTTGTCATTGAACAGAAAAAAATTGTATTTTAAGACATACTCTAAGAGTTGAACAATAAAATTATTGAATTTCTCAAAGTTAGTACTTTTTGTACTCAGAAATTGTTTGACTGCCGCAATACCAAGATTATGGGGTATACTACTGTAAAGTGCTTCAACGTCAATGGTTGCTAGCCAGGTGTCCTTTGGCACTATTAAATGTTCAAGCTGTTTTAGTATGTCATTAGTATCTTGTACATATGAGGGTAAGTTTTGTACTAACTCACGTAAATGATGATCCACAAAAATACTGGCATTAGATGAGAGGTTTCCTGTACCTGATACTATAGGCCTCCCAGGAATAGGTACTGTTTGTTTATGCACTTTTGGTAGTGCATAGAAAGTTGAGATGCATGGAAATTTTGGTAAGAGAAACATGAATGTATGTTCGTCAATAATTTTCTCCATTTTAGCTTTTTCTAATATAGACTTTAAGGCTAGTCTATACTCAAGATTTGGGTTCTTCGTTAATATTTCATATGTGGATCTGTCATTCAAAATCCTATTGCACATTTCTTTATACTTATCATTGCTCAGTATTACAAGGTTGCCTCCTTTATCCGCTTGTTTGATTTGAATATCTTTACAGGATTTTAGCTCATCTAGAGCTTGATATTCTTTTTTAGTCAGGTTAAAAGTTTTTCTTAATTTAGAAAAATCTAAACTTTCTATGTCAATTGTTACCTGTTGAAGGAATACCCAGATATTGGAGTAGTCTTTTAGAAGGGGAGTGAAATTACTTTTATTTTTCCATCTTTTTGTATCATATGTATTTCCTGCCTCAGTAGTGGTATTCTCTTCTAATAGAGACAATAGGAGTTTAAAGGTGTCAATGTCCTCTTTATTTAAACCTAACTTGATATGTTCTTTATCTTGTTTATTTTTAAAGAATTTCTGTAAGGCCAACTTTCGAGCAAAAAGATTGATATCCTTAATATGGGTAAATTTGTCAGACCTTGATGTTGGGACAAAACTAAGACCTTTTCTCAATACAGATTCATGATCGTTATTTATAATAAACTTTGATAAGTTGATGATTTTCATATTCTGATCTTCCATCGGACTTATTGTGTTGGGTTGTTGATCAATCATATCCAACTCCCTGTGACCCTAGGGGGCAGCACTCCTGGCACATATATCTATGTCTCTGGTTGTGCTTATCCATAAGATTTTCTTGGCAAAGGTACTGCAGTGGGTTGCCAGTTCCTTTTCCAGTGCACCACGACTTGTCTGAACATTCTGCTATGACCTACCGATCTTGGTGACCATACATGGTTTAGCAACACAAGCCCCTTAACCACAACAAGGTATTTGTTTAAATAGTGAAGTAATAAAATATTCAATGAAAAGGGGGTACCTCTACTTGATGATCTTGAACATTTAGGGATTTTAGGTTTATATTCTGAAATGACCTCTGTAGATTGGGAAGAAGTATGGTTGTGAAATTAGCAACACTAGCAGTCGTGTAACCCATGGGCATAAAAGCTTTTTTTGGGTACAACTGTTATTTTAGGACACTGCTTGTGTCTGTAGGATACAATGTTTGTTTCTTCCACGCATCCAATTGGCTTGGAGACTTATTGGGCATATTTTTTTTTATTTTTTATTATTTATTCAAGAATGGAAGGAGAGGAGGGCCAGTTTATTTATCCATTAGTATACTAGGATAAGATTTCAGCAAAGCACATCTTTCCCGCCCCCTACCATAGGCCCAGTAGAGACAGATTCCATGTATAGTTGCAAGCCTTGCCTGTCCTGCTCTATAATCACATCTTTGAAGCATGACTATTATGGCAGCTTCCAAGCACAAGCATAGAGCCCGATTCAATTGGGCTATTTCAAGTTACTTGCAAGTTAATTTGCTTTTCAATAGGCGCCTTTTTGGGGGCTCCAAACGGGTTTTAGGTAATGGGCTTGAAAACATTACAGTGGTTAAACCCGGAACTTACATCCTCCCGAAGCCTTTCACGTTCTCAAGAGTTATGATCGCTAAAATGGCAAATCGCTATTCAAATGCTCTAATTCCCCAAGCCCGCAAATGTTTTCACACCCGTAAATGGCAAATGAAGGAGAAAATCCAACGAGTGCTAGAGAGGACACGCAGTGGGGTTAAACACCTTTTCGTAGCACTGTAAATGCAAATAATAAATCACTACTGCACTGTAAATAACGGGGAAAGCGATGACAGACATTAGAATTCCTTACACAACAGGCTCAAGCTAGCAAATAGGCAGGAAATTAAATGTATTTTTATTTTTCATTTCGGGGTTAAATCGATCTCGGGTATCAATGAGTTTATACATCTCAGGCCACCCACATGGACTAGAACAATATTGGCATTCATTTTCATAACTCTTTATTTTGCGGGTTTGCGAGACTGATCACATATGGGACCCACAAACCTAACTGATTGACATGTAACCTCCATGTTTTACTGCCGTAATGATGATGGTCTAATTTTCTATTGGCTGATGCGAAATGGGAGGTTACGGTCTTGATTAATTGATCATGTTCCCGCCCTGAACTGCTACGAACCAGCACATGGGTTACGGAGTTGGCTTTGGCTCAGTAACTTGCGGCCTTGATCAATTGAATAGCTCCAGAATCGGAGACGAAGCACGCCCGCAGACATACGGCCTGGATCCTGTGAGATGCGGGCTAGCTATTGAATAGGTCTCATAGTATGCTAAAATTAATATAGTTAATCAGGAGTCTAAGCACCCCAAAACCCCTCAAAATACCTAAAAAAGGCAAATATGAGAGAAACTGATAGTATTATTATGCTGCTTGTTTACTGATCACTAGAGGCAGGAAGTGACTAGAGGGCCATAGTGGAAAATAATTTGGGCACACACATGCCCACAC
Organism: Discoglossus pictus; assembly: GCA_027410445.1. NCBI lineage: Eukaryota > Metazoa > Chordata > Amphibia > Anura > Alytidae > Discoglossus > Discoglossus pictus. Next base: position 16,289,694 of record CM050174.1, on the reverse strand, counting down.
ATATGCCCACAAAGGCTATGTTCTTTCGCTCTTGCAATCCATAACCATGGCTTACCTTTAGCATGTGCCCAAACAGCTTTCTATATATATAGAAAGAGAGAGAGAGACCATGTTAATCAATGTTTTTACATGATTTACATATAAATCATGTGAACAAAAAGCACAATATGCTACAGTTTTACACACAATCCTTTTTTTAATACAAACCATTACATTTTATAAAAGTGCTTTAAGAAATCTCAAGGGATAATATAGATAAAATAGATTTAATGATTACACTGTACACAGCACAAGAAAAATGATGGAGAAGGAATACAAGGGAATTCAGTGAAAACACAATATATCAATCAATGAAAAAGACGTATTCCACTTATAAAATTCTATCTACTTTTCTAGAGTAAGAAACATACTACTATGGCAGGACTTTAATTCAATAATGGAAATGCAAGCTCAGCTAATTATTGGATAAAAAAATATATTTTTATTTTCTAAAAACATTTGCCCATTATTTAATATGATTATTTAAAACATCATATATATATATTGTGGGACCAGTATCGATTTGATGCACTTAAGCATGAAGTACAGTATATCTTCTAAGAATATTCTGTTGTACCTTTGAAAGGTTATTCTCACATACCATATATTTTAGTTCTCAGATATTTTAAAATAATTTATGAAAAAAAAAACAGAAGTGATATCCTTTGCTTCTCATTAATATTTCACAAATTGTTATTCTAGGTAGATTGCAAGTAATATCATAATCTAGATAATTCCTCCTCCCCTTGCTGAGCTACATGTCCTTCATAAAGCTTTCTTGCTCTGTAGAGGACAACAAGATTTATTTTGGCATAATAACACTTACAGTTAGACCTAGTTAGTTGAAGGAATGTGCAGAATATATTTGAATTTGTAGAGCCCCATATTGAAGGCTCCTTAATGGGACTCTTTAAATTTACACTTTCAAGAAGACTTGAAGGTAGCAGGTTGTTGGTTTTTGGAGCTTTCCATTTCTTCAAGTTCTCTCTGATGTAGGTGTCATGTTTCAATCGTTGACCTAAGACCACATGCTCAGGGGAAGGACTTCACACTAGCATTGTAATGCTGTTGTAAGCATACACATAGCATGTCACTGTCTGCTTTCAGCACCATGTGACACTGGTATTGTGAAGCCCTCCCCTGTGGCTGTTGCCTTAGTTCATAATTGTGTGAGATGGTAGCCTACATCAGAGAGAACAGGAAGAAAATGGGAGATTCCAGAACCTGAGAATCTGTTAATTTGTGAGCTTTTTAGAAGTAGGTAATTTTTGTGTGTGATTACACCAACCATGATACAATTAATAAAGTCGTCCAGGTAAAACATTTAAACAAAACAAAATGCCTAAACAATCCCTTTAGAAAAAAATCTGTTTTATGTGAACATTTGCAATTTTTACTTATGAAAATATATTGTATTTTTTTCCCGCTTGAGTACAGCTGTTGTGTTTGTTTTTTAAATAGTAGCTCAAATAAATTGCCATGCTACAGAGCCCTATGATGAATTTTACTTGTGAGATGAGTTGTCTCCAGTTGTTATGTATGTTATATACTCCAAAGGAAGTGGACTTTATGACTGGTTACCTAAGTTGATTAACACATTGTCAAGGAAAGTGTTGAGATAGTTTTTTTAAAATGTTTTGTAATGTCCATTAGTCACATTAGTTTGATCAGTGATTTCAACAGAAATGGATCTGCCTATGCAATATTTTTAAATGTTCCCTACCAAGGGGAGGGGGCAAAAGCTCCTAATACTGGGGGAGGCTCTAGAAGATGAAAGTGGGGCCTTCTTAGAATTAAGTAAAGTGCAAATGTTTATCATAAAACTTATCATAAAAACAACTTTTTTTCCCCTAAAAAGTCCATTTGCATTTGTTTTAATGTTTGCCATTAAACTTGGTCGTAGTTGTAGCAGTGTTTTTATTCTGAGTAAAAAAGAAGATTTTGTTTTTTCAAAAAAGCCATTACCAAGATAGTAAATTATATATATAAAAGTTGTATCACTTACCTTTCATTGCTCCAAGACCTCTGTATGTTAGGTGTCATGAGTTGCTGAAGAACATGGAACATGAATATAGGTGTCACAACTTACATCTCATTTTGACTCTTGAGCAAACTCTTGAACGTTTGACCCAATCAGCTGTGCATTGTAAATTTCAGTGACAAAAATAAACTTAAAATGGCAAATTCCACTTCATAATTTGCTTCATAATTTTTACATAGATAATTAATCTTCCCTAAGAGTGCTGTTTAACATATAAGTAACATATTTAGGTGGAACTTGCCTGTTAAAGGCATTTTGAGATAAATGTTTTAAATAAGTAATTTATCATCATCAGTGTAATTGTATCACCGTCTACTTGTTAGTAGCCTGAGATATTGCTAGTAGGAAGCCTCTCCCCTGTGGGTGTGGCCTTAGACCACAAATGTAAAACATGGCAACCTACATGAGAGAGGACAGGAAGAAAGGGGGTGGTTCCAGAAAAGCCAAAAACTAAAGCATTCCAGTCTAGCGTTATACTGTTCTCCGAATAATGGCACAATTGCTATTTTAATACAACTAAATACAAGCATAGGTGCCACTATTTACCATATTGTGCCAGGCTGAATATTTTCATAATTTAATTTTGAAAAAAAATGGTGATGTGTGAAGGCATTTGGCTCCTTTGCAATGCACACTCTCTATCCTTATGATCTAAAGGAAACTCATGGGATAAATATGGTATATTTTAAAACAATAGGTAAGAACATGTAATTTATCAATTACATTTTATTAAAAGTTGCCTTTTCTGATGAGTCGTTTTCTGCTCCTTTGCCATTCAGAGAAAGTCAGAAGTTTTGAAAACTCTATGTATTGAATAACCCATCTTATCTTGTATCACTTATTAACAACTTGAGCACATTGGGTATGCATTTCTTATTTAAACATTGAGGGAAATGTGACAGTGATGTGTTACATAACTGGATTGGACTTAATTTGCCACCTACCCCCTTTCACCAACATTCTTAGAACCAAGCAGCAATAAATGCTCCAGAAAAGAAAATGACAAAAAATCACAAAGTATCATGGAGGATACCAAGGACCAGCAGAGCATCTCAAATTTATTCTAGTTAAACATTAGGTTTAAGATTATTTCCTTGGCTAGTTATGCTGTTAGATATTATTTTCTTGGTACATTGATCTTTTAATGTCCTCTTCAATAATACAGATTCTGCATTTCTTGCATGTATATTTGTGCTTTGAATACTTCACTTTGACCTAAAGCCTTATTGTGTAGTGCAATGTTTCTCAATGTCAAGAACCATATGTTACCATGCATTCTGTGATGGGAGGGGGGATCGGAAAGAGTATCCAAGTCTCAAATTGCCAAGTTCTCTGTAAGCCACCCATGTAGATGTGACTGAAGAGTTACGCAGTAGCCAAGCCAAAAATGACAAGTAGCGGGAGGACCCTTCTCACTGTACCAACTTAAACTGTCCAGCTTGTGAGCAAGGCAAAGAGTCAGAAATATTTTTGGAAAGTGCTGGGACATATTTTGCTCTGTTTTTTGTTTTTCAGTCATTTCCAACTCTCCGTGACCTCATGGACCGTAACACACTAGGCACATTTTATGTCCATATTTTGGAAAGCCCTTGGGCATATTTTGCTCCTTTTTTGGTTGTTTCCAAGTCTCCATGACCTCATGGACCGTAAAACCACAGGCACATCTTTATGTCAATATTTTGGAAAGCCCTTGGGCATATTTTGCTCCTTTTTTGGTTGTTTCCAAGTCTCCATGACCTCATGGACCGTAAAACCACAGGCACATCTTTATGTCAATATTTTGGAAAGCCCTTGGGCTTATTTTGCTCCTTTTTTGGTTGTTTCCAAGTCTCCATGACCTCATGGAATGTAAAACCACAGGCACATCTTTATGGCAATATTTTGGAAAGCCCTTGGGCAAATTTTGCTCCTTTTTTGGTTGTTTCCAAGTCTCCATGACCTCATGGACCGTAACACCACAGGCACATCTTTATGTCCATAATTTGGAAACCCGGGCGCATATTTTGCTCCTTTTTTTGGTTGTATCCATGTCTCTGTGACCTCATGGACCTTAACACACCAGGCACATCTTTATGTCTTTATTTTTGGAAAGCCCTGGGACATATTGTTCTCCTTTTGTTGTTGTTCAGTGGTTTCCAACTCTCCATGACCTCATGGACCGTAACATTGGGGAACATGGTCATGCTGATCCACTTGGCTTTCATGGCAGAGATATTGGAGAAGGTTGCCACTTCCTTCTCCAGTGATCCGCAGCATACAGCTCCTGGTATTCCTAGGTGGTCTCCCATCCAAGTAGTGACCAGGCCCAACCCTGCTTGGTTTCAGGGTGGTGTGACCTCTTGTTCCCTGACTGAACTGAACCCAAGTGGCAGTGGTGAAAGCCGAATCCTGACTACCAGGGAACCACAGATTAGGCTCAAGATTAGGCAGATTGCAGTATTAATGGCCTGAACAACTTCCAAATTATCAGAGAAAAAATACTACCTACCTGTCAAGAAATGTATCATCCCTGAGAATCAAACTGAAAACAATGGGGAAGAGTTCCAAGAATATATATGATGCCCATCACTGAGTGTCAGTTGACCACATTAGTGAATGATTTGTTGATTTGTCAGCAATGAAAAAGTTTTACTACTTAAAACACGCCAGCTGTAAATATATTTGGTTTTTCGTTTTTCAAAGTTTAGCAACATCTAATGTACTGAAGCAGTTGGAAAAAAGTCTGGGATATTTGCCAAAGTACTAAGAGTTACTCTGTCAAGAGGGAGAGCAGAAGGATTTTGACTAAGCTGTGGATGATAATCATTTGGGAAATGGCGGAACAGCCAAAATGTAGCGTTAGAGCTGACAATCTGGCAGAACATTACAGCAAATCCCAAGTGTATCAGAGCATCAAAATAACCCATCCTGAATTTACATAGTTGGGAAATTCATAAATATCTGGATTTAACTGTATTTTTTCTAATGAAATACATTCAAGATCCACCAACCACTACTGAACATACTTTGTAACCTATTTATATACTATTAAGATTTTTTCTCCAAGACAAGTCAAGTCTTTAATATAAGGAACTACTTTATGACCTTAAAGTGTAAAAACAAAATCTAAAAGATAATGTTTTAGACATTACAAAATGTTTTTTTGTATGAGAAATGTTGATCTATATTGTATGAAAATACATTAAATATAGACAGTATGTGAGTGTTTTCTCTTTTCTTTTGTCCTGAAGGGCCCATAGGCCACGCCAGGCACTGGGGTTGGGAGGAGGGACCACTTGACCTCGCAGGTCCAGGGTATGTAGAGGAGGTGGCTAGCTTGATGGGGGTGGAGCCATTTATAGGCTTGTTTGGCGCCAAATGGTCATTGGCCCCTAGCTAGCCATGCATGAGGATACCCATCCCTAAGCTATGTATAGGTTGTATGTTTAAATAAATAAATAAATAAATAAATAATAATAATAAATAAAATGAATAAATAAATAATAATAATAAAAACAACAACAAAAAAACTATGGATGAATAAGGACAAGTTGGAGGAAGTAGCTTGTTTATTGTCTTAGGCACTTGTGGTGCTGGATATTTTATACATCCCTATACATCACTTCCCCAGAGCTGGATTATGAGGGTGTGTATTTTGGCTATCAGTGGAGAGAGAGATGAGGGAAGAGAGAGCCTTGGTTAAATTTGATATCACTTCCCTTTCACTGGCCCAGAAACAGACTCCTTGCTTCAGGAAATGCAACTATAAATCTCCAGAACGTAAAAGACCTTCTCACACACATAACTTACACCAATATATCATGGATTCCACAAGTGCCCCTAGCACAGGTATCAACATTTATTTATTTATTTTCTCAAAAACTAGCTATATTACTATTTTGCTTAATTAGTTAGACTCCGATTTTTTAAACAAATAAGTTTTCATTCTTTATCTGCCTGTAGTTTTAGTGTTAATCGTCTTCAATTAATATAATCTGTTTTTTTATAAACACACTTGTGATTTTCAATACACATGTGTGCTAATCTTATGATAGCTTATATATAGCAACGGTAGAGGAGGAGCAGAAACTGTGGTGTGGTGGGACACTATAAAATCTATATGCACCCCTGACTTTGGCCCCTATTCAGTTAAGCAATTGTTGTTTACTGGATCCCGTAATGTAGCCCATAAACTAATTTGCAATTTAATTGGTGTTTTTTAGCTACCTGCAAATGATCTGCGGGTTATAGGCTGACAATCCCGGCGGCTGTCAAAATCGTATCTCCAACCCATCTAAGACTTTGATCTTTCATGCCCATAAATTTTACAATCGCAAATCAATATTCAATTGCTACAATTCCTCAAGCCCACAAATGTTTTCACACCCGTAAACAGCAAATGTAGAGGAAAATCCTACGAGTACCAGTTAGGACTTGCAAGGTGGTGAATGCAAATAAAAAAATCAATACTGCACTTTAAAAAGCGGGAATAGTGATGAAAGATATTAGAATTTATTGCACAACAGTCTCAAGCTCGCAAATGTGCAATCAAAAATTATTTTATTTTGTGTTTCCTTTCAATGTTATATCAATCTCGGGAATCAATGAGTTAATACATATCAGGGCACCCACATGGACTAAAACAGTATCGCCAATCATTTTTATTATTTTGTACATTGCCGGATTGCGAGTCTGATCGCAAATCGGACCTGTAAACGCTAATTGATTGATGTTTAACCCCCATGTTTTTCTCATTTACTATTGGCTGTTCCGGCCTTGCATCATCGATCATGATCACGCTCTGAAATGCTACTTATGATTGCCTAGTTTACGGTTTCGGCTTTAAGCCAGGTGGCTGTGGGCTTGATCAATTGATTCGCTCTGTAATTGTAGCAAATTTCAAGCCCACAGACTTACAGCCAGTATAACGTAATCTGCGGGCTTGCAATTGAATAAGGCCCTTTGTTCCTGCCTATGTTAACAAATGAAATAGGTCTATAAGAAATATTGAATATACAAATATTTTTGTTAAAAGGACACTCTAGTGGTAGAACAAGTTGTGGTTCTGGTAGGGCTCATATCTAGATTTATGAATTTTTTAATGAATTAATTTTTTGCTGTACCCCTTTTTCCTCTGTAGGGAGTGCCTTGTTCACCTCTTTCACTCCTTAGAGAGTCACTGTGGGAGATGAGCGGACCATGTGGTGATGGCGCCTGCACTAGAAGTTGCACCACATAATAAGAAGATGCTGGCTGTGCTTGTGTTTGTTTTTGAAAATACAATATGGAGATTACTGTAATCATTAGTTAAGCACAAATATAATGACATCCACATAAACAGGTAGCTTAGAATGAAAAGAAAGGTCTCCCGTCCCCTATATTATTCTCTCCTAACACTGGCCAATGTGTATAGTCTTAAGTGGAATTTAAAGCAATGATTATAGCCTTTGCAGTTCATAGTACCCTTGCCAGCTCTTCTGTCCCTGATGACTCTGTGGGGATCCAGCGATCTTCCCAGGCTGGTAATCTTGCAACTACTCATTCCTCTATTAATACAACCAAGCATCCTACTCTATCTACCTTTTAGAGATATGTTTTTAGTAAAGAGGCATGGAAGACATTAGAAATTCATAAGCTGAGATGAAGTTGCATGGAAATATTTATCTGTGGCCTTCCTAGAATAGGTATCGGTTGAAGTAAAGTGACTGTCTTGATTTGGAAAGCTGAGATACAGACAGTACCGGATCCACCTTTTTGGAGCACCTAGGCAGTGAAGTGGAGGAGCCCCTTTTTCTGTGCGTGTAAGTTCCTTTCTTTGTCTTGTTCTAAGCGGTTACCCCATAGTAGCCAGTCTACGAACTGCAGCATTTCATTTTTTGTTCAGCCAGCAACCATTTTTTTTAAAAACGCGGCATCCCTCACAGTGAAGTACCCCTGGGCGGCTGCCTAGTTGGCCTAATGGGTAATCCGGCCATGGATACAGACATATGATTTTGTACTTCCATTGCCATATTTGGCCACCACAAATGTTTAGAGAGTTGTCCCAGTGTTTTATGTTCTTCATCGGAGTACAGCCACTCACGAGAAGGGAGACATATAAAGAAGGTGGGCAGGATTATGTAAAGTTTCAGGGAGTATTTTTATTGAATGGACTGGAGAGCCTCCAGTTAGAGAACAGCAAGGAGTTCAGTGGCTGGAAGGACTGGACCGTGTTTTTTATTGTCTGCTTGTATTTCTGGAAAATTGTCTGGAAATATTATTGGCTTTAACATTTTTAGATTCATGGAGATGGGAGATCAGTAAACTTAAGTTAATAAATTATAGAACTAGCAAGCTTGCAATTGAGACTGAGACACACTGACAGGAAAAGGGCTCCTTCCAAGAGATACTTGCATTCTTCAAATGCTTTTTGATGGCTAGGAGTTAGCTGCCAGATTATATTTGTTTCACCAGTAGAAGTAAGCACAGGGTAAAGGTTCCTGGATATCTACCATCTAAAAAAAGCATGGCTCCTATCCTAATTCCTGAGACATATGCAAATGCAAGCCCGCATCTCGTGGGATAGAGGCTGTATGTCTGCGGGTGCAAGTTAGGGGCCGAAAGCTGCCTCTGTAAACCATGCACTGGTCTGTAGCAGTTCAGGGCAGGAATATGATCAATTAAGCAAGACCGTAACCATGCATTTCGAAACAGCCAATAGAAAATGAGATTGCCATCATTACAGCAGTAAAACATTTAAGGTTCATGTCAATCAATTTGGTTCGGGAGTCCGATATGCGATGGTACTTGTAAACCCTCATAATTTAAAATAATAAAAATGAATGCCAATACTGTTCTTGTCCATGTGGGTGGCCTGATATGTATTAACTCATTGATTTCAGAGATAACCCAGAAATGAAACATACAAATAAATGTTCTTTTAAAGCCGATTTGCGAGCTTGAGAGTGTTATGCAATAAATTCTAATGTCTTTCTTCACTTTCCCAGTTATTTACAGTGCAGTAGTGATTTATTATTTGCATTTACAGTGCTACCAATAGGTGCTTAACCCCCTTGCGTGTCCGCACTTGTAGGATTTTCTTCTACATTTGCCGGGTGTGAAAACATTTGCGGCCTTTGGGAATTGTAGCAATTGAATAGCGATTGGCGATTTTAGCCATCGTAACTCTTGCGAAGACTGTAAGTTCCTGGGTTTAACCATCGCAAAGTTTTCAAGGCCGTAACCTGTAAACCATCTGGATCCCGCAAAAAGATGCCAAATGAATAGCAAATTAACTTGCGGCCTCACTTACGGGCTACAGTAACTTAGAATAGCTCAATTGAATCAGGCTCATAGTCTTGAATTTGAATGTGTCAGAATAGATCAAATAGGGGCTGAGGAGCCAGTGTTGTGTATCTGTGCCATTATTTGCTCAGGCAGTAATGGGGGCATTGACTTTAAAGACATAATGAATGAATCACCTTCAGTATTTGATGAGAGAATTAACCAGACAACATTCAGACTGAGCATGCTCAGTAAAGGGGGCAGGGCTGTGACAGCTTGGGCACCATCATTGGTCCAGCCACAGCCACATACCACACATTAGGCGCCATTTTAGAACAATAACTTATACAATCCGGAAGTACACAGCTACCCTAACGGATTTGCCTCGTGCACGCACACTATTACACTACACACATTCAGCACGCTTACACAGAAGCTCCACAGCACTGATGCTGCAGCAACATGAAAACAGATTGCCAGCTCTTCAACACAATGCTGCATATATTACTTCACAATAGGTAAAGTATATTCATTTCTTATTTTATTAATTATTTATTGCCATACCAAAAAAAAAACACCAACGCTGCTCATAGCACACAAACAACCAAGAGCGTCGCAATGAGCATCGAAGGCGCTCATTGCGAGCCACGCGATGAGTGCCAAAGGCGCTCAGCGCGAGGCTCGCAATGAGCGCCGAAGGATCTTAAAACACCAACAAAATTAATTTTGCATGCAAAAAACATTTCCTGCCTTATAATCTTATTGCCGTCATTTTTTGACGGGCAAGTCGCTAGTATATATATAAACCCTATTGAGCATCTGTGGGGCATCCTCAAACATAAGGTGGGGGAGCGCAAGGTCTCTAACACCCACCAGCTCCGTGGTGTCATCATGGAGGAGTGGAAGAGGACTCCAGTGGCAACCTGGGAAGCTCTGGTGAACTCCATGCCCATGAGGCTTAAGGCAGTGCTGGAAAATAATGGTGGCCACACAAAATATTGACACTTTGGGCTCAATTTGGACATTTCCACTTAGGGGTGTACTCACTTTTGTTGCTAACGGTTTAGACATTAATGGCTGTGTGTTGAGTAATTTTGAGGGGACAGCAAATTTACACTGTTATACAGGCTGTACCCTTACTACTTTACATTGTAGCAGAGCGTCATTTCTTAAGTGTTGTCACATGAAAAGATATAATAAAATATTTACAAAAATGAGAGGGGTGTACTCACTTTTGTGAGATACTGTATATGTTGATATTTCTTCCAGCAATATTGATTCCGGCTTTGGACTCATCCAGTCCAGCTTTACGCATGATGTATCTCACATATAAATTGAATAACCAAAACAATATACAACGTTGTAGCACTCCCACATTTTGTTGTGATCCACACAGTCAAAGGCTTTAAAATAGTCTATGATGCAGAAGTAAATATTTCTGTGAAACTCTCTTGCTTTCTCTATTATCCAGCAGACCTTTCTCTAAAGGAACCCGGCTTGCACATCTGGTAGTTCCCGGTCCATATATTGTTGAAGCCGAGCTTGTAGGATCTTAACCATTACGTTGCTGGCATGGGAAATTAGCTCAATTGTTCCATAATTGGTGCACTCTTTGGCACTGCTGTTTTTGGGATTGGAATGTAGATTGACCTTTCCCAGTCTACTGGCCACTGTTGAGTTTTCCAAATTTGTTGATTTTTACGGCAGCATCTTGTAGGATTTTTAACAATCCAGCTGTGATTCCTTCAGCTCCTGCAGCCTTGTTATCAACAAGGTATCCTAGGATGCATCTAATATATATATTTATATATTTTTTTAATATATATATACATGGCTGAGCTAGCTTAAAACATATTACATGTATGTAATTACGGGTTTGGATGACACCTGAAGAGTTTTTGTATAGGGGCACCTATATGCAACACTTCACTAAAGTAGGTCAGAAGATTCCCGAGGGCTGCATCTGGCCCTCATACACTTTACATGCAGTGGGAGAACATGTCTCCCTTCAAGTCCATCTGTCCACAAACAGCAAATAATATTCTCTTATAATGTAAACATCCTATTTTATCTTATCTACATCTCTTTTACCATTGTGATTTATCATGTTATGATGTATAAAGTAAAGAGTTAAATGCTTTGTGCGGCCCTCTTGAAGACTCACGTGCTGCCTATGTGGCCCATCACACGAAGTCTGCTCAATGTCATAAAAAAGCTACAGAACAATCTTTGTATGTTAAAAATAGGTGTGAAGGAAACATAGATAGAGAGGGAAAGATAAAGAAAGGCTCAGGTAATGACGACAAGGGGTGAAGCCAGTGACATAGATCAGCCTCCTTCCAATCTTCTTGATGGTCCAGGCCCAAGCAGTGCGGGCTGTATCCCCTGAAAAGGCAAAGGAAGGTGGAGAAAAGCATCTCTGCTTAAAGGAACACTTTAATGCATTTAAAGGAAAGCTCACGTATTTATTTTTAAATATTAATGTTTTTGTATTTTCAGCTGTCAGTTTTCCCCTCAAGCCAGAGTTGCATATCTCTTTCTCAAATCACTTCTCAATAAGATAATATCTATCCCCAAAAAAGTAAAAGACACCCTTTACTTCAGATAGCATGGGCCCATATCCTGTTATGGGCCCTGGGGCTTTGCAACAACATTAACTCCACCACTGATTAAACACCTACAAAGGCTAAAATATAAATTATTACTATGTGTGATCATGGCACAGCAATGGTTATTAATCCTATAACTCATGCACAGAGGGGGTTATGACCACCACCCTCCATAGCCCCCTCTACACCCAGGGGGCCATCTTTCAAGTGTTCTCTACTCTCTACTTGGCTTTGGTGTTTGTTGGGATCTTCAAATGTTAATTAATTAATTGACAAGCAAATAGTGCATTAACATTTATATACAAATGAAATACTATTCTAGATAGAGAAGAAGATTATGAAACATGGCAAACAATATGGGATCAGAACGACAGCACATCAAGAAATATTCAGACTATAAAATATACTTTTGGTACAGAATCTCAATAATAATAATAATTAAATACAAGTCACACATACCACCAACATGAGGATGTAAAGAATAAAAGTCTAAAACAGACGTCAAGCTCTATGTATGCGTTACACTTACGATTCATTGCCATTTCACATTCGCTTTAAGAAATACTGAAAGCTATTAGAGCAGTCAGATAGAATTCATGTACAGTAATGGTCAGAGATCAGAGTAAAATAAGGAGCTTTTGATGTCTACGGGTCACAAATATCTCCAGATAATACAATAACTCCACTTTAGTGGAATAGCTGCAGTCAATCATGAATCATGACATATAATGACTAACAGACTTTTTAAAGCAATTGCTTGCACAAGTGTTGAACAAGATGCCCGGATAATACAGACAAACTAGGCAGCCGCCTAGGGAATCAAGCGTTAATGACACCAGGCAGAATAGAATTTGTATTTTTTGTGTTTTGCTTGAAAACTAAATCCCTAAGAATGTGCCAAAACTCATCCACCATTTTGTCACCAGTGTGGTAACTTAGACTTATAACTCTCTCTACTGACTTGAATAAAAAAGGAGTGAGAAGTTGTAAACTTATTAACATGATGAAGGATAAAGCTTAGAATATGTGTATGTGTATTAATGTGCTGCCAGGGCCATGGAGAACACAATGATGCAGTGTCACAACCCAGGGGAAAGGGGGCCATGTGTACCCTAAAACCTCCTGTCTTCTGCTACAGTAATACACACCTGAATTGTAAGGATTTGTGTTTCTCGGTACCCAGCATGCAAATCAGGAACACTAGCAGGAAATCAGGAACACAGGATCAGCCTAGCCAGTACTATCTGTTCTTCAGTGGGCTTGAAAAGACCAAAGAAGTCAATTGTACCCGCAGATACATTTGGCCCCCAGTCCCTTCCTTTAGGACAGCAGCAGAGATGCAAGATACCAAGGGTTAATGACTCATTTAAAATAAAAATAAAACTTTCCCCTTTCCCCTAGTTCTAGGATGGACCATTTTTCAAGAATGAAAAACATGTTGCTTATGTATAATCAAACTTTATTGCACACACATATTTAAACAGTACATCAACCAATCAACTTTTAGCCTCTTTGACTGACAAGATGGTTATGACTGACAGACTGGGGCCAAGCTCTCCCATCCCTTAGACAAACACATTCTGGTCAAATCTAACACTCCCTTTTGATCTATTCACTTGGTATTGATTAGCCTTCAAGAGTTTAGGGCTGCTAGTCCCCCTGGTCTCTAGGTGCCTGAGAAGCTGGTGAGGTCATCTACCTGGCCACCTCTGATAGGATGTACAACTCTATAGTCTGGTATTTTACTAGCCATTGTTTGGTTTACAATATCTAGAATACTCTGATCTAAGGATTCAATATCTAAACCAGATGGGGGTGACAAATGGCTCTTGGTGCCAAAGTATCAGAGTACTAGTTTTATAGTAAATTTGCCATGGAAAATACAAATGTTTTCTCTATGTAACTACAATTACATTCATCATTGCTAAGTCACTACAATAGATAAGTTGGTACTATCTAAATAGACTTAAAACTAGTAGGCCCAAATAGTCACAGAAAAAGCTCTTTGAGATCCATTGTAGAAAACCAGGCCCTGAGGCCCAACATTACATCACACATAAATGTAAAAAAAAGTGTCACAGTCCCTTAAAGAAAGTCTCATTGCCATTGTAATAGCCCTTGAGATTAGTAATCACACAGGTGGTGTTCCTCCATGGTCAGTTATTACTATTTATTTCCTTTATTTGAAACGCTCCTACATATTCAGTTCTTAAAAAAGCATAGTCCATGAGTCTAGAGGATTGTGACAGTGAAACACTCCTCTAATATGGGTGATATAGGCCTTCTTGTTGGATTGCCAGATGACTGGACTTGGGTATGTCCTTCGTAGCTCTTGGAGTGTGGGGGTACACCAGCAATAACTTTATCTTAAAGTCACTGCTGGCGTTTCCTCCCACAAGAAGGGTCAGCCGGTCCTTGTCCGCCTTGAAGCCCAGTGCTCTCCTCTGGTCACAAGAGATAAAGGTGTAGCTCGGCATCCTCTTCCAGAAGAGGCCGGTCTCATCCACGTTAAACACCAGATCAAGAGGGTAACTGCCTCTTTCCACAATTTCCCTCAATTTCCCTGGAAAGGCCTCTGCATCCTTGGTGTCAGCGCCCACTACTTCCCCTGTGATCTTGATGTTACACAGGTTGTTCCTCTTCCTGAAGCAGTTGAACCAACCCTGACTGGCTGCAAAGCTTTCCGTCTCATCTGTTGTTTGTGCCTGGATATAGATGCTCTTGGCCATCTCCATTATTATGGCCTTGCTCAGGGGCATGTTGCACTCCACCTCATTGTCAATCCAGATGGACAGCCTCTTCACCATCTCCTCCAAGGCGTAGCATCTGGATTGCGTTATCTTTTTGGTGGAAGATGTAGTGCTGGTAGTGGCTGACAATTTAATCTTCTCCTTATTCTTCAAGATGGTGCGGATGGTGGAGGTTGCCAGTTTAAGGTCCGTTCCTATGTTCACTTGGTGCTCCCCTTTTTCCAAGCAGTCCAGCACCTGCATCTTCACATCCAGTGGGATGCTCTGCCGCTTTAGCTTGGCCCGATCCTCCTTGGCCTTAGACATTGTAAAACAGCACAAAAAATAAAATGAATGTAGACTTGGTTAGACAATTAACAATGAACAATCACAATATGAGAAACAAGGGAGCAATACAAATATAATTGTACTGTACCTTGCCACCGGCTGCTGTAGGCAGGATTTGGGCGTCATCTGTAACTTTTTTCCCACTTTCTCCAGCTTTCTCTATCTTTCTCTGTCTCTGTCCATAAAATGGTGCCCCTAACAATGCTGTGAAGCTATTTAGAAGCATTAAACGCGGTCCCACGAGGGAAAAACGCGTTCTAGGGAAGCAGAACATTAAGTGAGGTTCGCAGTCTTAAAAACAGTGCAGATATATCCTGTTATGGTGTCTGCTCAGGTCTGCCGCTGAAGAACGGCCTCCAACCGCTAGATGTTACTGCAGTTAATTTGCAGCGCTGCCAACATGTGAGAGAAGTTCTAAGCTTATAATGTTAGCCTAACCCTTGAACTAACCCTCACCCTAACCCTCACCCTTACCCCAACCCCATCCCTAACAGTTTACCTAAGCCTTGACACTATGATATGGCACCGGAATATTGACAGCCCAATCTAGAGGATGTTCACCGCCACTGCATGCTGCCTGTGCTGCGCTACCATAAGAGGATAGGTTCAATAGAGATATAACGGGGTATATCGCTAAGCGGGGAATTGCGGGCAAAACAGCGCTATAGCAAATCAGTGCTAAGGGGGGTAGCGTTCAGCGGGGTATTCCTGTATATGTATATATATATATAAATAGTACATTTGTGTTCATATTTGAATGTCTAAAACAAGTAAAAAAAAACTGTTGCCAGCTCAGAATTCTCAAAAATACAGCTTTGTGTTTTGGGTCATTGTCATGCTGGAATACCCATCCATGACCCATTTTCAATGCCCTGGCTGAGGGAAGGAGGTTCTCACCCAAGATTTGATGGTACATGGCCCCGTCCATCGTCCCTTTGATGCGGTGCAGTTATCCTCTCCCCTTAGCAGAAAAACACCCCCAAAGCATAATGTTTCCACCTCCCATGTTTGACGGTGGGGATGGTGTTCTTGGGGTTATAGGCAGCTTTCCTTCTCCTCCAAACACAGCGAGTTGAGTTGATGCCAAAGAGCTCGATTTTGGTCTTATCTGACCACAGCACTTTCACCCAGTTCTCCTATGAATCATTCAGATGTTCATTGGCAAACTCCAGACGGGCCTGTACATGTGCTTTGTTGAGCAGGGGGACCTTGCGGGCTCTGCAGGATTTCAGTCCTTCAAGGCATAGTGTTACCAGTTGTTTTCTTGGTGACTATGGTCCCAGCTGCCTTGAGATCAATAACAAGATCCTCCTGTGTAGTTCTGGGCTGATTCCTCACCATTCTCATGATCATTAAAACTCCACGAGGTGACATCTTGCATGGAGCATCAGACCGAGGGAGACTGACAGTTATTTTGTGTTTCTTCCATTTGTGAATAATCGCACCAACTGTTGTCACCTTCTCACCAAGCTGCTTGGCGATGGTCTTGTAGCCCATTCCAGCCTTGTGTAGGTCTACAATCTTGTCCCTGACATCCTTGGACAGCTCTTTGGTCTTGGCCATGGTGGAGAGTTTGGAATCTGATTGATTGCTTTTGTGGACAGGTTTATTTCATACAGGTAACAAACTGAGATTAGGAGCACTTCCTTTAAGAGAGTGCTCCTAATCTCAGCTCGTTACCTGTATAAAAGACACCTGGGAGCCAGAAATCTTGCTGATTGATAGGGGATCAAATACTTATTTCCCTTATTGACCTGCAAATCAATTTATAACTTTTTTTCACATGCGTTTTTCTTGTTTTTTGTTTTATTATTCTGTCTCTCACTGTCTAAAATACACCTACCATGAAAATTAAAGACTGATCATTTCTTTGTCAGTGGACAAACGTTCAAAATCAGCAGGGGATCAAATACTCCCCCCCGCTGTATATATATGTTTAGCTTTTTAGTAATTATCAGGGGCACCTAACTTGTAGATAATGGGTTTTCAAATTATTTTGTATCGGTGCCCTCCAACCACTCCCTTTGCCACTGGCTACATAGGAAAAAAAGGCAAACGTGGACTGGTCAGAAAAAATAAGTTAGCCTCCTGGCCAGATACTCTCCCACACCCTGTTCATCCAATAGGTGGCGGAGAGCAAAAGCTTGTCCCTTAACATTAATGTATAAATGTAAGCTTTAAAGGCTGGACTGAATTTTTTTTTTTTTTCAAATACTGATTTTTATTGTTAATCCATTACTAAAAAATGTAACATTATCATGGACCCACAAAAGTGATATGTATTGAAAATGCTGAACAAGGTACTTTTTGTTATCATGTTAATAATAATTTATATGGCATCTACTGATGTAACCAACCTCTAACCTGCATCCTGGTGTCCATGAATAAGACAATGGAATACATTAATATATTTATGAAAAGTTAAGAATTAAACTTAGCATTTAATAATTCAGAAGGTTTTCTATTATTTTATATCTTATAAACAAACACAGTACAAAGAAAACCTTGGTTACTTTTCCTATCAGCAGGGGGGGATCTACTGCCGGTGCAAACGGTGCGTTGCACCGAGGCCCCTACCCTGGAGAGGGCCTCGTGCTGCCTAATTTTCATGGGCCCCCACAGCATACCATTCCTCCCTTATCCTCCTCCTCCCCCTTATCCTCCTCCCTTTCCCCCTCTCCATATATATATTTATTTAGCTAAGGAGGGGGCCCAGGGTGCTCAATTTATTTTTGCCTCTACTCCCTGGAGGTGAGGGGATTTTTTTTGTTTGCACCGGGGCCCTCCATTCATTAGCTCCACCACTGCCCATCAGCCTAAAATAATTTACTTTTTTTAGTAATTCTTTTTTAATCTGACTTTATTTTTGTATTTCTGATCTGAAAGAAAATTGCAAACAGATGTTTCCTTATCATCCTCTGTAATATCACTGTAATTGTGTACATTTGCATAGTTTGAGACTCAAATACACCTTTGCAATTAAACCTGGCTTTACAGTTGTTGAAAATCAAACAGTATAAATCCTCACCCTCTGCTGAATGTGTCAGATCTGCCTTATACTCACAGGAGAACTTAATATAGAGGTTGGATATATAGACAAATATAGATTTAATTCATTTCATTTTCTTTTGTGCGTCATCAGAGTCTCTTTACACAAAGACAGTAAAATAATTAGGTGAAGGAATCATGTTTTAAAATGTAATATTTATCAGTGTTTTGAGACTGTATCTAAGCACTAAGGGAGTCTTTATATATATATATATATATATATATATGTGTGTATACATACATATATATATATATATATATATATATATATGAATGTATATATATATATATATATATATATATACATATATAATATGTGTGTATATTGCAATCAATCATGCTTTCGTGGGCTCCCTTCCCTCTCTCCTCACCATCACTCGACCCTTGGCCCTCTTAGCAGGCCAGTTAGGGAGTAGCAATACGCCATACCTCAGCTACACGAGGTTCAACGTACTCAACGTTCAACGTACTCGCTGAGAGAGGGACCTGACCACAAATTATATATTTATCTGTATGTGTATTATATTTTATTATATTGCATTGAATTTAAACAAAGACATTTAAAACAGTTTTTAAGGGGCACTGCAGCACTGCCCCCCCCAGAGCAGGGCCCCGGTGCATTGCATCGGGTGCACCAGAGCTAGATCCACCCCTCAGGGCCACTGTTTTTTCTCTTTAAACCGTATCCTCCATCTTTTTGGTGTCCTACGCCAATGTCCCTTCTTTATGTGCATATTCAGTACTTTTAATTAGGTAAGATGATTTATTTCATACTGATATCTCATAAATAATCAGCATTTCATCCTGCTTACATCCAGATATTTTGTGGACATTAATGATATTCAAACTTTTTTTTCAAGAATAGTCTCATAAGCATTATTTCTAGTTCATGCAAAAAGTGCTAAAGTTTGTTACTGATCATCACACGTCTTAACTCTTATTTTCTCTTTTACCTTTGTCCGCTCTTATTAAGGACTTCGTAACATACTGCCTCATGGGGCTTCAGTCCCTCGTCTAATTAGTATATCCCTGAGCTTGCCTCTTAAAATTGCAAGTCAAGTTTTTTAAGTTCTGCATTACAATTCAACTCGATAAATTGACAATAATATAGTAGAGTATCCCGCACACTATAGATCAAGCAAACACATATAAGGTTACTGATGAAGAAGGGAGGAATCCCCAAAAACCACAGGACACAGGGGTGGGTATGTTTATTGAAATAAACATACAATCATCCAGACCTCCAAGAAAATGAGATCTGGATTGAGCTTCAGAGCGCCTCCTTCTGTTCCAGTCTGAAGTTCGTCCTTTCCTCCTGCAATGTTTTTTGACGTGCTTCGGCCATTGGTGGTCAGCAGTAGAGGACTGGACAGTTCTCAAGGTAGATATACTTGATTTGTTCCTTGGTATAGACGTGCCTCTAGAAGGGTGGCTGGGCCTGACACTTCCTCAGAGAACAACGTACAAGCTAAACCTTTAAAAATGATGAGCATGACACTCTTTAATAATAAGTGAGCAGAGTGGACTATTAATTGACTGTATATTACTAGCATTGTGTGTGCATTGTAACCTATGGCATTACTGTCACAAGTGGTATGTGAATGAATATTTAGTGATTCTACAGTAGGTGGCCAGAACCACTGTAGTGATGGGGTTGACTGGATGAATTGGAAAGGCAATATATATGATTTGATGATCTGGAAATGTAAAGGGGTTGATTTGATGGAACTGGTAAGAGATAAGATAGGTGTCATACCCAGAAGGGCCCCCCACTCAACTTTGTGGACTATGGACTATTGTGGGCCCTGAAGGAAACCTGGTACCTGTATCCTGGGCTCTGTTATTTGTAACCCCAGCCCATGTGATTGGTAAATATTTCAATGGTCATGGGACTTGCGAAGGATTGACATGATGTTGCTATGTGTAATGTAATGTAGGCCACATTAATAATTTTGGGGTTACTATATGATTTTACTTACACAGGGCAGTGTGTGTGTATTTTACAGAGCACTGTGTGGGGCCTTAACAGCAGGATTTATTATTGTCAAAAATGAAGGCAATAAAATGTGAAAGGTGGCAATGCTGTTTGCCACACAATGCAAGGCTCTCCCCCCTCTAACTTGCGGGCCACCCAATGGGCTCCCTCAGGGGTGATTGTGAGCCTCTCCCACGTCTACTTTACAGGCCTAGCGATGAGCCCCTTCGGCCCTCATTGCAGGCCAACCCGCCACTTTCATGCCCCGCAAGCAGCACCTTCGGCGCTCATTGCAGGCCACAATGAGCACCTTTAATGCTCATTGTGACCCTTCCCCCTCTAATTTACGGGCTTTATGCTCATTGCAGTCGTCGTCCAACCAATTACTTTTGTGCTTCGCAAGCCTCTCCCCACTCTCTGACCCCATCTCCCTTCCATGTGTCTATTTCCCAATCTCTCCCTCCCGCTGTCTCTTTGCCCCTGTGCTTTGGTTTTTACTCCCTTATTTCCCTCCCCTGTGTTTCTTTCCCTCCCTCTCTCCCCCTGTATCTCATTGCACCCTCTTCCCCCTCTCCCTCCCCTGTGTCTTTCTCTTCCCCCTCCCTCTTCAAGTCTTGCGGGCCTCATGATGTTCGCCTAAGCCCTACAGGCTTCGGCCTCGTTGTGAGCCTTTTTTAAAAAAATGACGGCTTTACAGTCGCCATTTTTTCCCTCGCTTAGTCGATTTCAGGCCATGATTAAACCTCAAATTAGCTTGCAACCTCACTTAAAGGCTCCCTGCTTCTCCCCCTGTGCTGTGTGTGAGGTTGTAAGTTATTTTTTTAATTAATTGTCGTCTTTTGGTGGACTTCAGATGGCTTTCGAGTTACGGGCTTGCCATGAGCGCCTTTTTTAAAGTCTTGCGGGCCTTGCAATGAGCGCCAAATGCGCTTAAAGCGAGGCCTGCAATGTGCACCTTCGGCGCAAGCTCGTAACTTTCAACATATCGTTGCCGACAAACTCGCAATTACGACAACTATGATATTTGATAGATTTATTGATGTAAAGGTGGTACCCAGGCATGTTTAATATCTACATGCAGCATTTTTTCCAAGGATTGTAATGGAGTGAATTGCTGGGGGTTCTGGGGTGAAGGGAGTCCAGTTACAGTGGTTATCCATTTTGAGTGGTAGAACTTAGCCAGCAGAGGAGTGGAGTGGTATATAGACACTTTGGGCCTCATTCAATTGCAAGGCCGCAACTCACTGTATACAGGCTGTATGTGTGCGGGCTTGCTGTGGACATGTACCCTGCTATAATTACAGAGCAATTCAACTTATGGGATGAAAGCCGAACACTTAAGCCATGCAATCATATATAGCATTTCAGAGCGTTAACTTGATCAATTAAGCAAGGCCATAACTTTAAAAAAGTTAAACTTGATGGACTAAAAGTATTTTTTCAACCTCAAATTACTATGTAACTACCTATTTAGAAACAGCCAATAGAACATGAGACCGTCATCATTAGGTCAATAAAACATGGAGGTTACATGTCAATCAATAAGTGTTTAGGGGTCCGGTATGACCCCTAATAAACCTGATATGACCCCTAATAGACCCGCTATCCTGCAATGTACAAAATAACAGGAAATGTTTTAGTAAATGTGTCGGTGGCCTGCTATGTATTAACTCCTTAATCCTGAGATTGATATAACCCCGCAATTAATTCTAACGTCTTTCCCTGTCTTTTAAAGTGCAGTACTGATTTTTTATTTGCATTTACAGTGCTATGAACAGGGGTTAAACCCCTTTGCGGGTCCCATCTGGTACCGTAGGATTTTCTTCTACATTTGACATTTCCGGGAGTGAAATCATTTGTGGGCTTGCAGAATTGTAGCAATTGAATAGCGACTTGGGATTTTAGCAATTGTAACTCTTGCTGACTTGAAAGATCAAAGGCTTAGATGGGGTCTAAGTTACGGTTGTATCAACTGCAGGGATGTCAGCCCATAACCCGTAGATCATTTGCAGCTGGCAAAAGAAATTGAATAGCAAGTTAGTTTACGGGCTACATTACAGGCTTCCCGTAAGCTACAATTTCTCAATTAAATGAGGCCCTTTGTCTGCAAGCAAGTGTTTACAATACTAACCTAGTGACAGGAATGGCAACTCCTAAAAATAATGTATTTAGACAACCTCTCCCTAGACATTGTGTCAAGGTAAAGTCAAGAAAAGTCAAGATAAAAGGAAAAACAATGGCTCTCTAATTACAGAAAATGGTTTAATCCTAGACGTTAAGACTTATGCCACAGGAAGTAATTAAAAACCCTGACATCATAATAGTACTAGGACAGATAATACACTTTGTTTGGACAGATGCTGAAGGAAGAGGAGTGACACTGGGGGGAATAGGTCCCCATGTTGAGTCAAAAGAAAAAAGGAAACGATCTGATCAACTCTTGGGGGTAATTGATAATCCTGACATGACAGTAAGTGACCAGGTGGGAAGATTAATAAACCTCTTGTGTTTGGTCCCTGTGTGCTATAAATACTGGATTACGGTTCAATAAATGTAGTCAATTGAACATACAGAATTTGAGGTGTGTGTTTCATTCTGAGGGAATATAATAATTCTAACCATTTAAATTATGGTTGTGGACTCTGCCCTAACCACTGGGGGTAGTAGTGCTTTCCTGTGTTCCTGTATCATGAAGACAGGACATTTCTGGGATGACTTGGAGGCTGGACACTGAGACAGAAATCGAAAATCCACGACCTAGAGGGATTCCTGTAAGCTAAAGGCAGGTGGTGTGGGGTGGTATGTAGCCCCTAAACTCTGGGTCGTAACAACAGGGTGATGTAAGCCATGATTATAATAGCTTTGGAGAAAATACTAAATGTAGGAGTCTCTGCTTGTGCTATGGGAGCTGTGTTTATTATAACCTTTATAAAAAACATGTTGCACATCATCAAAACAAGCTTTTCATAAAAGCGTGCGACACATCTGGCACTTGTCTTATCCTTTAAGAGATAATGATGAGGGGCTATGTTATGAGTGTCTTAATGAGTTGGGTGCATTTGATAAGCCTGATGATACGCCTATGGTTCGATAAAGGGAAAATAGATTTCAGAAGCCTGTGTACAGATGAAATCATCCAAACATGTAATGCAAACTGGAAATCTCTGTAAAGCGAGGACAAGAGTCTCAATAAATAACACAATCTATTTTTGGTGATTTTTAATTAACCCTTTAAGTGGCAATTTCAATTTGAAAAAAAAGTTACTTTGCGCTAGCCTTATGGTTTCACTGACTGAGCATGATATTCTTGTATTGTCTTGTATTTTCTTGAGAACAGGGGAGGAGCTACCAGTGATGCAGGTGGTGCAATGCGCCGGGGCCCTCCTCTGAAGTGGGCTAAGCAATGGAAAGCGGTCTTGGGGAACTGTAGCTATGGGAAAGAGTCTTGGGAAGGAGTGCTGTTATTGGAAAGGGTATTAGGAAGGGGTCTTGAGGAGGGGCCCTGAGTGAGTTGGTACCAAGGTACGGGGCCCGGGGGGGGGGGGGGGATGTTCATAATTTTGTTTTGCACCTAGCTCCGCCACTGCTTGAGAGTGCCGTAATTGTTCCACATAATGTAAAATAGCTCAGTATATCCCCAAGTACAGTATATAATTTTACCATCACCTACTAATAGCTGAGAACATTGCAATGTTTTGGTTTATTTAGAAACCCAGGCAAGTTAATCAGACGTTTCAGCTGCGTGCTGCTACTTCATAAGGCCTTCCTATACTTATCAAACCCCATTTATCCAAATGGCATATGGACAAAGCCATTGATCTTAAGCTTTACAGTCTTGAGACTAAAATAGAACTCGGTAGACTGTTACAGCCTTCCCAAGAGAAAGCCTTTCGACTTCACTGATGAAAAGGAACAGCCAGCTCATCGCTTATTTCAGATTGCTATTAAAGAAAATTGCAAAAACAAACTAATTAGATACGGCAGTCCTTTTAGCATCGATGTATTCGGCAAGTTTAATGATGGAGCCAGCATCTATAAAAATAATTGCGCTACTTGTATTGAGAGTTTGGTTCCGGTCACGAAAAATGCATTACAGATTAAAAAGTAGAACTAATAAATGTTTCTGCGAAGAGCTTGAGGAGGATATCTCATGGATTAAATGTAAATGCATGCTTTAATGAATGATTGTCAATGGAGTTAATTAAGTTTTATGCTCTATGTATATACTGCAAGGGTGCCAATGATAGCATTTCTAGGGTAGCCTCTATATAATAATTATATATATGTATATATATATATATATATATAGCGAGGCGAGCCGTTGAGGCATTGAAAAACGCAGGACTTAGGCAGTAATGCGAGGCGAGCAATTCAGGCATTGAAGTACGCAGGATTTGGCCTCCAAGCAGTAAGGAAACGCGAGATTGCCTTAGACTGCATGCAGTTGAGGAACGCAGGACTTCGAAAAATAAATGGTGAGGCGCGGGGCTTAGAAAAAAAAAAAAAAAACAGGTTGGAAAAATACGAAGTTAACGGCCGAACCGCGCAAATGGGAAAACACAAAAGATAAAAAGAAAAAACAACATCACACACAGCATGGAGGGACAGCCGTCTGGGAATGAGGTTGCACGCAAATTTAAGCCGCATTTGCAGATTTTTGGCAATAAGCGAGAAAAAAATGGCGGGCGAAAAAAATGAAAACAAGGCTACATGACCCTAAATTGCGCAAAACACTGCCAGGCACGTACGATTTTTACCCAGGAACGTACGAGGAACAAAATACACTATTAGAAAGGACGGAAAATGCTTGCAAGCCGCATATCACATAGACAATCGCGCCATTTTACAGCTCTAACTTGCAACTAATAACATTACGAATCTAAAATGGCGCTTTACCCTATTAAACAAACGGTTTGCCCTCAAGCACGCAGCCTATTATCAGTGCACACTTGGCACATTGCTGACACTTACACCTCAGGTCAGCAACAGTGCAAATGTACATTGTATGCTGCAGGAAAATAAAAAGAGGATATTGATTGATGGATATGTTAATTAGAAATAGGTAAAGTATATTAATTTAGTAATTAATTAATTATTATTAACAAAATATATATATATAAAAAATAAAAAAACGCTAAATAACATGTTTTACACTGCCGTTACTTTATGAATACATTAATGCTTCACACTTCCTAATACATTTATTCATTCTTAATTAATTATTAATGTACACTTCCACTGCACTAAAAATGTTTTACATTTTACTGCACTTATATTTGGATTACTGCTCATTGGCTGCGATAGGACTCTCAAAGCAGTTACATATTTAAATCACTTTATTATGCTCTGAGACCTGAAAACATTTCTAGTTTACACTGCACTAAAACTTTTTTATATTTAACACTGTATTTATATATCTGTCTTTGCGATGAGCACTGAAGATGATCGTTGCAAAGCACGAAACTTGAAGGACACGATGGGAGAGGCTCGCAATGAGCGCCGAAGGTGCTCAGAGGAGCAAAAGTACACGAGGAGAAGCTCGCAATGAGCGCCGAAAGTCCTCAGAGGACCAAAAGCTTTACATTGTGTGGCAAACAGCATTGCCATGGCTTCAAATTTTAGTGCCCGTCATTTTTGACAGGCAAGTCGCTAGTCTATATATATATATATATATATATATATATATATATAGTAAATAAATAGTACATTTGTGTTTGCATTTGAATGTCTAAAACAAGTTAAAAAAAACCTGTTTCATGCCCAGAATTCCAGCAAATACAGTTATTACACTACATTCTGGGAACCTTGGCAGGGACATGCAAATGTGCCTACAAAGATTTTGCTCTTGCAATTCATGACCATATGATACATAGCTTTGAGCAAAGCTAGGGTTGGATTATACACAAGCTAGGGATCCCTACCCACGTACAACCATTTCAAAGTTACTGCCTATCATTAACTTGGGGCTGGTTCCTTAGCTTGTGTAGTAGATATTTTGAGTAGGTAGTTCACCACAACAATCATTTAATATATGGTGGGCAAAAGAGCGACAGAAGCCTCCACCGTACAGTAAATAAATAGTACATCTGTGGTCACATTTGAATGTCTAAAACAAGTTAAAAAACTTGTTCCATGCCCAGAATTCCTAGAAATACAGTTATTACACTTTATTCTGGGAACCTTGGCAAGGACATGCAAGTGTGCCCACAAAGATTTCGCTCTAGCAATCCATAACTATATTTAACATGGTTTCCTTTAAGCATATGCTCGCTGTATCAAACAGCTTTGAACAAAGCTAGGGTTGGATTATATCTTTGTGGGCAAATGTGTATGTCAGCTCAGTTTCCCAGAATGCAGTGTAATAACTGTTTTTCTCGGAATTCTGAGCTGGAAGCAGGGTTTTTAACTTGTTTTAGACATTCAAATGTGAACACAAATGTACTGTTTATTTACTGTACTACTGTACGTTGGAGGCTTCTATCGCTCTCTATATATACTGTATATTAATATATATATATACATACATATATGTGTGTGTGTGTATATATATATATACATATATATATATATATATATATATATATATATATATATATGTGTGTGTGTGTATGTTTAGGAGGGTCCCTTCCTAATTGGCTCCAAACCAATCAACACCACTTATGTGGTAGCTATAAGCAACAGCAGATTCAGAAGGAAATCTACATGAATATGCTGAAGCCATGGTCAGGTTTGATTGGGGAAATTATTTTGCGTTGATTGGACAAAATGTACTGGTGTGATTGGGGGGTACAATGATGATGATATCATAAAGGAGGAACTTTAAATAGAAGTTAATTTCTTTGGCAAAGGCAGAAGGGCGAAGGTTAGAAATTTGGGAGCTCCATATATACTTTAACTGGGGTATTCCCATATGGGATTTAATCAGGATACAATTATTTTCGACTAGATACTTGTATCTGTAATAATTGTGACAAAGATAGAGATATGGGAGAGTCCTGGAGGGCAGATATGCAGATATGTGAGCCTGAGGCTGGATAGAGGCATTTGCCCAATCCAGTCCTGCAGGTGATAATAAAGCTCTATTATATCACAATGTGGCTGCAGCAGCGAACAGGCTGGGGCAGTCTGTGAAAAGTCAGTTGTAGTCCAGAGCTCAGTGGGGGAGTGCTGCAGTATAGACAGAGAGTGTTACCCAGAGGGCCTGCTGGAATTCCACTGGAGCAGCAGAAACGGAAACTGGAGACAAAGATCCAGAGAGTCTAAAGTGGGGAAGCTGTCAAGCAAAGACCACAGACCAAGAGCCCTGGACTTAAGAAGGGAGAGGCCAGTATTGAAGGTCCCTCCCAGGCTTAGTTGGGAGTGGATATTGATAGTTAGGAAACTGCTCAGAGTTAGTTAGTGCTCTGAAAGAGCTAGGCCTATTTATTTATTTTTTTATTTATTTTCTTATCTTTTATGGCTGTGCAGAAAAAGTATTAAAAGTTTTGTAAAGCATTTGATGGCCTCCAGTGTTCCTCCACGAGAAGAGTCAGAAAACAGGGCATTTACCCCAAGGAGATGGTTGCTTTGCCACATAATATTCACAAAATATCCAGTATATGGATACTTTTAAGACTTGTAATGCAAGTTACTAGATACTTCTGCCTACCTATTAAAGCCAGGTTCTATCAGGTATATCAATGGCATTTATTTGAACTAGTTTGATTAAAATACTTGAGAAATTGGGTATTTTAGGTACCATAATTGTGGTTCCTTTTTATTACATGACCCATTCCTTATTTTTTTTTATGTAAATATAATAACACTATACCAAGTATATACAGTGGGGGAAAAATTATTTGATCCCCTGCTGATTTTGAACATTTGTCTACAAAGAAATGATCAGTCTATAATTTTAATGGTAGGTGTACTTTGACAGTGAGAGACAGAATAACCAAAAAAAACAAAATGTCAAAAAAGTTATAAATTGATTTGCAGGTCAGTGAGGGAATTTGACCCCCTATCAATCAGCAAGAGATCAGTTACCAAGTGTCTTTTACTCAGGTATTGAGCTGAGATTAGGAGCACTCTCTTAAAGGGAGTGCTCCTAATCTCAGCTTGTTACCTGTATAAAAGACACCTGTCCACAAAAGCACCCGGTATATGCTAATGACGTGGTGCGCATGTGATGTCACATGCGCGCCGGGTGAAGGAGCGGAGAGGAGGCCGGAGCAGAAGCAGGTAAGTGAGGGGGAGGTATTTAGGGGGGTTTAGGTTGAGGAGGGGGGTTTAGGTTGAGGAGGGAGGTTGAGGAGGGGGGTTGAGGTTGAGGAGGGGGTTTGAGGAGGGAGGTTGAGGATGGGGGGGTTGAGGAGGGAGGATGAGGAGGGAGGTTGAGGAGGGGGTTGAGGATGGGGGCGTTGAGGAGGGAGGATGAGGAGGGAGGTTGAGGAGGGGGTTGAGGATGAGGAGGGAGGTTGAGGTTGAGGAGGGGGGTTGAGGAAGGAGGATGAGGATGGGGGGTTGAGGAGGGGGGTTGAGGATGGGGGGTTGAGGAGGGGGTTTGAGGAGGGAGGTTGAGGAGGGGGTTGAGGAGGGAGGATGAGGAGGGAGGTTGAGGAGGGGGTTGAGGAGGGGAGGTTGAGGATGAGAAGGGGGGGTTGAGGTTGAGGAGGGGGTTAAAGATGGGCAGGTTGAGGAAGGAGGATGAGGAGGGGGGTGGAGGAGGGGGGTGGAGGAGGGGGTTTGAGGAGGGGGTTGAGGATGGGGGGTTTGAGGAGGGGGTTGAGGATGGAGGTTGAGTAGGGGGTTGAGGATGAGGAGGGAGGTTGAGGATTTTGCTTCAAAGTTCTTTATTTGAATTATTAGAATTTTTTCCCCCTGAAATTTCCTTCTTAAAATGAGGTGCGTGTTATACGCCGGTGCATGTTATACGCCGATAAATACGGTATATATATATATATATATATATATATATATATATATGTTGAATTTGCAATAGCTAGATGAACCTCCTTACAATTAGTTGGCTGATCCATTAGCCAATAAGAGAAAGGCAATGTTGGGCTTATACCTTTATCTAATTGTAGAATATTAACCTGGAAAAAGTAGAAAAGGTGCCTAGTTTCCAGTCACTCTTGCCATTTTGAGCTCTTTGATTGGGTTGAAAGTTCAAGAGCTAGCTCAAAAATGAAGCTTCCACCAGCCAACATACATAGGACTTGTAGCATTACATGGCAGATACTAAAGCTTTTACACAAATATTCAAAACTTTATACGTGAATTATTTCATTAGAGCAACTTGTGTTTAGGTCAAATTTCCTCTTTTTCTCCAGTGCTTTTAATATGTTTAAATATATATTAATTATAGTGAACAAATTATTTATTTATTTTAGATATTGCATTGACTAGGGGATAAGTAATTCACTGGATTGTGTTTCCCTTACAAGATATCCAGTTGATTTAACCTCAATCACTTGATATATAAATATCAATAAAAACAGTTATCTAAAGGACCACTGGGAGTTAATAGGTGTAATGTGAATTGTCATTTATTTCATACCAGTTGATTTTTTTTAAATAAAATAAAAAATTTGTCACTAGAAGATTGAATGCTCACTGTGTCATTTTTTATATGGGAAAATAGATTGTATTCTTTACTGCAGGTTCCCATTTTCTTTTCTGAACTGATTCTGTCTTTTCTGGGGCTTTACTCTGACGTTGAGTTCTAATGTCGAAGGGCTATTTGAAGAAGATTTTTTTTTTTACAGAATTGAATATAGATTTTGGTGGTGACAGCGGATTTGATAGATAACTTTAAAAAGGAGTTGGATATATTTTTGAATAAAAAGGGCATTCAGGGTTATCCTGGATAACTAGAGAGGAAGTATTGATCCAGGGAGGAATCAGATGTCAAGTATCTAGGGTAAGAAAGGAATGTTACTTTTTAACCTTTTTGAGGCAATTGGCAAAGATTCAATGTTTTTTTTCTGTTTGCTTTCCACTGGGTCAATTAACAATTCTTCACAGTCACATATAATAGTTGTGGTAATTGATACAACTATATAACTCACAAGTTGCGAGTTGCAATGCATGGCATAAGCCGAGCATGCTCATTGGGCCGCGGGTGCTGCGTTAGACGTGCATGCGCATTGCACCGGGGGAACTCATTGCACGCTGGGAGCAGGAGGGAGAGAAAGGAGACATGGGGGAGAAAGGAGACACAGGAGAGAAAGGAGTCACGGGAGGGAGGGGGCACAGAGGCGGAAGAGACACAGGGGAGAGGGGGGGGGAGAGACACAGGGGAGGGAGATGGGGGAAGGAGACACAGGGGAGGGAGAAGGGGAAGGAGACACGGGAGGGAGAGGGGGGGTAAGAGATACAGGAGAGGGAGATGAGTTGGGAAGAGACCCAGGGATAGGGAGATGGGGGAGGGGAAACAAGGGAGGGAGGGGGAAGAGACACAGGGGAGGGAGATGGGGAGGGGACAAAGGGGAAGGAAGGGAGAAGGAGACACAGGGGATGGAGAGGGGGAACAGACACAGGGGATGGAGAGGGGTGGAAGAGGCACAGAGGAGGGAAAGGGGGGAAAGAGACACACAATGGAAAGGGGGGAAAGATACACAAGGGGGGGAGAGACACTGGGGCGGGAGGGGGGTAAAGTGACACAGGGAAGGGATGGAGGGGTAAAGGAGACACAGGGGAGAGGGGGGAGAAGAGACACAGGGGAGGGAGAGGGGGAAGAGACACAGGGGAGTGAGAGACAGAGGGGGGGAAAGACAAAAGAGGGTGGGAAGAGACACAGGGTAGGGAGATGTGGGGGAATTACCGGCAAGTGACTAAACATATAATCCACATAAAAAGATCAAAGGAGAACTAAAAAGGTTGATCTTGATGAACTAAAGGTCTTTTTTTCAACCTCAATTACAAAGTAACTATGTAATCTTATCTGAAACAACACTTCATCACACTCCTGGTTTTTAATTCTTTTACAAACAATGAAAAAATGTCCATTGTCATTAAAGCAAAAGTGAATACAAAAAAACATTTATCTTAAACTGTGTAAACATTTTTTTTTGTAATTGTTGTTTCCAACTCCGTGACCTCATGGACCGCAACACACCAGGCACATCTTTATGTCCATGGTCATGCTGATGAACTTGGCTTTCATGGCAGAGATACTGGAGTGGGTTGCCAGTTCCTTCTCCAGTAGGCCACAGCATACAGATCCTGGTATTCCTAGGTGGTCTCTCATCCAAGTACTAAACAGGCTTCAGGGTAGTGTGACCTCTTGATTCCCCGGCTGTAATCGAACCACTGGACCACCAGGGTACCCTGCACAGTTGCTAATGTCAGTTTAAGAAAAACTTAATATTTGTGAATTATTTAACGCGCAGTGTACCTTTAAATGACCACTGTAGTTTTGGAAAAAAACATCCCATGCTTGTGAAGTATGTAACAAAAATAACATCATTAGCAAGTGTGCAAGATAGAAACAAAAAAGCGTTTACTGCTTACCTGCTTGTAGCTTGAGGGGGAGTTTTATCCTATGAAGACTTTCTCTACCATTGAGTTCTGTTAAGTGTGCTATTTGGTGAGTGTGTTTGTAACAGAAGTGAATATAGATCTTAACTCAATACACTTTTCTTTAATCAAATCATTTTATGACAGCCTTTCATTTTTATGTAAATAAAGTCGATATCCCATGTTGGAGATTTATTGTCCTTAATGTAGCAATAAAACCTTAAGCCATACACCTGACCATTTCTCTGACATTTTAAATCAATACTCATTTAATTTACTGTACAGTGAATTTTTTTTCAACCAACAAGCAATGTTACAGATTTATGTTCCATCTATAAAAGGAAATAGTCTTCCCTCGAACACTTTTAGTAATAAATATATTAAACGTAAATACCCCATCTTTGTGGCTCTAGAGTAATGGACAAAAAATACAACAACCAGCTAAAATGATATATTTTACATGGAGTCCGTTATAGATTGGGATTGTGTTAGCTGTGGAACAAGAATTAATTTTGGTAAAAATTATATCTTATTGGGTTTAGGAGAGTTTTATAGCAAACAATCAGAGCACACCCCTTCTGGGTCTCTTTCTTGTTGTGGTGAAGGGGGTTGTGTACTTCAATGAAGCTGTGAGCTATACCCAAGATGGGCAGGTTATAGCAGAGAGATCGGAAAAATCAAGGTTCAATGGAGAAGGAACTAACAACCAACTCCAGCATCTCTGCCAAGAAAACGTTAAGGATAAGCCCTACCAGAGACATGACAATTGTGCCTGGTATGCTGTGGTCCATAGGGTTATGGAGAGTTGGACACAACTGAATGACATACCAACAATCAGAGCACACAAATAGGCTACGTCATCTGGCTAAAAGTCATGGCCATAAAAGCATTTCCAGAGAAAATGTTAATTTTAGCTAACTCTGCTAGTGTATTGAAGCTGCCATGATAGTCATATTTCTCATTCAAAGTACAAGGGCAGAGCAGGACTTGCAAGTCTAATAACCTGTCTTGCTCTTTTCTCCTAGTTGAACTCAAAGGGCCTCATTCAATTGTGATTTGGTCAATTAAATAGGGCTCTATATAAGCACAGAGAATATTTTACAGAAATTTTTAGTTAGTGAACTTCTATCCAAAAGCAAGGTCTTCACTAACTATAAACTTCTGTAAAAAAATTGCTCTGTGCTTATATAGAGCCCTATTCAATTGGCCAAATTGCAATTAAATGAGGCCCAAAGTACTTTACAATACTTCCCCAGTTATAGAGCCCGATTCAATTGAGCCATTACATTAGCCCGTAATGGAGGCCGTAAGTTATTTTGTTCAGTTGGCATCTGTTTGCGGGCTACAAATGGGTTACAGCCTTGAAATCCTTGCGGTTGTTAAAACCGGAATTTACACCCCATCAGCGTCTTTAAAATCGCAAATTGCTATTCAATTGCTTTAATTCCCCAAGCGCGCAAATGTTTTCACACCCATAAACAGCAAATGTAGAGAATCCTACGAGTGCTAGATAGGACCCGCAAGGGGGTTTAACCCCTGTCCGTAGATTTATAAAAGCAAATAAACAATTAATACTGCACTGTAAATGACGGGGAAAGCGATGAAAGACATTAGAATTAATTGCACAACAGTCTCAAGCTTGCAAATTGACAATCAAGAGTTTCATTTTGGGGTTATATCGATCTTGGGAATCAATGAGTTAATACATATCAGGCCACCCACATGGACTAGAACAGTATTGGCATTTATTCTTATTATTTTGTATTTTGCGGTTTTGCGAGTCATATCCGACCTCCAAACCTAATTGATTGACATGTAACCTCCCTGTTTTACTGACTTAATGATGATGGTCTCATTTTAATATTGGCTGTTTCTAAATGAATAGTTACGGCCTTGCTTAATTGACCACGTTCCCGTCCTGAAATGCTACATGCGATTGCATGGTTTACGGTTTCGGCTTTCGGCCCATAACTTGCGCCCTTGTTCAATTGAATAGCACCGGAAATGTAGAAGAGTTCAAGCCTGCAGCATGCTCGTAGACATACGGCCTGCATACCGTGAGATGCAGGCTTCAAATTGAATTGGGCTCATAGTATCATCCAAAAGCCTTGGTAAACAGATAAAGTTTCACTTTTTGAAAATGTTCAATGATTCAGACTCTGGAACTGGTGACTAAAAGCTCTAGCACCAAAAAATGCTGTGCAAACTCTTGGTACTACATTTAACTGTTTTGCACAGGTACGTGTGTAGGGAAGCAAAGAACCTGATGATTTAGAGCTTTGAAGGTCAGTAAGCTAACCTTGAAATTAATTCACCATCTTGAAACAGTGCAGAGAAGAATGGTCTTGTTTGCGTCTCTCTGTACCTTCCCAGGATGAGAACTTTGAAGTAATCTGAGAAGGTGTCCTGTGCTGACATTTTAGCCGAAGACACCAATAAATCATCAAAAAAACATCAAAAAATTGCAACTTCCGCTCTTCAAACATAGTGGGGTAACTGGAAAACTTAGCAACTTCCATATCTTTTACTTCTAAGAGATATCTATAATATGAAATAAACCTAATTTTAAATGGATTTTACCATTTGAAAGTATGATTTCATTTATTTTATTGCTATTTGCCATGCTGTTCCTATATATAATCCTGTATCTTAAGTATCTTTTTCTCAGTTGGCCATTAAAATTAATCATGTCTAATCAAGTATTTTTGGTTGTTTAAATTATCATTTGATATCTGAGTTTTGCTTTATACAATGAGTGCCAATATATGTACAGGTCTCACTGCAGTAGTCCTCTAAGGGTGTTGATTGAGTCCCCTCAAAATGTTGTAATGCAAAGAAGTATCCAAAGTAATCCTTTTTTAATAAAATACCTATATATGAAAATAAGTTAGTATTATCCAAAAAGCCTTAAAGGCATATCTAAGTTTACTGGATTATGAATACATCTGATAGAGGAGAATCAGTAGTGTATGCAAACATTTTGTTGCATTAGAAAAATACAAAAATAAACATTTACCAACTCACCCTGATGTTTGCGAAATCTTTTCAGTTTGCAAGATGAGGGTTTTGTTAGTTGACACCCCTGAAAATCTCTGCTAAGATTAGCATGAAATTCATAATTCATTTTGGACAATCAGTAGAAAGCAGATATATTTGTGTCATACTCTGGGGTTCCTGTGTTGCAAAGCAGCCTGGGATATGTAGTATCTTTATCTCTATATCCTTGTGCTCTGATTTAATTGGAAGCTCAGACCCTGTGATTCCATCCTTCAGCAAGTACTTCCTTTGAAAGGTCAAACTCCATACCTAGCCACATTTCCTTTGCATACTTGGTTTTGTAAGCTCCCTGTGGGTGTGCAAAGCTGAATTTACTTCCCTGCCTATAACTTTGTAAGTACACTGAACTTATCTATATAACCACATTTTTCTGATAATCACTGCCTGTTTCTTACCAAACATCTGAAACCCAGACCTTATTTGAAGAGGTTTCAATCCCAGATAATGATGATTTGGAGAATATAGATGTAACTAGCGACTTGCCCGTCAAAAAATGACGGGGCAATAAAAGAAAGTGTTGAAATGCTGTTTGCCACACAATGTGAGTGTACTGTGTTCCTCAACTATATAGACCCCTATAACACACTAATGAAAGCATGTAATAACACTATAAGTGCCATGAGGGTCATCCAGGACCCTCATGACACAAAGTGTAAGCACTACACCATTTTAACCCGGGGGTCAATAGAGACCCTCATCAGCCTCTATTTACCCCCATCAGTCCCATAAGGGTATATTATGACCATTTTGGGCCTGTTACAACCCAACATTAACCACATAAGTGCCATGACGGTCCTCAGGGACCGTCATGCCACTAAGTCTAAACAATCCACTGAACTATACCCCCCCAATAAAACATTAAATATCAACAACCCCCCTCTACACTAACCTATTAACATCTACACTATCTACCTATACTACCTACCTACTAACTACCTACCCCCTAATAACACCCTCCCCACCAAAGTCACCAAAAATCTAAAATCTACATTACATAAAAGAAAAAACTTAAATCACAAAAAATAAAACATCTACATTACAGAAAATAAAAAAAACTAAATCACAAAAAATAAAAAATCTATATTAAATAGAAAATAAAAAAACCTAAATCACAAAAATATAAAAAATCGACATTACAAAAAATAAAAAAACCCAAATCACAAAAAATTAAAAAAGGAACATTACAGAAAACAACAAAATACATTACAACCCCCCCCCCCCCCACTACAGAAAAAATAAAAATAAATTACACACCTGAAAAGGAAAGACAAATAATACATACAATACAATACATACAATACAATGCATACAATACAAATAAAATGAAATACAATACAATACACCCCTATCTAATATACATCCCCCAATCTATGTAATATACAATGCATCCTATCTATGTAATATACATGCCCCAATCGATATAATAGACAATACATCCTATCTATGTAATATACATCCCCCAATCTATGTAATATACAATACATCCTATCTATGTAATATACATCCCCCAATCTATGTAATATACAATACATCCTATCTATGTAATATACATCCCCCAATCTATCTAATATACAATACATACCACAATGTAATATACAATACATGCTTTCTCTATTTAGAAACCCTAATTCTAAGCTAAAATAAAATAATTAAGACCACTTACCTTTGAGATGTCCCTTCAGATCAGCCACCTAGGTAAAAAAACATAAAAAAATGAGTACAACATTTACATAAAATAAATAAACATAGTACATATTCTAAATATTGTACTCAACTTTCCAGCATGTCCTGTCCATCTTCTTTTCCTCTTCTCCGGCGCGGCCCCTGTTAAAAAAAACAGTACATTAATACACATACATAAACATAAAACAAAGTAAAATAAACATAATATAAATTGTACTTACCTGCCCGGGATGTCCCCGGCACTTGCGAACCTTTGCGAACCTCCCCAACGCTAGTGAGCCTCCTACGGAGTGTTCCAGAATAAATATGTCAATGGCGGCTTCTGATTGGCTGAAAACGCCGTCTATCAAATTCAGCCAATCAGAAGACGCCAATTGTGAGCCAATGAGAAAGGGATACACCCCAAAATCCCACTCTGATTGGATAACGCACATGTCAATCTTTATTTAAACCAATCAGAAGGCTTTATTGCCATCAGCGAATCACAATGGGATACACCCCCATGGGTGATTGGCTGAAGATATCTGCGCCTTCCCATTGGCTGTAATACTGATTGACATTGACAACAGCCAATGAGAAGGTGCAAATGCCTTCAGCCAATCAGTACGTGGGGGTGTATACCATTGTGATTGGCTATTGTCAGTGCAACCAATCAGAATGCTCTGATGCCTCCAGCCAATCACCCTGTTTGGGTGTATTCCATTGGGCTGGCTTAAGGCATCTGCGCCTTGTGATTGGTTTAAATAAAGATTGACAGGTGCATTATCCAATCAGAGTGGGATTTTAGGGTGTATCCCTTTCTGATTGGCTCACACATTGGCGCCTTCTGATTGGTTGAAAACGCTGTCTATCAAATTCACCCAATCAGGAGGCGCCATTGCCTATTTTCTTCCGGAAAAGGCTCCTGAAGGCTCATTAGCGTCGGGATGTCCGCAACTGTGGATGTCCGTTATATTTTTTTTTTTAGAGCGCTGTTCCAGGGCGGGGCAGAAGAGGAGGAGGCTGGAGACATCACAGGGAGGTAAGTACAATGTAGATTATGTTTATTTTACTTTGTTTTATGTTTATGTATGTGTTCTAATGTTATGTTTTTTTTAACAGTGGCCGCACCGGAGAAGAAGAAAAGAAGAAGGACGGGACATGCTAGAAAGGTGAGTAGAATATTTATAATGTTTATTTATTTACTGTAAATGTGTTGTACTAATTTTTTTCATTTTTTCCCCTAGGTGGCTGATTTGAAGGGACATCTGCAAAGTTAAGTGGTCTTAATTATTTTATTTTAGCTTAGAATTAAAGTATTTTATATATAGATAGCATTTATTGTATGTTAGCTAGGGGTATGTGTTTTATATAGATAGCATAGCATGTATTGTATATTAGATTGTGGTATTTATTTAGATAGTTTGGAGGATGTATATTAGATAGATAGTATTTATTGTATATTAGATAGATTGGGGGATGTATATTACATAGATAGGATGTATTGTATATTAAATAGGGGTGTATTGTATTGTATTTCATTTGTATTGTATTGTATTGTATTGTATGTATTGTATTGTATGTATTATATGTATTTCCTTTTCAGGTGTGTAATTGTTTTTTATTTTCTGTAGTGTGTGTGTGTGTGGGGGGGGGGGTTTAATGTATTTTTTTCTTTTCTGTAAGGTTCCTTTTTTATTTTTTGTGACTTAAGTTTTTTATTTTCTGTAATGTAGATTTTTTATTTTTGGTGACTTTTTTTTCTTTCTTTTCTTTTCTGTAATTAGAGTGGTGGGGGGTTATTAGGAGGTAGATAGGTAGGTAGTGTAGGTGGTGTAGGTGTTAATAGGTTAGTGTAGAGGGTGTTTAGTTGATATTTAATATTTTATTGGGGGGTATAGTGCAGTGTTTATACTTAGTGGCATGATGGTCCTTGAGGACCGTCATGGCACTTATGTGGTTAATGTTGGCTTGTAACAGGCCCATAATGGTCATAATATACCCTTATGGGACTGATGGGGTTAAATAAAGGCTTATGAGGGTCTCTATTGACCCCCATGAGTGACAGGGTTAATTATGGGTTTATGGGGGTCTGTACTGACCCCCATGAGTGAGGGGGTTAATTAAGTGCTTATGGGGGTCTGTATTGACTCTTATGAGTGACAGGGTTAATGATATGTAATGAGGGTCTGTATTGACCCCCATGAGGGACAGGGTTAATTAGGGGTTTATGGGGGTCTGTATTGACCCCCCTGAGTGAGGCGGTTAATTAAGTGCTTATGGGGGTCTGTATTGACCCTCATGAGTGACCGGGTTAATTAAGGGTTTATGGGGTCTGTATTGACCCCCATGAGTGCCAGGGTTATTTATGGGCTTATGGGGGTCTTTATTGACCCCCATGAGAAACAGGGTTAATTATGGGTTCATGGGGGTCTCTATTGACCTCCATGAGTGACAGGGTTAATTATGGGTTTATGGGGGGCTGTATTGAGCCCCATGAGTGACAGGGTTAATGATATGTATTGACCCCCATGAGTGACAGTGTTAATGAAGGGCTTATGGGGGTCTATATTGACCCCCATGAGTGACAGGGTTAATTAAGGGTTTATGGGGGGTTTGTATTGACCCCCATGAGTGCCAGGGTTATTTATGGGCTTATGGAGGTCTTTATTGACCTCCATGAGTGACAGGGTTTTTTAGGGGTTGATGGGGCTCTGTATAGAGCCCCATGCGTGATAGGGTATTTTTTATTATTTTTTATTACGAGTCCTTTAAGGACCTTTACGGTCCTTTAAGGACCCGTAACGTGGGAATTTTTTATTTTCATTGCAGTGCGATCGGGACCCCCACTGCAATGGTTAAGGTGGAGTTAATGCAGGTCTCCGAGCTTATCTCGGATCCCATGGGGTTAATGCGGGTTTCCGTGCTTATCTTGGATCCCTTCTTGGGTAAGTTGTAGGTGGCTGGGCGGTCCTGGGTCTTTGAGCCTAGTTTTGTTTTTTTCGGCTGCCATTTTTTCTCTCACTCAGGGGATTTTCGTGTGTCTGAACTCAGGAATTTGGACTTAAATGGAGGTGTAACTTCACTTGCAGAGGTCCTGGGTGCCCCCCCTTGCTGTGGGTACGCTTTTTATGTCTTTTTTGAGGGTATTTATTGTGTTTTAATGTTTTTTTGTGCGCGAGCCCGCAGCGTTAGCAACAGCCCGCATGCTCACAACTATATATGTGATTGGTCATCTAATGTAATTATGTCTAACTCTACACTTGCAACTGCAGCTCCTTAAAAGGAAATACATCCATTCTCCTCCCAAAGCAAATCAATTAAAAAACTATTTAAAATAGAATGCAGCCATATTTCCTTCTCTTAAGGTATATTGTGGGCATGATATTTCCAAGCAGAACAAACATCACCTCCCTGTATTTCCTCAACACGTGAAATAACCTGCAGTATATGTACATGGATACCACAAGTAACCACAGATGGGCCAAGATTTACAAGCATGGCCTGATCCATTTCATTTGGTGTTACAATACTTCATCCGAGACCTTTGATAGACTACTCCAAAACCACTGGAGACATGGCAGGCAATACAGGCCACACTCAGACCCAGATCTACCTTTCTGGAGCCCCTATGCAGTGAAGTGGAGGAGCCTCTGCAAGTGAGTACGCAAGGTATGCACGGACCCATTTTTGCCTTCTCTGTGCATCTAAGTTACTTTTCCTGTAGTTATTATCTTATTCTAGGTTGTTCCCCCTTAGTAGCCAGTCTATGAACTGCAGCATTCAATTTTTATTTTAAGCAAGGGAAGCGCCCTTAGGCGGCTGCCTAGTTGGCCTAATGGGTAATCCGGCCATGGCCACACTTGGATTTGTTTGCTTGTAAACATAATTTATACTACAGTGCTCATGAATAAATGAGGTTAAGAAATGTGTGGGCATTGTTGTTTTTCATGAATAAACTGATGTTTTACTTTGAGAAGTCACATAGCACTTCTGAATTATTTGCTTTACTTCATTTACTTTTTGTCTTTTTTAAACCCAACAAATTGTTGTTAGTCAGACCTCCTTCATAGAACAATATGGGGTCTGAGTCATTATACAGACTGTGATCTGAGGATTAATTATATAATCTACATCTATTTAGATAATTAAAGTATTATATTTAGATACTGTGTTATTGTTTTGGTAAGTAATCTTCAGGTATTAAATGAGGATCTGTTACATTTTGCTAAGATATATGTGTGTCTGGCTGTGACAACCATTATCCTGCAAAGTAAATTGTAATGTATTATAGTTCTTATTGTGTGTAAGTACTGAAAGTACCTTATCCAAGGTTATATTATGGTTTCTGAAACTTTTTCAGTGGAAAAGAGTTACTTGGAATCTGCGGTTTTCTTAAAACATACATAAAAAACATTTGTATAAATATATTGTAATAGGTGCTGTTGTTTGGTCATTAAAAACAATCTTTTGTGCAAGTCACAGCAGTCCTTAGGTAACCATTTGGTCCATCCAGGTGGTAACTGCAGATCTCAGTTGCATCTGATCTTTCAGAAGAAGCCCAGATTGGGTGAAACACGTAGAGATATTGCATTGGGGAACATTTTAACAGCCACATTAATGTCATTATGTTGCAACAGCACCTAATCTTGAATTTCAGGGAAAACAGAGAGTTGAAGCTACCAACTGTATGGACTAAAGGATTACCTAAGGACTTTGGTAACTTCATTTTTACCTAGTTTAGTGTTGCTGTTCTAATTATCCTATCCTGTGCAAATGGATTTAATATTAAAGATTGCTAAAAAAAATATTTTACTGATGATCAATACATACATAGGGCCTCATTCTATTATCGGCCGCAGCCGCTGCGGGGCCGCAAGGACCGGCCGCAAGCTATTCGGCTATTCTATTCCCTTACGGCCGGAGGCTCCGGCAGGCTTGCGGCCGGTGCCTTGCTATCTCTTGCGGCCGCTCGCGCCGGAGGAAAGCCTTTGATCTAAAACGGCCGCAAGAGATTTGCAATTCAATTGCTCCGGGAAACCTCTCTGCAAGGCTAAAAACGAGCCGCAGTTACTTGCAGGAAAAAGGTCTCGCTAGCACCAATTAAGCACATAAAATAGCTCAAATAAAGCCATCCTGCACTTTGAGAAGACTATAAAGGGATTTTAGGTGTTAGAAAAAATAGCACATAATTATCCTGTACTCAAATCCGTAAAATATTTAATTTTTAATATCCGTAAAATATACATGTAAAAAGTCCAGAGTGCTTGGAGCACCTCAGACACACCCCCGCCGCAGCCGGCAAATAAACAGTTAATTTGAACTCGGGTTTGGGCAGATGTGCAAGCTTGAGAGTGGGTTCCTTTTAATCCTCATGTCCCCCAATATGATCCCTAGCATTTACAGAGCTGTACAGTGCAGGCTTGAATTTATTTTTCAGTTTTTATATTTCACAGCTTACGGCCGGTTCCAAGATATGCGGCCGGCCGTAAAAGGAGATCCTTGCGGGGCCGTATAATAGAATCGCGAGTTAACTGAACCCTCGCAAGGAATCGCAGCCTTACGGCCGATTTACGGCCGATAATAGAATGAGGCCCTTAACCTATACCGTTCCTGTTACTAGGGCAGTAATATTGGGATTCACAAAATCAGTTGAATCTTACTGAGAAAACTTACCATGAATTAACATTTCCTCCCATGATACTTAGGGCTCTATTTAATTACAAGCCCATCATTTCATGGAACCCAACATTTTGGCTGCAGGCTTAAATTTTCTATTCAATTGACTCAAGCCCACAATTACAGGCTCACAGCCCCAGCACACAAACCATGAACCTGTACGTAGCATTTCAGGGCATGATCATGATCAATTAAGCCAGCCCGTAAGTTACATTTTAGACAGAGCCAATAGTAAATGAGACCCTCATCATGACGTCAGTAAAACATGGAGTTTAAATTACAATTAATTAGTGTTCAGAATAGGATTTGCAAAACCAAAAATGTAAAAATCAATAAAAATCATTAAAGCAACTGTTCTAGTCCATGCGGGTTCCGTGATATGTGTTAACCCAGTGAATCCCAGGATCGATATAACACGGAAATAAAAGTTACAAGAAATTATATTTTATTGCAGATTTGCGAGCTTGAGACTGTTGTGCAATTAATTCTAATGTCTTTCATTGCTTTCCAGTATTTTGATGTACAGTAGTGTGTGCTTATTTGCTGCTGCAGGTGTTGAACCAACTTGCAAGTCCTCTCTAGTATTAGTATCATTTTTTTATACATTTGCCATTTATGGGTTTGAAGGCAATTGCGGGCTTGTTGAATTGTTGTAATTGAATATGGATTTTGCGTCTTTAGCACTTGTAACAATTGCAGCCTTTAAAAATTGAAGTAGGAGATAGGACGGAGGTACTATTTTGACAACCGCAGTGATTTTGAGCCTGTAAATCGCAAATCGAATGTGAATAACTAAAAGTAGCCAATTGGATACCAGTAACGTTTACGGGCTCATGCAATTGCGATTTGGACAACTGAATGAGGCTCTTAGTCTGGAGTTCTTCCTATCTATTCCAATCTGTGGCATAGTGTGTACCTCGATTCCCAATACTCTGCCACCAAAGACGTGCAGTATTGAGTCAGCGAAATATACGCCACAATCTTCTACTGTGTGGAAATGATGAAGGGAACTCCAGCCAAGAGAAATCAGTTGTTGGAGTGGGCTTTCTCACAAATATCAACTAATATGACTCAAAACTGAAAAAGTTACTTTTATTGATCTATACAGCCTGGCTACCTAAAATTAAAGTTCTGTAATGTGTCACTGAGTGAAAACAAGTTTAAACGTACTTGAATGTCTTACATTTACTTTACCTCAAGCACAACGCTGCCATCCTGTTTCTCCTTAAAGGGAATCTTTAGGTAAAAATGTTTTTTCCCACATCCAAATATTTACATTATTGATGCAACACCCCTTCCCCCTCACTGGCCCAGAAGCAGACTGCTTGCATACCTCTCCAAAAATGTAAACACCCCTCTCACATACACAACCTCCACCAATGTATCATGTATGCCTTCAGGGTCCAGCCGAAGCTTACAAAGATTAAGAAAGAGAAGTATGACTTAAGTTGTGCACTCATTAGTTTAAATAGATCGTCATAGAATATAACTCAATTAGATGTACATATACAGGAATATATAACTTTTGTTTATATCTATATAAAATTCTTGGTAAAAATATATTGAATAAATGATGAATAAAAGCAAGGAAGGTAATCCAATTGCTGTGCTCCGCCTTTGTGTTGGAAAATTTTACTTCGTATCCAGGGGTGTAGGAGCCAGAATAATTCTGGGGGGGGGATACAGCTCATTGTATACACATTCGGTAAAATAAATAATAACAATAATAATAAATATATACATACAAACATAGATAAATCTGGGGGGGGGGGGTCCCCACCATCCCCCCAGTTCCTACGCTCATGTTTATATCCAAATAGTTTAGAGGAAGAATAGGCAAAAAAATATTCTCATTATCTCTTAAAAACTCCAAAATAAAATCCTTTACTAGTGAGGGAATCTATCATGGAAATGATCAAACATATTGTGCTGTACCATCAATAGACCTATGATAGGTATCTTCGTTCACAAGTGTATATGTGAATAAAAAAGAATAAAAATATTAAATAAGATAAATACTTCTCAGTGATACTGTGTAGCAAACAAAAATATGGCTAGTAATTAAGACATCATAACCAATACATGGTACGATCATACATGCAATGTGGAACACATAGAGAGAAAAAAGTGTGTGTAAGCTCATACAGTGCCCACAAATGTAATTGCATAACGGAAAATGAGTCGTGTCCAACTCTGCGTGACCTCACTGGTAGCAGTGACCCGTAGATGTTCTCTCGCAATGTTTTAGGGATGGGGGATTAAAATAGCTAGGTAGGATTTACTCTGCAGTTAGGGAACTCGTAAGTGCTTTTTCAGGGATTAGCATCTGACCCTTAATTACTAGCCATATTTTTGTTTATAACACAATATCACTGAAAAATATTTATCTTATTTAATAAAGAATTATTTATTATTCACACATACACTTGTTCAAGAACATACCCATCATATGTCTATTGATTGTACAGTATGATATTCTTGATAATTTCCATTATAGATTCCTTCCGGCAGGATTTTCTTGGAGAGTTTAACTAGTTACTCTTAGCTCTTCTTTTGAACTCTATTATAGCAATAGCAATATTGCCTCTAACTGATAATAAGGTTTCACTAATTTGTATATAGAATTAATTATTTTTTGCCTATTCTACCTCTAAACCATTTGGATACTACAGTTACATTTTTTCAACACAAATGCAGAGTACAGCAATTTAATTTAATCCTTTCT
This sequence comes from Discoglossus pictus, assembly GCA_027410445.1. NCBI lineage: Eukaryota > Metazoa > Chordata > Amphibia > Anura > Alytidae > Discoglossus > Discoglossus pictus. The sequence continues at coordinate 16,245,038 of CM050174.1, read as the reverse complement.
TTTATATTGTATTCACCATTTGTTCAATGGTGAACAATATTTTTTTATATAGATATAAATAAAAGTTATATTTAAATCTATATATATATATATATATATATATATATATATATATATTTATTTATTTATACATATAATTGATTATCTATTTAAACCAGCAAGTGCACAATTTGACCCATATTTCTCTTTCTTTAGTTTTGCATTATATGAATTATTGTGATTGTTGAACTGGTTGGTGGTGTTAACACCTCTTCTTTCTATTTTCCAGCAGAAGCATAAAAAAAATTCTAATAGGTTAATGACTTATTCACTGCTTAATAGTCAAAGTTTTCAATTATATATATATATATATATATATATATATATATATATATAAGGAAAACCAAAAAAGAAAAAATATCTCCCTAAAAGCAGGAGTGATAAAGGGGCAATAGAGAAAACAAGTACCAGGATGTGTCACCCTATAATAAAGGTGAGCAGGTATATACAAGGATACAAGGTAAGTGATGCATAGCATTACTTAAACATCCTAGTATCCTATTAATAGAGTCCTCATACATCTGTTAGGACAGTCATAGGACTGAATCTCTATCAAAAAGTGAAAAAAAGGGGAAATATAAAAAAATGAATACAAAAACACTCAGGTGAGCAAAAAAGGAGAAAAAGAAGGTGAACAGTACACCAAAGCACAGCATAAAATAAGCTGTGCTAGCTCATAGAAGGAAAAAAGATCCTGCTCCACCAGCTCTTACCTTAGGGCTCCTAGTACATACCAGTGTACTCCGTCTACTCCAAAAAAGGAGAAAGAGTAAAGGAGGGTATCAAGATGTATCCATAGCCTATTAAAAGTAAAAATAATAAACAAAATAAGCCGACCGGTTTCAATAGTTACTACTATATTTTTCAAGGCACATTTTTTCATTTTTGTCATTATTATATATTTATAGAGTGTTTTTGTATTCATTTTTTTATATTTCCCCTTTTTTTCACTTTTTGATAGAGATTCAGTCCTATGATTGTCCTAACAGATGTATGAGGACTCTATTAAAAGGATACTAGGATGTTTAAGTAATGCTATGCATCACTTACCTTGTATCCTTGTATATACCTGCTCACCTTTATTATAGGGTGACACATCCTGGTACTTGTTTTCTCTATTGCCCCTTTATCACTCCTGCTTTTAGGGAGATATTTTTTTCTTTTTTGGTTTTCCTTAATATAGGTGTTAAGCGCCATTTTTTTTTCTTTTTTACATGTATGTATATATATATATATATATATATATATATATATATATATATATATATTCATTCATTCATTTTTGGGGGGCTTTTACCTACACAGTTGAATCACATTATTATGACCATTAGCTAATATCCCAAATAAGCGCTGTGTCCAGCACTGACAGCAGCTAGACGGGGTGGTAGTCAATAAGATTATGTAAGGTTTGCAATAGTATCTGGAGCCATACAGACTGCAGTGCAACCAAAAGCTACTGAAAAGTGCGTGGTGGCGGATCCATATGGAGAACATGGAGACCGAGGTGGTCCCACAGGTGCTCGATGGGGTTCAAGTCCGGGGAATTTGGAGGCCAGGGAAATACTTGGAAGTCTTTGTCGTGCTCCTCCAACCACTCCTGGACAATTCTGGCCGTACGGCATGTTGCATTGTCCTTCTGGAAGATCCCATCCGCTCCAAGAAGACAGTCAACATGTATGGGTGTGCTTGATCTGCAAAGATGGAAAGATACCCCATCAGTTGAGAGTGCCTTCCAGAGGAATGAGTGATCCCAGTAAATGCCAAGAAAACATTCCCCAGACCATAACGCTCATAACGCTGCCGCCACCAGCTTGTGTTCTTCCAAAAATGATTGCAGAGTGTTTGTTCTTTGAGGTTTCGCACCTGAGATGCCAACATCTGTCCGGTCGATGGAGCAGAAAATGGGACTCATTAGAGAAGGCAACCCTTTGCCAATCAGAAGAGGTCCCAATTTTGGTGCTGTTGTGCAAATTGAAGCTGTTTCTGATAATGAGCCCTCGTCAGCATGGGTGCAGTGACCAGACACTTTCTTTGGAGCCTCATATGCCACATGATTCACTGCCACATGATTCATTTTAGACACACATCTGGTAGCCCTCTGGTTTGTTTGGACGGTGAGTTGCTCAACTGTAGCATGTCAGTTTGCTCAGCATGTTCACCTCTAACATCAATGGCACGTGGTGCTCCACAGTTTCCACATTTTTTTGCAGAAACCCCCCCAATATATAATATTTATATGTGAATACAAATAAGCTGACAGGAGCCGTGCCTAAACAGATTCATAGCAAAATTATACAATTGGATTTTCAGCTGTGTGAATTTTCTTTGTTCTTTATATCTGCTCACAATTAATTAGTAACGTTTTTAAACCATTGTATTAGTGTAATTCTGCTCTAGTCATATCTGCCACAGATTACATATGGCTAGTTATTGTTAGTCTCAGGATGCTGAACGTTGTATTATGTTGTCAGCGGCAGGAAACTCCCCACTTGAAACCCACAATTAATTCTGCCTCCGTGGGGCGAGGGCTGTGTGGGGATCGGGGAATTCCATTTGTGTCTCATTGCCGTGTAGTTAAAAAAAAAATGGGACATGGCAAGGGAAGGGAAACTATTGAGTTGAGGGTACACACATCTGACAGGCTTGTATGTATGCGTTGCTCAGTTGTTTCCGACACTCCGTAACCTCGTGGACCGCAACCCACCATTCTGGACCACTTGGTATTCCAATCTGAGATACTGGAGCCAGTTCCTTCAACAGTGGGCCATAACATACAGTTCCTGGTATTATTAGGTGGTCTCCCATCCAAGTACTAAGCAGGCCCAACCCTGCATGGTTTCAAGGTGGTGTGATCTCTTGGTTCCCTGATTGAAATCAAACCCAGGTCACAGCAGTGAAAGCACCAAATCCTTACCACTATACCACCAGGGGTTGAGGGTTTCATAACATACACCATGCACAAGCTTAAAGGACCACTGCACAATAAAAAAAAATCTATGTTTGAAGTCTCACTAAGAACATAATTAATCATGAAAAAAAGTCACGCATCTAGGTTTTAATTAGAAATAAAATGGTGGTGCCTCTGCGGGACCCTGGAGGGATCCATGATACATTGGTGGAAGCTCTGTGTGTGAGGGGGGTATACATTTCTGCAGAGCTTTGACTGCATCAATTGATGCAATGTCCTATTTCTGGCCAATGAGTGGTGAGGGATGTGGTGTCAATTTCAATCTTATCCTATTATCAAACAAAGTATCTGCCTGTCCCCTTCTCCCCACCCCTCACTCTAGTGATAGCGACAAACACCTGCCCCCATCATCAGGATATGAGGTAACTACCTGTCACTAACTATGTGATGTATTTATGATTTGTTGTTGTTGTTCAGTCATGTCCATCTCACTGTGACTCTATGGACCACAGCACACTAGGCACATCTTTTTGTCTAGTTGTGCTTATCCATAAGGTTTTCTTGGCAAAGATGCTGGAGTGACTGCCAGTTCCTTCTCCAGTGGACACAATTTGGCTGATCTCTCTGCTATGACCTGCCTATCTTGGGTGACCTTACATTGTATAGCTCACAGCTTCATTGAAGTACAAAAGCGCCTTCACCACAAGCAGAAGGGGTCCATGGCTTACACAGCTGCTTAAATTATTTGTTTGGTACGTCCTAGACAAACAAGTATTTTTTTTCTTGATCTGCAGTGGCAATTTAATATTTAAAGGTATACACAACATACAAATGTTCTAACATGTATTTTAATGTTAAAAAGGTTATTTTGTTAGATACCATATGAAGATATACATGTTTAAACCTTGCTTGAAAATAACCTAACCGCATACATATGTAGGTCTTATTAGTGGACATGCTTAGTGCAATGACACATTCAGTTTATTCAGTAGTGTGGCCTTCATTACAAATACTTTTTTGAATGCATCTGCTACAGGAGAATCAGCAGTGTATGAAAAAAAATTTGCATGAAAAAATACCAAAATAAACATTATTATACATGCCCTAAAGCTTGCTAAATCTCTTGAGTTTGCAAGCAGTTTATTTTCAGAGTTAACACCATTGTAAATCCCTGCTAAAATTAGCATAATATTCATAATTTGTGTTGGCCAATCACAGGAAGTTAATACATTGTATCAATCAATGATGGTGGTTTGTGCAGCAAGGAATCATGGGATGTGTAGTCAACAGCAAGGGAAGCAGGAGAAGCCAGGCACTCCTGTGTGGATTTCTGCATTGGCTTAAAGTTTAGTAAAAAATTAAATCCTTCCACAAATTCAGTGTTCTATCTATCTAGCTATATATATATATATATATATATATATATATATATATATATATATATTCCACAATAATCATTTAGTGTATGGTGAGCACAAAAGTGAGAAAAGCTCTCCACCGTACAAAGTACAGGAAACGAATAATACATTAATAAGTCCATTTGCATGTCTAAAAGGCGGGGACATGCAAATGAGAATATAATGTACCTCACTCTTTTAATCCAAAAATAGCAACTTTATACATTGCTCCCTTAAAGCATATGCCCGCTGTATTAAACAGCTTTTAAGCAAAGCATCGGGTTGGATTTTACACAAAGCAAGAATCACTCATATACAGGCCTGTTTCAAGCTTTTGGCTATCATCAGTATGAGGTAGATTCTGGTTTGTGCAATAGATTTTGTAGGATTGGGTATTCCACAATAATCATTTAGTGTATGGTGAGCACAAAAGTGAGAAAAGCTCTCCACCGTACAAAGTACAGAAAACGAATAATACATTAATAAGTCCATTTGCATGTATAAAAGGCGGGGACATGCAAATGAGAATACAATGTACCTCACTCTTTTAATCCAAAAATAGCAACTTTATACATACACTAAATGATTATTGTGGAATACCCAATCCTACAAAATCTATTGCACAAACCAGAATCTACCTCATACTGATGATAGCCAAAAGCTTGAAACAGGCCTGTATATGAGTGATTCTTGGTTTGTGTAAAATCCAACCCGATGCTTTGCTTAAAAGCTGTTTAATACAGCGGGCATATGCTTTAAGGGAGCAATGTAAAAAGTTGCAATTTTTGGATTAAAAGAGTGAGGTACATTGTATTCTCATTTGCATGTCCCCACCTTTTAGACATGCAAATGGACTTATTAATGTATTATTCGTTTTCTATATATATATATATATATATATATATATATATATATATATATAGGGTAAGAGTCATAAAGCCAATTTTTTATCAGCAGAAATACATGTTGATGCCTCCTCAGGCTACTGGAGAGCTCCATGATACGTGTTTACATTTTTGGAGAGCTATGGTTGGGAAGAGTAGTGCCACAAACTGTTAGTGCGGTGCTAGTTTTTTTTTCACATTAATGTTTACATATGATGTGCAAGCTATATGATGAAGGACAGAATTGAACAGTTCATCTTCCACTTTCGAATGGAGATGTCCCATGTTAAAGCCAACTGTAGGAAATGGTTGAGTTTGAGCTTGGTAGACGACTTGTCAGCTCTTTTCCACCAAGTCCATTGGTGTCAAAGGTGGATTCTTTAGATAAGTCCATATGGTGATTGTCCCGATCTGCGTCTCAACGGGGGCTTGATATGAAACGTAGTTTAAACCTTTCCCAGCAGAATCGTGTAGTTCCTGTTCTCTGTGGCACAAAAGATGGCCTCTGAAGAGGGCAAGGCCCAAAGGTACAGGCAGAGAATACTGGATACTGGTTTCTAGTGGCCAGTGTCAAGACCAATTCCCCAGTCAGGATACAAAACAGAGAAATAGTCTCACACTGTGTTTATGTGAAAACTATAACTGAACCTTTATTGAATGAACAAAACAACATATTTATACTCTCCCATACCCCTTGTAGCCGTGGTTAATATAAAAACTCTTGAGATCAAATTATCCAGATATCTATAGCTGTCTAGTGAAACAACCTTGATGTTAATCGCAAGTGTTTGTTTAGGACTACTTGAAGTACATGCATCTGTCTTGACTGAATGCCTGTATCTGTACAGATGCAATGTCCTGCAGATTATTTCCGTGCAGAGCATTCTTACCAATTCCACATATGTTCTATAACACATTTTCCCTCTCATAATATATAATAACTAGTATACATAATAACCATGTACAGGCAACATATACCACACAAAATAATACATAATCACAAGGCAAAAATATCATGCTCCCTTAGCCATATTCATAATTACTGGCAATATGAGTCCTTAAACAATTAAATCCTGATCAGAGATAAACTCAAGTCTTTAACCAATTAGCATCATTACTTTTTTGTAGGCACTAACTGTGTGTACTGTATGTGTACATGTATCAGACTTCCATTTCATGGCTCTTGTAAGAACTGAGCTCTGGGATACACCCCTCAGTGGAAGTTATTAAGCTTTATGGGCTTCTATGGAATGGAGGCCTTGGTTCTTATGAGAGCCGTGGAGTAGAGGCCACTGTTCTTTTCTTGTGGGAGCCATGGAATGGAGGCCTTGGCTCTTATGGGAGCCATGGAATGGAGGCATTGGCTCTCATGGGAGCCATGGAATGGAGGCCTCAGTTCTTTTCTTATGAGAGCCATGGAATGGAGGCCTCGCTTCTTTTCTTATGGGAGCCATAGAAGAAGGCCTTGGTTCTTATGGGAGCCATGGTATGGAGCCCTTGGCTCATGTGGGAGCCATGGTATGGAGCCCTTGGCTCTTGTGGGAGCCATGGAATGGAGGCCTCACTTCTATTTAATGAGAGCCATGGAATGGAGGCCTTGCTTCTTTTTTTATGAGAGGAATGGAATGGAGGCCTCGTTTATTTTCTTATGAGAGCCATGGAATGAGGCCTCGGTTCTTATAGGAGCCATGGAATGGAGGCCTTGGCTCTTATGGGAGCCATGGGATGGCGGCCTCTGTTATTTTCTTATGAGAGCCATGGAATGGAGGCCTTGCTTCTTTTCTTATGAGAGCCATGGGATGGAGGCCTCGCTTCTTTTCTTATGGGAGCCATGGAATAGGCCTCGGTTCTTATGGGAGCCATGGAATGGAGGCCTCAGTTCTTTTCTTATGAAAGTCATGGAATGGAGGCCTCATTTATTTTCTTATGGGAGTCATAGAATGGAGGCCTCATTTATTTTCTTATGGGAGCCATAGAATGGAAGCCTCAGTGTATAGTGTAATTGGCACTTGAGCTGAGCCAAGGATTTTTCACTGACAAAGGCAAATGTAATCTGTTTGCTTCTATTTGCTTCACACACATTACAGATTTATCACACTGTTTTAATGCACAGCATAGGTTAAAAATGCCTAGTCAGTAAATATACCAATAAACAGATCGTATTTCCTACCAGTCAAATCTTTCTGGCCCATGTTTGAATCGAAAGATAATTTATAGTGTTCTAATATCAAGGTTTATGTTCTAACAGAACATTTAATAAGATCTAAACATATTTTGTGACCTTTCAAGGCTAGAGGAAATGATGGGCATCAATCTTTATAATGTTAGCATCTTATTTAAATTCTGACATTTTATTACATGGACATGGTACTGTTGCACTGGATTTATAATGAGGTACAGAATGTAAACAGAGGATTCATATCCATGAAAAGACTGAGGCTCTACTTTATCCGAGAGAAAAAACGATGATGAGACTGTTGTATTAAACACTTTACAGTGCTGCAGTATTTTGCATAATATATAACACAATTAATTGTTATAATTGATTTTTATTCTTAATTTGATTGCATAACAGTGTGTGTTGCAAAAGATACCTGTGATTTAAATTAGAAGCGCAGGTAAAAACACCAGTAACATATTTTTGGTAAGAATACAGTGCAATAACTGTATTTCTTGGAATTCTGTGCGGGAAATAAGTCTTTTTACTTGTTTTAGACGTACAAATGTGAACACAAATGTACTATTTATTTACTATTTATTTATTTACTGTACAACTGTACTGGGGTGGCTACTATCGCTCTTTTGCCCACCAGCAAACAAGCACAGTATTGGACAAGTATTGGACAAGATTCCACAGGTACTTATAACCACTTGAATGGTCCACCACTGCAGTCCTTTTTTTCTCTCTTTATTATGATTATTAATATACTAGCAACTTGCCCTTCAAAAATGACGTCAATCAAATGTGAATCCTGGCAATGCTGTTTGCCACACAATGGGAGCCTCTCCCCTCTACTTTACTGGCCTTGCGATGAGCGCCTTCATCGCTCATCACGGGCCTCGCAATGAGCGCCTTTGGCTCTTCTTGCAAGTCTCTCCCTCTGTCTACTTCCTCACTTTTGTCTATGTACCCCACTCTCCCTCCCTTGTGTCTCCTCCCCCCCTGTGTTTTTACCCCCTCTCCCTGTCCCCTGTGTCTTTCCCCCTGTCTACCCATGTCTCTTCCCCCCTCTCCCTCCCCTCTGTCTCTTGCCCCCACCTCTCCCACCCCTGTGTCTCTTGCCCCACCTCTCCCTACCCTGTGTCTCTTGCCCCCCTCTCCCTCCCCTGTGTCTCTTGTATCCCCTCTCCCTCCCCTGTGTCTCTTGCCCCCCTTCCTTGTGTCTCTTCCCCCTATTTCCCTTCCCTGTGTCTCTTCCCCCTCCTCTCCCTCCCCTGTGTCTCTTTCCCCTCCTCTCCCTCCCCTGTGTGTCTACCCCCTCCTCTCCCACCCTTGTGTGTCTCCCCCTCCCCTGTGTCTCTCCCCCCTCCTCTAACTCCACTGTGTGTCTCCCTCCTCCTCCCCTGTGTCTCTTCCCCCTCCTCTCACTCTCCTTTGTCTCTCCCTCTCCTCTCATCCAATCCCTTTTTAAAGTTATCTAGCGAATCCGCTGTCATCACCTCCTTTGGTAGAGAATTCCAGAGATTAAACACCCTTACTGTGAAGAACCCTTTTGTTTCTTTAAGGTGGAATCTTTTTACTTCTAATCTCAAAGGATGTCCTCTTGTCAGTTGAAAACCTCTTGGAACAAAAAGTTCACTTAATAAAGCCTTGTATTGACCCTGTATATATTTATATGAGGTAATCATATCCCCTCTTAGAAGCCTTTTTTCTAGTGTAAATACGTTTAATTTGGTTAGTCTTTCCTCATAATTTAGCCCCTCCATTCCCCTGATTAGTTTTGTTGCCCTTCTCTGTACCTTTTCCAGCTCTAAAATGTCCTTTTTATGTAGCGGTGCCCAAAATTGTACTCCATATTCCAAATGAGGGCGTACTAGGGATTTGTATAGTGGCAGAATTATATTTGCTTCCCTTGCTTCTATAACCACTTAATCTTTTTCTTGTGCTTGAACACTGTTTCGCAATGCTTTCTCACTCTTTTTTTCTTCCTTAGTTAGGTGTATACCTGGAAGTTGTGGGAGGGAACTCCTCTCCTCCCCTATATAACACCTCCATCCACGTGAGACAATATCTTATCTCAGGCCGGACGACATTTGACTCCGCTCGCCAGCTCCCTAGCAGTTTGCTGCTTTCTCGCAGGTTTGTGCCTCGCCCCCCCGCGCTGCTTCCTGGCTGCCCTCGTTTTATTTGCCCCCCCTCTCAGTGCCCGTCTCCCCTCCCCTTTCTCCCAGCCAGCCTTCACTCCTGCCCGTTCTTTGCTCCCCGTGCCGTCTTCCCTGTTCCTGCTCTCTCCCTTGCCTGCACCTTGCCGCCCTATGTGTTCCCCCCCCCCCCCCCGCTTCCCCTTACTCTCCGCGGCACCTCCCCGTCTCATCCACCCGTGCTCTTCGGTACCTTCCCACTGCCTGCATCCTGACGCGTCCCCCCCCCCCGGCTCCATCTTCGCTGGTCTTGTTCCACCTCCGCCTCTCTTCCTTCCTTGCTTCCCTCCTCCTGCCGCGGCTCCCTTCTCCCGGGGCGCCCCTTCGTCGGCTGCGCTCTGCCCCTTCTCTTCCTGTCTTCACCCCATGTCCCGGCCTCTGCCTCCTCCCTCCAGCCTCGTCCCACCTCCAGCTCGCCTCCTTCCTCTGTGTATGGGTGCAGCCTGGGTCTGAGTGTAATACTGCACACCATGCGTTCTTGTGCAAATGCGTTTATGCTGTATTTCTGGTACTGAGCACACTCAGGGCATGGTGTGCTGCATATACTGTGTGTGCTGATGTATCCCAGGGACTGAGTGTTATCCTGAGCACCATGTGGTATATAGATGTAAATGGTTCTATGCTGTATATGTCATGCACTCCTCCCAGCGCGTCCCTTGGCCTTCCCCCCTCATGCCATAGCCGAACTATGTGAGCTTAGCCTCATGACTTAACTTGGAGACCCATAGCAACTTCCCATAGAATTTCACACGCAACCAAACTCTCTGACCTCAATCTACCTTTCTCTCCAATAGACTCTATCGTTAGCCATGGCTGACCAAGCTCTCTCTGAAGCGGAACGCATGCCATCACAGGCTGCTTCCTCCCCACCGAGATCCCAGTACATATCGGGCAGTAATTAATCTTACTGCCTGTGGACCATTCTGAGAATAATCCAGTAACTGACTGACAGAGGCGTGCCTTACCCCACATCTGTCAGAAAGGCGGAACTCTTCAGATTGCTAAGAGCTACCCGGAACCAAAACCTGGCCTCTCCACACTCGCCTCCAGACCAGGTGAGACCACTAACATCCCTCCTGCCATAATGCCATCCCACTTTGTCTCCCCGCAAACCAGATGAGATATACTGGATGGCAAAGACATCAATCTGGGGATTATACTCATACCATCCCAAGAAGGCTCCGAAAACAAAACTATGTCCTAGGGAGACGTGTCAGTCACGATCCGCGCAAAAAAATCCCCGCCTGAACCGCAAACTGACAGTGACGGAATTTGTGTCTACAGGGACATACTATGCTCTGCCTACCCTAACTGCAGCCAAGAGCTAGATGACTGTTAATACCTCGTAGATCTGGAGCACAAATACTCCAGATACTAATATTACGACTATTACAAGTCGTTTTCTGCCAAAGCTGCTGAAGCCCTTTTACAATTTCACTACACTGTGAACTGGGCTCACCTAGACCACAAGCTATTCTGCTGCCACTTTGCTGGGATCAAGGCAGAGCTTTGCAACCACTGCCATTCACCTATCCTTAGCACTACTTTCTGTCCCAACACCCCTTCACCGAGCACTTCAGCCAATACTTCACCACTGATAACACTACCATCCGCTTCACGTTCACAAACAGACAGACTGGGAAGACGGGTGCATTACTTGGGCACAAATGCCATTTGCAACAATTTCAACATGAAAGGTTGCACGTACAATGGATGCAGACTACTCTATGTTTGCTCAGTGTGCCATAAGGCCCATGCAAAGACCAAATTGTGCACCTGTCATGACTAGCTAACCTAAATATTCCACTACTAGCCCACTACCTAAAACACCACCGTTCCCGTCTCTTCACTTTTTACCTCCTTACAGGTTTCACGAACGGTTTCCACACAGGGGTCACTGCGTTGCCTCAGGTTTCCTTCGCTTACGATAATCGAATCTCTGCTACGAAGGAACCTGAGGTAGTGGACCAAATCCTCAGCACCAAAATTGTCAACAACTACCTCCTGTGTCCATTCACCGTCCCACTGTTCCCCATCTGGAGAATCAATCCCATCAGAGTGGCTACACATAAGTACACACACAAGAAACGCCGTCATAGACCTTTCTTCCCCTCACTACTCCACCCCACCTAGCATCAACTCACTTATACCATCGGACGAATATACACTAACTACAATACTCAAGGGTAGACGATGCCATGGACACCTTTAAACAAATCCCCTTGGACCCTTCACTGTGGCACATACACGGCATGATGTGGAAAAAAAGATACTACTTTTCTAACCGGCTGACATCCGGATCTAAAAGTAGTCCGAAAATATTCAAACAATGCCTCATAGTGATCCACTACTTGGACGACTTTCTGTACATCGAACAAGCCTCCTCCAAACCAACCAGCCTGGAGATATCAGAATTGTTTTTTATAGAACTACGCATACCATACGCACCATACAAGATCCTGGGTCCAACACAAAAAATTTAATTCCTTTGCATCAATCTAGACACCCAGATAATGGAGGCTAGCCTCCCAGATACCAAATTAGAACGAGTCCAAACTCTCCTGGCGAACTTCGAAAAATCTAAGCTATGCACGATCAATGAACTTTAATCCCTCTTAGGCCATCTGACTTACATAGTCTACATTCTACCACAAGCCAGACCATTCACAAGAAACCTGTTTGCCCAACTAGCAAAGCATACCAATGCATGACAACCATTCATTCCTAACAATCAATCCCTAGAAGATATCCACCTTTGGTCAAAGTTACTCCAACAGTGGAAGATCCCTTTTTCTCGCAAATCCCACAAGAACATTTCAGACGCTAATACTGTACACGTTTTCTTCCCACTTCAAGATTCTCCACGCTTCAGAAATTATCACATCAGCTTGGCCACAGACATACTCCAGTACAAACTTTGCCACTAATGCAATACCAGCTCTACACGCAGCAGTCGCATGGAGTAAACAATGGACAGACCAAACCGTTCTCTTACTCATGAATCACGTGCAAACTCATAGCACATTAACTAAACTTAAGGCAGACGATACCGCGACTATGTAGCTCATACAAGAATTGGCATGCCGCTGCTTCGCAAACCAATGTTGCATTCATTCAAAGCTCATCACCTCCCACCTCACCATACATGGTTTCTCTCCACAGGATATTGGATCCATACCACCTCACTACAAGATCCTTCATCCACCTCAAGTACCTCAGAACTTGGCTTGATGTCGCTGATCCAAGCCGCCCAGGAAACCCTGCGCAAAGGACTGTCAGCCAATACCCAAAGGAATTACTAAAGATCATGGCACTTGTGCAATATTTTTGCTGCACATTACCGATTAAAACTATTGTACTCCATTACTTCCATTAACCACCTTTGCCTCCCATTTGTGATTGCCGACTCCACTTATACCCATACAAAACGTATCTAGCAGACGTACAATTTCACCTCACCTCCCTCTTCCAAACCGACAAATCATTCGTAGCATCACCCCAAATCAAATCATTCCTCCGAGGCTTACAGCACAGAGCATTACCTTCCAAACCACAACTCCATCCCATAGACGGCGCCATCTTTAAGAAGCTGACCCCACTGCTCGCCTCTAACCCATTCGGCCAAGACACGTCCAGGATGATCCTAGTGGCCGTCATGTTGGCTTTCTACAGCTTCCTGCAACCAGGTGAGTTTACTACCTCATAAAACAACCCACACTATCTCATCAAGCAAGACATAACACTATGCCCAGACCACTTCACACTCCAAAACTAGCCACAAACCCGTAAACATCACTTACTACACTACTCTCAATGACTGGTGTCCAGTCACAGCTATCAAAACCCACCTAGATTCTATTTCTACCAAACCTTCCACTCACCCACTTCTTAGCATCTCAAGCCAACCCTTGTCCACCAACTCCTTCATCCACTACATTAGACTGTTACTACTTAATCTTGGCCTAAACCCTTTCAGTTATTCAGGACACTCCTTTCGCATAGGAGTTGCCTCTTCAGCCTCCAAAGCCAAAATTCCCACACACATAATAAAATCCATGGGACGTTGGAAGTCAAACTGTTACGCCCGCTACATACCTTTTCCCACTACGGAAACCAAACAGGCTTTCCAAACCATTACGCTCTAATCGTGTCCCTAAAATCTGCTCACTTTTTGGCCTCTAAGCAGACAAAAATGGGTCTAGTAGCAATAGCCACCCGCCAGCTACTATCCAAGATCAGGCCGCTAACAGAAATAGCCAGGTGTATACCTGGAAGTTGTGGGAGGGAACTTCTCTCCTTCCCTATATAACCCCTCCCTCCAGCCTACCTCCTCACATGAGACTATCTCTTTTCCCCTCCCAACTCACCCTTCATTTAGGCCTTCTCTTCTATTCCTATGCCCTCTAAGCTGGCAAAAATGGGTCTAGTAGCAATTTCCACCCCCCAGCTACTATCCAAGAGAAGGTCCCCTCCACAACATCCTGCATCTTTCTCAGATTCTCGTGTGCAGCTTCTCCATATCAAGCCCCTAACATTATAACAATCTCCCCTTCTTGCTCTCCTCTCCTCTTCTATGCTCCCATGAGCTCCTCTCTCTTCTCCAGTCACAATCTCACCCCTTCCCTAACATTCATAAGCAGAAACACTACTGTAAGCCTCATTCACATATCCTATCACTACTTCTTCTCTTGGCTTCTGGAGACATATCCTCTAACTTGCTTGCCACTTTCAGCTCTCTCCTCCGCCCACCACCACCTCCCGTCCCTTCCTGTCTCACGGCTGAAGACTTTGCCAGCTATTTTAAGCACAAAAACATTTACAACAAATTCCCCTGTCATGGCGACTTACACTCTCCATCCTCTCAACTAACTAAGAACACCCAGCCCTCTCCTTTCCCAAATCCCACAACCACTATGCGCTCCTTAGACCTTGTAACCCAGGACGAAGTCTCCAGCCTACTATTAACCTCTCACCTTACTACCTCTCCCCTGGATACTATTTCATCTCAGCTTATCCCTCCCCTCTCTACCACTGTTACCCCTGCTCTCACACACCTCTTCAACCTTTCCCTAAACACTGGCACATTTCCATCCTCCCTAAAACATGCCATAATTACACCCATTCTTAAGAAACCCTCATCTGACTCTGACTCTATCTACTGCCCTATCGCTCTACTTCCCCTGGCTTCCAAACTACTCGAGCGTCTCGTCTACTGTACAAGCACCTTACCCACTTTATTTCCTCCAACTCCCTTCGTGACACCTTCCAATCCGGCTTCCAGCCCCAACACTCCACTGAGACAGCTCTCACAAAAGTTACTAATGACTTGCTCTCCGCCAAGTCAAAGGGTCAATTTTCTATCCTTCTTCTTCCAGATCTCTATCCTGCCTTTAACACAGTTGACCTCCCTCTTCAAATCCAAATCCTCTTCTCCCTTGCCATTCTAGACACTGCTCTCTTGTGGTTCAAATCATACCTCCAAGATAGAACATGTAGAGTCTCCTTCTATGGCACCTCTTCTTCTCCTCACCTTCTGACTGTTGCTGTACCTCAAGGTTAAGTTCTAGGTCCCCTCCTCTTCTCCATCTATACAACTTCACTTGGGCCCCTAAAAAAATCTTTCGGATTTTAGTATCATCTGTATGCAGATGACACTGAGATCTACCTCTCAACACCAGATCTATCTCTTCTATCACATGTCTTCAACTGCCCCTCAAGTATATCCTCCTGGATGTCTGCCCACCACCTCAAACTCAACATGTCCAAGACCGAACTCCTAATTTTCCCACCCTTAGTTCAGCTTCAATCCCTCACATCTCTCTCACTGTCTACAAAGCAATCATCACTCCCACCTCCCAAGCCCATTGTCTTGGGGTTCTACTGGACCCTACCCTCTCTTTCCTTCCTCATGTAGTCACTAACACAATCCTGCCTGCTTCATCTCAAAAACATCTAAAATACATCATTACCTCACTCAAGACACAACTAAGATTCTAATACACTCTCTCATAATATATTGTCTTGACTACTGCAACTCTCTCCTTGTTGCCCTCCCCATCACATGCTTGTCACGACTTCAATCCATAATGAACGTCTCCACAAGACTCATCTACCGTACCAAACGCTCAGTGTCTGCAGCACCTCTCTGTGAATCACTCCACTGGCTTCCTGTTCCCTCCAGAATTAAATTTTAAATCATGTCCCTAACTTACAAAGCCCTCAACAACAGTGCCTCCCCTTATATCTATGCTCTCATCTCCAAATACTCCCCCACCCGCCCTCTTCGTTCTGCTAACAACCTTCTTCTTTCCACTTCTCTTATTACCTCCTCACATTCCAGCATTCAGGACTTTTCTCTTGTGCTGCCCTTATTCTCTGGAACTTCTTGCCTTGCTCCACCAGACTATCTCCCTGCCTGAAAACCTTCAAATCCTCACAAAAAATGCATCTGTTTAAAAAAGCCTATCACCTTCTACCTTAACTTACACAACTTACCTTTCACTCTCATGTACCTCACCAAAATCCTTTAGATTGGATTTCAATGCTATTCAATTGAATCAGCCCGCCAGTTACTGGCCGAACAACGAAGCCATAAACCTTGAACTCATATGTAGCAGTTCAGGGCGGTAACATGATCAATTAAGCAAGGCCGTAACCACCAATTTTGAAACAGCCAAAAGAAAATTAGACCGCCATCATTACGGTAAAAAAAAAAAGGGAGGTTACATGTCAATTAATGCGGTTTGGGGGTCGAATACGTTATGGGACTTGCAAACTCTCAAAATACAAAATAATAAAAATGAATGCCAATACTGTTCTAGTCATATGGGTGGCCTGATATGTATTAACTCATTGATTCCCAAGATCAATATAACTCGATATAAAAAATAATTCCTTTTTAATTGCTGATTTGCGGGTTGAGACTGTTGTGCAATTAATTCTAATGTCTGTAATCGCTTTCCCCGTTATTTACAGCAGTATTGATTTTTTATTTGCATTCACAGTGCTACGGACAGGGGTTAAACCCTCTTGCGGGTCTTCTCTAGTATTCGTAGGATTTTCTCCTACAATTGCCGTTTACGTGTGTGAAAACATTTGCGGGCTTGGAGAATTGTAGCAATCGAATAGCGATTTGCGAACTTAGAGATCCTAACTCTTGCCGAAGGAAAAGATCAAAGGCTTGGGGGGGCTGTAAGTTCCGGATTTAACAACTGCAAGGTTTTCAAGGCCGTATCCCGTAAACCGTTTAGAGCCCGCAAAAAGACGCCAATTGAATAGCAAATTAACTTACTGCCTCACTTAAGGGCTCTAGTAACTTACGATTTCTCAATTGAATCGGGCTCTAAGTTTGCAAGTTTTCAATCTTGCAAGGTACTTTGGAGAAAGTACTTTGGAAAGCGGATTCTAAGCTTAAAGACAGGGGCCTCCATCCTTTGCAATGTGATAATAGTGCTATTGCTTTTGCCTTGATTGTAACCCATGTATAGCGCTACAGAATAATGACTGTTGTGGTAAGTCTGAAAGTTTTCAATCTTGCACAGTGTTTTGGGGGAAGCACTATGGACATCGGACAGTGGAGGTCACCGAATCTGAAAATAACAGAAGTCATTAATAATTTAAATTACATAATG
The DNA here is from genome assembly GCA_027410445.1 of Discoglossus pictus. NCBI lineage: Eukaryota > Metazoa > Chordata > Amphibia > Anura > Alytidae > Discoglossus > Discoglossus pictus. The sequence goes on along the minus strand of CM050174.1, from coordinate 16,227,817 downwards.
ATTTAGGATAGGCGATCGCATGCTTTAGCCAACACACTCCCCCTATTTCTAGAAATTTGGGGAAACTGGTTAAGGTCGTCACACGCAATTGACATTATTTGAAGCGGAACCGGACAAAATCGTCAACCGGGAAATATATCCGAGCAAAAATATGGCCCTTACTGGTTGAGACTGGGGAACAAAGGGAATACCTGACGTGGGCTGGATGGCTGACTGCATCATGCCCTAAAACGGGGGCAGGTAGGTATGCACTAGTCAAAAAGTCTGTGGACTGTCTTTGGGACTTGGAATGGTTAATTGTTTGGTTTTTAGTTGTTTGTTTTCTCCTCTCTCCCCTAGACCTTCAATATCATAAAGGATAATAATAGTCCCCAACATATAGAACTACTAATGGGATATAATTCTCCTCATTGTTGATTTATAAAATGCTAAATCTAGTTAGATAGGAAGGTTTACGCAAGGGCCATGTGTGGGCAGTGTAACAAGCGATTTGTTAAAGGAACAAGAGAAGTAATATAAAATACAAGAAAGTTAAACTATAGGTACAAATTTAAGGAGAGATACTCGCAGAGGAGTATTAGTATGTTACACTGAGCAATCTGGGTGCTACAAGCTCAAATGGGATCATTGTATGATAATAAAAAATGATTGAAACTAAAGCTCGCGGGGAAAGAGGGGAGAGGGCCAGTTTGAAGGCTATTGAGGAGATGGCCTAATATTGTGTATTTACAGTTGGAAATCTTAGAAAAAAGACAAACGCTAGATCTCCGGGTTAACATTGACTTTATTCTCTGTATATCACAGACAGGAATCTTACCTGAAAAGTATGCATGTAACAATACACTTTCATCTGCTTTGACTTGTATTATGAATTGTTGACATAACATCTGTGATTGTCTTTAATAAAAAAATATTGAAACAAAAAAATCATTAAAATCATTAAAAATGAGATAACCAATATACAATTCTTGTTTGCTGGGGGTGTCTACATCAACACCAGCACATTTTTTTATTTTCTGCAAACAATATTTGCATTTTTTCATGCAAACATTTTTTTGCTAGGTGGGTTATGATGCATTCATAACCCACCTTACTTTCATATATCTTTAAGTAGCGCCTAACTACCACAATAGGAGTAGAACAATATTCAACGATTTACAGATCAGACTAATATCAATAAACATCAACAAACAAATACATCAGTTAAGTGAAAAAGTCACATGAATTAGTCCCACTTTATTTCAACAGATGCCTCTGTTGTCAGATCAGGCCCTGGTGGTATCTGCTGCTCCTCAAGAAAAATGGGTCACCGTCCATGTATGTGCAACAGAATATGCAAAGACAAAAAAGGAATGGGGGGAGAAAAGCGCACTAAAAAAAGTTTCCTCAGAGCAGAATAAAAGTTTATAATCAGAACACTCACATTTGAAAACCTCAATCATATGAGGTATTGTAGCACTTGCATATCCGTTATAGTCCTTGTAGGTCCAGTCCACTTGTTCCTCCAGAGACTTGAAGCTCACACTTGAGATTGTAAATGTGTATTCGAGTCAAGTCCAAGAGTGCATATGGGGAAATGGTCACAATCTGTCAATAAGACTGTCAAAAGGGCTAGACCATATAAGGTGCTGATACGCAATAATAAAATATAAAACTCATAAAAAGCAATAAAAAATATATAAAATATATATATAGAGTACCAAACGCGTTTCGCTCAAATGATTGAGCTTTCTCACTGGTAAGATAAATGCAGAATAATAATGATAATAATAATAATACAACAATGTAGGTCTATATAATGTAATAGTACCCAATCCAAACAAATGTATATATCCGCTATTGCGTCACATCCACATGAGAATAAACTAGAATATGAGGTAAAAAAAGAGAAAAAGAGATAAATTATATAGAGACAGAATGGATTATCAAAACAAGATTAGAGATGGAGGAATATATAAACAACAGGGAAATATAATAGAGACTGATAAGCCCAGAAAACCTGTTGAAGAAAAAAGATACTCCACATCCATTTACTAATACAAATAAAGGAATAATTGATGAAATACCACCAAGAGAAAATTATGGGGACTCGGGAAAGAGAAATAATCTAGGTCCCACTACTCAAGATGCAGACAATCTATCATCATTTGATAAAAGAATAACTAAGAAATCATATAAGAGTGATTTGACTGAATGAATAGCAGAAAGATGGAGGGTAAATAAAGATGAAATTCCCTCAACTTCTTACAAGTTTTGCAGAGAAATCAAAAAAATAGAAATCCTTTCTACAAGAACCAGTCAACTCTGAGAAGAAAAAGAAGCCTCCAAACTAGAGAAGGGGATGTAGAGGAGAAATTCGGATACAACATAAAAAGGAAAAAAGAAGAAAGCAGCAAATGATATCTGTCCCCATATGAAATGTCACTTTTACAAAAGGGATTATCATTTGCTCCGGATATGGAGCCAGATGCTTTTGAATTATTTATTGATACTTATAAGTTTATAAGAAAAATGGTTCTAGCTAGACACTTTGCTAAAATAGAGAAAGACCGGAATAAAACAAATGATGAGTTGGAAATTCAGCCATTACAAAGAATAGATACAATATGGGAGGATAATGATCTGCATCTCCTTGATGCACTGTATGATTTAAAGGGAGAAAATAATGTTTGTAATTTGTTAATGGAAGATATTAGTATTCACAATGACCCTGTGGATGAAAATATTTTTAGCCCTACCTTTCATCATACAGAGTTGAAGCCCAAATCCTTTTTTTTCCCTGTTATGTCCCAGGGAAATTATATCCCGGTGTTTAGAAAATTATTATTAAATGAGTTTAAAAAGATGTGTAATCACATATATAGTTGTGAGCAGCAGAAAATGTTGCTAACGCTGACATCATAAAGGGGGCGTGGCTATGATGTAAGTGGGGGTGGGCCTAACACCTGATCTTAACAGAAGCGTGGCGGCCATTTGCATTTCAGAGAAAGACAGCAAAGTGAGAGAGGGAGACAGGTACAGAGAGAGAGGGAGACAGCTACAGAGAGAGAAGAAGACAGCTACAGAGAGAGAAGAAGACAGCTACAGAGAGAGAAGAAGACAGGTACAGAGAGAGAGGGAGACAGGTACAGAGAGAGAGGGAGACAGCTACAGAGAGAGAGGGAGACAGCTACAGAGAGAGAGGGAGACAGCTACAGAGAGAGAGGGAGACAGGTACAGAGAGAGAGGGAGACAGCTACAGAGAGAGAGGGAGACAGGTACAGAGATGGAGACAGGTACAGAGAGAGAGGGAGACAGCTACAGAGAGAGAGGGAGACAGCTACAGAGAGAGAGGGAGACAGGTACAGAGAGAGAGGGAGACAGGTACAGAGAGAGAGGGAGACAGGTACAGAGAGAGAGGGAGACAGCTACAGAGAGAGAGGGAGACAGGTACAGAGAGAGAGGGAGACAGGTACAGAGAGAGAGGGAGACAGCTACAGAGAGAGAGGGAGACAGCTACAGAGAGAGAGGGAGACAGGTACAGAGAGGGAGAGAGACAGGTACAGAGAGAGGGGGAGACAGGTACAGAGATGGAGACAGGTACAGAGAGAGAGGGAGACAGGTACAGAGATGGAGACAGGTACAGAGAGAGAGGGAGACAGGTACAGAGATGGAGACAGGTACAGAGAGAGAGGGAGACAGGTACAGAGAGAGAGGGAGACAGCTACAGAGAGAGAGGGAGACAGTTACAGAGATGGAGACAGGTACAGAGAGAGAGGGAGACAGGTACAGAGATGGAGACAGGTACAGAGAGAGAGGGAGACAGGTACAGAGAGAGAGGGAGACAGCTACAGAGAGAGAGGGAGACAGTTACAGAGATGGAGACAGGTACAGAGAGAGAGGGAGACAGGTACAGAGAGAGAGGGAGACAGGTACAGAGAGGGAGAGAGACAGGTACAGAGAGAGAGGGAGACAGGTACAGAGAGGGAGACAGGTACAGAGAGAGAGGGAGACAGGTACAGAGAGGGAGACAGGTACAGAGAGGGAGAGAGACAGGTACAGAGAGAGAGGGAGACAGGTACAGAGAGGGAGACAGGTACAGAGAGGGAGAGAGACAGGTACAGAGAGAGAGGGAGACAGGTACAGAGAGAGAGGGAGACAGGTACAGAGAGAGAGGGAGACAGGTACAGAGAGAGAGGGAGACAGGTACAGAGAGAGAAGAAGACAGGTACAGAGAGAGAGGGAGACAGGTACAGAGAGAGAGGGAGACAGGTACAGAGAGAGAGGGAGACAGGTACAGAGAGAGAGGGAGACAGGTACAGAGAGAGAGGGAGACAGGTACAGAGAGGGAGAGAGACAGCTACAGAGAGAGAGGGAGACAGTTACAGAGATGGAGACAGGTACAGAGAGAGAGGGAGACAGGTACAGAGAGGGAGACAGGTACAGAGAGGGAGAGAGACAGGTACAGAGAGAGAGGGAGACAGGTACAGAGAGGGAGACAGGTACAGAGAGGGAGAGAGACAGGTACAGAGAGAGAGGGAGACAGGTACAGAGAGGGAGACAGGTACAGAGAGAGAGGGAGACAGGTACAGAGAGGGAGACAGGTACAGAGAGGGAGAGAGACAGGTACAGAGAGAGAGGGAGACAGGTACAGAGAGGGAGACAGGTACAGAGAGGGAGACAGGTACAGAGAGGGAGAGAGACAGGTACAGAGAGAGAGGGAGACAGGTACAGAGAGAGAGGGAGACAGGTACAGAGAGAGAGGGAGACAGGTACAGAGAGAGAGGGAGACAGGTACAGAGAGAGAGGGAGACAGGTACAGAGAGAGAGGGAGTCAGGTACAGAGAGAGAGGGAGACATAAAGAGAATTACAGAGCAAGAGCACACACAGACAGTGAGGGAGCACAAAGACAGCGCAGAGAGAGTTCACAGATAGAGTGCACAGAGAGAGAGTGCAGAGAGATTGAGAAAGAGAGTGAGGGGTACAGAGACAGAGATTGCACACAGACAGCAGTGCACATAGGGTGCAGATAGAGAAAGCGTACACGCAGAGAGCATGCCCAGCCGGTACATCTACACATTATATAGTAATCACATATATAGTTGTGAGCGTAAGAGTTGTTGCTAACGCTGCAGGCTCGCGCAGCGAGGCAAGGCCCTCGCAAAGCGAGGGCACTGGGCGAGGGTCTCAGTTGCTGGCATGGAGCGCCGAAGGCGCTCCATGCCAGCAACTGCGACCCTCGCAAAGTTCACGTCACAACCCAAAGAGCACGACACACACATTACGACACTCGCAAACAACATACGACACACGTTCACACACATTACGGCCTCGGAACACTCGGACGCAACTCGCGAACATTACAAAATGTAAAACACAATACATACACACAGCACATACATAAAAACCTTACCTACACCAAGAGGGAGCACCCAGGACCTCAAAAATGCCACTTAGACCTTCATTTTACTCGAAATAAAAGAGTTTAGAGACTAAAAAAAACTGTAAGCGAGAGAAAAAATTGCCGCCGAACAAAACGAAAACGAGGCTACAGCACTCTAAACTCGCAAAACACCACAAGAAACTCGCAAAACGCCACAAACGACCTACGGATATTCATACCACACAGTGCACACATTCAGCACGCTTACACAGCAGCTCCACACCACTAATGCTGCAGCAACATCAACACAGATTGCAGCTCTTCATCACAATGCTTCAAAATAGGTAAAGTATATTCATTTATTAATCTATTACATATTTCAGTATTATACACCAAACAGCATTAGCTACCTTACAATTTCATTGCCGTCATTTTTTGACGGGCAATATTCTAGTACTGATATATTGAAGAAGAATAGAAATTCAAATTTATCTATGGCAGAGAAAAAAGATTATCCTAATGAGGCTTTTATCTTAATTAGTAATTCTGATACGTATAGAAATCTCCCAAATGATCCCACAGAACTTTATTTGGAATATTATCAGCAGTTTATAAAAAGAGTGTGAGATATTGGTATTCTAACACAAAAATAATGTAATTACTTAAATATAGAATACCCTAAAATGTCTATATTATGTCATCTCCCTAAAATTCATAAAAATATAGACCACCCACAGGGAAGACCAATAATTTCTGGAATCGAATCACTTACAGAACGCCTGTCAATATATATAGACTCTTTTATGCAACTGATGGTGATTGAACTTAAATCATATATCCAGGACACTCAACACTGATTAACTATGATGGTGTATTTTGAATGGAAAGAATCATACTGATCGATATCAATGGATGTGGCGGCTCTATATACCACCATACCACATCATTTGGGCACCATTAAAGTATAGCTAGATAGGATAGGAAATTTAAATATGAAACAACGAGAATTTATCCTGGATTGTATTACTTTTATTCTGCAGAATAACTATTTCCTCTTTCGGGATAAATACTATCTGCAAACTAGGGCCACAGTGATGGGCACTCGCTTTGCCCTTAGTTTTGCCAATTTATATATGGGGAAGTGGGAGGATCTGTATATTTGGCAGAATAATCCATAGAAGTCAAACATTAAATTATGAAGACGGTATATTGACGATATTAAAATCGTATGGAAAGACAAGGAAGGAAAAAATATTGAGGATTTCAATAAATATGTTAATACCAATATGATAAATTTGGAATTTACGATGAACACCGGGATAAAAGGAGATCAATTTCCTAGATGTTCTTCTTAAAGCAGAGGACACTAGAGTGACCACTTCTCTCTATAAAAAACAATGGACTCGAATGTATGCATGATCATATGTGGATAAGTTGTACCCTTTAAGAGGACTATGAGAAGCAAAGTAAGATCTTGACAGAGAAATTTAGAGAGAAGAAATATAAGGAGAACCTAATACAAGAGGCATATGATAAGGCATCTAAGATGGATAGATGTGATCTCATAAAGAAAAAGAAAAGAACAGAGGAAAATCCAAAAGAAATTAAGAGGAAAAAGGGAAAGGTGGAAATGGAGATGGACTGTTCTCCTGTAGATTCCTTACTACGCTTAACAAAAGAGCTGTTAATATAAAAGCATGTCTATCAAATATATGGCCGATCTTACAGGAAGATGAGATCCTAAGGGACATCTTACCCAGCAAACCCAAAGTTATCTTTAGGAAAAATAAAAATGTAAAATCTATTTTGGCCCCGAGCAAATTGAGAAAATATAAGAATCAGAAAGAAAAAAATATATGGATGTGCAAGATGTTGGGATGTTGCAAGTGTGGAGTGAAGAACTGCATTTCATGTAAATACTTGAAGAAAAAAAGAAAAAGGTTTTATTAAATCTACTACTAAAAAATAAAAAAAATCACATTAAACATCATATTAACTGTAAGACAGAATATACTGTATATGCGCTAACGTGCCAATGTGGCAAACAATATATTGGACGAACGAAAAGGACATTAAAAAGAAGATTCTCTGAACATCTGAATAATGTTAATAATAATGTAGTAACTAATGGATTCTCCGCCAATATAAGAAAACACCACAATAAAGGTATTAATGGTGTCATTATTCAGGCAATTGATGTTATCAATCAATCCTTGAGAAGGGGAGATAGATTAAGACTCCTGAGACAGAGAGAGACAAAATGGATTTATAGGATAGGGACTTTGGAGCCAGAGGGTCTTAATACGGAGATAGACTTGGCAGCTTTCATTTAGATTGTTTGTAAGTATTTCTTTTTTGTTGCAGTTAAAATATTGTTCTCTCCATCTGATTTGCCATCTATACTATATACATTCATTTGTTATAAATGGATTTGGGTACATTATTTCTATATGATTATTCAATTTTTTGAAATTATTATAATTATTCCTATTATCTTTATAATTATTTTAATTTTTATCATTTTTGTTTTTGTTATTGTTGTTGTGTAATTGTTATGTAATTTTACCTTTATTTTTATCTTTTTTGTATCATTATGATTATATTTTATTATATAATTTTTTTTGTTCTTTGATATCTGTCCGTTTTGATATCTGTTCCGTTTGCCCAAGTCTATTGGAATTAACATGTATAACACAGGCCGGAAGTCGGACTGTGACTACTTCCCGTTTGTGTTGCTATGTAGATTTTGCAGAGTAGGGTATTGCCAATATTACATCGAAGGGAACTGTTTGTTGTTTCCATTCTTTCCAGTTCTTCTTTTTTTCCAGGTATTAGTACACCTATTCATTGGTCCAACACATGAGGAAGTTTGGATTGGCCCACGATTGGCTGCTGGCGAGCTGACTTCCGGTTTTACCTTAGAAAGAGGAAGTCTGCGGGCTTGCAAGCATGGATACTGATATTATGACACATTAGCAATTCATTCCCATGTGGATGTGACGCAATAGCGGAAACTATGTTTTGGCACCATTTTCCACAGGCATTTAAGCCCGCCATACCTACATTCTGTTCATACATTTGTTTGGATTAGGTACTATTACATTATATAGCCCTACATTGTTGTATTATTATTATTTCTGCATTTATCTTACTATTGAGAAAGCTCAATCATTTGAGCGAACCACGTTTGGTACTCTATGTATATATTGCATATATTTTTTACTGCTTTTTTTGAGTTTTATATTTTACTAGCGACTTGCCCATCAAAAAATGGCGGTCAATAAAATGTGAAGCCATGGCAATGCTGTTTGGCACAGAATGTTAAGCTTTTCATACTCTAAGGACCTTTGGCGCTCATTGCAAGCCTCTGTTCACGTGTCCTTTGGCTCGTCTCTCAATTTTTTTAAATACCAATTAATTAATTAATTGAATAATAAATTAATATAGTTTACCTTTTTCTAATTAATATATGTAGCAATCAATAGCCTGAAGAGGTAACAATCTAATTTTATTGTCCTGCAGCATATAATGTCCAGTGGGACTGTTGCTGGCCTGAGGAGATAGTTTTATGAATGTTGTAACAATGCATTGCGCGAGGGCAAACCGTTGGTTTATTTCTGTAAAGCGCTGCTGTAGATGCGTAATGCTGTTAGTGGCTGAGGATAGTTAGGATTGTAAAATAGCGCCTTTTGTATATGTGCTACCCGGTTCGTGAGCATATGCCATCCTTTGTAATACTGTATTTTGTACCTCGTAGGTTCCTGTGTTAAAGTGGTACACGTTTGGCAATGTTTTGCGTGGTCCAGGGTCGTGTAGCCTCGTTTTCGTTTTTTTTGGGACCCCATTTTTTTTTTGCTTAAGCGATTTTCGAGTGCCGAAACTCGCCGAAATAGACTTAAATTTGCATTCCCCCTCCCTCCCAGACGTCCTGGCTGTTCCCCCGTGCGGTGTGTGATGATTTTTTGTTGTTTTTTTTGTGTGTTTCATGTTTTCTGCTTTGCACGGTTCTGCCGTTAACTTTGTATTTTTCCTATCTCATATTTTTTTCTTCTAATTCCCGCTTCTCGTATTTTTTTTTATAAATCTCATGTTCCTCAAGTGCTTGCAGCCTAAAGTGATCTTGCGTTTCCTAAGTGTTTGGAGGCTTTGCGAGGCTCGCAGGCAATGAGCGCCTTCTGCAAGTTTTAGTGCTGTGAGTTAACGTCTCGTCTTGCTACGTAAGGCTCGCAGGCGATGAGCACCTTTGTCGCTCATCGCCTAAGTGCTGTGAGTTCTAGTGCCTTAACGGCTTGCCTCGCTACACAAGGTTCGCAGGCGTTGAGCGCCTCTGGCGCTCTTAGCCTAAGTGCTCCGAGTTAATGGCTTGCCTCGCTTTGCACTGACGCTAGTTCCGCCTCTGGTTAAAGAAACTATTTAGGCAATTTGTTTACATTATAATTTTTTTTAACTAGGTGACTTATTTCATTTTGTCCTCTGTAGCTTATGAAGCCTCCCTCTTTCCTTCTGTTCTCTCACGTGCAGGGTGCCGTGTTTCACAGCTGTGACCTAAAGTCACACCCACAGGGTAAGGAATTTATACTACAACTGCTCAAGCTGCTGTTAACTGGCGGTGACATGTTATGTCTGTTTACACCATTATAGTGGTAATGTGAAGTCCCTTGGCTGTGGATGTGGCCTTAGGTCACAGCTATAAAACATGGCACCCTACATGAAAGAGAACAGGCAAAAAGCGATTGTCCAGGGGGGAAGAATCAGTTACTCTGGAGGCTTCTTAGAAGTAAGTGGTGTATATTTTGCATGGCAATTAAAATGAGGGGGGTAATATGATTAGCAACCCCATTAAATTCGGACTATTTGCTAAAACGTAGCTGGTAACGTAGATCTTAGGGCTTTTTGCTATAAAATTATCCCCGTAATGCAGCCTGCAGACGACTGACAGCCGAGAAAAGCCTACGTGACCTTCGCGCCCGCAAGTCCTTTGATCTGCCAAACACTTAACTGCTACTTGTTCAATTTAGCTATTAAATTGCAACAAGTCACTCACAAGCAAGCCTGTAACACGCAAATGGATCCCAAAACCCAACGTGTGCTTGAGAGGACCCGCAAGGGGGGGTAAAATCCAATAAGTAGCACTTGTAATGCAAATAAAAAGACACCATTGTACTAATATTAAAAGTGAAAGTGATGTTAGGTCTTAGAATTAATAGCACAACATTCTCAAGGCCGCAAATCGGCTCAGAAAAAGACTTTATTTCATGTATATTTTTTGTGTTATATCGATCCCGGCAATCAATGTGTTAATACGCTTGTGATAGAATATCATATTTGTGGCTTTATTAATATTGCATTTTGACTTTAATGTGGGTTCGCTTGTAGTTCATAAATGAACCCTGTAGGACTTTGAAATCCATCCTCCATTTTCTTGTGACGCAATGCTGACGATCTCTGTTTCCATTGGCTCCATCTCAACTAGTAACTACGGGCTTGCTTAATTCATTACGTTCTAGCCGGTTAACGGCCTGGTTTATGGTTTTGTGTCTCCATCTCATAGCTCGCCACTATTCTAATTTAATAGCACCATAACTGGGTTAAATTTCAAGCACGCAGCCGTTACGAGCTTCACGTTGGAGTTTCTGGCTTCGCATTTAATGGGGCTCTAAGTCACCAGTTATACATTTGTATAAAACAAAAAATGTTTAAAGAGCCCGTTTAATGGTCCACATATTTCAAATGCGTGGAAAAAAAAAATTACATGTTTATGATTGTAAACACTCACATAAACAGGGTGATCACATTATTTTTATACTTACAGTATGGTATATATGCACACTAAATAATTGTAAATTACGCTGCAAATCCGGTGGCATTGAAACTATTGATAAATATTGTAAACATAATCCATTCATACACTGAAACTCGGACATAAAGTCTAGGACAATGTTACATTCTGTAAAAAAACATTTTAAATGCATCTTTTTGTAATCACAAGGACATTTAGTTGTTATTGGAAATACATATAAGCTTGAGTAGTCATTACAAAGGGACAGGTTTGTACTTCTGTGCATGTTATCTTCGTATTGAATGCTTTCACTGAGTAGTCATTTTTAACTGATTTCTCTAAAAAATGCTCCAGTTCCAAAAACACAGGAACAAATATACAGTGAAATATACATACAGGTTTTAAAGGGGCTCTTCAGGCAATTATATTTAGCGTTATATAAATGTGTTAACTAGATTAGCAAATTAATGTCATCCTCCCCAATGTAATTGAGACTTCTTACTTTTAAGAAGTCTCCCACTGAGGAGGATGACATCTTAATTAATTAACCTAGTAAAAATATTTATATAAAACTAAAACATTTTAGTCAGCTTTGGGGCTACGTCTAGAGAGCCTTCCAGGCAGGAGGACCCACCAAGGTGGTTGGCCTGATCCCTATGCTATCCTTTTGATATATGATTGACTTGGGATGATTAACTTTATTTAGTCTTAGTCTTCAATACTCATACTTTTTGTTTCTTACCTGAAAACTCCCTTTAAATTTCTATGCTGACATGTTTCATATTTTTATACTTTTATTTTTTTTTTCTTCCTAATAATTGTAGAAACTTTAGTCAGCTTTGGGGCTGCTGCTAGAGAGCCTTCCAGGCAGGAGGATCTACCAAGATTGTTGGCCAGATCCCTATGCTATCCCTTTGATAAATGGTTGACTTGGGATGAATGACTTTAAGTAGTCTTAATCTTCAATACTCATACGTTTTTTGTTTCTTCCTAATTATTGTAGAAACGTTAGTCAGCTTTGTGGTCACGGCTAAAGAGCCTTCCAGATAGTAGGACCTACCAAGGTGGTTGGCCTGATCCCTATGCTATCCCTTTGATATATGATCAACTTGGGATGATTCACTTTAATTAGTCTTAGTCTTCAATACTCATACTTTTTGTTTCTTACCTGAAAAGTACCTGAAAAGTCACGACTAGAGAGCCTTCCAGGTAGGAGGACCTACCAAGGTTGTTGGCCAGATACTTTTGATACATGATTTACTTTGGATGATTGACTTTAAGTAGTCTTAATCTTCAATACTCATACTTTTTGTTTCTTCCAAATTATTGTAGAAATTTTTGTCAGCATTGGGGCTATGGCTAGAGAGCCTTCCAGGCAGGGGGGGGGGGGGGGGGGGGGGGGGGGGGGCACCAAGGTTGTTGGCCTGATCTCCTTCCTATCCCTTTGATATATGATGGACTTGGGATGGTTGATCTCTGTATTCTTTACATATAGGCTCACAGGTTTATATCGCATTCAATACATTTTAATGGTGGGTTATTTGACATAACAAAGATTACTTTTTAGAGTTCTCATGTTTTCTTTAAGTGGTGTATGACACTGATCTTATCAGATTAAATTACAAAAAGTGTTTTAGTCCTTTAAACTCACCATGCCACAAATGAACATAAAGTACTATACAGAGGAAAGGTGCATATCCAGTAAATAATAGCTTTGGAAAAACATCATATTGGTGAAGTATGTAAACAAATTAAGAACTTTGTAAGCCATGCACAGAGAAAAAAGAGAAAATCACAATTTTTGAAGACATCAGATCCTGAGAGCTGGGTCATAATACATATTTTTAGTGGAGAGAGGGAGGTATGTGGGAGCAGGGAACAGGGAAAGTTCTGTACAGTTTGTTAGATAATTGGATTTGACCAAAATTGACACCACATTCCTTCTCCCTCACACGTTACTTCTATCAATGAATGCAAGCAGTCCTCTCCAGAAATGTAAACACTCCCACACACACAATTGCTGCCAAATTTTCATAGATGCCATGGTCAAGCATAGGTGTTAAACTTGAATGTTTCCTAATTAAAAAATAGCTTTATGACTTTTTCCCTGCTTAATGTTTTATCATAGACTCAAAATTGTCCTACTTTGAGTCTTGAGTCTTACATATACTTTTGTTCATTATACAGTGGACCTTTATCTTTCACAGTTTATTTTGCAGCTGGACTATTTACCATTTTATGTGAGATCCCAAATATTCCTCCTTTCAGGAGAATCTCTCTGTCTATTTTAACCCTTCTGTGAAGAGTTGTCCCGAGGCCTGGATTTACCATTAAGCAGAATAAGCAAGTGCCTAGGGGCATCTCCCTGCAGGGAGTGCCATGTTTTTACATTTATTATTATTACTCTTTATTTATTATATGTCAGCATTTTCTGTAGATCTTTTTCCAAAGTACAATAAACTTTTGTGGTCTGTTTGGCTTATTATGGGTAACATTAGTAGAATAGCATAGAATAGTGACATTATAATGATGTTGTGTGGAACTTATATATACAGTCAGGTCCATAAATATTGCGAGATGGACACAATTCTAACCTTTTGGGCTCTATACACCACCACAATGGATTTGAAATGAAACTAACAAGATGTGCTTTAACTGCAGACTTCCAGCTTTAATTTGAGGGTATTTACATCCAAATCAGGTGAAAGGTGTAGGAATTACAACAGCTTGTATATGTGCCTCCCACTTTTTTAGGGACCAAAAGTAATGGGACAATTGGCTGCTCAGCTGTTCCATGGCCAGGTGTGTGTTATTCCCTCATTATCCCATTTACAAAGAGCAGATACAAGCTCCAGTGTTCATTTCAAGTGTGCTATTTGCATTTGTTGCTGTTAACTCTCAATATGAGATCCAAAGAGCTGTCACTATCAGTGAAGCAAGCCATCATTAGGCTGAAAAAACAAAACAAACCCATCAGAGAGATAGCAAAAGCATTAGGTGTGGCCAAATCAACTGTTTGGAACATACTTAAAAAGAAAGAACGCACCGGTGAGCTCAGCAACACCAAAAGACCCGGAAGACCACGGAAAACAACTGTGGTGGATGACCGAAGAATTATTTCCCTGGTGAAGAAAACACCCTTCACAACAGTTGGGCAGATCAAGAACACTCTTCAGGAGGTAGGTGTATGTGTGTCAAAGTCAACAATCAAGAGAAGACTTCACCAGAGTAAATACAGAGGGTTCACCACAAGATGTAAACCATTGGTGAGCCTCAAAAACAGGAAGGCCAGATTAGAGTTTTCCAAACAACACCTAAAAAAGCCTTCACAGTTCTGGAACAACATCCCATGGACAGATGAGACTAAGATCAACTTGTACCAGAGTGATGGGAAGAGAAGAGTATGGAGAAGGAAAGGAACTGCTCATGATCCAAAGCATACCACCTCATCAGTGAAGCATGGTGGTGGTAGTGTCATGGCGTGGGCATGTATGGCTGCCAATGGAACTGGTTCTCTTATATTTATTAATGATGTGACTGCTGACAAAAGCAGCAGGATGGATTCTGAAGTGTTTTGGGCAATATTATCTGCTCATATTGAGCCAAATGCTTCAGAACTCATTGGACGGCGCTTCACAGTGCAGATGAACAATGACCCGAAGCATACTGCAAAAGCAACCAAAGAGTTTTTTAAGGGAAAGAAGTGGAATGTTATGCAATGGCCAAGTCAATCACCTGATCTGAATCCGATTGAGCATGCATTTCACTTGCTGAAGACAAAACTGAAGGGAAAATGCCCCAAGAACAAGCAGGAACTGAAGACAGTTGCAATAGAGGTCTGGCAGAGCATCACCAGGGATGAAACCCAGCGTCTGGTGATGTCTATGCGTTCCAGACTTCAGGCTGTAATTGACTGCAAAGGATTTGCAACCAAGTATTAAAAAGTGAAAGTTTGTTTTATGACTGTTAATCTGTCCCATTACTTTTGGTCCCTTAAAAAGTGGGAGGCACATATACAAACTGTTGTAATTCCTACACCGTTCACCTGATTTGGATGTAAATACCCTCAAATTAAAGCTGAAAGTCTGCAGTTAAAGCACATCTTGTTTGTTTCATTTCAAATCCATTGTGGTGGTGTTTAGAATTGTGTCGATGTCCCAATATTTATGGACCTGACTGTATATATATATATATATATATATATATATATATATACAGTATATATATATATATATATATATATATATATATATGTATATATATATATATATATATATTCTGAAGTATAAGGGACTCCTAAAATAATATGTCTGGCTGATGTAAAATCTTCTTGGCTCCTATATTTTGTTCACTGCTGCATAGATAGATAGTGTTATTGATATTGATAGAGTTAAGCAAATATATATTGTTTGTTTATCTTTCTAAATATCTATCTATCTATCTATCTATCTATCTATCTATCTATCTATCTATCCTTTTATATATATATATATATATATATATATATATATACTAGCGACTTGCCCGTCAAAAATGACGGCAATAAAAACTGAAGCCTGGCAATGCTGTTTGCCACACAATGTAAGCCTCTCCCCCTCTACTTTACTGGCCTTGTGATGAGCGCCTTTGGCGCTCATCACAGGCCTTGCAATGAGCCCCTTTGGAGCTCATTGCGAGTCTCTCCCTCTGTCTACTTCCTCCCTCGTGTCTTATTTCCCCCCTCCTCTCCCTCCCTTGTGTCTCCTTCCACCTCGTCTACCTCCTTTGTATCTCCTGCCCCCCTGTGTTTTTACCTCCCTCTCCCTCCCGTGTCTCTAAACCCCTCCCCTGTGTCTCTTTCCCCCTTCTCCCTCCCATGCATCTCTTCTCCCCCCTGTGTCTCCCCCAACCCTCCCCTGTGTCTGTTCCCCCCTGGCCTGTGTCTCTTTCCCCCTCCCCCTGTGTCTGTTACGACCTTCCTCGTGTCTCCATTTCCCTCCCTTGTGTATCTTCCCCCCTGCACTCTCTCCCCTGTGTCTCTTCCCCCTCCCCTGTGTCTCTTCCCCCTCCTCTTTCTGTGCCTCTTCCTCCCTGTCTCTTCCCCCTCACCCTCTGTGTCTCTCCCCACTCTGTGTCTTCCACCCTCTCCCTCTGTGCCTCTTCCCCCGCCTCTCTCTGTGTGTCTCGCCACTGTGTCTCTTCACCCCTTCCTCTGTCCCCCCCCCTCTGTGCCTCTTTCCCCCTCTCTCTGTACCTCTTCCCCCCCTTCCCTCTGTGTCTCTTTCTCCCTCACCCTCTGTATCTCTCCCCCCTGTGTCTCTTCCCCCCTCTCCCTCTGTGCCTCTTCCCCCCTCTCCCTCTGTGCCTGTTCCCCCCTGGCCTGTGTCTCTTTCCCCCTTCCCCCTGTGTCTGTTCCCCTCTTCCCCCCCCCATTTCCCTCCCATGTGTATCTTCCCCCTGTTCTCCCTCCTGTGTGTCTTTTCCCCCTCCTCTACCTCCCCTGTGTCACTTTCCCACCTATCCCTCTGTGTCTCTCCCCCCTCCCTCTGTGTCTCTTCCCCACTCTCCCTCTGTGCCTCTTCCCCACTCTCCCTCTGTGCCGTGCCTCTCCCCCCCCTCTTCCCCACTCTCCCTCTTCCGCACTCTCCCTCTGTGCCTCTTCCCCCCTCTCCCTCCCCTCTTCCCCACTCTCCCTCCCCTCTTCCCCACTCTCCCTCTGTGCTCTCGGGCCGCGCTGCGCGCAAGCGCGGCTCGCGCCGCGCTTTGCGCATGCGCGGCTCGCGGCGCGCTCTGCGCAATGCGCAGCAGTTTATAATTGTCTAACTGCGATTCGTCTGAAGCGTGACGACCAATCGCAGTTAGACAATTATAATATGTGATGTATATATATATATATATATATATATATATATATATATATATATATATATATATACAGTATATACCTGTATACCCTAACCATTATGGGCTAACAAACACTATGATTTACAGGAATGCCCCAAATGGTCCCTCGTTTAAGGATAACCCCATTTGTTGCAGCAGTGACCATATCCCACTACCTCTGGATCTTCCTGTTGTTTGGGGAATACACTAGACTGGAGTGTTAGTTCTACAAAGTATGCTCATATTAAGTGTCTACATCTCTAGTTTTCATGTCATGTCAAGTATCCCTCTTTGGCCATTTAAATGTTGGATGGAGTCATTTTGTTCCTAATCCATCATGATCCAAAAAGATCTGGGTCAGGCACATAGTTGTGAAACAGGTACGTTGGGACTATCTACATGTTACTCATCGTAGAGACTATACCAGCTCAGCAAGCACTTTTTGCCCCTATCAGGTTTCTAGGAGGTGGAGAAGGATATTCCCAGGAGGTTTGACATACCTTATTCCCGGCAATGGCCACTGTTGGCAAATCCAGACTAGTCACCTGGGCAGAACATTTTTGATCCCAGGGGCACCTAATACTTGGAAAGAAGCAGCTCTCTTAGAGTCTGAAACACTAAAGTTGGACTGATGGGGATGAGGGACCTTTACTGTTGGGTGGCCGCTAGTAGTGGCGGCAGTAGTGGTGGTGAGCAGGTGCTAGATGGCTCTGCCAAGATTTTGCTGCAGATTTTACTGAATTCCATCTGAAATTTAACTCAATTTCATAGCGTTAGGTTAAGGGTTAGGGTAAGGATCAGGGTTAGGATAAGGGTTAGAGTTAGGGTAAGGCTTACGGTAAGGGTTGGGGTAAGGTTTAGGGTAAGGGTTAAGGTAAGGAATAGGATAGGATAAGGATTAGGTTTAGGATAAGGGTTAAGATTAGGGTAAAGGTTAGGGTACGGGTAAGGGTTAAGGTACTAGTTTAAGGGTAAGGGTTAGGGTAAGGGTGTGAGCTAGGGGTAAGGGTAAGGATTAAGGTTAGAGTAAGGGTTGGGGTAAGGGATAGGGTTAGGTTAAGGGTAATGGTTAGGATAAAGGTTAAGGTAATGGTTAGGGTAACAGTTTAAGGTTAGAAATTGTGTAAAATGTAGACACACCGTTGAGCGGTCATGGTAAGGGTTGGTGTAAGGATTAGGCTTAGGGTAAATTTTAGGGTAAGAGTTAGGGTAATGGATAGGGTAAGGATTAGGCTTAGGGTAAGGATTAGGTTAAGGGTTAAGGTTAGGGTAATGGTTATGGTAAAGGTTAGGGTAAAAGTTTAAGGTTAGAAATTGGGTAAAATGCAGACAACACCATTGAGATTCCCCCTTGCCTTGCTCCTACCCACAGTGCTGCCGGACACCCAGCAGGAAAGATCCAGAATGACTCTGTTTTTTTTGAAGAGTGTGACCTAACTGTGGTTTTGGAGTAAGGAGAAAGAAGCTATACTGAATAATTTCCTCAATAAATGATCATATTGCTAATCAGTTACTAAATAAACATATTAAACCATATTCTGCGACCACTAGAATGACCCTTTAACCATTTGACCTTTCACCAATACTTCTCCCTTTCTCTTGTTTTGCCTGTTTCTTGGATAAATAGCCCAGACTGGAGACATCACCTGTGCGTATTTCTATTTCTCTACATATTCATTCCCCGGGATCTCTTTGACCTGAATCGTGATTTTATTTCTAACAATAAAATAACAGCCGGCAATACAAAGTTACACATATTTTGACCTACTAAAATTTCTTTCTGGCTGCTGTTTCTTAATTAAAATTTGTAATACTGAATTAGAGAGACGAGGACATTTTGTCGGATTAGCTGTTCTGTTTTCTACCCGAGAAGAAATTGGATTATTTTTTCCTGATTGTATACTGTATGTTTGCATATCATTTGTCCCACACCTGTTCCATATTCCTATACTGTTTCTGTAATGACATCAGATGTTGTGTTAAAAAATAATTATAAAATGCAAACTATGAATACAGAACTAGCATATAAGAGTAATATAAGGAGGGTAACAATGAATATAAAGTATATTTTAAATATATTTATCACTGGAGAGGGTTCCCTGGTGGAACAGTGGTTAGGATTTGGTGCTTTCACCGCTGCAACCTGGGGGTCACACCACCAGCCAAGCAGGGTTGGGCCTGGTCAGTAATTGGATGAGAGACCACCCAGCTAGGAATACCAGGAGCAGAGGGGGGAGGAGGACACAGGGGAGAGGAGGACACATGGGAGAGGGGGCAGGAAGACACAGGGGAGAGGGGGAGGAAGACACAGGGGATAGAGGAAGGAAAACACAGGGTGAGGGGGGGGAGGAAGACACATGGGAGGGGGGAAAGACACAGGGGAGGGGGGGGAGACAGGGGAGGGGAAGAGACACAGGCGAGGGAAGGGAGTAGACACAGGGGAGGGTGGGGAAGAGACACAGGGGAGGGGGGAGAGACACAGTGGAGGGAAGGGGGAAGAGACACAGGGGTGAGACACAGTGGAGAGAAGGGGGAAGAGACACCAGGGAGAGGGGGAGGAAGACACAGGGGAGAGTGAGAGAGAGGAAGACACAGGGGAGAGGGGGAGGAAGACACAGGAGAGAGGGGGAGGGGGGAGGAAGAAACAGGGGAGGGGAGAGGGGGAGGAAGACACAGGGGAGGGAAGAGGGGGGAAAGACAGTGGGGAAGACAGGGGAGGGGAAGAGACACAGGGGAGGGTGGAGAAGAGACAAAGGGGAGGGGGGGAGACATAGGGAAGGGAAGGGGGAAGAGACACAGGGGAGGGGAGAGGGAGAAAGGGACATGGGGAGGGGAGAGGGAGAAAGAGACACAGGGGAGGGAAAGAGGGGGGAGAGACACAGTGGAGGGAAGGGGGCAGAGACAGGGGAGGAAGGAGACACAGGGGAGGGAAGGAGGGGGGACAGTCACAGGAAAGGGGGGAGAGACACAAGAGAGGGAAAGGGGAGGAGGGAGAGAAAAAATAAAAATTATATGTCATTTTTGACGGCCAATTTACTAGTAATAATAATAATTTGCCTAACAAAACTTGTTTGCGTAGAGGAAAAATAAAACTGTCTCACAATAAATGCCAATTGCAATGTTTTTTAGTATTTAGTATTTAGTATTCTGGGTCATGAAAGCCAAGTGGATCAGCACGACCATGTACATAAAGATGTTCCTGGGGTGTTGTGGTCACGGAAAGTCGAACATGACTGAACAATGCAACAACCACTAGAGAATTGTATGCAGTTCACTATTCTCAATGAGCCCCTTCTGGATTGCTACCTTGTCGTGCTGAATGGGCCTGTGTATCTCAATGAAGATGTGACCTATACCATGTGACCTATACCATGTGACCTATACCATGTGGGGTCACCCAAGATGGGCAGGTCATAGCAGAGAGGTCAGACAAATCACAGTCCACTGGGGAAGGATCTGGCAACCATATGGATAAGCACAACCAGAAACACAAACAGATGTGCCTGGCATGCTGCGGTGGATATGGTCACAAAGAGTTAGACACAACTGAAGGACTGAACAACAACAAAATATAGTACCTATAGAATATACTATTATTATTTTTAATGTATGATTTATTTATTATGTGCTTACAAAAAAAGTACAGTATTTACAAAGAAATAAAAAAAAAACTAACCAACATTTACATTAATTCACGGTTACAAAAATGTATTCTTTATTTAGCAATTTAAATGATTAAGTTGGGCATATTGAAAGTGAACTATATGATTATGTTCATGTTCATTCACTCTTTAATTTCCTAAACCAAAAAAACAAATGTGAACTTGTTTGTTATGTTTTTTTATAAGATGATCGTGCAGGGAGAGAAGGAGCAGTTAATTAGAACAATGTGCTCGTTTTCCATGCTCTTAAGAAAAACTTAAAAACTTGATTTTGAGGTGAGTCCCTTAAATCTGATTTCTTAAACAGCATTTTACTTTGAGCCATAACAATTTAATGAGGTCTCTAAGTCAAAATTCTATATTGGTCTTTTGGGATCTTTCCTGTTTTGTCCCCGCCAGCAGTAGCCGCAACTTGAGCAACGATCTTGGTGCAGGCGTCAACGGCTCGCCTCGCTTTGACCAACAGCCCGTATATCCACAACTATTATAGGTGATACATTTTTATCAGTATGTCTTTATTATATTTTTTTGTAACAGTTGAAATTAAAAGTACGGGAGAGTTTTTCTTTAAATGATTTCTTTGATACTATACACATTTAATGCATTAATTGCTGTAACTGGGTACTGTAAGCTCTGAACTGTCTGTAATTGTTTCTTTAACATCAAAGTTCCTCTTAACATTATAGGAGAGAGGGGTGAGGAATGAGGGAACACAGATCCTTTAAGGTAACTGGATACAATTCGAATTGACACCATACTTCTTCCCCCTCACTGATCCAAAAACAGGAAGTTGCATCAATAGATGCAACAACAGCTCTCCAGAAATGCAAATGCCCCTATTACTAATTAACACCTAGCTTTATGACTATTTTAGGGGTTAATTAAGTTACAAACATATAATTTTTTAATGCATGGATCTTTCCTGTGTTGGGACAGGTCCGACGCCGCAGTGCGGCCTCCAGCCACTAGATGGCGCTGACGATATGGGAGAGAAGTTCTAAGCTTATAATGTTAGCCTAACCCTTGAACTAACCCTAACCTTCACCCTTACCCAAACCCTAACCCTCACCCTAACCCCAACCCTCACCCAAACCCCAACCCTGACTCTCACCCTAACCCTCACCCTTACCCCAACCCTAACCCTCACCCAAACCCGAACCCTAACTCTCACCCTAACCCTCACCCTAACCCTAACAGTTTACCTAAACCTTGACTCTATGATATGGCTCCGGAATATTGGTAGCGTCATCTAGCGGATGCTCACCACCACTGCTGCTGCCGTGTGCTACACTACCATAACAGGGTAGGACCATTTTTATTTTAAAACTGGAGTTGTCCAAGTAAAAACAAGAGGGTTGTCAAGTATAGACCAGTAACAGGACAATGTGGTGATATAATACATAAACAAATTGATAAATAATAATATGTATTCTATATGAACATTTTACTGTAGATTCATCTGAAGGTTTTTTACTTGTCACCAGGCTTAAAGATGTGGCCTTAAATTCTTGCGTCTCAGTCCTACTCAACACCTTTACTGATTTTTTATGGTAACATGGTTCCATTCCTTGCCTATATTGTCCTTTAACCCCCCTGGCGGTCTGGCCTTGTCAGTGCCCCAGAGTGCTAAAGTAGTAAAACTCGGGAGGTGCTGAGAGGGCAAGACCGCCTTGTTCAGCCCCCCTGCGATGCCTACGCTCCAATTGAAGGGAACCTGGAAGACGGATGCGTGTGATCCCGAGAGTGGCTCGGGGTTGCCGCTTTAGGTACTGACCATTAACCCCGAGCCACGCTCAGGATTACCGATAAGGCGGTTAAAAGAATTTCACACTCCATCTGTATTTCTTGTCATGCAGCATGTTTCCGTTGCAAAATTAGGATTCCAGTAAAATTTCAGCATTCTGACTACATTTTACAAAATCGTTTAGCCAATCAGATCATGGAGAAAAATACGTTTTGGGCGTAGCTGGTAATTATGTGTAGAAGAAAAATTCCCATTGTAAGACTAGAGTAATGCTTACAATACATTTCTAAAAAACAGTGGTAGTCAACCTGGTCCCTACAGCCCACTAGTGGGTGATTCAAGGTTTCATGGTGGGTTGCGGGGTAATCACTAGGTGGCATCGCTGATGAGTGACGTCACACACCGGAGACCCGTAGCACCACTCTTGGCTGGTTGGAGAGCTGGTGGGAGAGCCGCGGGACAGCAGTCAGGACCGGATCACCATCTAGTAAGTTCCGGGGGCGATACATAGCTGGGGTCATATGATTTATGTAACCAGAAATGAATTGCTGCGGCACCGGTGGGCGGTAAGGACATTTTACCATCAAAAGTTGGCGATAGGTTGATGACTCCTGCTATAAACCGTACTATCAAAAGTTAAATTTCTAGAGGACTTATTTTTAATACATTATGATAAAAACCCACTGTAATCTTTCAAACATGGGGCCCAATTTAATTATCCAAATTGCAGTTACTGGAGCCCATAATGGAACCTGTAAATGTTACTGATATTCAGCTGGCTTCTTTTAGATACGCGCATTCGATTTGTGAGTTACAGGCTTAAAATCCCTGCTGTTGTCAAAAACATAACTCTGTCCTATCTCCTCCTTTGATGTTTCAAGCACGTAAATGTTACCAGGGCAAAAGACGAAAAATCCATATTTAATTACAACAATTCAACAAGCCCGCAATTGCCTTCAAACCCGTAAATGGGAAATGTATCAATAATGATACAAGTACTAGATAGGACCCGCAAGTGAGTTAAACACCTGTTATCGATAAATAAATTGTATGAACAAAAACTGTAATATGCATATACTAATTATAGAAATCTGTGATATTTGATTACTAGCGACTTGCCCGTCAAAAAATTACGGTCAATAAAATAAAGTGTTGAAATGCTGTTTGTCACACAATGTGAGTGTACTGTGTGCCTCAAGTAACTAAATTCCTCAAAAAGCAGAAATCTACATGACATAAAATAAGAAAAACTAAAATCACCAAAAAAAAATAATTTACATTACGGAACCAAAAAAAAAAACCCTAAGTGACCAAAAATAAAAAAAGGAACATTACAGAAAATAAAAAAATACATTACAACCTCCCGTCACTACAACATTTTTAAAAAAATTACACACCTGAAAATGAAATACATATAATACATACATATAATACAATACAACACAATTAAATAAAATACAATACAATTAAATAAAATACAATACACCCATATGTAATATACATGCCGCTATCTAATATACATGCCACTATCTAATACACATGCCACTATATAATGTAATATATATCCCCCTATCTAATATACAATACTATCTAATAATACATCCCCTATCTATCTATGTAATATACAATACATGCTATCTATATATATATAGCTACCCTAATTGTAAGCTACCATAAAATAATTAAGACCACTTACCTTTGAGATGTTTCTTCAGATCAGCAACCTACGGTAAAAAAGATTCAAAAAATTAATACAACACGTTTACATGAAATACTTAAACATTCTAAACATTGTAAATATTCTAAACATTCTAAACATTCTAAATATTCTAAATATTATTCTCACCTTTCCAGCATGTCCCGTTCCAGCATGTCACGTCCCAGCATGTCACGTCCTCCATGTTCCGTCGTCCATCTTTGCTTGTCCGGCGATACTCCTGTAAAAAAAACCATTACATT
The DNA here is from genome assembly GCA_027410445.1 of Discoglossus pictus. Classification (NCBI taxonomy): domain Eukaryota; kingdom Metazoa; phylum Chordata; class Amphibia; order Anura; family Alytidae; genus Discoglossus; species Discoglossus pictus. The sequence goes on along the minus strand of CM050174.1, from coordinate 16,203,448 downwards.
AGTAAACATAAACCAAATTTAAATAAACACAATCTACATTATAGTTACCTTTCCGCAATGTCTCCGGCCTCGTCGCATGAAGAAAAAGAAAAAAAATGACACACATCCGCCCTGGCGCATGTTTCCGACGCTAATGACCTTCCTATGGAGTGTTCCAGAATAAAATTGGCAATGGTGGCTTCTGATTGGCTGAAAAGGCTGTCTATCAAATTCAGCCAATGAGAAGACCCCATTTGTGAACCAATGAAAAAAGTATACACCCCAAAATACAACAGTGATTGGATAACACACCCATCCATCTTTAATTGAACCAATCCTAAGGCTTTATTGCCATCAGCCAATCACAATGGAATATACCCCCACGTACTGATTGACATCTGCACCTTCCCATTGGCTGTAATATTGATTGATATTAACAATAGCCAATGAGAATGTGCAAATCCTTCACCAATCAGTACGTGAGGGTGTATTCCATTGGGATTGACTATTGTCAGTGCAACCAATCAGAGGCTCCAACCAATCACCCTGTGGGGGGTGTATTCCATTGTGATTGGCTGAAGGCATCTGCGCCTTGTGATTGGTTTATATAAAGATTGACAGGTGTATTATCCAATCAGAGTGTGATTTTAATGTGTATCCGTTTGTGATTGGTTCACACATTGGCACCTCCTGATTGGGTGAATTTGATAGACAGCGTTTTCAACCAATCAGAAGGCGCAATTCCTTATTTTCTTCCGGAAAATTCTCCTGGATCCTCATTAGCGTCGGGGATGTCCGGGAGTGCGGATGTAAGTATACTTTTTTTTTTTTTTTTTACAGGGCGTGGCAGAAGAGGATCCGGAGGAGGCCGGAGACATCGGGGGGAGGTAAGTATAATGTAGATTATGTTTATTTTATTTTGATGTATGTCTATTAATGTTTTTTTTTTTTAACAGGTGCCGCGCCGGAGAATGATTTAAAGAATGCCGGACGGGACATGCCGGAAAGGTGAGTAGAATATTTAGAATGTATAAAATGTATAGCATTTTTATTTTAGAACTGTAAACGTGTTGCACTAATTTTTTTAATTTTTTTTTTCCGTAGGTGGTTGATCCTAATTGACATCTGCAAAGGTAAGTGGTCCTAATTATTTTATTTTAGCTTAGACTTAGATTAGTTAATATATAGATAGCATTTATTGTATGTTAGCTAGGGGTATGCGTTTTATATAGATAGCATACGATGTATTGTATATTAGATTATGCTATTTATTTAGATAGATTGTGTGATGTACATTAGATAGGGGTGTATTGTATTGTAATTGTATGTAATTGTATTGTAATTGTATGTATTTGTATTGTATGTATGTGTATTGTAAGTATTTGTATTATATGTATTTGTATTCTATGTATTTTCTTTTCAGGTGTGTATTTTTTTTTCTGTAGTGGGGGGGGTTGTAATGTTTTTTTTTTTCTGTAATGTTCCTTTTTTTTTGTGACTTAGGTTTTTTTATTTTGTGTAATGTAGATATTTTTTTTTGTGTGACTTTAGGCTTTTTTATTTTCTGTAATTAGAGTGGTGGGGGTTAATAGGGGGTAGGTAGTGTAGATGTTAATAGGTTAGTGTAGAAGGTGTTTAGTTGATATTTAATGTTTTATTGGGGGGGTCTAGTGCAGTAGAGTGTTTATACTTAGTGTCATGATGGTCCTTGAGGACCATCAGGGCACTTATGTGGTTAATGTAGTGTTGTAACAGGCCCATAATGGTGTTAATATACCCTTATGGGACTGATGGGGTTAAACAGAGGCTTATGGGGGTCTGTATTGACCCCCATGAGTGACAGGGTTAATGAAGGGCTTATGGGGGTCTCTATTGACCCCCATGAGTGACAGGGTTAATGAGGGTTTTATGGGGGTCCGTATTGACCTCCATGATTGACAGGGTGACAGTGTTAATGTTTTTTTTCTTTTACAACGGGTCCTTTAAGGACCTTTACGGTCCTTTAAGGACCTGTAACATTTTAATTTTGTTTGCAGCGAGGGTCCCCGATCGCGTGCAATCGGGACCCCCACTGCGATGGTTAATGTTGGGTTAATGCGGGGCTCGGAGCTTATCTCGGATCCCCTGCGGTTAATCCGGGTTTCCGAGCTTATCTCGGATCCCTTCTTGGGTAAGTTGTAGGTGGCTGAGCGGTCCTGGGTCTTTGAGCCTCGTTTTCATTTTTTTGGGCTGCCATTTTTTCTCTCGCTTAGGGGATTTTCGTGTTTGTGAACTCGGGAATTTGTACTTAAATGGAGGTGTAACTTCACTTTCAGAGGTCCTGGGTACCCCCCTTGCTATGGGTAAGGTTTTTATGTTGTTTTTGTGAGTATTTGGTGTTTTGACTGTTTGTAGGTGCGCGCAGTTTAGCCATTTTTCGTGCGTGTGGGTGTTTGTTACGTTAAGGTTGGTTCTGAGGTTAATGCAGGTTTCCGAGGTGAGCCTCGTTTTTGTTTTTTTCGGCGGACATTTTTTCTCTTGCTTAGGGGATTTTAGTGTGTCTGTACTCGGGAATTTGGACTTAAATGGAGGTGTAACTTCACTTTCAGAGGTCCTGGGTGCCCCCCCTTGCTATGGGTAAGCTTTTTATGTCATTTTTGTGAGTATTTGGTATGTTTTCACTGTTTTTAGTTGTGCGCAGGTCAGCCGTTATAGTGGGATTCTTAGTGCGTGTGGGTGTCTGATACGTTAAGGTTGCTGTGAAGGATTTTTCATGTATTTGCCTGTGGGCCCTCAGTTAAAACCTTCTCCCTGCTGTTTAAATGCCTGTATCTGTTCGGTTCAATATGTATGTACCACTTTAAGAACCAAGGGTATGTGTGTGTAATGCATTGCAGAACATTTTTTTCAAAAGTTGTCAGTTGGCAGTTTACTGCTGGAGCGGGGATTAAAAAAGTTCAGTTGACTCCCTGAACGGTGTTTCGTCTGGTTACTGGGGGATGTGGGATATTACCTTCTATACCAGCGGAAATCTGGGGATTTAATATTCAAGTCCCATTACAACTGGTTGGCAGCTGCAGGATTTTCCCTTCTACTTCCGTTACACCAGGATGCCAAGCAGACACGGAACAGTGAATGGAAGGCTGGTACACCCTGCTTAAAAGAAATACACTGAAAGAGCTACTGGAAGCTTGTGGAAGGATTGCTAGCAACAAAACCAAGCAGGTCATTATAGCAGAGTTAATGGAGCTAGACCGAGAGAACTTGGTTGCAGCAATGCCAGCTGTACAAGAGATGGAGACACCAGTGATTGAGGAGGAGGAATCACCAGCCAACAAAGAAATGAGGGAGAAACTAGCATGGTTCGGTCCGAACCCAACGGCTGACATTATTCAGAAAGTAATGAGCCTTTTAGCGGAGGAGGCTAAACAACAAAAGAGACGCAGAGCTACAATTAAAACTGGCAGCGGTCCAGCAGGCAGCAGCACACTCCCCAAACAGTGAGTACAACACAGAGTATACAAAGAAAATTTCGTTCAGCGCTTTTAAAGCTTTTGACGAAAAAGACTGTGAGATTGATAACTATTTATCAGATTTTGAGCGACAATGTAACCTGCACCGGATAGCTAAGGAAGAATGGGTTTCAATATTGTCAGGAAAGCTGTCAGGCAAAGCCTCTGATGCTTTCCGGGCTGTACCAGAACAGGAGATCCATAGCTATGCCAGGGTTAAAGAAGCACTCCTGGCCCGTTATGCAGTAAAACCGCTAAAGATTCCTACATGGAATGGGCATGCCAGTTATCCCTGTCGGCCTCGAACTGGGTTAACAGTAGCCAGGCCGCCACCGCGGAGGAGATTTTGCAACTGATACACCTGGAACAGTTTTACAACCATATCCAGGTGGATGTCAAAGACTGGGTGAGAGACCGCAGGCCCCGGTCTCTACCAGAGGCCGCCAAGTTGGCGGATGAGTATGCGGATACTAGCAAAAATAACAGACCGGTGACTTCTAACTCTCGCTACCCACGACAGGATGTCAGAGAGCTACGTTGCTTCCGGTGCCGACAGCTGGGTCACATCCGACAGAATTGCCCCATGAACAACCACACCAGGTCAAATTGGTCTCGACCTGGGTACCAGCAACCACCAGCAGCAGCCCATTGTGTAGATTCGACTTGGGATCCCAAGGAGCTGGGTCAGGAAGAACCATTGGGCACCCTTTACGAAGCCCTCATGGTGTAATCCACCGTCACAGACAATCGTAAACACCATTGCCAACTGGTCATGGTTAACGGCAAGACAGCACAAGGATTAAGAGACAGTGGTGCGACCATCACGCTAGTATAACGAAATCTCATTAACGCATCGGAGAAGCCGGGGAAATCAATTGCTGTGAGAGTGGCATGGGGGGCAGTGTATCGCATTCCTACCGCACAAGTACACCTGGACTGGGGTGCGGGAGCTGGCAATGTTCAAGAGGGCGTAATGAAAGACTTAACCTCTGAAGTCGTGTTGGGGAATGACATTGGGCCCCTGACTTCGGCGTTCGCCTCAACCACAGCTCAGGAGGCCCACGCAGTAACCACCAGAGCACAAAGTCGCGCTGCCGAGAGCCATCCGCTTCCTACTGAGACCCAGGTAAGCCAACCCGACCTACCCCTGACTATAGAACCCCTTCCCTGGGACACCCAGAAGACTTTGGGCGGGAGGTGACCGGAGACCCTTCCCTCAAAAAGTATCGAGAGAAGGCCAGGCGGGGAACGGGGGGGTTAGAGAAGGAAAAGTTTATCTGGGAAAAAGTCCGCTTGTACAGGCTCACAGAGACACGGGTTAACGCACCTGGGCCTAGGCAAAAACACCAGCTGGTAGTTCCACGGAAATACCGGCGGGAGTTATTGAGAATTGGGCACGACGTTCCTCTGGCAGGACACTTGGGAATACGCTGGACAGGATATCGGGTAACCCAGAACTTTTTCTGGCCTGGGGTATCCGATGATGTCCGGGCATATTGCCAGATGTGCGAGGTATGTCAACGCATAGGTAAGAAGGGAGACCACCCAAAGGCTAAACTGGTCTCCATGCCCATAATTGAAGAACCATTCACGAGGGTAGCCGTGGACATCATAGGACCCTTGGCCCAACCTAGCCGCTCCGGCAAACGTTATATCCTCACAGTGGAAGATTACGCCACCCGTTACCCCGAAGCGGTGGCCCTTTCTAACATACAGGCTGAGACGGTGGCAGATGCGCTAGTCTGGATATTCTCCCGAGTGGGCTTTCCCAATGAGGTACTGTCCGACCAAGGTACACAGTTCACGGCCGAGGTAACCCAGCAGATATGGAAAATCTGTGGAGTTAGATCCCTGACTAGTTCCCCATACCACCCCCAGACTAATGGCCTGTGTGAAAGCTTCAACGGGACGCTAAAGCAAATGTTGAAGTCATTCACGGGGGCGTACAAGGATTGGGAGCGGTTCCTGCCACATCTTCTCTTTGCCTACCGTGAGGTGCCGCAGGAATCAACCGGATTCTCACCCTTCGATCTTCTATATGGGAGGCGGTTGAGGGGGCCTTTAGATCTTATCAAGGACCACTGGGAGGGGCATACGGAGATTGAGGGGACCCCGGTTGTACCTTATGTGCTGGAGCTGCCGGACCGCATGGAGGAACCAGCCCAGGCGGTGCAGGGAAACCTCCAGGCGGCCCAGCGGCGTCAGAGGGTATGGTATGACCGACGGGCTAGGCACCGTAGCTTTCGGATAGGCCAAAAAGTCATGGTGCTAAGGCCGGTCCGAACAGACAAGCTCCAGGCCGCCTGGCAGGGCCCCTACAAAGTTATAGGGCAGATATGCGACACCACCTACACCATAGCTAGCTGCGAGGGTGAGGATGTGAAGCGAACCTTTTACATCAACATGCTTAAGGCCTATCGGGAACGGGCAGAGGAGGTGACCGCTATCTGTGCACCAGCAGGGGAAGACACAGAGACACTACCTCTTCCCGACCTATTGGGCAGCAACGAAGGGAGGACCCAGATAGAGAAAGTCCAGCTAGGCGAACAACTAGGACCACAAGAGAGGGCTCAAGCTGTCCGCTTGCTAGAAACCAAACAGGCCACATTCTCTCAGGAGCCTGGGTACACACTCCTAGCCGTCCACAAGGTGGAGACTCCAGGGCAAGCACCCCTGAGGCAGCACCCTTACCGTATTCCGGAAGCAGCCCGAGAAGGGATGCGGTAGGAAATTGATGAGATGCTTCGGCTAGGGGTAATAGAACACTCAGAAAGTCCTTGGGCCTAGCCGGTAGTCCTAGTACCAAAGAAGGACGGGACAACCCGCTTCTGTGTGGATTACCGGCGACTCAACGACAAAACAGTTTCTGACGCCTATCCAATGCCACGGATGGACGAACTGCTTGACCATATCTCTGCAGGGAAGTATCTGACCACAATTGACCTATGTAAGGGATATTGGCAGATTCCCCTAGCAGAAGATGCCATACCCAAGTCTGCCTTCATCACCCCGTTCGGACTATACCAATTCCGGGTTATGCCATTCGGGATGAAGAACGCCCCGGCCACCTTCCAACGGATGGTGGACCAATTACTGGGAGGTCTCCAGGACTACGCATGCACCTACCTGGACGACATCGCCATCCATAGCGATACCTGGGAAGCGCACCTAGAACACGTAGGGGTAGTATTAGATAGGATAAAGGGGGCCGGGCTGACCCTGAAACCAGACAAATGTCATTTGGGTATGGCGGAGGTACAGTATTTGGGACACCAAGTAGGATGTGGTAAGCAACGGCCGGAGCCGGCTAAGATCGAGGCCGTTGCCAATTGGCCCACTCCTTAAACCAAGACACAAGTCATGGCTTTCTTGGGCACAGTCGGCTATTACAGACGCTTTGTACCCGACTATAGCGCCCTAGCCAAACCCCTGACCGGCCTGACCAAAAAGAAGTTACCCCGACAAGTCCTGTGGTCCCCGGAATGCGAGGTGGCTTTCCAAGCACTAAAGAATGCTCTTGTTAATGCTCCAGTGTTGGTTACCCCAGATCCTAACAAAAGGTTTATTGTCCACACAGACGCTTCAATGTTTGGACCGGGGGCAGTACTAAGCCAGATCGGAGAGGATGGGGGGGAGCACCCGGTGGCATACCTGAGTCGGAAGTTGTTGCCAAGGGAGGTCAGTTATGCCACCATTGAGAAGGAGTGTTTGACCTTGGTATGGGCACTCAAAAAGCTCACACCCTATCTCTATGGCCGGCCCTTCACCCTCATTACGGATCATAATCCCTTAGTTTGGCTCAACCGGGTCTCAGGGGATAACGCTCGGTTGCTGCGCTGGAGCCTGGCGTTAAAGGCCCTATGACTTTACTATTCATTATCGCCCAGGCAAGCAAAATGGGACTGCTGATGGACTGTCGCACCAAACGGACTTGGCCTCAGATTAAAAACTTTGGAAAGTCCCGTCAACCCTATTGGACCAGGAAAGGTCCAACCGAGTAGCCAGAGCAGGGAGAAAAAGGGGGGCCATTGTGAAGGATTTTTCATGTATTTGCCTGTGGGCCCTCAGTTAAAACCTTCTCCCTGCTGTTTAAATGCCTGTATCTGTTCGGTTCAATATGTATGTACCACTTTAAGAACCAAGGGTATGTGTGTGTAATGCATTGCAGAATATTTTTTTTAAAAGTTGACAGTTGGCTGTTTACTGCTGGAGCGGGGATTAAAAAAGTTCAGTTGACTCCCTGAACGGTGTTTCGTCTGGTTACTGGGGGATGTGGGATATTACCTTCTATACCAGCGGAAATCTGGGGATTTAATATTCAAGGCCTGTTACAGTTGCCTCATTCCCCAAGTGCTTTGCGAGGACCCGCATTGCAAATGCGGCCCCTCGCTTCGCAAGGACCTGCATTTGCGGAAGCGAGGGCCTCAGTTGCTGGCATGGAGCGCCTTCGGAGCTGCGCAAGCCTGCAAGCGTTAGCAACAACTCACATGCTCACAACTATATATGTGATATATTATACTGATGATCACCTTTTTGCATTTATATAGATATTTTGTGCCATTTTCTTTACAGCAATGAACTTAGAAATGATAAATACAATTTTCTGATATTTTAAAGATTGATCTAAGTATCTCCTCTAAGGTATGTCCCCAAAAAAGTGTGTTTTCTTAACATCTGTTTGTAGCACTGCAAAAGCAAATAAATACACACTACTGTACTTTAAACTACTGGGAAAGTAATGAAAGGCATTCAAATGAATTGCACAACAGTCTCAAGCTTTCAAATCTGCAATAAAAAAATAATTGTTTTCAAGTTTTATTTCCGTGTTATCTATTAAGGAGTTAATACATATCAGGCCACCCACATGGACTAGAACAGTTGCTTTAATGATTTTTTTTTATTTCTACATTGCTAGATTGTGAGTTCGATCACAAATTGTACTTCCACACTAATTAATTGTAGTCTAATCTCCATGTTTAACTGATGTTATGATGACGGTCTCATTGAGTATTGGCTTTGCCTAAAATGTAACTTACGGGCTTGCTTCATTGATCATGATCATGCCCTGAAATTCTACTTACGAGTTCATGGTTTGCGTGTGGAGGCTGTGAGCATGTAATTACAGGTTAGTGACAGTTGAATACGTCTAAATGTTTAGAAAAAATGTGACCCGCAGCCAAAAAATCAGTTTGTAGGTAATTACGGGCTTGAAATTAAATATAGCCATGGTCTTTTTAACACAAAAAAAGAAAAGACACACATAGAAAAGCAATATAACATGCAGTAATTAACATAAATAGGGTCATCAACGTAACATAACATATTAAATAACTATAAAACATAATGTAAACATACAGAGCCCAGTCCCACAACCGCATATTTCCAGGAGACAGTCCTGATAAGAGTCATTATGCAGCAAGCGTAATGGCCAGTCTCAAAATCCTAATCATCCTGGCCAGGTCATAAAAGTCCAAAGGACTGGTGGTCAGTGGGATCATTAGAATTGTAGAAACAGACACCAAATTAAACCACATGGGAAATCAGACCAGAACCAGTCAAACAAAAAAAAAACAATATTCTATTGAAATAAATGAAAATGTATATAAAACATCATATGTCCCATTGAATAAGGCCATAACATATCAACAGCCTTATTAAATTGCAATTCGGTAAATTGAATAGGGCTCTATTTAAGCACAGAGCATATTTTTACAGAAGTTTTTAGTTAGTGAACTTCTATCCAAAGAAGGTATTCACTAACTAAAAACTTCTGTAAAAAAATATGCTATGTGCTTAAATAGAGCCCTATTCAATTTAGTTGTAGTGTCTTTATTTGGGTTGGTTTAAGGAGTTAAGTTAACGTACCTAGTCACTTATGCTTGGGTCAATCTTCTCACGTGACTTTAATGCACAATTGATATGTTGTCTTTTGGACCTTGAGCTTTTAAATTATATTATTTGTTTGTAGAGCATGACAATATTACAAAGAAACACTGCTTGAATTAACTATTTAGGCATTTGTTTTGATTACTATAAAAACTTTAAATAGGTAACTTATTAAATGTATTCTGTTCAATGCAGTTGTCATATAAAATGTATGCTTCACTTACTTTCACAGTAACAGATGCTCACTTTCTGGAACCTTGCCCTTTCTTCATGTACTCTCTCGTGTAGGGTGCCATGTTCCACAGCTGTGACCTAAGGCTACAACCACAATAAAACCTTAGAAAGAATGTTGCAGGTTCACAAAAGCATTTTTGATAATGGGCCAGAAAACACAACCCTAGTGTTAAAAAATGTGATCATCTTCATTTCAAATGTTTTTTTTTTCTCCTGGATATTTGTGAGTATTTTGATTTTCATGTTTTTGGATGGAGTGATTATTCTGGCTAAAATGGTACCCAAACGAGGTACAATAACTCTTTTCATTGTGTTTTTTAATAGAATGTCTGTGTAGATTTATCATCAGGTACAATTTTTGGCTGGTTTCCCTGATGTAACAGCCCCTTTCACTTACAGCGCATTGTATAATGTAAACCACATTGGAGGATGTACATGAGTATGACACTCTGATGTTATAGGCCTTTTTATGTGTGGCTGTGTGAGCTTTACATGGGCTGACATAGTTTAAAAAGTGTTCTGTTGTTTGTACATTATTAAGGGCTTTCCTTTAAGGAGATTTTCTGAAAGAGTACAACAAGAAATAACGTAGATTTTGTTTTATAAGCACCTTTCCAATACACTAAATAATTGGACTGCTCCCAAATTTCCCTTATAAAAACCAACCACTGAAGCATAAAACAAAAAAAAATATTTTATTTATCTCAAAGTAACTTATAAATGATCAACATTTCTACAGTATTCTATTTGTTCATAGTTTTGAAGAGTAGTTGTGAAACTACTTGACATACACCTCTAGTGACCTCATACCATCCGGCTCTTGAAGAAATACACCAAATATTCTCTGTCAGATTATTTCATCCCTTCCTCTATTAAGCCACATTATAATATGGTAAGCTTACATTTAGAGTAATATTAAAGTCAGTGGTACCTCTCGAATCCCAAAGATGCATAGCCTGCAGGTCTCTGTTTACTTGGGGACTCATTCAATTGCAAGCCTGCAGATTGTGTTCTAAAGCTGTATGTCTGCAGGCTTGAGATCTGCTACAATTACAGAGCGATTCAATTGAACAGGGCCGCAACTTACGGGCCGAAACGGTAAACCATGCAATTGCATGTAGCATTTTAGAGCATGATCATGATTAATTAAGCAAGGCCATAACTACCCATTTGGAAAAAGCCAATAGAAAATGAGACCGTCATCATTACAGCAGTTAAACATGGAGGTTACATGTCAATCAATTAGCGTTTCGAAGTCCGATATGCGATTATACTCGCAATCTCGCAATGTACAAAATAATATAAAAGAATGCCAATACTCCAATACTGTTCTAGTCCATGTGGGTGGCCTGATATGTATTAACTCCCAACTCTCGAGATCAACATAACCCTGAAATGAAACAAACAAACAAAAAATTCCTACTTCAGATTTGCGAGCTTGAGACTGTTGTGCAATTAATTCTAATGTCTTACATCACTTTTCACAGACTTTTAAAGTGCAGTATTGTGTTTTTATTTGCATTTACAGTACTACTGATATATCTTTAACCCCCTTGCGAGTCCTATCTGTTACCCGTGGGATTTTCTTCTACATTTGCCGTTTATGTTTGTGAAAACATTTGCGGGCTTGCGTAATTGTAGCAATTGAATAGCGTTTTGCGATTTTAGCGTTCGTAACTCTTGCGGACATGAAAAATCAAAGGCTTAGATGCTGCGTAAGTTACAGTTGTCACAACTTCATGGATTTTCAACCCGTAACCCGTAGACCATTTGCAAAAAGACACCAATTGAATAGCAAATTAGTTTAGGGGCTACATTACGGACTCCCGTAAGCTACAATTTCTCAATTGAATGAGGCCCTTGGTTTGGAGTCAAGCAAGAGTCAAGTTCACTCTCCAGGGCATCTCCAGTACTCTCTATTTATCTGCCTTCTTCTGCTTGCCTGATTGGGACTATGGGCTCGATTACATGGCTCCTGTAGAAAGCAGGCATTTAGCCATGGGAGTTTATACTGAAGAAGACCAGTAGCTATAACATGACTTGTATTCTAGTTCACATATAAGAGCTTACTGATACCTACCTAGTAGGGTTTTACTATATGGCCTACAGTTGCTTCAGCAGTCCTTACATGTATGTAAGTAGGTACTGAGTGATACCTGGGCTTATAGGGGATAACGGGATATAGACTGAGGGGTCATAAACCCTCTGCATTCATTTTTATTATAATTTATCCATTTTCCTGCTATCATCTCTTTTACCTTATACAGTAATAGTTCAAGGGTTTAGCTGGGACTGTGGGAAGTTCAGTTTACATGTAGGTTTAGGCTCTACATGTAAATTAGGATAGATATCTTAATTAATTTGGGGGCAATAAAGTCAAAAATATATGTAACTGGTCATATTATTCCTAGGGTAAAACAAATAAATAAAATAATGACTTACACAAATCGATACCCCCCATTCAGACCAAGTAGTCCTGTTGTGGGACTTGGCTATATGCATTGCACTGCTCTTAATTAAACCCAAATCAGGGTTTAAATGGATTTGATGGCGCTGGTTCCTGTTAATATTGCCTTGAATAGTAATGTCCACCATTTTTATTTATTACACACAACTGTACTCAAATTAATCCCGGAGAGCCCTGGCTTTTTCATAAGACAGTAGCAGCTGTAATTTGGCACCCAGAACTAATTTGCTTTGGTTTTCGGAGGAGATACAGAAATACAGTATTTCAGCTGTTCATAAATTCTGCATAATATTCTCTAAACTTCTTACATTTCACAAGTGACAGCTTTTCTCATTTAAAAATAAACTCTTCTGAATTGACTCAGATGCTACAGATTTACTCACTCACTGTGAAGAACTACAGATTGCGAGATTTGGGCAACATATGCTACCTGCCAGTCTGAGCCTTTAAGCAAAAACTGTGCCGGGAACTTAGTGAATAAAGGTTGTTTTATCAAAAAAATATTCAAACTATTAGGATAACAGCACAGGAAGTTGTATTCTGTAAGATGAGCTTACTAACGAGAGGTTGCAGTAATGATACTTTTTTTTAGCATGTATTTCGGTATGACAAATGTAATGTGGAGCTGTCCTCCTTCCATTATAATAAAGGAAATATAAAATAATAAAGAAATTTCACAGGTCTCCAAAAATGTATTTATTCATTATCACAAAGTGGGACAGTATTTCTTTTCAAGGGATATTCCCTGAACATCTTAGCCTCACAAATGTAAATTTTTTAATGGAAAACTTAATTTATTAATTTGAAATAATTTCTTTAAGCATTTTCTGGTCACTCTAGGCATCCAGTATATTTTTGTGAAGGTTGGATGTTTGAGAGAGGCATTTACATTTCTGCAGGACAAGGCTTGCAGTTGTATTTGCTAGTTGTCTGCTTTTGAGCATGTCGATGGAAGTGGGTAGAACGCCATGAGCAAAAGGGCCAATGAGTAAACAAATCCTCCTCATCTCTGCCTTCTTCCTTCTCTGATAAGCAGAAGATACCATGCTCCCAGGTTTCACGCCACCATGAGGTACTCAGGTCTGGATGATAGAACCTATACATAGAAACTATCTAAAAAGTGTCCTCAGAAATTTATGTTTTCTCTCCAAATTGTGCTCTTAGGCTAAATAACCACTAATCCTGTAGGTTTTTTACACATTTCACAAAAATTATAAGTTATAGTTAAAGTATGGGCGTAGGAGCTTAAACAAATCTGGGGGGGATAATTCAACTATACTCCCAGGACATGACCTAAGCATATGTGACTAGGTAAGCATAACTAAAACCAACCCTCATAACTCCAGCTTTATTATCAGAAACATATGATAACTATTAACACATAACAAGAGGAAGGTGAACACTCGCCCATGGAAGGAGCTCAACCTCCCCAGAGGCCCAATGGAACCCTATGTCCACTAGACCTCCAGGACCAACCAGGACTGGATACCTTTCCAACCAATGAGCTCCAAATTAAGGTGATGCTGCACCCCCGCCACCTGCAAGAACAACGGTCTCAGCACCGTCAATACTCTCCATGGCCTGGACAATACCCACCTTTAATTAATAATTAAACAATGAAAGACCTATCTCATTGAGGTGAACCCCGACCTTTAAGAAGTAAGTGGCAGCCCCTGGAACATCTAGATCTTTGTGCCTTATATAAAAAAAAAACATCCTTCTAACAAAAGACACCATTATTTTGTTAACCCTACACCTAGCCCCATCCAATTTCTTATGATCATCAGCTGCCCTACACCTTAATCTGGGACCAAATATCGATTAAACTGGGGAATAGCTCCAATAAGCTCAGGATATCCCTTTTCATAATTCTAATTAACTCCTTCATTGAAATGTACCCTAAATTATTACCCCCTATGTGCAACAGTAAAATCTCAGGCGGCGGTGCAACTCTAGCCCACCCCACTACTTTACCCAACACCTACACCCATTTCATACCCTGAATCCCAAACCATTTCACCAAAACCGCTTCCTCCGGGAAACCCAACTGACGACCCTTATCCTGTATCACCGCCGACCTTCTCACCCAATATATAAACGAGTGTCCCACAATCCATAATCATGGAGGGGCACCTGAGAATAAAGAAAATAGATCAACTTAACACTTAACAGCATGAGAATTCTTGGCCGGGCAGTAATCTTACCCAGACTAGCTATACTGCTTCCCCATTTTACAGACCCACATTCCATAGTTCTGGTGGGAAGTGTGTTGGGCTCAGATCCGCTGCCAGCGCCAACTCCCTGAATTTCTTCCAATTCCCCCTGGACAATGCGTCTGCTATGATATTTTTCATCCCCGCTATGTGGGAATCCCTAACCAATATATTGCGCTGCAGGCACTGCAATACCAATTGCCTCAGCAGCTGTGCTACTGGAGATGAAGAGGCAGTGGTTGAGTTAATGGCTTGGACCACGCTCAAATTATTGCAATGGAATATTATGTGCCTATCCTTTAGAGCAACTCCTCACAACATTATAGCTACCACTATCGGGAATAACTCTACAAACTTTAAATTCTTTGTCAAATCCCTCATCCCCCCAATCAACCGGCCATTTATCTGCGCACCAACTACCCTTAAAATAAGCCCCAAAACCACACACCGCATCAGTGTACAACTCCAACACATTGTTAATTACTGGCTCCCAACATCACTGAGCCTACATTCCAACAGGACCGCATAAATCTCTATCCCCAAAAAACTCTAGGAATGACATGGACCCTCTGTCTTGTTCTCAGCTAAGGAAATCCCAAACTCTCTTGCCATCTCCTGAAATGTATTAAGCAGAAACTTACAGTCTAGAGACCCGGCCTGTCCCACAAATAAAAAATCATCTAAATAATGGACCACTGATGATACCCTAGCCCATTTACATACCACCCACTGGAGGAACATGGTGAACTTTTCAAGACAGGAACAAGAGATGGAACATTCCATGGGAAGAAACACATCAACACAATACCTGCCAAAAAGGAAACAACCTAGCAAATGATGTGAATCAGGATGGACTGGCAACAACCTGAAAGCCAACTTAATATCAACCTTAGCCAACAAGGCCCCTTTTCCTGCCTTCTCAACCAACTTCACAATTTGCTTAAAAGAAGCATAAGTGACTGATGACAGATTCTTATCTATACCATCATTAACCGATAAACCCTTGGGGTGAGTAAGATGGTGAATAAGCCTAAACGCCCCTGCCTCTTTTTTAGGCACCAAACCCAAAGTGAATATCCGTAGACCCTCTAATTGCTCGCTGTCAAACTGCCCAGTCATCCTACCCTTACTAACCTCATCCATTAACTGCAACAATTCATGGGGACTGTCCCTAGCTGATTTTAAATTTGGAGGCCTCCCCAAAACCGAGCTCCACCACCAACGGGATAATAAAACCATCTTCAAACCCATTAACCAGCAAACGAGTGTCTTCCCCTCTAGCCGCAACACTAGCATACAAGTTTAGCCATGCCCGCATATTTTCTACCAACACTGGGCTCCTCCCCTTTTACAGTTTGTTCCCCAGGCTTTTTTGCTTTCCTGAAACATCGAAAAGAGGATGCTCCATCCTGCACTCACAGCACTCATGTCTAAACACACATGATGACCCCTAGCTGCAAGAGCTCTCATTGAAAGCGAAGCAACAACCGCCCCAAAACTGCCACAGGTCTTAATGGAGTAACAATTTTGAGCCAACTACCCATGTCCCTGTCATCCCATTGCTTTCCTGGAGTAACCGCCACTTTTTCCCTGAATTTTTCATCATAGGCCCACCATGCTAAACCCCCATATGTACAATGAATTCCCTCAAGTAACAAAATAAAGAGGAACTCATTACGGGCATGAATCTCCGCCACCCCCCACTACTCCGCATGTCCGATTCTAAGCTGCTCCGAAGCTTGACCCGCTTCAGCGCCTCTCACGTGGATCCGATGCCCCTCTCACCAGGCCAGCTCTTCCTCCTGTCCCTCCGTCAGGTGAGTGTGTCCTTGCTGCTTCCAAGACCGCTCCTCTGCGATCCTTCCGCCCAGCCTGCTGCTACACTACTTTTCCTCCTCTTCTCCCAGCGCTCATCAGAAGCCTCCTGGGTCCTCCACTGTATCTCTTCTTCCATGGGGTGTCCAGTGATGGGCTAAGCCTCTGCTGGGGCCTTGTTCTTCTCACCAGGCGTCCTCTTGCTTGCCCTGGGTGTGAAGCACTGGCACTCACCCCCTCCGCCTCAGTAGCTGTTTTGGCAGCTAAAGCTGCCACCAATGACTGGATTGCATGCTCTGTAAAGTTCTTCCTCAGCTGGTCCACCAGTGCATCAATAATTGGCAAGGCCATGTTGTAAGCTGTTCTCCTAACTGCTCTGGAACAAGGGCGGGAAACCTCCACTATATATAACCTCCCTTACTCCACCCTAACTCCACCTAATACACTCCCACAGCACATAGCCCAGTCAAATGCCAATGCCCCCTCCACCTATTCTGTCTCCAGGGGCAATCTGGAAGTATATATATATACTAGCGGCTTGCCCGTCAAAAATGACGGCAATAAAAAGTGAAGCCTGGCAATGCTGTTTGCCACACAATGGGAGTCTCTCCCCCTCTACTTTACTGGCCTCACGATGAGCGCCTTTAGCGTTCATCAAGGGCCTAGCAATGAGCGCCTTTGGCGCTCATTGCGAGTCTCTCCCCCTCTCTACTTCCTCCCTTGTGTCTCCTCCCCCCTCCTCTCCCTCTCTTGTGTCTCCTTCCCCCCACTGTGTTTTTACCCCCTCTCCCTCCCATGTCTCTAAACCCCTCCCCTGTGTCTCTTTCCTCCCTCTCCCCTATCTCTCTCTCTCCCCCATCTCTCTCTCTCTCTCCCCATCTCTCTCTCTCCCATCTCTTCCCCCATCTTTCTCTCTCCCATCTCTTCCCCCATCTCTCTCTCTCCCCCATCTCTCTCTCTATCTCCCCCATCTCTCTCTCTCCCCCTCTCTCTCTCTCCCCCTCTCTCTCTCTCGCCCTCTCTCTCTCTCCCCCCTCTCTCTCTCCCCTCTCTCTCTCCCCCTCTCTCTCTCTCCCCACCTCTCTCTCTCCCCCCTCTCTCTCCCCCTCTCTCTACCCCTCTCTCTCTCTCTACCCCTCTCTCTCTCCCTCTCTCTCTCCCCTCTCTCTCTCCCCCCCTCTCTCTCTCTCTCCCCATCTCTCTCTCCCATCTCTCTCTCTCTCCCATCTCTTCCCCTATCTCTCTCTCTCCCATCGATTCTTCCTCTCTCTCCCATCTCTCTCTCTCCCATCTCTTCCCCCATCTCTCACTCCCATCTCTTCCCCCTCTCTCTCTCCCATCTCTTCCCCCTCTCTCTCTCCCATCTCTTCCCAGTCTCTCTCTCTCCCCATCTCTTCCCAGTCTCTCTCTCTCCCCATCTCTTCCACCTCTCTCTCTCTCCCATCTCTTCCCCTCTCTCTCTCTCCCCATTTCTCTCTCTCTCCCCATTTCTCTCTCTCCCCCTCTCTCTCTCTCTCTCCCCTCTCTCTCTTCCCCCTCTCTCTCCCCCTCTCTCTCTCTCTCTCCCCCTCTCTCTCCCCCTCTCTCTCTCCCCATCTCTCTCTCTCCCCATCTCTCTCTCTCTCCCATCTCACCCCCCATCTCTCTCTCTCCCATCTCTTCCCCATCTCTCTCTCTCCCATCTCTTCCCCATCTCTCTCTCTCCCATCTCTTCCCCATCTCTCTCTCCCCCATCTCTCTCTCTCCCATCTCTCTCTCTCCCATCTCTTCTCCCATCTCTTCCCCCATCTCTCTCTCTCCCATATCTTCCCCATCTCTCTCTCTCCCATATCTTCCCCATCTCTCTCTCTACCATCTCTTCCCCCATCTTTCTCTCTCCCATCTCTTCCCCCATCTCTCTCTCCCCCATCTCTCTCTCTCTCCCCATCTCTCTCTCTCTCTCTCCCCGTCTCTCTCTCTCTACCCATCTCTCTCTCTACTCATCTCTCTCTCTCTCTCTATCCATCTCTCTCTCTCTCTCTCTCTCTCTATCCATCTCTCTCTATCTCTCTCTCCCCATCTCTCTCTTTATCTCTACCTCTCTCTCTCCCTCCCCATCTCTCTCCCTCCCCATCTCTCTCCCTCCCCATCTCTCTCCCTCCCCATCTCTCTCTCTCCCCGTCTTTCTCTCTCCCCATCTCTATCTCCCCATCTCTCTCTCTCCCCATCTCTCTCTCTCTCTCCCCATCTCTCTCTCTTTCTCCCCATCTCTCTCTCTCTCTCTCTCCCCATCTCTCTCTCTACCCATCTCTCTCTCTCTCTCTCCCTCCCCATCTCTCTCTCCCCATCTCTCTCTCTCTCCCCATCTCTCTCTCTCTACCCATCTCTCTCTACCCATCTCTCTCTATACCCATCTCTCTCTCTACCCATCTCTCTCCCCATCTCTCTCTACCCATCTCTCTCTCTACCCATCTCTCTCTCTCTCTCCCCATCTCTCTCTCTCCCCATCTCTCTCTCTCTTCCCATCTCTCTCTCCCCATCTCTCTCTCTCTTCCCATCTCTCTCTCCCCATCTCTCTCTCTCTTCCCATCTCTCTCTCTCCCCAACTCTCTCTCCCCATCTCTCTCTCTACCCATCTCTCTCTCTCTACCCATCTCTCTCTCTACCCATCTCTCTCTCTCTCTCTCTCTCTCTCTCCCCATCTCTCTCTCTCTCCCCATCTCTCTCTCTCTCCCCCCATCTCTCTCTCCCCATCTCTCTCTCTCTCTCTTCCCATCTCTCTCTCTCTCTTCCCACCTCTCTCTCTCTCTTCCCATCTCTCTCTCTTCCCATCTCTCTCTCTCTCACTCTCTCTCTCCCCATCTCTCTCTCTCTCTCCCCATCTCTCTCTCTCTACCCATCTGTCTCTCATATTATTGCTATTAAGATGGTGGCTGCGGCCTTGGCTGGTCCCGGGGGGCGGGACTGGCCCCGGGGGCGTGGCTGCAGCCGGGCAGCCGTGGGTAGGAAGGAGTGGGAGCCGAGCTAAGAAGAGCCGGATGACCTTCTATGGAGGAGGGGGGAGCCAGGCCGGAGGGATCCGATCCAACCCCTATCCGGATATAGGGGCTGCGGATCAACATGAAGTGACTGAAGAGGGTCTGCGGAGGGGACAGTGACAGCATGGAGGTGAGAGGAGAGAGTGACTGGGGAAGGAGAGGAGGAGAAGGCTTGCCGAGGGACAGGGATAATACAAAGGAGAGAGTGAGTGTGTGGGGTTAGGAGGGAAGGACTTAGCAGTCAACAGTGTGTATGGTGAAGGAGGCCTGGGGGGCACTGACAGCACCGAGATGAGAGAGGAGATCGTGGCTGGGAATGCAGTGTGTGTGGGGACGCCGCACGGCTTTGCGATCAGATTGTTGTCAAACTGAGATTTGTCGCAAAGTGTGATGAGGAATCGCAGTTTGACAATTATAATATGTGATATATATATATATATATATATATATATATATATATATATATATATTGTGAGAATGTAAGGAGCCGGGGACAGATTATTGAGGGCCGTTATGTAAGCCATAGGCTGAACTGCTCCTTGTATCCAGCTCTCAGGGAGTTAAAACACTTACATTTACCGGGTCCAGTGCTTCACTATAAAAACCCCAGGAAGCCCCAGTGAAGGGGAGGGTGTGCTGCTGATTAGGCTCTGGCCTGAGTAGTTTGGAAGCTGAAGCCAGAAGCTGAGGAATTGCCCCCATCAAACCCGTAACTTTCGGGTCTCGCTCATTGCACTTGCGCAAGCCCGTAAAATGTACTATTGAGTGATGACAGCTCACAATTACCACAACCATTATATGTGATATCACATATATAGTTGTGGACCAAAAACGCTGTTCGGAACATTTGCAATGTTGGTCACGCAAAGCGAGGTCGCAGCCACGACCATCACGAAGAGAGGCGAGCCAGCATCACCGTCACACATGCGAGCCTCTTGAAGCGAGGCGAAGCAGCTGCTCAGCACTTAGGCTGCAATGAGCGCCGAAGGAGCTCATTGCAGCCAGCGGCGCCATCACTGCGTACCTAGTCCCTGCAAGTGGGGGGTCATCGCGAGGCACCCCAACCTCGCATCACTCCCCAGTACCTGGTTCCTGCCAGTAGGGGGTCTCGATGAGCGTCTGTGGCTCTCATCGCGAAGCCCCTTGGGCACGCAACACCCTTTACCTGGTTCCTGCCAGTGGGGGGATCGCGACACCCTATCACCAACCCCGTAGATGGATGTGATCCTGCCAGCTACGCCGCACTCACCTGCCCTGCTGTTCCCACCCGGCCGAAACTACTTACTGGCAGGATTCAATACAGGTACCAGACACAGGGGGGAAAGTGGGGGGGGGGGGGGACAAAGGAGGAAAAGGAAGGGGGGAAAGGAAGAAAGGAAGGAGGAAAAGGGAGGGGGGAAGGAGACAAGGGAGGGAAAGGGGGAAAAGAGACAAGAGAGGGAGAGGGAGGAAGGACACAAGGGACAAAGAGGAGGGGGGAAAGGACACACAGGGTGAAGGATACACGAGAGAGAGAGAGGAGGTGAAATAGAGACACAAGGCAGGGAGAGGAGGAGAAGGAGACACAGGGGAGGGAGAGGGGGAAAGGAGGAACAGGAGATGGAGAGAGGGGGGAAAGGAAACAGAGGGGAGGAAAAGGGGGGTGAGATATAGGGAAGGGGAAAGGAGACGTAAGGGGAAAGGAGAAACAGGGGAGGGAGATGGGGAAAAAGGAGACACAGGGAAGGGAGATGGGGGAAGGGAGACACAGGGGAGGGAGGGGGAAAGGAGGTACAGGAGAGGGAGAGGCGGGGAAAGGAGACAAAGGGGAGGGAGAGGGGGAAAGAGGCACAGGTGAGGGGAAAAGGAGACACAGGGGAGAGAGGGCGGGGGAAGGAGACACAGGTGATGGGGGGGGGGAGACACACGGGAGGGAGAGGTGGGGAAAACTTATTCCCATCAATTTTGACGCCCAATGTGTGGCAAAAAGTATTGTCTGCCTTACAATTTTAAACCCGTCATTGTTGATGGGCAAGTTTATATCACTATAATAGTTGTGAGCATACGAGTTGTTGCTAACGCTTGTGGGCTCGCGAAGCATGGGTCGCTGTTGCTGCCATGGAGCGCCGAAGGCGCTCCTTGCCAGCAACTGCGACTCTCGCAATCTTTACGTCGTAACGCAAACAGAATACGACACACGTTACGACCCATTAGGACCTCGCAAAAAAAAGTCCGCAACACGCGCACATCAAAACATCAAAAAATCAACAAATACACACAACAAATACATAAAAAGCTTACTTACAGCAAAAGGGAACATCCAGGACCTCAAAAACTAAAGTTACACCTCAATTTAACTGAAATTAAAGCAGCTTAGACACAAAAAAATTCTCTAAGCGAGAGAAAAAATGTCCGCCGAAAAAAGGAAAACGAGGCTACAGCAGTCTAAAAACGCAAAACACCACCAAACACCTACGAGATTAGAAAGCAAGGACGCAACCCGCGCAACCCCAAAAACATTACAAACACAACAAAAACAAACAACAAACACATAAAAAGGTTACTCACAGCAAGGGGGGGGGGGCACCGAGGACCTCTGCAAGTGAAGTTACACCTCCATTTAAGCACAAATTTCGGAGTTTAGAGACCCGAAAATGCCCGAAAATGCCAGCGAACAAAACGAAAACAAGGCTAAAGGTCCCTAAACACGCAAAACACTACCATAAACACGCAAAACACCACCAAACACCTACGGATATCCCGAAAAAGCCCACCAAACAGCTACGGATATTCCGAAAAACTCGCACGACATAGAAAACGAAGATTACGAAAAACTTGCACGACATAGAAAACGAACGATGCTACATCAGCCACATTATATACACCAAACACACTTAGCTCACTTACACTACATAATTTTTTGACGGGTAATATTCTAGTATATATATATATATATATATATATATATTTATATATATATATATATATATATATATATATATATATATATATAATATAAATTATAGGTCAAAGCTTTCTTGAGAAAGACATACTGCTCCATAGCAGTAGTGGCCAAGTATGGTAATGCATAATTAAGTTTAATGTTGCTATTTTTTCTTTCCTCTATTCATTTTATTCCTACATCCCTGAGTTTAAGGATAAAACACTGTTTTCAAGTAATGGCCATGTTCTTTTTCCTCAGGTTCCACCTGCTGTTTAATCTAACAGTCTAGGAAAAAGGTTGAAGCCTTGAGTGCCAGTCCTACATAATGTTTGCCTGTATGGAGCATTGTGCCCTCATAACATAAGGTGTATGCTTGCTAATGCCAGAAGCTTGCCAGGAAAAATAGGAGAGTTAGAATTGTTAGTATTAATGAAAAATGGGCTTTAATAGGCATTACCGAAACATGATGGGATGAATCTCATGACTGGACTGTTAATCTGGATGGTTATAACCTATTTAGGAAAGATAGGGGGCAATGGTAAAAGAAGAGGAGGGATTTGTCTGTATGTTAAGCCTGAATTTAAGCCTATAATCAGAGAAGATATTTAAGCTGGAACTAGCAATAATGTTGAATGTTTGTGGGTAGATTTAAATAGCGGAGCAGCTAAGGGGAGCAGGTTCTTGAGTACACTCAGGGATCATTATCTGGCCCAGGTTATACAAGAGCCTACTAGAAATGAAGCTATCTTAGATTTACTCATCACAAATAATATTGATATTGTATCAAATGTTGGAAGTCGGGCAACCTTTGGGAAACAGTGATCACAACATAGTCTCATTTGAGATTGAATTAAAAAAACATAATTGTATGGGGCTAACAAAAACTCTTAATTTTAAAAGGGCAGCAGTACAAAGTATAGACTGGGACAGAGAACTGATAGGTAAAAACACTGAACATAAATGGACAACATTTAAATCCTTACTAGATATACATACACATCGGCATATACGGTGTGGGAATCAAAGTAAAATGAGTAAATCACATTCAATGTGGATTAACAATGATTTAAAGATGAAGATGAGGAGTAAAAAGAAGGCATTTAAATTATACAAACAAGAGGGGACAAATCAACAAGGCTTGCAAAAGGGCTATTAGACTGGCTAAAATAGAAAATTAAAAGTTAGTTGCAAAGGAAAGTAAGACTAACCCTAAAATATGTTTTAAATATATTAATGGGAAGAAGGCCAGGAATGAAGCTATAGGAACATTACAATGTGACACAGGCCGTCTGATAATTAGGGACCAAGAAAAGGCAGATGAGCTAAATAGGTTATTTTCTTCGGTATACACAAGGGAGGTACCAGTGGTTGGGACACGGCAACATAATGGGGCTACACTACCTTTGCCAAATAATTGGTTAACGCAGGAAGTAAATAAAATATTATCATGTATTAAGAAGGGTATAGAAGCAAGGGAAGCAAATATAGGGCCCTATTAAATTCTCCCTCGTAGTTCTCTCGGTGCTCGCAAAAGGCAGTTTTCCTGCTGTTTGCGAGAACCGAATCTCTCGCAGCCTGCTTTACGATATGACTGCGAGAAAATGGCCGAGAATAGGCTCCGAGAGAGCTACGTAGCCTTAAATCTATGCACGAGTCTCGCATATCGTAAGAATCCCTACGTGGACAAAAAGTCCACGCAAGGGATCCGAAAGCCTCTACGTGCTGCCTCGGAACAGCCCGAGACAGCAGCGTGAGGCTCCCCCCTGCACCCTATACACATCCCCATGCTGCAGGGGTCTCTATCAGGACCCCTGCAGCACCCCCACATTAACCCCTTGCAGCGGGGGTCCCCGATCTGCATAGATCAGGCCCCCCGCTGCATTTAAAACTTTTAAATTCCCCGCCGCGGCTCCTTAAAGGGACCGCGGCACACTATTAGCCAATCCCGGCCGCGGCACTTAAAATTAACCCCCCTCTATGCTGGGGGTCCCCATCGGGACCCCCGAAGTGTCCCCACATAAACCCATTGCAGGGGGGGTCCCCGATCTGCATAGATCAGGCCCCCCGCTGCATTTAAAACTTTTAAATTCCCCGCCGCGGCTCCTTAAAGGGACCGCGGCACACTATTAGCCAATCCCGGCCGCGGCACTTAAAATTAACCCCCCTCTATGCTGGGGGTCCCCATCGGGACCCCCGAAGTGTCCCCACATAAACCCATTGCAGGGGGGGTCCCCGATCTGCATAGATCAGGCCCCCCGCTGCATTTAAAACTTTTAAATTCCCCGCCGCGGCTCCTTAAAGGGACCGCGGCACACTATTAGCCAATCCCGGCCGCGGCACTTAAAATTAACCCCCCTCTATGCTGGGGGTCCCCATCGGGACCCCCGAAGTGTCCCCACATAAACCCATTGCAGGGGGGGTCCCCGATCTGCATAGATCAGGCCCCCCGCTGCATTTAAAACTTTTAAATTCCCCGCCGCGGCTCCTTAAAGGGACCGCGGCACACTATTAGCCAATCCCGGCCGCGGCACTTAAAATTAACCCCCCTCTATGCTGGGGGTCCCCATCGGGACCCCCGAAGTGTCCCCATATAAACCCCCTGCAGCGGGGGGCCCCGATCGGCACCGATCGTGACCCTGCTGCAATTCAATTTTAAATTTCCCGCCTCGCGGGTCCTCAAAGGACCGTAAAGGTCCTGAAAGGACTCGCACTAAAAATAATAACCCCAGGCAACTATAATTACCCCATTAACTCATGATGGTCAATCCAGACCACCATAAGGCCTAAATTAACCCATTAACTCATGGTGGTCAATCCAGACCACCATAAGACCTAAATTAACCCATTAAGTAATGATGGTCAATCCAGACCACCATAAGGCCTAAATTAACCCATTAACTCATGGTGGTCAATCCAGACCACCATAAGACCTAAATTAACCCATTAAGTAATGATGGTCAATCCAGACCACCATAAGGCCTAAATTAACCCATTAACTCATGGTGGTCAATACAGACCACCATAAGGCCTAAATTAACCCATTAACTCATGGTGGTCAATACAGACCACCATAAGGCCTAAATTAACCCATTAACTCATGGTGGTCAATACAGACCACCATAAGGCCTAAATTAACCCATTAAGTAATGATGGTCAATCCAGACCACCATAAGACCTAAATTAACCCATTAAGTAATGATGGTCAATCCAGACCACCATAAGGCCTAAATTAACCCATTAACTCATGGTGGTCAATCCAGACCACCATAAGGCCTAAATTAACCCATTAACTCATGGTGGTCAATCCAGACCACCATAAGGCCTAAATTAACCCATTAAGTAATGATGGTCAATCCAGACCACCATAAGGCCTAAATTAACCCATTAACTCATGGTGGTCAATCCAGACCACCATAAGGCCTAAATTAACCCATTAAGTAATGATGGTCAATCCAGACCACCATAAGGCCTAAATTAACCCATTAACTCATGGTGGTCAATCCAGACCACCATAAGGCCTAAATTAACCCATTAAGTAATGATGGTCAATCCAGACCACCATAAGGCCTAAATTAACCCATTAACTCATGGTGGTCAATCCAGACCACCATAAGGCCTAAATTAACCCATTAAGTAATGATGGTCAATCCAGACCACCATAAGGCCTAAATTAACCCATTAACTCATGGTGGTCAATCCAGACCACCATAAGGCCTAAATTAACCCATTAAGTAATGATGGTCAATCCAGACCACCATAAGGCCTAAATTAACCCATTAACTCATGGTGGTCAATACAGACCACCATAAGGCTCTATTTAACCCCATCAGTCCCATAAGGGTATATTATTACCATTATGGGCCTGTTACAACCCAACATTAACCACATAAGTGCCATGATGGTCCTCAAGGACCATCATGACACTAACTACAAACACTACACTATAACCCCCAATAAACCATTTAATCTAAACTAACCCCCCTCTACACTAATCTTTTAACACTTACACTACCTACCTACACTACCTACCCCCTAATAAACCTCCCCAACACTCTAATTACAAAAAACAATAAACCTACAGCACAGAAAACAAAAAACCTACAGTACAAAAAACAAAAAAACCTACAGTACAGAAAAAATAAAAATTACAACCCCACCCCCCACTACAGAAAACAAAAAAATACATTACAACCCCACCCCCCACTACAGAAAATAAAAAAAAATTACACACCTGAAAAGGAAAGACAGATAAACACAATACAATAATACATATAATACATTACATACATTACATACAATACATGACATTACATATAATATATTAAATATAATATATTAAATATAATATATTACATATAATACATTACATACATTACATACAATACATGACATTACATATAATATATTAAATATAATATATTAAATATAATATATTAAATATAATATATTACATATAATATATTACATATAGTCCTAATCAAATACCCCCTATCTATCTAACATACAATCTATTTAATTTAAAATAAATCCTAACTATATCAAATACATCCCCCTATCTATCTAATATACAAAAAATCCTAACTACATACACAGACCCTTATTCTAAAATAAAATAAAATAATTACAGTCCTAACTACATACACAGACCCTAATTCTAAGCTAAAATCAATAAATTAAGACCACTTACCTTTAAGATGTTGCTTCAGATCACTAACCTATGGGTCAAACAAAAAAAAAAATTAGTACAAAACATTAACATCAAATAAATAAACATTCTATACATTCTACATATTCAACTCACCTTTACAGCATGTCCAGTCACTGTTAAGCTCTTCCGGCGCGGCCCTGTTAAAAAAAAAAAACACAATACATGAATACATGAATACAATATATAAACAATAAATAAAATACACAAATAAACATCTAAATATACATTTAACTTACCTCCCCGCGATGTCCCCGGCCTTCTCTCCTTCAGCCCCGGCTGGGCCGCGGAACCATCCGCGCTCTAAAAAAAAATAAAAAAAAAACTAACGGAGGTCTGCACTGGCAGACCTCCCCGACGCTACTGAACCTCCCGGAGTCGTTTCCGGGAGGAAATTGGCATTGGCGGCTTGTGATTGGCTGAAAAAGCTGTCAGCCAATCAAAAGTCGTCAATGTAGGAGCCAATCAGGATGCGCAGATGTCTTCTACCAATCACTCCGTGGGGGTGTATCCCATAGTGATTGGCTGAAGGCATCTGAGCGTTGTGATTGGTTCCCATAAAGATAGACAAGTGTTTTAGCCAATCAGGGTGGGATATTGGGGTGTATCCCATCCTGATTGGCTCACACATTGACGACTTTTGATTGGCTGAAATTGATAGACAGCTTTTTCAGCCAATCACAAGCCGCCAATGCCAATTTCCTCCCGGAAACGACTCCGGGAGGTTCAGTAGCGTCGGGGAGGTCTGCCAGTGCAGACCTCCGTTAGTTTTTTTTCTTTTTTTTTTTTTAGAGCGCGGATGGTTCCGCGGCCCAGCCGGGGCTGAAGGAGAGAAGGCCGGGGACATCGCGGGGAGGTAAGTTAAATGTATATTTAGATGTTTATTTGTGTATTTTATTTATTGTTTATATATTGTATTCATGTATTCATGTATTGTGTTTTTTTTTTTTAACAGGGCCGCGCCGGAAGAGCTTAACAGTGACTGGACATGCTGTAAAGGTGAGTTGAATATGTAGAATGTATAGAATGTTTATTTATTTGATGTTAATGTTTTGTACTAATTTTTTTTTTTGTTTGACCCATAGGTTAGTGATCTGAAGCAACATCTTAAAGGTAAGTGGTCTTAATTTATTGATTTTAGCTTAGAATTAGGGTCTGTGTATGTAGTTAGGACTGTAATTATTTTATTTTATTTTAGAATAAGGGTCTGTGTATGTAGTTAGGATTTTTTGTATATTAGATAGATAGGGGGATGTATTTGATATAGTTAGGATTTATTTTAAATTAAATAGATTGTATGTTAGATAGATAGGGGGTATTTGATTAGGACTATATGTAATATATTATATGTAATATATTATATTTAATATATTATATTTAATATATTATATTTAATATATTATATGTAATGTCATGTATTGTATGTAATGTATGTAATGTATTATATGTAATATATTATATTTAATATATTATATTTAATATATTATATGTAATGTCATGTATTGTATGTAATGTATGTAATGTATTATATGTATTATTGTATTGTGTTTATCTGTCTTTCCTTTTCAGGTGTGTAATTTTTTTTTATTTTCTGTAGTGGGGGGTGGGGTTGTAATGTATTTTTTTGTTTTCTGTAGTGGGGGGTGGGGTTGTAATTTTTATTTTTTCTGTACTGTAGGTTTTTTTGTTTTTTGTACTGTAGGTTTTTTGTTTTCTGTGCTGTAGGTTTATTGTTTTTTGTAATTAGAGTGTTGGGGAGGTTTATTAGGGGGTAGGTAGTGTAGGTAGGTAGTGTAAGTGTTAAAAGATTAGTGTAGAGGGGGGTTAGTTTAGATTAAATGGTTTATTGGGGGTTATAGTGTAGTGTTTGTAGTTAGTGTCATGATGGTCCTTGAGGACCATCATGGCACTTATGTGGTTAATGTTGGGTTGTAACAGGCCCATAATGGTAATAATATACCCTTATGGGACTGATGGGGTTAAATAGAGCCTTATGGTGGTCTGTATTGACCACCATGAGTTAATGGGTTAATTTAGGCCTTATGGTGGTCTGGATTGACCATCATTACTTAATGGGTTAATTTAGGCCTTATGGTGGTCTGGATTGACCACCATGAGTTAATGGGTTAATTTAGGCCTTATGGTGGTCTGGATTGACCATCATTACTTAATGGGTTAATTTAGGCCTTATGGTGGTCTGGATTGACCACCATGAGTTAATGGGTTAATTTAGGCCTTATGGTGGTCTGGATTGACCATCATTACTTAATGGGTTAATTTAGGCCTTATGGTGGTCTGGATTGACCACCATGAGTTAATGGGTTAATTTAGGCCTTATGGTGGTCTGGATTGACCATCATTACTTAATGGGTTAATTTAGGCCTTATGGTGGTCTGGATTGACCACCATGAGTTAATGGGTTAATTTAGGCCTTATGGTGGTCTGGATTGACCATCATGAGTTAATGGGGTAATTATAGTTGCCTGGGGTTAATATTTTTAGTGCGAGTCCTTTCAGGACCTTTACGGTCCTTTGAGGACCCGCGAGGCGGGAAATTTAAAATTGAATTGCAGCAGGGTCACGATCGGTGCCGATCGGGGCCCCCCGCTGCAGGGGGTTTATATGGGGACACTTCGGGGGTCCCGATGGGGACCCCCAGCATAGAGGGGGGTTAATTTTAAGTGCCGCGGCCGGGATTGGGTAATAGTGTGCCGCGGCCCCTTTAAGGAGCCGCGGCGGGGAATTTAAAAGTTTTAAATGCTGCGGGGGGCCTGATCTATGCAGATCGGGGACCCCCCCCCTGCAATGGGTTTATGTGGGGACACTTCGGGGGTCCCGATGGGGACCCCCAGCATAGAGGGGGGTTAATTTTAAGTGCCGCGGCCGGGATTGGGTAATAGTGTGCCGCGGCCCCTTTAAGGAGCCGCGGCGGGGAATTTAAAAGTTTTAAATGCTGCGGGGGGCCTGATCTATGCAGATCGGGGACCCCCCCCTGCAATGGGTTTATGTGGGGACACTTCGGGGGTCCCGATGGGGACCCCCAGCATAGAGGGGGGTTAATTTTAAGTGCCGCGGCCGGGGATTGGGTAATAGTGTGCCGCGGCCCCTTTAAGGAGCCGCGGCGGGGAATTTAAAAGTTTTAAATGCAGCGGGGGCCTGATCAGTGCCGATCGGGGACCCCCGCTGCAAGGGGTTAATGTGTGGGGGCTGCGGGGGTTCCTATGGACCCCTGCAGCAAGGTGTTCATGTGAGGACACTTCGGGGGTCCCGACAGGGACCCCCGCATTGAGGGGGGGTTCATTTTAGGTGCCTGGGGGGGGTTTGGAGTACCCCCCACGGCAATGCTTATGTGGGGGGACTGCCGCGGAGGTCCCTTTTAGGACCCCCGCAGCACTTGATGAGGAGTGGGAGCCTGCGATATCATCTCGCAGGCTGTCACTCCTCATGTACATTTACGCAGTGTAGATACGTACGGGCCTGCTGCGTAGCTCACACGTTGCTCGCAGCAGGGCTAATTTAATAGCATTGTAAGTTAGAGAAACTTTGCAGTACGTAGGGCTTAAGTAGAAGCCTCTTATTTACGAGGCTGGAATTTAATAGGGCCCATAATTCTGCCACTATACAAATCTCTAGTACGCCCTCATTTGGAATATGGAGTACAATTGTTGCCACCACTTCATAAAAAGGACATTTAGAGCTGGAAAGGGTACAGAGAAGGGGAACCAAACTAAGGGGAATGGAGGGGCTAAGTTATAAAGAAAGACTAACCAAATTAAGCTTAATTTCTCTAGAAAAAAAGTCTTCTAAGAGGAGATATGATTACTTTATATAAATACATCCAGGGTCTATAAAGATTTGTCAAGGGAGCTTTTTGTGCCAAGAGATTTTCAACTGACAAGAGGACATCCCTTGAGGTTAGAAGTAAAAAGATCCCACGTTAAAGAAAGAAAAGGGTTCAGTAAGGGTGATTAATCTGAGGAATTCTCTACCAAAGGAGGTGGTGTCAGCAGATTTAATAGATTGGATATATTTTTTAAATAAAAAGGGAATTCATGGCTATCCTGGATAATTAGAGAGGGAGTATTGATCCAGGGAGTAATCTGACCATCAGTATCTGGGGTCAGGAAGGAATGTGATATTTTTTTCCCTTTTGAGACAATTGGCAAAGTTTCACTGGCATTTCTTTCTGTTTTCCTTCCTCTGGATCAATTACCAATTAACAATTAATCAGTATATTGCAGACCAGAGGAGATCTAAAACGGTTGAACTATGTAACTATGTATAAGTTCCACAATTAAGTTGTTTAGTTAATTGATTATTCACTAGGACTTGTTGTTTATTTATTCAGTCATGTCCGACTATCGTCACCCTAGGGACTGCAGCATACAAGGCACATCTTGTGTCTGGTTGTGTTTATCCATAAGGTTGTCTTGGCAAAGATATTGGAGTGTGTGCCAGTTCCTTCTCCAGTGGATCACAGTTTACCTAACCTATCTGCTATGACCTGCCAATCTTCGGTGACCTTACATCTATAGCTCACAGCTTCACTGAAGTACACAAGCCCCTTCACTATGACAAGGCAGTGAACTCGAAGGGGATTTACCAGGTCTGGATTTCTGATGATCTAATGCACAAATCTCCTTCTGGATCGCTACCTTGTCATGGTGAAGTGGCTCAGTGAAGCTGTGAGCTATACCATGTAGTGTCACCCAAGATGTGCAAATCAAAGCAGAGAGATCAGGCAAATTGCGGTCCACTGGAGAAGGATCTGGCAGCCCACTCCAGTATCTTTGCCATGAAAACCATATGGATAAGCACCACCAGAAGCACACACAGATGTGCCTGGGTGCTGCGGTCCATATCGTCGCCGAGAGTCAGACACAACTGAAGGAATAAACAACAAAAAGATTCACAAACAGTTTGTGAAATAAAACCATAATTTATATAAATTTTACATATCTTTACATGTGTTTGGGATAAGATAATGCCATCTCTGTTTTCATAAATGCAAATGCTTCTTAAAAGCTATGGATAATAGAACTTCCATTGAAATGTAGCACAAATTTGAGGAAGAGTTGGAAGAGATTATTTACTGCATTGGCCTCAAAATAAGCCGCACCCGGAAATGAGCCGCACCTTTAAAATTCAATGGGGGGGGGGGGGCTCTCTTAAAATCCTCCCCTTGCCGATCCCTCCTCTGAGTCATCTGACCCGGGAGAGGAGGAGAAACAAGGGTGGGAGAGACAAGGGAGAAGGCAGAGACAAGAGGGGGGGGAGACAAGAGTGGGGAGCAAGAAGGGTGGGAGAGACAAGAGTGGGGAGAGACAAGAGGGGGAAAAGACAAGAGGGGGGAGACAAAGAAGGTTGGGAGAGACAAGTGTGGGGAGAGAGAAGGGTGAGAGAGACAAGAGTGAGGAGAGAGAAGGGTGGGAGAGACAAGAGGAGGGAGACAAGAGGGGGGAGACAAGAGTGGGGAGAGAGAAGGATGGGAGAGACAAGAGTGGGGAGAGACAAGAGTGTGGAGAGAGAAGGGTGGGAGAGACAAGAGGGGGGAGACAAGAGTGGGGAGCAAGAAGTGTGGGAGAGACAAGAGTGGGGAGAGACAAGAGGGGGAAAAGACAAGAGGGGGGAGACAAAGAAGGTTGGGAGAGACAAGTGTGGGGAGAGAGAAGGGTGAGAGAGACAAGAGTGAGGAGAGAGAAGGGTGGGAGAGACAAGAGGAGGGAGACAAGAGGGGGGAGACAAGAGTGGGGAGAGACAAGAGTGTGGAGAGAGAAGGGTGGGAGAGACAAGAGGGGGGAGAGAGAAGGGTGGGAGAGACAAGAGTGGGGAGAGACAAGAGGAGGGAGACAAGAGTGGGGAGACAAGAGTGGGGAGAGAGAAGGGTGGGAGAGACAAAAGGGGGGGAGAGACAAGAGTGTGGAGAGAGAAGGGTGGGAGAGACAAGAGGGGGGAGAGACAAGAGGGGGGAGAGACAAGAGTGTGGAGAGAGAAGGGTGGGAGAGACAAGAGGGGGGAGAGACAAGAGGGGGGAGAGACAAGAGGGGGGAGAGACAAGGAGGTAGGAGGGAGCCTGGGGAAGGCACAGGAGTGCTGCCCCTAGAGAAGTGCTGCCCATAACAGTGACACAGGGGGGAGACACACGGAAGGGGGGAGAGACACATGGAGGAAAGAGACAGAGGGGGAAAGGAGAGGGAAGAGACACAGGGGAGGGAGAGGGGGAAAGAGATACAGGGAAAGGGTAGTGGGGGAAATTTTTTTAATATTATCCTGTCATTTATTACGGGCAAACAACTAGTTGCATATAAAAATGATAAATTATAGGATGTATTATTTTTTTACATGTTGTTTATTTTCACACAAGGCTGATTTAAATGCTCCTTTAAACACCATATACCTTTACTACTGATAATGCAGAGTGTCCATGACATTATACATACAGTGGTACTTTGGTATGCGTCTGCCTCGGAACTCATCAAATTTGGTATTTGATGAGCAGAAATTGCTTTGACACTCAATGCTTTATTGGTACTCGTCCCATTTTGGGTACTTGTCAATTTACATTACCCCTTATAGGAGCCTGGTACTCGTCATGTTTGACACTCATCTGGAACCAAGATACCACTGTATTTGGTTTGCAGCTGTATAGATTGTATACTCCTTCATATCGATTGTATTCTGTTCAAGAGATACAAACAATTTAAACCACAGCATGACAATTAGCTCTCTGGATCATCACTGAGATTGTGGTGAGAATAAACTCGCACAGTATGTGACTCTAAGCGCAACACATAGGGTATGTAACTTATATGTAACTACTCAGTACGCTCACATATTCCCATGGATGTATGACTCACCATGATTTGGCTCCAAGTGCCTGTAAGAGCTTCAGACTGAAACACAACGGGGTTCCCGTTGCAAAGTACTTTATATGTTATTGTGAAATTAGTCAATATTGCTTTTACAACCTGCACGTCGCACTTGACAAATGTAAAACTTTCCTTTCAGCATTTAAAACAACAAACAAAAGGTACTATCGTCAATACAATGAAAGGAGTACCAAAAATTGTCAACTTTATTAAATTACTAGTCACTTGCTCGTCAAAAATTACGTCAAAATAATGTGTTAATAAATTGCGTCTTCTGTCTGTTTGTGCGCCCTGTCTCTCTTTCTGCAGTCTCTCTCTGTGCCCTCTTTCTCTCTCTCCTTCTCTCTCTCTCCTTCCCTCCTTCTATCTCTCCATCCCTTCTTCTCTCTATCCTCCCCTCCCTCTACTTCTCTCTCACTCCTTCTCCTTCTCACTCTCTCTCCTTCTTACACTTTCTCTCCCTCCCCCTCCTTCCTTCTCTGTCCTTCCCTCTCCTTCTCTCTCCATCCCTCTCCTTCTCTCCTTCCCTCGCCTTCTCTCCTTCCCCCCTCTCTCCCTCCTCTCCACAAAAAACTCGCAGAAAAACAACAATACTATTTCCTGTCAACTTTAAAAAGAGAGTCCACATCATTCTTTGCAAACCACATCAATCAAATGAAAAAAAAAACATATAATCTAATAAACAGGGATAACGTGGAAGGCAAGGCCTATGACCTCCGTCGGTTCTCCTTCCTGGAAGGCTCTCTAAGAGATAGCCCTACAATAGATGGAAGCAATAGAGTCACATGCCGGTATAGGATATTGAAGATCTTCATCAATAGTCCAATAATTGATTGTGATAGTGAATGATGAGACCACTGTATAATAAAAACAATAATGAACCCTATTTTATATTACCAGAAGATCAACTCATCGGCTGTAACCAGGGCCGGATCTACCTTTTTGGAGCCCATGGGCAGTAAAGTGGAGGAGCCCCTGCAAGCCCATGCACAAGATATGCACTCACCCATTTTCTCCTTTTCTGTGCGAGTATATCGCTTTCTCGCTGTGTGAGCCAATCACAGACATTTCCCTATAACAGCCATTTTTACAACATCGCTACTCATACACACGCCAAGATATTACTTGCTTATTAAATGTATTTTATGTTGAGCCATATTATTTATATGCTTATATGCTCAGGTTACACCACCATAAATCATGATCACTTGTATCACACATAAACACTGAGGAATTATGAGTGTTAAAGGGCCAGCACAGGGGGCCCCTAGTGTATTGCACCATGTGCCCCGGCGGTAGCTCCGCCAATGCACACTGACATACAAATACACAGATACACACAGAGGTACAAACACACACAAATACACATAGACATACCCTCACCAAAGCACACACACAGGTACACAAAAACACATACACACATAGAGACACAGCCAGATACACAGATACACACACAGAGGTAAACACATAGACACACAGAGAGGTACACACAGAAACACATGCACATAGAGACATACAAACATATAGAGGCACACAGACATACATAGAGGTACAGGCATATACTCACACAGGTACATACACCCATAGTGACACATACATACACACATAGAGGAACACATAAAAACATGCATAGAAGAATATATTGTGGCAGAGCGCCCCCTTCTGGCGGGGTTTGCGTCCTGCACTTTCTTATCTCTTTTACCCAGGGAGGAAGACACAGCAGGCTTGTCAGATTTTTACTGCTGTTTATTGGGTAGCATAAACAGAACAAAATAACAGTGCTTGTATTCAGCGAAAAAATAAAACCCTACATAAACGTGCTTACTATACTCAGGAACGCCCTGACTATATCCTGCGCAGCTTATCTGTGACAGGGAGTGCCACCTTGTGGCCAGGATGCAAACAGTCTCTTATTTGCCTTTTCCTCTACAGCTTCTATCAATTGTTTGTGAAGCATAGGGCCCTTGTCACCCTCTTGTAATGAGGAACTCTTACTCTCACTCTCAATGCACTCTTCTTCTCCCTGGGACCTTTGTAATCCTTCTCTGGATACAATGAGAATAATATGCATTGACACCAACCTTTTATCCCTTATTCCTTCCGGCTTCTTAGGGATGGTGTCTTCAGATAATCCTATCTCAGTGGAATATCTCCAATATGACAGAGGTCTTCTCTGTGCGCAAACTCTGGAACTCCGCAGCCTTCCTGACTGTCTCGCTCCAGCACATATCCCAGCTCTCAGGATCCCAGAGGCAGCTGAGCTGTTCAGGGCTTCCTCCTGCAACACACACAGCCCACGGCTCTTAGGCCCAAGCCTAAGTGAGAGAGCCTCCACCCATCTCTCTGCTGCTTTTAAAAGCAGTTCACAGCTAGGCTGCTTCCATTTAGCCACTGATAACTGAATGGAATTAACTCCTTTCATTCTCAGGGGAGAAGTCTTACAGAGCTCTCTTGTGACCCCTAATGGCACTCCATCACATACCCTCCCCCTCAGCTCAACACCATGTAGTTGAGCTACATGAGCCGAGAGGCCGTAAACGCTCACTTGTAACTTTATCTTCCTCTTGTCTTCTCGTTTAAGGGGCTCATCTTCATAGAGCATAATATTCTCTGGTGCAACTATGTAGTATGGGCTTGGGTCTTGCTCTATTCTCTTGAGCTCAACAGCACGCGTACTTCCATGCGCCAGGAGAACTTTCCCTTCTTCAATTGATCCATCAACTTTGACGAAGTAAGGCTTGAGATACCCCTCGAATAGACTACCATGGATTTCGTCCACCGCATCATCTATGGGGAACACACTGTCTTGTTCGCCACATGGCACCTCTGGACCTGGTTGGATACTGACAGTATCTCCAAACCACACCTTTAGGTTGTTACACACAACTCTGTTCCTCCTGATCTTCCCATCTAGGCAAGTGTCATCTGTACGACCTTTGTACGCAGTTATCTGTCTCTTCTTTCTTTTCAGAAGAACAGGTTTTCCTTGGTACAACAGAAGCTCATCTTTCTGGACCGGAGTCATCGACATCACTTTCTCTTCATTGCTTTGTTTTTCTTCAATTTCTTTTAATAGGACCTGCAGTTCAGATAATTCTGCAGAGAGCGATTTGGTTGTATCATTTCTATCACAACCGGTTTCTTTTACATAATCTCTATAACGATTTGCCTTGAGTTCCTTACTCTTAAGTTTCCATTCTTCCAATTCTTTTTCTGCTTTCTGGGCAGTAGGTTTGTCCTCCTCATCACTGGGTTTCTTTTCAGGTTTACGTTCTTTGACTTGAACGGCCTTGACAGAGGGACGTGAAATTCTCGGCGACCGTCTTAATGTCCGGCCCATGCTTTCCTCTGCTTCAGGCTCCTCCGCTTCTGCAACTGCGGAAGCCACAAATAATGCGTCACCTTTCTTCCTCTTGCTGGAGACCCTGATTGTCAACTTGAGACCATCTTTATGTTTATTTTTTGAAGTACTTGTTTTCTTCTCAGTTTCAGAAGATTTATCTGTGTCAAGTGATTTTGTCTCCTTTTTTGTTGATGTTTCAGGTTGTTGCTCTGTATCACACTGTTCCGCTATAGTTGGTGAAACCTTTGTTTCCCTGCTTTCTTTTGGCTGATCTATCACAGCTGACACCTTAGTTTGCTTTGCACCACTCTCAACTTTACTAGATGCTTCTTTGACTACACTAGCTCTCTCTTTATTAGAGACAGAAATAATGTCTTTCTTTCTCTCTGTCTCTTCATCCTTGGCACTGGTTTTGTTTGAATCGGTCTTACGCAGCTCTTCTTTTGAAAGTACTTTTTGGTTTGATTTTTCAAGAGATGAAGTAATGTGATCATTTCCAAGATCTGGGGATTTTTCTAAATTCTCTGAGCTTGAAAGCTTACTGTTCTCTTTGAGGTTGTGTAGACTTTGGTTTACGTCACTCTCTAAGAGATCTTTCAGAGTTTTCACAGTCTCTTTCATAGCAAGCAATTGTTTTTTTAGGTGAAGGATTTCCTCTGTCATTACCTCCTTCCCAGAGATTCTCTGTTCATAAAGCCGTAACTGGTTGTCCTTCTCAATTAATTGCGTCTTTAGAGACTCCATTGTGGCTGCGTGAGTCTTACTTTGCGCCTCATTCTCAGTGTCCAGATTCTGGCATTTAGCAATTAGATCAAGGATTGTTGCATCCCGTTCTTGCACTTTAACTGCCAACTCTGATTTTTCCTTTTTTAGCTCCTCGGATGTGGCCAAACTTGATTGAAGACCTTTCTCAAGAATCTCAACAGCTTGGTTTAAAGAGTTTAATTCTTGTTCATTTGTGGATTTGTACTCATTAAACACATTAAGAGTTGACTCTCTCTCACTAATCACCTTATTGTGCTCTTCCGTTAACTGAACCATCTGCCGGGCCTTGCTCTCCAGTTTTCTGGTGAACTTTGCCAGCTTGTCCTCAGTTTGCTTCAATATACTGCTTAGATTGTCCACTTGGTGGTTGAGTCCAGCTATATTTTGTCTTGATGACTCTTCATTTATTTGCATGTCTTCAATCACCTGCTCCTTCTGCCTCTTCTCATCTTCCACCCGATATTGGAGTCCCTCAAGCTCCTTGTCCTTTTGCATTAATACTGTTTTCAGCTTGGAGATTTCCAGTTTCAACGTGGTTATTTGACAAATCAGCTGCTCCTCTTGAGTTTGAGCCGCTTGGTCTTGTCTCTCCTTCTGTACAGTGTTCTCTGAAAGGGATGTCTGCAGATTGGTAATTATTCCCTCTAGCTGCAGTTTCTCAGAATCAAACCGGGCTCTCTGGGTTTCTAGTTCTGCATTGGTGGAGCTCTTCTCTTGTTCTAGCTTGGTGATCTGTACTTGGAGGGCTGTACACCTAGCAGTGATTTCAGCTACTTCCTGGGTCAATCCTTCCGTCTTCAGGATGTCCCCCATGTTTTCCAGCTTAGACTTGGGAGTATTCTTCCTCTGCTCCCAAATTGGCATCAGTTTCTCATTCCTGTAGGACACTCTGTAGTCCTCAAATGCAGGCATCCTCCGCCATTCAGGAATATAGTCTGGCATCATCTTTACCTCTCGCTGGTCTGGTTTGGTATGACACATCTCCATGCTCTGCGTCATATGTCCTGTCTGGGACAGTGTGTACTCCTTGAGTTTTTCTGCATTGCGGTCAGCCCGTTTCTTTTCTCTGTTATAAGCAGCTTCCACTTCTCTGAACTGGTTTTTTATCATCTCTAAGTCGGATGCACTTTGCGAGTAGCTGGCCTTTTCCACTTGAAGTGAAGACTCAAGGTCCAGGATCCGCAACTGGATAACTTCAGAGTTAACCTTAGACTCCCGATGGGCTGCTCTTTCCGATTCAATATCTTCTTCCAGTCTTTTTACTGTGTGTGCTGCTGTCTCCAGTTTCAGAATCAGTCTCTCCTCTTTCTCACGACTGTATTCCAGCTCACTCTTCTGACGTGAGAAGTTATCCATGGAGACATTTTCCTCTGCTTCCATTTCATGTAGCTGCTTGTGCAACTCTTGAACCTTCCTGTTTTTGGACTGGATAACAGATTCCATTTCTTTCTTCATCTCCTGCTCTCTCATCTGAAGCTCCTCAAGCTTGACTTTAAATTGTCCTTGGAGCCTTAAAGAATGCCGTTTCTCCTCCTCTAAGGCCATTCTGTCTGCACTAGCAGGCTCTTTTGCTTTCTCAGCATTATCTGTTATTGTCTCTGCAGTTTCTTTTGTGCACTCTGCATTCTCATCAGCAGCTCCTGCCGTCTCTGTGGCGGCTCCTGCCGTCTCTGTGGCGGCTCCTGCCGTCTCTGTGGCGGCTCCTGCCGTCTCTGTGGCGGCTCCTCTGTCAGCCCGCCAGTTCCTTGCTTGTCTATCTTTGACAATATCATCAAATGACTTCTGAACGCCAAGCTCCAATGGGGTGTCCATAATATTTGGATGGAATTCTCTCCTTGTCATGCCAGTCGCACCTTTCTCGTGTGGTTGAAGTATAGGAGCACTTCTCCGGCTAGCTTGTTGCACCCCCAGTGCCTTTATGCTGGCTGTAAAGTACGCCTTCTGTTCATTCTGGGTACTGATTCTCTGTGCTCTGACATCCCGGGTAACTCCAACTCTGGCAAGGATCTCAGCTTTGAGGTCATCATAGTTTTCTTTCTTTTCTTCATTCAAGCTCAGATAAGCTTTCTGAGCTTCGCCCGTCAAATACGGGGCAATGAGGCTGACCCAGTACCGTTTGTGCCACGCCTCCCTAATGGCTGTTCTCTCAAAAATGGTGAGGTATATGATCACATCATCATCCTCTGTCAGCTCCAAAAGAAGTTCATTGGCTCTAACTCTGGCCGCATCTTTTCTATATTTTTCCAGTATAGATTCATTCTGGGCTAACTGGATGGCCCACTTTCTATTGTACTCTTGCTGAGCAGCTGTGGCCTCTCTCATGCCGATTATTCTCTCCTCTGCTTGTCGTTGCCACTTCTCTGTGGCCTCTCTCATGCAGATTATTCCCTCCTCTGCTTGTCGCCGCCACTTCTCTGTGACCTCTCCCAAACATGCAGCAGCACCTCTTAGTTTACCCTCTTTTGCAGCATGGGCTCCGTCCGCTGCAATTACTTTTTGCCATTCCTGCTGACAAGCTCCGCCCACTTTCTGGCGTGTAGTGGCATCTACCAGGGCTTTCACTAGTTCCTCCATGGACATCTTGTAAGGTGGGCTGTCTTCTTAATACAGACAATTTAGCATCCCACTTCTGACACCAACTGTGGCAGAGCGCCCCCTTCTGGCGGGGTTTGCGTCCTGCACTTTCTTATCTCTTTTACCCAGGGAGGAAGACACAGCAGGCTTGTCAGATTTTTACTGCTGTTTATTGGGTAGCATAAACAGAACAAAATAACAGTGCTTGTATTCAGCGAAAAAATAAAACCCTACATAAACGTGCTTACTATACTCAGGAACGCCCTGACTATATCCTGCGCAGCTTATCTGTGACAGGGAGTGCCACCTTGTGGCCAGGATGCAAACAGTCTCTGATTTGTGATATATCGCCACCTTGTGGCCAGGAAACATACAGTCTCTTATTTGCCTTTTCCTCTACAGCTTCTATCAATTGTTTGTGAAGCATAGGGCCCTTGTCGCCCTCTTGTAATGAGGAACTCTTACTCTCACTCTCAATGCACTCTTCTTCTCCCTGGGACCTTTGTAATCCTTCTCTGGATACAATGAGAATAATATGCATTGGCACCAACCTTTTATCCCTTATTCCTTCCGGCTTCTTAGGGATGGTGTCTTCAGATAATCCTATCTCAGTGGAATATCTCCAATATGACAGAGGTCTTCTCTGTGCGCAAACTCTGGAACTCCGCAGCCTTCCTGACTGTCTCGCTCCAGCACAAATCCCAGCTCTCAGGATCCCAGAGGCAGCTGAGCTGTTCAGGGCTTCCTCCTGCAACACACACAGACCATGGCTCTTAGGCCCAAGCCTAAGTGAGAGAGCCTCCACCCATCTCTCTGCTGCTTTTAAAAGCAGTTCACAGCTAGGCTGCTTCCATTTAGCCACTGATAACTGAATGGAATTAACTCCTTTCATTCTCAGGGGAGAAGTCTTACAGAGCTCTCTTGTGACCCCTAATGGCACTCCATCACAATATATACACACATAGAGGCACACATACATAGAGTCACATATACATAGAGGTATACACAAATAGAAGCACACATACATAGAGGCGCACATAGAGGCACACATACACAGAGGCACACATACAGACAGGAGCACATACTCAAACACATTGAAGCACTCATACATAGAGGAGCACATACATACAGACATAGAAGCACACACACATAGAGGCATACATACAAAAAGGTACACACACATAGAGTCACATATACATACACACATAGAGACATACACACATAGAGACACACATACATACACACAGAGTCACATATACATACACACATAGAGGCATACATACGCACGTAGAGACACACATACATACACACATAGAGTCACATATACATACACACAGAGTCACATATACATACACACATAGAGACACACATACATACACACAAAGAGGCGCACACACACACAGAGTCACATATACACACATAGAGTCACATATACATATAGGCTTGGCTTCGCAAGCGAAGATTTAAGAGGGGTGTCCACATCTATGGGCTCTTAGGTGTCTGAGGAGGCCACAGTGGTTGCACGGGAAGGATTATTCTTGATTGGGTGCTGTAGTGACACCATATTGACACCAGTTTCCTCTTGTCCTCAAGACCAGCCCTGTGTGTGGTCTCGAAAGAGGAGCCAGCCTGGTAAATGGTACTTCTCCATGCCTTCGGTCTGAAGCTAAGGAGGACCATCAACGATGGTCAATATGACAGGCATCAAGGGACTATTCCAGTCCTTGTACCTCTTCTTTGGCCCTCCTCTGTCAAGATTGCCAGTGGTGAGCTCACCATATAGCACAATCTTTGGAAGTCGATTATCCTCCATCCTAGAGATGCGTCCTGCCCAGCGCAACTGCTTCTTCAAGAGTATGGCCTCAATGATGGTGATTCCTGCTTGTTCTAGGACTTCAGTGTTGGGGATGTGGTCATTCCAGTGAATTTTGAGGATGGTGCGGAGGCAGCATTGATGAAAGTGCTCAAGAAGTTGTCAGTGGTGGCGGTAGCTAACCCAAGAATTGGAACCGTACAGAAGGGTGGTCAGCACAACAGTACTTGTTCAGATGCTTGTTTTTTCCAAACTCTTTGATATAACTTGCCGAATGCACCATTTGCCTTTGCCAGTCTGTTGTCAATTTCCTTGTCAATCTTTGCGTCCGAGGAGATGATGCAACCCAGGTAGGTAAACTGTTGAACTGTTTTCAGGTTCGACTCGCCAATAGTGATGCAAGGAGGACAGTAATCTTCCTAAGGTGCGAGCTGGTGGAGAACTTCAGTCTTCTTAAAATTGACTTCTAGACTGAAGAGCTCAGCAGCCTCAGCGAACCAAGATGTAATTTGCTGCAAAGCTGTCGCTGTATGGGAAATGAGGGCAGCATCGTCGGCGAAGAGTATCTCTCGCCTCAGGTTGACCAGACTGCCGTCTGTGTGGAATTGGATGTAGAGTCCATCCTCAACCTCAAGGTCTGTTGTGGCCCTTTGCAGCATTATACTGAAGAATAGCGTGAATAGAGTGTGTGAAGAACACAGCCCTGCTTCATGCCGTTGCTTATTGGGAATGGCTCAGATAGGTCATTTTTGTGCCTAACTTGGCCACGCTGGTCTTCGTGTAGCTGGATGATCATGTTGAGGGACTTTGGGAGGACATCCTGTACGTTCCAGGATTTGCCATAAACCCTTCCTGGCTCACAGTGTTGAATGCTTTGGTAAGGTCAACAAACGTCACATAAAGTCCCTTGTTCTGTTCTCTGCATTTCTCTTGGAGCTGCCTGAGAACCAAAACCTTGCCAATAGTGCTCCTGTTGACTCTAAAGCAACACTGACTCTCGGGGAGGAGTTCTTCTGCGATAGTGGGTACCAGTCTGTTGAGGAGTACTCTTGCAAGGATTTTCCCTGCGAAGGAGAGCAGAGTTATCCCCCTGTAATTGGAGCAGTCTGACTTTTCTCCCTGCACAAAAGACGAAAAGCTGCTTTCTTGTTAGGACAGCTTAGCGAGGTGTAAAACCTGTCCTTTGCTGCAGGGTCCGATGAGAAAAGAATTGGGGCATAGACACTGAAAATTGTAGCATGCTGTTTGTTTTTAAGTGGGAGGCGCATAAAAATGATGTGGTCAGAGTGACCCTTTGGCAGTTTATCAAGTTTGGAGGCGATATGGTTCCTGACCATAAAGCCCACACCAGAAAGACGTTTCTCATTTTTTAGCTTCCCTGACCAGTAGAGGGTATAGCCTGCCCCATGTTCCTAATGGCTTCCTTCCTCTGGGAGGAGGACTTCACTAAGGGCAGCAATAGCCAGCCTAGAAAGTTTGT
Source organism: Discoglossus pictus (assembly GCA_027410445.1). Lineage (NCBI taxonomy): Eukaryota > Metazoa > Chordata > Amphibia > Anura > Alytidae > Discoglossus > Discoglossus pictus. The sequence goes on along the minus strand of CM050174.1, from coordinate 16,159,874 downwards.
GGGCTACTAGAGCAGTGCATCATTCCCGGGGGCCGCTGTCTGTTATGTCAAGCATAGTTCTGATGTTCCAACATGCAAGTTTCAGTCCAAGTACACCTTGTGAGGCAGGTGTGAGCCTTTTCTTTTTTACTGAGTTTCGACCGCATTTGGAGATGCCTGTTGACCGCGGCTAGCCAACTGGGTGAAGTGGAGACAAGCTTTTCAAGGGTCGTCTCCATGTGGAGCAAACAGTGCTGTCCCTAGAGAAGGCTGCTTGGTTGTTCAGGGTGCCGCTGAATTATGCCGTTGTCTCCCCAGTCAGCATCAAGCGACACATACACTTGAACGGACTGCATGCAGGATTGAGAGTGTGGCTTCCAGTGACATCTTCCACCATTCCCATAGCTGCAGAGCTTTAAAATGTTGATTGTTCTAGATGTAGATGTGCCCCCTTAGGCCTTTGCAATGGAGTTTTTAGGTGAGATGCAGTGTGCACAGTACTGGTCCCACCCTTTACACTCTGGGTTCATCTGTCATGGCCTAGCAAGCTTGGACGGTGACAGTAAGGTCCTTGAGTCGTACGTGTTATATTGGAGTGTCCTTCTCCTAGATGGATGTCCTTACAGGGCTAACGAGCTGCATCTGTCCGTGTTTTAAATAAGAGTTTTCCTTCTCCTAGGCTGGCTGCCAATCAAGGCTAACGAGTCCAGCCTACCTATCTGGTTAGACCGCCGCCATAACGTAGCAAGCTCTGTGAAAACGGGGGGCACCAACGAGAAGGTGTTGCTACGGACACAGTAATGTAGGAGAGGCCATATGCAATGACCTCCTGATTGGCAAGCCAGCTAGTGGTCATGTGGCAATCACTACACAGGAAAAGAAGAGGTGATGTACTGCGAATACACTTTCCCTGGGCGAGTGGGCCATGCGGCCCAGGTCACCCACCCCCCGTCACATATACATACACAGAGACACACACATAGATACACACACACATAGAGCACACATAGAGTCACATATACATACACACATAGAGGCACACATACATCACAGCTCAACTCTTCCTGCCTCCAGCTGCTACCATGACTCTGACAAACCTTGCTGACAGCCATCGCTGCTTAGGGGAAGGCTTTCCTCTGAGGGTCACACTGACTGATCCTCCCTTCTCCTCTGTGTGATTGGGTGGAGGGGACGGGCTACAGCAGGGATGGAGGGGGCGGGCTGCAGCAGGGACGGAGGGGTGGACTGAATCACTACTCCCTGCAGTGTAATCAGAGCTGTCAGCCTGCAGCTCAGTGTTAACTCTGGTAGTGCTGCCTGTTTTTACAGGAGGCAGGCACTGCACAGAGAAGCACACCTAGGAGGGGTTTGGAGGGAGATCTACGATGAAATATGAGGTGATAATGAGGCGCCCCTCTCAGAGATCCGCCTGTAGGCGGGAGCCTAACTCGCCTAATGGATGATCCAGCCCTGGCTGTAACATAAAGAGAAAATTCTCCAATGCCCTATTGGGAGCCTCACAAGTTCTCTAGTATGATATGTTAAAACACGTTACTAAATGCTAAAAAAGGGCCAGCCTGATAATAGAAATATATTTTAAACAAATGTTTTAGCCTTTCTAGAACTGTGACCCAATGAGAAGTACTTGAGTACAAAAGCACTCACATACTCTTGTTTTAAAACACATTGTAGTCTTACACATTAAAACCAGTTGTCACTCCACCATCCGTATTATTCTATTATTATTATTACTCCCCTTTATTTATAAAGCTCCACCATTTTCCATGGCACTAAGTACGATAGAGTGGGGTGCAACAGGCAAATTTCAACAATAAAGCAAATTATGAGGTATGTAGGAATACAAATATGATGTGTGTTTGTGTAGTTCAGTCGTGTCCGTCACTCTGTGACCTTATGGACTGCAACACACCATGGCAGAGATACTGTAGTGTGTTGCCATTTTCTTCTCAAGTGGGCCACAGCATACAGCTCCAGGTAGTCTCCCATACAAGTACTAACCAGGCCCAACCCTTCTTGACTTCAGAGTGGTGTGACCTCTGGTTCCATGACTGGAATCAAACCCAGGTTGCAGCGGTGAAAGCCCCGAATCCTAACCACTGGACCATCAGGCAAATGGCAATTTAGTGCAACCAAGACTCAGAAAAAATTACTCTTTTGGAGATACAGTTCATCTTTACAATGGAAATCCCTTAGTGTCCTAAGTGGCCGTTTTGAAGGAAAGAACATGTCTCGCTCTCTCTGGTTCCTTCTGTTTTCTCTCAAGGTCTAGGAGAAATGAGGAATTCTAGTCAGTTCTACAGAATACATGTCTATATGAAGTATTGTGCACATTTTACACATGATACAGAATGTTAGAAGTTTCTCCCTCTGGCACTTCGAAATATTGTAAGGTATCATAAAATCTTGCTATCAGTCCTTTTCCTCCTTGCTCTGTTACTCACATTCTTTGCTTCACTGAAGACCCATCAACAGGCCCTGGATTTATCGTTATGCAGAAAAGACAAGTGTCTAGGGGCATCAAGCTGCAAGGGGCACAATGTTTTATATTTACACATGTATTAAAACAGAATTAGTACAGACATTGTACTTTACACGTTGCTCCTTCAAAGAAGTGCCTGTGGGGTGGGAATAACAGAGCACCTCTCTGATTTGCAGAGTTGTACTACTTATGAAACCAGAAACCCGATTTGAGAGCTCACGAGACGTGCGCGCCAATAGGTGAGGGCCGAGGAAGGCGCGCACTAGCGCGCTCCAAAACGGGAATGGGGATAGGGAGAGATGGCATGGGGATAGTCACCCAACAGAGGTGAGACAGCTGTGTGTGAGGAAGCTCAGCGCCAAATCTTACTAAATTGTAATATAAAATGTGAGACAGAATCAGGAACGGTGCCATTTACCTCATCCACATCACTGTGCCTTGCAGGAGGACTGGCCAGCCATAGTGATGTGGATAAGGTAAATAGCACCCCGATTATGGGCGAATAGGGCAAATAGAGGAAGAGAGAGAGAGTGGAATGGGGAGACTGGGGATAGAGAGAGATGGGGAGGAAAATATAGAGAAAGAGGAGGAGGAGAGAGAGGATAATGGGGAGAAGATAGAGAAGACAACTGCTGTTTCCTCCGGGCGCGCTGGTGTTGGTGCGCGCATTTGTCAAGCATTCTGGGCAAGCACATGGCGGCGTGCACGTCTCGTGCACCCAGAAGTTGTGCCACCTATGAAACCACATCCTCTTTTACTTACAAAACATGGTGGGAGGTACAGTCTCAACTACACACAAAACAACAACAACCACCACAATTCTATCGTTATCTATATACCTGATTTTTAGCACAGAACCTCAAATACAGGGGGGTGAATGGGGGGACAAATCCACCTAGGTTATATGGTTAAAGAGTAGGGTTTAATCATGGATTATTCTGAAAGCCGGGGTCTTACGAGATCAAGGCAAAATTATCTTATGTGATCTTGTGTGGCACGTGTATTAGAATTATCTGGGCAGCCAAAGGGATAGGACGTGAGGGGGGACTATTGGGAACTGCTGAGGAGGCAGAGGAAAAGACTGCAGTGTTCTCTTTCCTCCTACTAGACACCAGGGTTGAGATACCTACCTCCCTATAGGTAAGGGAGGTAGGTGCTATTTTCAATAAATATATAAATATATAAATATATTGATAGACGCATGCTACGTAGGTGTGTATGGTTTGAGGATGGGGCGCCTTTGTCTAGGGGAGCCTCAGGTGTATATTTGGCTCTGCCCATCACGTCTCAATATTTAACACTGATATAATGGATTGCGGAGGTGATTAACATTCTCTGTCCAGCCTTATCAACCTTCTATAATTGCCCCGACATAAGTACCCACCTATGACCTGGCGTTTCTATGACTTTGATTCAGCCTCTGGCTCATTTAACCATAATAAAGAAGTTAGGGTACCAGATGTAGAAGCTGTTATGGTGCATTTTAAGAGGTATGGAAGGGTTGTGTAGCTTGTAGGTGTAGCGATATGGCAAAGAATAAGAGTAAGGAAGGGAAGTGATGTGTCCACTTGACATTGTTACCTTGATGGGTGCTTTTTCATTAAAGACCCTGGTAAAATCTTCCCATTAGCAGTTGGGCAAAACAGGAACGTAAAGGCATATTTAGCTGGCACTGCTTGTGTGACTATACTTGAGGGTTAGAGTTATCATATCGGGGCCTACTCTATTGTTAAGTGTGCTATTTAGAGAACAGTTTTAATCAAAACTCAACAGAGATCCTATCTGATACTACAGTTCTTCGCAGGTATTAACAGCCTTACTAAATTGCGATTCGGTCAATTGAATAGGGCTCTATATAAGCACACAGCATATTTTTTTTACAGAAGCTTTTAGTTAGTGATCTTCAATCCAAAAGCAAGGTCTTCACTAACTAAAGACTTCTGTAAACAATAAATGATATATTTGCTGTTTTACAAGAACCCTCCAGAAGTAAACACATCTATTGACATAATATTTGTCACAGTAATTATATTCATGTTTCACCCCATGGTTTCTATTATTATGTCAAGACATTTGTTTACTTCTGTATTACTTTGTTTGTATTACTTTGTTTACTTCATAAGGATCATATAAATCCCATGTGTAACTCTGTTACAATATTTATATTTATGTTTCACCCCATGGTTTCTGAGTTACACAAGGGATTTATATGATCCTTATGAATTGTGCAAAGCTCTCTTACGCAAGCAGGACTGCAGGAGTTAACTTTCCTGAGCAGTTGATTAGATGCATGGGTGTAGGAGCTAAATATAGTATAAAAATACCACACAACTGTTTCTCTACACATAAACACACACATTGAAAAATCTGGGGAGATTTGTCCCCCTCGTCCCCCCCAGTTCCTACGCCCATGATTAGATGCACATGGATTTAGAAATGTTCCTGGGGTTGAGTGGGTCTGCTGATGGACTAAACGTTTGCAATTTGTCTAAAGCTGGAAAAGGACACACACACAGAAGGTCCCAGATAGACCTATATATCTGAAGAGAGACACAGACCAGTGAGTAACAAACTAGTGGATTGACTATCAGTTAAGGTAGGTCAGTGGGAGCTAGGCCTGTTTTTTTTTGGGGGGGGGGTTGTTATTTTGTATTATTTATGGCTAAATTCCAGTAAAACTTGGAAAAGTATATACAGCCTCTTGTTTTGTGTTCCTCCAACAAAATACCTGAAACATGGGCACAATCCCAGAGGAGACTTGTTACTTGGAACATTAAGCAATGTGGATTATACAGTGATGTTGTATTATAATACAAAGCAAATATATAGGTATTTTTGCTATAATATTTGCAATTAACGTTTACAACTGGCAACTGAAAACTACAAAAGTGGTTGGCAGACATGCTGATCTCCATGGACCTCATTAGGAAGTTTGTCTGAAAACTCCTGTCCTAATTGACATTAAAATTCTTGAAACTTTTACAACAAGCTTTAGTGATCCTAACCCTTTGGCACCACTTCCACAACCATTTTGTTTTATAATACAGAATAAAAATGGAATCCTGTTAAAGGCTGGAATTATTTCTTGAATATTATTGTCTGTTTGCTTTGCTGAAAGATCATAGAAATAGTAGGGGCCCAACAAAATCTGGAGGGGGGTATTAAAATTCTACTCCCAATGCAGGAAGCAGGGCGGATCTACTGCCGGTACAACTGGTGCCCTTCTCTAAGGGGGGGGGGGGGGTGCTTCTCTAAACTTTTTTTAAAAATGTTCGTTTAAATTCTCTTTGCCCCTGCCCACTAATATAATTAAAATGGTATATATATATATATATATATATATATATATATATATATATATATACAGTAGGATCCCGGTTATCCGGCACCCTACTAACTGGGACTTTCAAGCAACCGGCACCGGCATCAATTCCCCAAATTCAAAAAAACTCCTGCTAAAGTCTGCAAAAAAAATGTTTAGGTGCTAATGCCTTTTTAAAGGCACTTTGAGAGGTTTTGGGTGTCGTTCAGACCCTTAAAATCGGGGACTCCCGATTAAAAATGAATTATCTGACAATAGGGAGTATATGTATAAACCAATTAGGGAGTATATGCATAAACCCCAAAAAATTATATATATATATATATATATATATATATATATATATATATATCTTTTTTTTTTTATACATTCATTTATTCTGGGTGGATTTGTCCCCCATCCCCCCAATACCTACACTCCTGCTTACAATAGTTAATTCCACAGTTATTATCCCAGTTGTATACATTTTTGTCTCCTTCACAAATGATTTATCTGTTACTGCAGGTTTATTTGAGGAATCATATTAGGTTTGGTTTCCGGCTAATGAATTTGTAGTGCAGAATTTCTTAGTATTTTTTAAACCCTGTAATGAAATTACCTTAGATTATAATAATAAGAAGAAGAAAATTGGTTTAGTGGTAAATATTTGAGCCCTGCAGATTAGTTTCTATGATAATATGCATGGGTATTTCACATTTACTCTCAAAAGGGAAAACACATTTCTGTCTTTCAATATAGCAAATTCTTCCACATATTTTCCATTTTCCGATAAGAGGATGTGTGAGAAGATCTGATACATTTTGGAATTTCACACAGCATTACTCAACCAGACAGATCAGCTGAATATGATTCAAACACCTAGTGGGAAAAAACCCTGCATTATATATTAAAATAGCAATAGAAAAAAAACTGACATGAATTTAAAGGACATGCAGCCCCATTAATTTCGGAGCCCATAGCTCCATCGGCACACTTTCAAAGGCTATTAAATTCACCCGGTATATGCTAATGATGCGGTGCGCATGTGACGTCATGTGCGCGCCGGGGTCAAGACAGAGCAAAGGCCGGAGAAGAAGCAGGTAAGTGAGGGGGAAGTATTTAGAGGGGAGACAGGGAGGAGGGGGTTGGGGTTGAGGAGGGGGTTGATGAGGAGGAGGGGGGTTGAGGTTGAGGGAGGGGGTGAGGAGGGGGTTGATGAGGAGGAGGGAGGTTGAGGAGGGGGGTTGAGGTTGGGGGGGTGAGGAGGGGGATGAGGATGGGGGGCTGAGGATGCGGATGAGGGATGAGGTTGGGGGTTAAGGATGGGGTAGTGAGGAGGGGGGTGAGGAGGAGGGAGGTTGAGGAGGGGGGTTTAGGTTGAGGGGCGGTGAGGAGGGGGTTGATGAGGAGGAGGGAGGTTGAGGAGGGGGGTTGAGGTTGAGGGGGGGTGAGGAGGGGGATGAGGATGGGGGGTTGAGGATGAGGATGGGGGGTTGAGGATGGGGGGTTGAGTAGGGGGGGTGAGGAGTGGGTTGATGAGGAGGAGGGAGGTTGAGGTTGAGAAGGGGGGTTGAGGTTGAGGGGGGGTGAGGAGGGGGATGAGGATGGGGGGGTTGAGGATGAGGATGGGAGTTGAGGATGGGGGGTTGAGGATGGGGGGTTGAGGTTGAGGTGGGTTGAGGAGGGGTTTGAGGATGAGGATGGGGGGTTGAGGATGAGGATGGAGGGTTGAGGGGGGAGGATGAGGATGGGGGGTTGAGGAGTGAGGTTGAGGGGGGGTTGAGGAGGGAGTTTGAGGTTGAGGAGGGGGGTTGAGATTAAGGAGTGGGGTTGAGGATGGGGGGTTGAGGAGGAGGGGGTTAAGGATGAGGGGGGAGGTTGAGGATGAGGAGTGGGGTTGAGGAGGGAGGTTGAGAATGAGGAGGGGGGTTGAGGAGGGTGATAAGGGAGGGGGGAAGAGACACAGGGAAGGGAGAGGGGAGAAGAGACACAGGGAAGAGAGAGGGGAGAAGAGACACAGGGAAGGGAGAGGGGAGAAGTGACACGGGAGAGAGACGGGGGACAGAGGGGGCAGCATATTTCCCACCCTCGGTTTATACTCGAGTCACTCATTTTACACAGTATTTTGTGGTAAAATAGGTGCCTCGGCTTATACTCGGGTCGGCTTATACTCGAGTATATACGGTAATAAAATATTTACATAAATGTGAGAGGTGTACTCACTTTTGTGAGATACTGTATATATATATATATATATATATATATATATATATATATATATATATATATATATATATATATATATATACACATATATAAGCTTTAATTATATTGGGGCAGGGGCACTGAAAATTTAAACAAAGAAAAGAAAACAATGTTTTGAGGGGCACTGCAGCAGAGCCCCCCAGAGTGCACCGGCGGTAGATCTGCCCCTGCTTCCTGTCCTGGGAGTAAAGTTGAATTATCCCACCCAGATTTTTTTGGGCTCCTACGCCCATTCACAGGTAGTATATAAATTTAAAGCCTACAAGGAAGTTTTCACTGTAGCCCAATTGGTTATAAAAGGGGAACTTTCAAATTTTATATGAAAAAGTGCATTTTTCAAAGTAAAAAAAATGTAAACAGCATGAAATTAGTCTAATTTACTTTTACTGTCCTGTAACAGCTATTTTTCTATGTTGGATAGATTTTTAGGCCTAGTACATAATTAGTTCAAAAAACAAATAGCCATTTACTTATACTGGCCCTCATTCAATTGTCCAAATTGCAATTACAACAGCCCATAAAGGAGCCCGTAAATGTTACTGATATCCAATTGTGAGTTACAGGGTCAAAAGCACTGAGATTGTCTAAAACGTAGCTCCGTCCTATCTCCTCCTTTGTTGTTTCAAGCCCATAAATGTGACCAGTTCTAAAGACGCAAAATCCTTATTCAATTGCAACAATTCAACAAGCCCACAATTGCCTTCATACCTGTAAATGGTAAATGTATCAAAAAATCCTATGAGTACTAGATAGAACCAGCAAGTGGGTTAAACACCTGTTGGTAACACTGCAAAAGCAAATAAACACACACTACTGTACTTTAAAAAACTGGGAAATCAATGGAAAGCATTTTAATAATTGCACAACAGTCTCAAGCCCCCAAATCTGAAATGAAAAAAAAAACATTTTATATTTAATTTCTGTGTTATATTGATCCTGGCAATCAATGGGTTAATACATATAATAGGACCCGCATAGACTAGAACAGTTGATTTATTGACTGTTATAGATTTCTACGTTTCTGGATTGCTAGTCTGATTGCAAATTGTTCTTCTAAACACTAATGAATTATCGTTTAAACGCCATGTTTTACTGACATCATGATGATGGTCTCATTTACTATTGGCTGTGTCTAAATTGTAACTTATGGGCTTGCTTAATTAATCATGATCATGCCCTGAAATGCTGCGTACGGGTTCATGGTTTGCGTGTTGGGGCTGTGAGCATGTAATTGTGGGCTTGAGTCATTTAAATACATCTGTAACCGCACACAATTTCTAACCTGCAGACATACGGGCAGTCTGAAGGTAATTACGGGCTTGGAATTAAATGGGGGCCCAAGTCAACACGTTGCAAAGCCACCAGAGATGAGGAAACTAAGTGGAAACTAAGAGCTGCAGCTACTATTTGGATGAACTAAAAAATTACCTTAAGACTGTGGGATTTTATTCTACATTTTTGTTTACAAAGCATTTGCTGTTTCACATATTGCAAGATCTCTAAATTTGCTTTGCCCTCTAACTGTAGACGTCCCCCAAGTTCAGTCCTAGGACCTCTCCTTTTCTCTATCTATACATCTGCCCTTGGTGCCCTAATATAATTGTTTGGATTGCAGTATTATCTATATGCAGACGACACTTAAATCTACCTCTCTGCACCTGAACTAACCCCATCTCTTCTACTTCAAGTTGCCAAGTGCCTCTCCAGCATATCCTCCTGGATGTCGGCACATCAACTCAAACTCCTTATCTTTTCACCCTCTACTACAGCTTCCACTCCTCAAATATCTCTCACTGTTGATCATCACTCGCGCCTCCCAGGCCCACTGTCTTGGGGTCCTACTGGACCCTTCCATCTCTTTCATTCCTCACATTCAATCAATCATAACATCTTGTCATTTTCACAATAAATCTCCAAAATATGTCACTATCTAACACAAGACACAACTAAAATTCTAATTCCCTCTCATCATACATCTACTCGATTACTGCAACTGACTTCTTACTGGCCTCCCCATCACCCGTCTTATAACTGATTACTCTGCTCCAATAGCATATTGCTTGGGACACAACCAGCTTTTATATGGTAACCAGTGCATCTTCCATTGCTTCTGTAGAAATTAGTAAATGTTTTAGAGCCTCCAGGTACCAGATGGATATACGTGCTTCTGTTTTCTTGACTGTGTGTTGCAATTTTTACTGATTATAGGCTCACTACCTATGCTGCACAACTTTACTAGTAAATGTCTCTGATCTCTGAAAGAAGCTAGTTCCCATGTGTGCCCATCTCCCTAGGTATATTTTTTGTTTAAATTATATGTTCGTCTGCCCTGAAGGGAGTTTTCAGTATATATGTCTTGTTCTCTTTTTTCCTCTTCCTCTCCAACTATCCTAGAGTTTTGTTTTATGATTAAATACAAAATAGGCAGTTTGGGTATTTATTTATACAAGTTAGGGGCAAGGATTAGCAATACTGAAAGCAGCAGCTCTGTTTGCATCCTGTATATCAGTGGTAGTCAACCTGGTCCCTACCTCCCACTAGTGGGAGGTAGGGGCCAGGTTGACCACCACTGATATACACTGATATACGGGGTAATCGTTAGATGGTGTAGCTGGCGAGTGACGTCACACTCCGGAGACCCGTAGCAACACTATTGGCTGATTGGAGAGCCTAGGGACACCAGTCAGGACCGGATCCCTATCTAGTAAGTACAGGGCGATACATACCTAGGGACACCAGTCAGGATCGGAGCACTATCTAGTAAGTACAGGGCGATACATAGCTAGGGACACCAGTCAAGATCGGATCACTATCTAGTAAGTACATGGCGATACATAGCTAGGGACACCAGTCAGGATCGGATCACTAGTAAGTACAGGGCAATACATAGCTAGGGACACCAGTCAGGATCGGATCACTATCTAGTTAGTACAGGGCGATGCATAGCTAGGGACACCAGTCAGGATCGGATCACTATCTACTAAGTGCATGGCGATACATAGCTAGGGACACCAGTCAGGACCGGATCACTAGTAAGTACAGGGCGATACATAGCTAGGGACACCAGTCAGGATCGGATCACTATCTAGTAAGTACAGGGTGATACATAGCTAGGGACAGCAGTCAGGATCGGATCACTATCTAGTAAGTAGAGGGCGATACATAGCTAGGGACAGCAGTCAGGACCGGATCACTATCTAGTAAGTACAGGGCGATACATAGCTAGGGACAGCAGTCAGGACCGGATCACTATAAAAATCAACACCCAGATTATTATTATTATTATCCTTTATTTATAACGCGCCAACATATTCCGTAGCGCAAATGGTTAAAGGTGTTGGAGTTCCAATCGAAGTCACAGTTATTCTTCATAGTTATTTTGGAGTTAAGATCTAGGTTAACATGTAATATATTAGGTATGTATCGCCCTGTACTTACTAGATAGGGATCCGGTCCTGACTGGTGTCCCTAGGCTCTCCAATCAGCCAATAGTGTTGCTACGGGTCTCCGGAGTCGTAGAAGAATTTAATTTATAGTATGCAAATTCACTATAAATACATTTTTTTACAACAGATGATGAATGGAACTTAATGAATTAGTGACAGTCACTATGATGTTGTCTGCAAAAAGTGTAATTTTACTTTCTATGAATCCCGTTTTAACTTCTTTAATGTTGGTATCTGCTCTGATAATTTGCGCTAAGGGCTCTATATACAAAACAAAAAGAAGGGGGTCAGTGGGCAACCCTGCCTGGTGGAGAAAACAGTCAAAACCGATGCCAGATACCCAAGCTGTAGCATTGCTACATAGTGCTTTAATGTGCCTTCCTAACATTATTACCAAAGCCAAAGTTTATAGGATATTTAAATTTTAGTTTTTTATATTTTTAGTCAATTAGATTTAGTTTGTACAAATAGCAGATGTATCTTGGTGACATTTGCAGCCTTATTAAATTGCAATTCATCAAATCTTAAAGGCTTCTTTATAAGTTTTTAGTTTCTGAACTTCTATCCAAAAGCAAGGTCTTCACGAACTCAAAACTTCTGTAAAAAAAATATGCTATGTGCTTATATAGAGCCCTTTTGGATTTGCTGAATTGCAATTTAATAAGGCTGTTGATATATATTTGCATTAATATCATTCTTGGTGACTCTGTACTGTGGGACTTTTCATTAATATTTTATATTGTTGTTTTTTTAATTGTGTTGAATAAAAAAAAAATTTTTTTTGTTTCTGACTAAATTTTCCCATATGATGCTGGTTCCCTATGGGAAGACTTCTTGAGGGTTCAATTAAGTGTCTTTCTCTTTATTTACCGTATGTAGTTACTCAAATATTGAAACATGTTTTATTTCAACCTTTCTCTTCTGATTTTTCAGCTTGCTCATGAAACCTCTCAAGGAATCAATATATTTTTTGTTGTTTGTGATCCTTTCTTGTAGCTGATGATTCAGTTTATTCAGTTGCTCAAGATTGTCAACCAAATAAGCAAGGTGCATGAATTCCTTCTTACCCTTAACTTAAAAAATAATTTGAGCTTCTCTTTTACTACCTCCCAAAATAAACTATTTCTATTCATAATGTTAGCTACAAAACAGCCATATTGCTCGATCAATGGAAATGGAATCTCTTCATATTCAAGCAGCTATAAACAAAATACAAAATAAACTATATCCAAATTAATTAACGACTCTCCCATATTCAGGAGGACTCTCTACCTAATTTCTATAATAGTTGGAACCAATTGTTAGACTCTCCTTATGGCATAACATTGACTTAATTAGCAACTCTCATAGACCCTTACATGACTCGGAAAGGATCTACTGGGTACAGGTCGGTTGGACTGGACCCGGAGCCAGCAGTGTTGGACATGAGTTGCAAACATAATTGACTGTTTACATCTATTTGATGCGAAGTCAAGAGACAACTATATTAACTTCCCTTTCCCCACTTTATATTAAGCAGCTATAAACAAAATACAAAATAAACTATATCCAAATTAATTAACGACTCTCCCATATTCAGGAGGACTCTCTACCTAATTTCTATAATAGTTGGAACCAATTGTTAGACTCTCCTTATAGCATAACATTGACTTAATTAGCGACTCTCATAGACCCTTACATGACTCGGAAAGGATCTACTGGGTACAGGTCGGTTGGACTGGACCCGGAGCCAGCAGTGTTGGACATGAGTTGCGAACATAATTGACTGTTTACATCTATTTGATGCTGAGTCAAGAGACAACTATATTAACTTCCCTTTCCCCACTTTATATTAGTAGTTCACTTAATAGTAAATAATTATTTAACCTTAAAAATTGAAAATCCATGTAAAGACTCACAATAGTTATACGTACCAGACACAATTATTGAAAATGTAGATACGTAGCAAGATTTTTTTCTATTGACAATCCATACTCTCTATAATGTACTGACATGTACATCTATGTTTGCTATCTACCTCAATTTGTACAACTCTTGTGTGATTAATCTTGTTTTAAATTTGCCTTTACTTAAAGATTTTTTTTTTTATTTGAGCTCATTTCTAAGCTCCGATAGTTTCTTATTTCCATTTGAAAGCCATTGGACATTTGTGTGGAAAAGAGCAAATGATGATCTTCATCCATGCCAATACATAACTGCTTGAAAACTTGTGAGTTGAGAACTCTTACTTTGACAAAATTCCCATTTTTAATTGTTTGATCCAAAATCTTCATTAGTAGAGCTGGAAGTGATTTTGAAGCCAGTGCATGATGATGGATCTTACATGCCTTCCACTTTTGGAACTTGCTTTTTCACACTAACTTGAAATCCAGATTTTGTCCCGAACATAGCTGGTGCTCCATCTGTACAGCACCCACAGACATTATCCCACAAAAGCTTTTCTTTTTCAAAAATATCTTAGACCTTGGTAGTTGTTTCAAGAGGAGAATAAAAGAGGAACTTCTCTTTAAATCAACCTGAGTGAACATATCTTGCAAACACCTTCTTTGAGAACTTACACCTTCCTACCTATGTAATCACCTCCTTTATTTTATTCAAATAAACAAATAATTACCCAAAACCCTGTAATCTGGAAGTACCTCCTCCAGGAGCAATTCACTTACTGTATGAAGTCCACAGATATCAAACCCTGAACTAGACTGTAACATACTATCATGGACATAGGAGCCCCAAAACATCTGGGGGGGATAAAGTTTAAAGAGACAAAAAAACTGCATACAATAGTGGCACACTATCACATATTATAATTGTCCTGCTACGAATCGTCGTCACGCTGTTTGCGTGGTCCGTACGATTTAGCGGGCTTAGCACTTTGGCGTAGCGAGGCGAGCCGTTAAACCGTAGCAAAAAAATACGTCCGCAACTCGCAAACATGAAAAAAAATACAAATACAATAAATAGACACAGCACATACATAAAAAGCTTAACGACAGCAAGAGGGAGTATCCACGACCTCAAAAAACCAAGTTACACCTTCATTTAGCTCAAAATAAAAGAGTCTAGACACTAAAAAATTCTCGAAGCGACAGAAAAAATGGCAGCCGAACAAAACGAAAACGAGGCTACATCACTCTAACTACGGATAACACTTACGGATAATTCGCTAAGACGCATACCACACATTACGACATCGCAAAAAACGGACAGGAATAAAGCAAAAACACAATAAATACACACAGCACATACATAAAAAGCTTACCTACAGCAAGAGGGAGCATCCACGACCTCAAAAAAACAAGTTACACCTTCATTTAGCTCAAAATAAAACAGTTTAGACACTAAAAAATTCTCAAAGTGAAAGAAAAAATGGCGGCCGAACAAAATGAAAACGAGGCTACAGCACTATAGCCATGGAAAACACGTACGGATAATCCGCTAAGACGCATATCACACATTACCCGCCATTAAATGACGTACGGATGATCCGCTAAGACGCATACCACACATTACCCGCCATTTTCCGATAATGCAGAAGTAAACAACTACGCAAAAGTTTTCGGCCCGCGCACGCACACTATTACACTGCACACGTTCATCACGCTTACACAGCACCTCCACACCACTAATGCTGCAGCAACATCAAAACACATTGACATCTCTTCAACACAATGCATAAAAATAGGTAAAGTATATTCATTTATTAATTTGTATTATATATTTCAGTAGTACACACAAAACACCATTAGCTACCTTACAATTCCATGTGTATATTAATAACTAAACAACTTTCCAAACATACACATCTCATTGCCGTCATTTTTTGATGGGCAATTCGCTAGTTCAATATAAACAAAATGTGTTAGAATAGCAAAGGAATGGTACTTATCCACCACCTATGGAAGCAGTGATCTAAATCTAGTATGGATGAAAGATAAGCCGATATCCTGAAGATTTTGAGAGACTCCTATAAAGAGCAAATTAACTTGATGAAATTTTTTTGGATGAGTGGGCAAAAAAGGAAAAAAAAACATAAAAAGAATATATGGTATATAAGAAAGTTTGCACTATTTTCATACATGCACAAATATTGCATTCGTAAATCATAAAAAAAGATCTATTTAATACTAAAAACAGTCAATTATTTGGCATAAAACATATACAGAACATCCTTGTTTTATGTATGTGTTATGGCAGATAATTGACTATTTTAGTATGAAGTAGATAACCTTGGATTTATCTCATAACATGTGGCCTTTTATGTTAACTAGACTTTTGTGTGCACTCGTGCAGATGTCCCTGTAGTTTTTATGTTTTGTAATTACAGTCTTTCTTGTGTGTATTACAATAAACTAAACTTACTTTGCCTCACCCTATGACTGTTGGTGAAGATAGTTGAAAAAATATGAATTAACTGAAAATATTGCAAGAACAAAATAAATAAATAAATAAATACATACAAATGTCATGTTTTTTTTGGAGGCAAAACATGTATATTAGCCATTTTTAATTCCAATTCTGTTTATACCTTTGTGCAAATACTCTTCTTGCTGCTCTTGCATCCTCCCAGAGTGGTTAAAAAAAAAAGGGGCGGGGGGAAAGGATAATTGAGCAGGACAATGTTCTAAAGCTTGTATTTTTCGATTTGCCTTCCTCAGGACTAATTAATAATAATAAAAAAATAAATTAAAAAAACATTAAATAATTGATTAATAATTAATTAACAACTAATGAATTAATAGTTAATCCGCATATTGCAGATCAGAGGAGATCTTAAAAGGTTGAACTTGATGGACTGAAAGTCTTTTTTCAACCTTAAATACTAGGGGCCTCATTCTATTAGCGGCCGTAAACCGGCCGTAAGGCTGCGATTCCTTGCGGGGGTTCTGTTAACTCGCAATTCAATTATACGGCCCCGCAAGGATCTCCTCTTACGGCCGGCCGCATATCTTGGAACCGGCCGTAAGCTCAGAAATCTACAAAGTCAAAAATAAATTCAAGCCTGCACTGTACAGCTCTGTAAATGCTAGGGATCATATTTGGGGACATGAGGATTAAAAGTAACCCCCTCTCAAGATTGCACATCTGCCCAAACCCGAGTTTAAATTAACTGTTTATTTTCCGGCTGCGGCGTTGCCGGGTCTGAGGTGCTCCAAGCCCTATGGACTTTTTACATGTATATTTGACATATATTAAAAAAAATATATTTTACGGATTTGAGTATAGGGTAATTATGTGCTATTTTTTCTAACACCTAAAATCACTTTATAGTCTTCTCAAAGTGCAGGATGGCTTTATTTGAGCTACTTTATGTGCTTAATTGGTGCTAGCAGGACCTCTTTCCTGCAAGTAAGCTGCGGCTCGTTTTTAGCCTTGCAGAGAGGGTTCCCGGAGCAATTGAATTGCAAATAGGATTTTCTTACGGACGATTTCCTTGCGGACGTTTTAGATCAAAGGATTTCCTCCGGCGCAAGCCTGCCGGAGTCCCCGGCCGGAGGGGAATAGAATAGCAGAATAGCTAATAGAATGAGGCCCTATGTAACTATGTAACTATGTAACTATGTATTTTAATTAGAGAAAAAAAAAGTTAGTGCCTTTGTTGGTCCCTGGAGGCATTGATAATACACACATTATACCTGAACAGAGTTTTGCAATTTACATTGTGACTGCCTGATTCTGAGCATGTGCAAGAGAAAGCGGTATGTGTCAAATATTAAATTCTCCAGTTGTATAACAAATTCACCTTCACTTCAAATTACCACTATATCCACTGAAAGATACGTCAAGAAAAAGCCGTTCAATTAAGCAGGAAGTGGTGGTAACAAGATGGATTTTTTTTATAAACAGACACTGCAAAAAAAATTGTATTTTTTCCATGAATTATGTTATGCTTACAAAGCTCCAAATATTGTTAATTTGTACTTTATAGACATTTGAAGTTTTTCCATAGTT
>CM050174.1:15927434-16137434 GCA_027410445.1 Discoglossus pictus | reverse complement strand
GACGAGTTGCAAAAATTTCTTTTTAAATAAAAAAAAAAACGACCTTCCCTCTAAATGAAACATACCATGTATATGTGTCCCAAACAGAGCATCATCTACAGTATATTAGTTGGTTTGCCCTTTTTATGCATCTTTTACATGCCATACACCAAAAGATTATTCACCCTAACCAATTAAAATCTAAATCCTTGAAATACTCGAATTGACCCCACGTGGACTGGGGCTTCCACCAAGGACCCAGGACCAACCTGCCTATCTCCCAGTCTATGTGCCGATGTATCCACGGTCCTAGATGTCAGATATCTCCTGTCAGTGTCTAGAGATGTCTGACATATGGAACCGTAGACACTGGAGCCAGTGGGCGAGTGGTTGGGGTCTAACCTATGGATCCGGGTTCAGCAGACCTAGGTTGTCGGGGAGAAGGTCTCCCTCTAAGTGGGGAATCTAGCAGAGGGTGACGGACTGGTTAGGGTACCAAGGGTGCCCTGTAAGCAGGGAAGAGATATCCCTAAGGCCCGGTGTGCTTAGGGGAAATGGTTGTTGGATATATCTGCTCCCTAGCAAACCTCCCTTGGATAGAGATAACCTTATTTATTGGAGGGGAGTTGGGTAGGGAGTTAAGGTGGCTCCAGTGCTTATTCACTTTTAGTGACCAACTAGGACTTCCATATCATTTTTAACAATTTGGGCTCTCTATTTGAATAGGGGTCAGGAACAATGACTAAGGTCCAGTTTTTGCTAATTTGTGATTAAACACGAGACAGAAAGGATCAAAGAGGTATCACTTGCAAAGCACTTGTCACCACTTGACCTTTGTCTTTTGTAACTCAGTGTTTCATTTGCTGTCTGAGAACCTAACTATACTTGATGGCTTAATCTGATCCGTGGCTCTCAGAATAAAGTCTATGGAGCCTGATCTACCGCTTATCGTGATTTTGAATCCAGCCTGGAACCCAGCCCAGCCCTGGGACTGGGATTGATTTGGGTATCACAGTTGGCTACTGGAATTGACTACCAGTCACCCTTAAAGTATCACTACCCTCAAAATATTTTTATTGGCTCAAGGCACTTTAGGCTCAGGTGCAAATGGTTCTTGGTGGTTCCAAGGCATATAACCATGGCTTTGGGAAAACATTGGTAAGCATCCCCCTAACAAAGTGATATACCTCCTATAGGATTTGTTTTTATGGCCATTATAATAGCCTTGACCATCTGCCCCCCCCCCCCCCCCATCCAGCTAGTGTACGTAGTGGCCCAGGCCCCAGGTCCAAAGGTTCTGGAGCTTGTTACAGGGAAAAACAAGTGACATAAAACACACACACACACATCCTTTTTGTGCATTTAAGAGAACATATATTACAAAACTTGTTTTGACTTTTTTTTGCTGTATATAATAATTAGAAAAATGTGCTTAAACATGCTTGAAACCTCCAATAATTATACTTATGATATATTTAAAGGTGCCCACAAAGGCTTCACTATTGTAATCTAATACCATTTTAAACATGGCTTCTTTTAAGCATACTGTATGCCCGCTTTATGCAAATAAGTTTTATATTTGGCTGTTAAGGATGACTCTTACAGTTTTATCACTACTACATGGCTAAAAGGAACTTATAGTCAAATCATTTTGGGTCTGTCAGTAATGCCTCATCTCCTATTAAATGTATTTAAGTGGAAACAATTCAATGTTAGATAAATCCAAATAACGATAATTGCATTTTTCAAGTGTTTCAAATGGCCTTGATTGATTGTTTTGTGTTTCTGTAGTCGGTGTGTCAATGGGTTTAATGGACAAAAGTCAATGATGCAAAATTGCTTCTAACAGGACATTTGAGTATTTTATTCTAAAAAAAGTTTCTTAATGGAGGTGAAGCTGAATAGTAATATTATGAATTTTGTGTATCTGATTTACGTGTATGGCATTGGAAGAGCAGTAACATTCATTGACCTAAACAAGAGACTTCTAAAGCCAATCTGTAGTATTTGGTCATCACACACAATTTGTACTGTACATAAAATAGGTTAGGAAATATTTTTTTTAAAATTAAAAATCAGAAGGAAAGAACAGTAAAGCTTAACCCATTTGTAGCTGTGGACGTGTATAATAAGCAAGAAAGGATAGCACAGGAGAAAGCATTGCCCAGTGTACCCTCAAAATTTAGCAAGAAATAAAAACATAATAGCAATAACACATATTTAAACCAACAAATCCCCAATATAATAAGCTATAAAATTATGAGGAAGACAACTGGATTGGAATAAAAACAGACCACAGCTATATTTAACATATAGCAAGGAAACGTTTTTTTTCTCCAAACAAACAATAAAACCGGGAGGGGGCGGAGAAACCCAACAACATCTCCAGGAACCCTGTGCCAAACAGAAAACAGATGCACTTTGCCACATAAAGCTATGCCAGATATGTTATACCCACCTAAAGGAGTAAGTAATCCCACAACAGTACCATACCATAATGAGCATGGGAGGGAGGGATGTTCCCACCAGTCTGGAGTAGTGAGAGCATTACCAGTTAGGTCAATTCCACTTGGATTCCAGACCAAATTTGAACAACTACTTTGTGGCTTCGTCAAAAGCCCCTTCCCCACATTGTGTCTCCCAGGGCTGCCTTGAACCATCTCCAGGAGCCCCGTGCCCAGGAGTAAATAGCTACTCCCGGCCACATAAATCTATTCCAGATATGTGATCCTCACTAAAATACCAAATACCCCATCCACAACATAAAATGCATAACAAATCTAGGCTTGATTTTACACATTTAAAAAAAAAAAAGTATGATTGTGGGTTGCTGTTCAACATAAGTAAGGGGTAATTTTTGAACAAATTAGGAATAACTAGAGAAGACATGTCATGTGCCTCTTTATGAATGGATCTAGGTTCCTCATAGAAATAGAACTTAGACCGTTACCTCCCACGTGAATGAATATAACATGGGTGAGATAAACAAATGGATATAATCGATAACCTGCAAAAGAACTTGATCCCACTTTAACCTCCAAACCCCAATTGAAAAACAAACTGAAATCTTTTAGGTGGAGGGAAGAAAAAAAAAGGAAAAATAATGTGGTTGCATAAGTCTGCACACCCTCTTATAACTGGGGATGTAGCTGTGTTCAGAATTAAGCAATCACATTCCAAATCGTTTTTAAATAGGAGTCAGCATATACCTGCCATCATTTAAAGTGCCTCTGATTAACCCCAAATAAAGTTCAGCTGCTCTAGTTGGTCTTTCCTGAAATGTTCTTAGTCGCATCCCACAGCAAAAAAAGCCATGGTCCACAGAGAGCTTCCAAAGCATCAGAGGGATCTCATTGCTAAAAGGTATCAGTCAGGAGAAGGGTACAACATTTTTTCCAAGGCATTAGATATACCATGGAACACAGTGAAGTCATCATCAAGTGGAGAATATTACCAAGAACTAGAGCTCCCTCCAAAATTGCTAAAAAGACGAGAAGAAAATTGGTCTGGGAGGCTACCATGAGGCCTACAGCAACATTAAATGAGCTGCAGGAATATCTGGCAAGTACTGGCTGTGTGGTACATGTGACAACAATCTCCCGTATTCTTCATATGTCTGGGCTATGGGGTAGAGTGGCAAGACAAAAGCCTTTTCTTACGAAGAAAAACATCCAAGCCAGGCTACATTTTGCAAAAACACATCTGAAGTCTCCCAAAAGCATGTGGGAAAAGGTGTTATGGTCTGATGAAACCAAGGTTGAACTTTTTGGCCATAATTCCAAAAGATATGTTTGGCGCAAAAACAACACTGCACATCACCAAAAGAACACCATACCCACAGTGAAGCATGGTGGTGGCAGCATCATGCTTTGGGGCTGTTTTTCTTCAACTGGAACTGGGGCCTTAGTTAAGATAGAGGGAATTATGAACAGTTCCAAATACCAGTCAATATTGGCACAAAACCTTCAGGCTTCTGCTAGAAAGCTGAACATGAAGAGGAACTACCCAAAGCATACATCCAAATCAACAAAGGAATGGCTTCACCAGAAGAAGATTAAAGTTTTGGAATGGTCCAGCCAGAGCCCAGACCTGAATCCGATTGAAAATCTGTGGGGAGATCTAAAGAGGGCTGTGCACAGGAGATGCCCTCACAATCTGACAGATTTGGAGTGTTTTTGCAAAATGTGCCATGCTGATAGACTCATACCCAAAAAGACTGAGTGCTGTAATAAAATCAAAAGGTGCTTCAACAAAGTATTAGTTTAAGGGTGTGCATACTTATGCAACCATATTTTTTTAATTTGATATTTTTTCTTCCCTCTACCTAAAAGATTTCAGTTTGTTTTTCAATTGAGTTGTACAGTTTATAGGTCACATTAAAGGTGGAAAAAGTTCTGAAATTATTTATCTTTGTCTAATTTTTTTACAGCACAGAAACCTGACATTTTAACAGGGGTGTGTAGACTTTTTATATCCACTGTATGTATATATATATATATATATATATATATATATATATATATATATATATATATATATATATATAGTCATATTGGTGGGAAACATACTTTAATGGTATTTAAATGATATGCATATGTTATAATCTATAGATATTTTACATTACACTCTATTATAGGAGTACTCTAGTATATTATAGATGTTCTACACATCTGAAATAATATATAAATGTTGTCCATAGACAATTTCTATATTTCAGTTTCATTAAGGCGATTAAAACAGATAATAATCTAAAATAAAACACAAATATTTAAATTTTGTGGATTTTTTTTTAATGTTAACTATCCTATTATTTACCACATATGGGATTGGATTTATTCTCAAATATCTGGTGATGGTATATCATGAGTAAACGCCATCTTTCTAATTATACGAAGTTAAACATTAAATCCAATATATGGCATTTTACTCCCTGTTGAGTATCCCATCTCTGTTTACTTTATATATGTTGTAATTACTGTGAGACGATACGCTATCAAAGTGAGTCGTAATCTCATCAAATCTCACCAGTTACCATGAGAACCATGTTGGATGCCACTGATTATATTTATCAAACATGAGTAAGCAGCGGGGACAACACAGTAACTATGGCAGCCAAGAAACGCAACCACGTCGGCAATGTTTTTTTATTATTATTATTTCTGCTTTCAGGCTAATTAGTGTAGATATAACGATTTAATGCACCTTCTACAAAAAACCTTTCGAGAGACATATTTTAAACAAATGAAGACTTCCTTCGTAATTATTTGTAAGTGGACACAGACGACTAAAACATAATTTGTAGATCTGTCGTTTCGAAGGAAGATTTTTTTCTGTATCGTATGTTAAAATAATGTCATTTTTTTGTAAACTAAATTGGCACGTAGTAGAAGACATGTATTACATTCAAACTAAATTAATGTAATATGTGAAATTAAAAAACGTGCACACAATGTATAATTAATGTGTAAAAAATCATATAGCTCTTTTTTCAATACAAATTTTAATACGTCTACGGGCCCCTGGAGGGATCCATGATGTATTGGTGGACATTGTATGTGTGTGAGAGGGGTGTTTACTTTTTTGGCTTGCTGTGGTTGCATTTAATTTTATCCGGGTATCAATAAAGGCTTTTGGACTTCTGTCTGTTTCCTTCTCCCCTCCCTTTAATGATAACTAGCACACCATTATCATCCAGCTGTCATGATGTGTTGTAACATTCACAAAATGGATTCCTGTACTCAGAGTCTTCAAAAAAATCAGATTTCCGTCCAAGAAATGTTTTATGTCCAGTGGTCCTTAAGATTTCCTTGCTATGTATTCCAGAATCGGTATATTTTGTTCAACACGTCTCAGTATAATAAAGTTAAAAACATGCGTAATAAATAAATATGTGGGTTCCATATTGTTTTAACATGGTCCATCAACAAGGACAGATAGGCCTGACGATTTTCATCTTAATAAATATTATTCTGAAGTGGTTGTATTATTTTAGGACTATTTTTAAACTTAGCTTTTCTGGGATTTATAATGTACAATTCACCCAAGGCATTGCAGATCCTGTAGTCCGTTTTTACTACAAAGCTTTTTTGATTATTAATAACTAAAAATGGACAAAATGTAAACTTTTCACTTGCACACATGTAGCATCTAATGGACTGTTTCACAAGGGACACGTATGTGGTCGCCACGTTCTTCAAAAGACAACACAGTGCATTATCTATTTTGTTGTACACTCTGCACCCAAGGGACTATACAAGCAGTAACTAAAAATGACAGGTCAACTCTTCATCAACTTAATAGAATATAAATTACTTTCCTTCATGAGGTTCCACCCTTTATCTGATGATGCATATGGTGACTTCATTGTCCCTTTAAAGTACCTGATAAAATAACATGTTATATTATATGCTATGTATACTTAAAACATATTTCTTCAAGAGCTCACCAACACTTAAAAAGATTGTGAGCTGCTCCGCACCAACATGTAGAGCAGTAAAAGTCAAGCTGGAAAAGTGTAAAACAACCATTTGACGCTCTTAAATGTATATAAAAGTTTCATGCATTTCAAATGTTTGGTAAGAAACAGGCAGTGATTATCAGAAACAAATGTGTTATATAGATAAGTTCAGTGTACTTACACACTTAAGTTATAGGCAGGATAGTAAAATCCAGCTTTGCACACCCAGAGGAAGCTTACATAACCAAGTATGCAGAGGAAATGCAGCCAGGTACATAGGTTGACATTTCACAGGAAGTATTTGCTGCAGGTTGGAATCACATGGTTGGGTGGGGTCTGAACTCACATTTGAATCAAAGCACAAGGATAGAGATAGATATATACTACATATCCCAGGCTGCTTTGCAACAAAGGAACCCCAGAGTATAATACAAATGTACCAGCTAACCTCTGCTTTTTCCTGATTGGCCAAAACAAATTATACATTTTATGCTAATCTTAGCAGGGATTTTTAGGGGTGTCAACTGAAAAAAGCCTCAGCTTGCAAACTGAAAAGTTTTAGCAAACATCAGAGTGAGTTTGTAAATGTTTATTTTGGTATTTTTTCATGCAAAAACATGGTTGCATACACTACTTATTCTCCTCTCTCAGATGCATTTGTAATCCAGGAAACTTAGATATGCCTTTAATTATTATAATGATCTTTATTTGCTGGAGTGTTAGCTTTTACAGTACTCAAACTGTTTATTTACCCTAGGTTAACAACAGTAGGCTGCAGAGCAATATTTACTGAACTTAATAGGACAAACTCTCCATTATGAGGGACATAAATTAAAAGTTCAATATAAATGTTTATATATTCTCTTCACTGCAATACTCCAGTAGACTGCAAATGTCTAAAGAACCTGAAGGATTAAGCTGATGTGTTTTGGCTGCCTCAACTGGATTGTATTGCCATCTGTAGGGGCTGGTGGATTTGGTCCTTGGAGAGCCTATTGATGGTAGGAAATTGTACATAACCTTCAGAAAACACTGTTTGAGGATTAACTGGGCTATACAATCTAGGGTTAGGCTGCGGGGTTTAAGGGTCAGGGTTAGGCTGCGGGGTGTAGGGGTTAGGGTTAGGCTGCAGTGTTAAGGGGTTAGGGTTAGGCTGCGGGGTGTAAGGATTGGGCTGCTGGGTGTAAGGGTTAGGGTTAGGTTGCAAGGTTTAAGGGTTAGGGTTAGGCTGCGGGGTCCAAGTGTTAGGGTTAGAATGGTTCATGGTGTTAGGCCATATCACTTGCGCCCTTTCGTCTGGCCCATTTGTAGTCGACTTTAGTACGGTGCGCTGTTGTCGGAGCGCCATCATTTAAATATAGTTTATGTGTCAACGTGTTGGAAACAATAGAAATACATATATTTTAATGTCCATGCCAGTTTAAATAGAAATAAATCAAACCTCATTATCTGCATATTCATCTACTTATGTAAATGCAAATGATAGCATATGATTTATTCATACCTACTTGTCATGCAAACAGCTTTCTATATCCAAACACTCTGAGAAAATAAATATATTCCATCTTCAAGAGGTCCCCACTGGATGTACTTTGACTTCAACGCAGAAACGTGGAAAATACATAGTGAAATTAATTATTTGTATAGTGTATATGAGCGACATACACATTTAAAGTAACAGCACTTTTGGTTCAATGAATTCTACACCCTTCAGGTTTTCAAAATTGTATATTTGTTGTGGTTGTTTACAAAGTTGTATATTTGTTGTTGTTGTTTACAAAGTTGTGTATTTGTTTTCTAGCATAAAAATAGACCATAAACAGTTGTAATTTAATACATATATGATGAATATATACAATGGCATTTACTGGGACAGCTTCTTCTGGCATTTACTGGGACAGCTTCTTGTGTCTTCCTCCCCCTCTCTCTGTGACTTCCTCCTCCCCCTCCCCTGTGTCTCCCTCCCCCTCTCCCCTGTGTCTTCCTCCTCCCCTCCCCTGTTTCTCCCTCCCCCTCTCCCCTGTGTCTTCCTCCTCACCCTCTCCCCTGTGTCTTCCTCCCCCTCTCCCCTGTGTCTTCCCACCCTTCTCCACTTTGTCTTCCTTCTCCCTCTTCCCTGTGTATCTACCCCCCTCTCCACTTCCATGTGTCTTTCCCCTCTCTCCCCTCCCCTGTGTCTTCCCCTCTCCCCTAACCTGTGTCTCTTCCCTCCTCTCCCCTTCCATGTGTCTTTCCCCTCTCTCCCCTCCCCTGGGTCTTTTCCCCCCTCTCCCCTCCCCTGTGTCTTCCGCCCCCTTCTCCACTGTGTCTTCCTTCCCCCTCTTCCCTGTGTCTTCCTCCCTCTCTCCATGTGTCTTGCTCCTCCCCTCTCCCTTGTGTCTTCCTCCCCCTCCTGTGTCTTGCTCTGCAGCCCACAGGCTGTTGCAGCTTGCAGCGTTTGTACAGATATGCTCATGTGTGTCTCTTCCCCCCCTCTCCCCTGTGTCTCTTCCCCCGACCTCAGCCCTCCCATGTGTCTTTCCCCTCTCTCCCCTTCCCTGGGTCTTTTCCCCCATTTCTCCTCCCCTGTGCCTTCCTCCCCCTTCTCCACTGTGTCTTCCTTCCCCCTCTCCCCTGTGTCTTCCTCGCCCTCTCCCTGTGCCTTGCTCCTCCCCCTTCCCCTGTGTCTCTTTCCCGCCCTCTACCTCCCCTGTGTCTCTTCCCCCCCTTACACTAAGCTTTGTCTCTTCCCCCTCTCTCCCTCCCCTGTGTCTCTTTCCTGCCCTCTCCCTCCCCTTAATCTCCCCTCCCACGCCCTGTCTCCCCCCCTCTCCTTCCCCTGTGTCTCCCCCCCCCCCTCTCACCCCGACTCTCTTTGGCTCCCTCTTACTCATTTGCTTTTTACAGGTTTGAAAACATTTATGAGCTTGTCAGCGGTTAAACCCGACTCATTTTTCAAGCCCACAAGGCTTGAATATTAAATCGCTATTACTCAAAGCCTTGCAGGCTTGAAAAAAAAGTTATGTGCTTAACTGCCGCCATTTTTTTTTTCAAGCCAGTAACTTTGAAGTAGTTTGGAAGCCGCAAAAAGACGTCAATTGAATAGCAAATTAGTTTGAAACTCAATTACGGGCTCCCTGCCTCCATTGCGGCCCTCGCCTTTTCCTCTGGGCCTATTGTGGGCCTCGCAATGAGCGTCTTTGGCGCTTATTGCGTGCCTCACCCCCGCTTTACCTTGCGGGCCTCGCGATGTGTGGCTTTGCCGCTCATTGCAGGCCTTGGCAAGCCCGCTCATATGCCCCACAATGAGCGCCTTCGGAATAAGCCCGGAATTTGCATGCGTTACAGACAAACTCGCAAATGCAACAACTATATATATATATATATATATATATATATATATATATATATATATATATATATATACCACTGTTTAATTAAGACCTTGTGGATCACCTAATACCCATTTCCATTTGCAGTTATATGATCTGATGACTAGGTGAAGATCACATCCTTGAGCCTTTTACCTCACTATGACTTTCCAACTGATCCCTTCCTCCCCTCTCCCTTTCCAACTTCCTACTTAAGTAAATTCTTACTTTCTCCGTGGTCTATCGCAATCTTTATCTGTCTTTTTGCCAAGGCTTTTCTTTAGGCATTCTCTTTAGATTGTAAGTGGTGAATTTCCAATCTTGTAGATTTTAAGCTCAAAACAGGGTCCTCCATTCTTTCAGTTTGTTATTACTATAGTTTGCCCTTTTCCTAACCCCTATTCAGCGCTACGGAATATATATATAATTTAAATATATATATATATATATATATATATATATATACAGTTGCAAGCAAAGGTATGTGAACCCTTTGGAATGATATGGATTTCTGCACAAATTGGTCATAAAATGTGATCTGATCTTCATCTAAGTCACAACAATAGACAATCACACTCTGCTTAAACTAATAACACGCAAATTATTAAATGTTACCATGTTGTTATTGAACACACCATGTAAACATTCACAGTGCAGGTGGAAAAAGTATGTGAACCCCTAGACTAATGACATCTCCAAAAGCTAATTGGAGTGAGGTGTCAGCCAACTGGAGTCCAATCAATGAGATGAGATTGGAGGTGTTGGTTACAGTTGCCCTGTCCTATAAAAAACACACACCAGTTCTGGGTTTGCTTTTTACAAGAAGCATTGCCAGATGTGAATGATGCCTCGCACAAAAAAGCTCTCAGAAGACCTACGATTAAGAATTGTTGACTAGCATAAAGCTGGAAAGGGTTATAAAAGTATCTCCAAAAGCCTTGCTGTTCATCAGTCCACGGTAAGACAAATTGTCTATGAATGGAGTAAGTTCAGCACTGCTGCTACTCTCCCTAGGAGTGGCCGTCCTGTAAAGATGACTGCAAGAGCACAGCGCAGACTGCTCAATGAGGTGAAGAAGAATCCTAGAGTGTCAGCTAAAGACTTACAAAAGTCTCTGGCATATGCTAACATCCCTGTTAGCGAATCTACGATATGTAAAACACTAAACAAGAATGGATTTCATGGGAGGATACCACAGAGGAAGCCACTGCTATCCAAGCAAAACATTGCTGCACGAGCACCTGGATGTTCCACAGCAGTACTGGCAAAATATTCTGTGGACAGATGAAACTAAAGTTGAGTTGTTTGGAAGAAACACACAACACTATGTGTGGAGAAAAAGAGGCACAGCACACTAACATCAAAACCTCATCCCAACTGTGAAATACGGTGGTGGGGGCATCATGGTTTGGGGCTGCTTTGCTGCGTCAGGGCCTGGATGGATTGCTATCATCGAAGGAAAAATGAATTCCCAAGTTTATGAAGACATTTTGCAGGAGAACTTAAGGCCATCTGTCCACCAGCTGAAGCTCAACAGAAGATGGGTGTTACAACAGGACAACGACCCAAAGCATAGAAGTAAATCAACAACAGAATGGGTTAAACAGAAGAAAATACACCTTCTGAAGTGGCCCAGTCAGAGTCCTGAGCTCAACCCGATTGAGATGTTGTGGCATGATCTCAAGAAAGCGATTCACACCAGACATCCCAAGAATATTGCTGAACTTTAACAGTTCTGTAAAGAGAAATGGTCAAGAATTACTCCTGACCGTTGTGCACATCTGATCTGCAACTACAGGAAACGTTTGGTTGTAGTTATTGCTGCTAAAGGAGGTTCAACCAGTTATTAAATCCAAGGGTTCACATACTTTTTCCACCTGCACTGTGAATGTTTACATGGTGTGTTGAATAAAAACATGGCAACATTTAATACTTTGTGTGTTATTTGTTTAAGCAGACTGTGATTGTCTATTGTTGTGACTTAGATGAAGATCAGATCACCTTTTTTGACCAATTTGTGTAGAAATCCATATCATTCCAAAGGGTTCACATACTTTTGCTTGCAGCTGTATATGTGTGTGTTACGGGCAATGTGTTGAATACGGGCATTGTGTATAATCTTTGAATCTTTTAACGCGATCATTCAGTTGAATGCCCGGGCGATGTGTTGAATGCGTTGTTTTGTATATTACAGAGCTGATTTTCTGATTCAAGGACCCTACACCCAAACAATTTTCTTGGAGCAGGTGCCATGAGCACAAGACAAAATTGGCTAGACTGTGAATTAGGGTAAAAATGTATGGTCTAAAAAATTGGCATAAACCACCCCCAGAGGCCAAAACCTACATTATACTGAAAACAGTATGGATCCAACTTAAGAATATTTTGTCATTATCAAATTAATGTTGGATTTAAGGGAAGGCAAATAATATAATCATCCTCCGATGTGGATGACGGCGCTTAGTCAACAGCGGGGGCGTCGCTATGTTCGTCGCGGGCACTCGTCACCCCCAACGCCTATGTTGGCGCGCCTTACATATATTGATTTGTTTTAGTAACTAAAACACAGACAAAGAATATTGGTTTATGTTACCTGTTATTCATTAAAAGTTATATGGCATATTAAAATCATGCATTGAACAAATGCCTTTTCAAAAAGTGCGCGTGCAGAGCTACCTGTCAGCTCTGTCATTCAAAGTGCCGCAGTTCTTTGCCTTGCTCTAATAAATGATCCTTATGATTAACTATGGTTGAATTGGACTAATAATTCAAAATCCTTGTTGTCATTATTCAACACATTGCCCGGTCATTCTACACAATGCCGCATTCAACACATTGCCCATAATATACTGTATATATATAAAAATATAAATATATATATATATATATATAAATTTATATATATATATATATATATATATATATATATATATATATATATATAAATATATATAAAAAAATAAATATAGATCTACATATATATATATATATACAGTGGATATAAAAAGTCTACACACCACTGTTAAAATGTCAGGTTTCTGTGCTGTAAAAAAATGAGACAAAGATAAATCATTTCAGAACTTTTTCCACCTTTAATGTGACCTATAAACTGTACAACTCAATTGAAAAACAAACTGAAATCTTTTAGGTAGAGGGAAGAAAAAATATAAAAATAAAATAATATGGTTGCATAAGTATGCACACCCTTAAACTAATACTTTGTTGAAGCACCTTTTGATTTTATTACAGCACTCAGTCTTTTTGGGAATGAGTCTATCAGCATGGCACATTTTGACTTGGCAAGATTTGCCCACTCTTCTTTGCAAAAACACTCCAGATCTGTCAGATTGCGAGGGCATCTCCTGTGCACAGCCCTCTTCAGATCACCCCACAGATTTTCAATCGGATTCAGGTCTGGGCTCTGGCTGGGCCATTCCAAAACTTTAATCTTCTTCTGGTGAGGCCACTCCTTTGTTGATTTGGATGTATGCTTTGGGTCGTTGTCATGCTGAAAGATGAAGTTCCTCTTCATGTTCAGCTTTCTAGCAGAAGCCTGAAGGTTTTGTGCCAATATTGACTGGTATTTGGAACTGTTCATAATTCCCTCTATCTTAACTAAGGCCCCAGTTCCAGCTGAAGAAAAACAGCCCCAAAGCATGATGCTGCCACCACCATGCTTCACTGTGGGTATGGTGTTCTTTTGTTGATGTGCAGTGTTGTTTTTGTGCCAAACATATCTTATGGAGTCCCTGTATTTCTCTCCATCACACAGCAGTTCCTCAGTAGATCCCCCTCAGCTCCTCTTCTTTTGGCCAGATAGTTCTCATATCCGGGCCTCTTGAGATCTCGCAAGATTATTTTGCGTGATCTCATAAGACACAGGTATGAGAAAGTAGCCAAAGGTACAGGAGGTGAGGGGAAGCTGGTAAGGGAAATTAAATCTGAGGGGGCGGGGGATTTTCCCCCCTCCTCCCCCCAGTTCCTAATCCCCTGCCCCTGCTATGCATAGTGAAACCACCGCATTACTTAGGGCCATCCTGCTCAGACAAAGCTGTGGATCTGGTACTTGGCTTCCAGGATTACAAAATGACTGTAATTTAGTTTATAATGTCTTTTTAGAAACTCCTGCGGTAGCAAGATATGACGGTTTCTCTGTCAAAACCACTTAATCATAGATACAGCACTTGAGCTAGAAAGTGATTTATTTTTTCATTCACAACAAAAACTTGCAGAAAATGGGTTTTCTGATCTTGCTCGTAATGGTACTGCATTCTCAGGTTGTGTAATAGACTGCACTGGATATATTGATCTCCTTAGCACCTTAACTGGCATTGATATCTGCCTCTTTTCAGAAAAAAAAAAAATATATATAAATATCTTGTTCTATCCACCTATCCTCCGCATTGCACACCAGCCACATCATTCTTATATATGTAGGTGATGATTGTTTTTAATTCTCATTTTTACGCATGTATCTTCAAGTTGATTTGTTCAATAAATCACTTTTTTAATTTTTTTTTTGATCATATAATGTGAGGGCAGCTTGCCCAAGGAAGAGGGAGAGAGACCAGCAAAGTGTAAGTACATTATTACTCCTGTGGTCACTTTACAGGAGAAAGATAATGATACTCTTGCATCTAAGGAAATGTTAAAATCATTAAAGAAGCAGATTAGGACCCTTTGGGGGTTTCGAGTATAAAAGAAATTACATTAAGAACAATATGATCCCTTGAAGACTAAGGATTCAATTAGCACCTGCTATTAATCTTCTTAGTGATACATTTATTAAATCCTGGACAGAGGTCACCCACAAATGTTCAGAGGATCTTATGAAGCTAATCCTTGAGGAAGAACTCACTAATTTAGAAATATTGAATATTAAAGTCACTGGACACTCGAATTTGAGGATCTAAATATCAAAATGGTAAATAATATTGAAAGATCTAAAAAAATATCTCATTTTGAGAAAACAGAAAAAAAACCTGAGAGACTCTCAAGACTATCAAACAGGAAAGATTTATAAATTCCTAAGACCCTCAAAAAGAACCAATCGAGAAGATATAAACTCATCAGATTATGAGCATTCGGACAGAGAGGACCAAGCAGTGGGTGGAATAAGTAGCCATCAAATCCCTCAGTTATTTTTACAAACCTCCCAACTAGATCTGTCTTCAATTCAGAACACCATTTTTTATCCACGGGGCACACCCCAAAAAACTGGCATAGAACAAAACAACGAAACAGGAAAAACAGCAACTAGTTTTGAAAAAACATCTCAAGGAATCTTGTTGTAAGCAAGATAAAGAATTGGAAAAATGTAATAATGCACAAATAACTACCAGTGGTAATCTACCAGAAACAAACATCATTAATCTTTCAAACGTCATTCTTAAAGAAGCACATCAATTGATATTGTTTAAGGGTTTGTCATTCATTCCAACAAGTAACTCCAATTTATTTGACAACATAAAAGATGTCGCCGGCGGACTGTTCCCGGCGAACATAGCATGTTCGCGTTTGCGGCGAACTGCGAACATATGCGATATTCGACCCGCCCCCTATACTTTATCATTGAGCAAACTTTGACCCTGCAACTCACAGTCAGCAGACACATTCCAGCCAATCAGCATCATACCCTGCCTTCCAGACCCTTCTAACTCATGGACAGCAGCCATTTTGGAATCATAACTAACTTGCAGTCTTACTGAGAGGAGGCTGAGTGTAGGTGATACTGCATCAATAGGGAAAACCATAGCTAGGCTACAGTACACAGTGTGCAATACAGTCCTGAAGGACTCTT
Organism: Discoglossus pictus; assembly: GCA_027410445.1. Lineage (NCBI taxonomy): Eukaryota > Metazoa > Chordata > Amphibia > Anura > Alytidae > Discoglossus > Discoglossus pictus. The sequence goes on along the minus strand of CM050174.1, from coordinate 16,121,848 downwards.
TTGATCTCTGCTGTAAGGACACCCCTGTGTCTCTTCCCCCCATTATCATCATCCTCCCCTCACCTTAGCACCCAACCCTAACACCCCTCACACTTATCTATAACACCCATCAACCTAACACCTAACTCCCCTCACACTTATCCCTAAGACCTAACACCCCTCACACTTATTCCTAACATGCCTCACCCTAACACCCCTTACACTTATCATTAACACCCCTCACCCTAACACCTAACCCTAACACCCCTCACACTTATCCCTAACACCCCTTACCCTAACTCTAACACCCCTCACACTTATCCCTAACACCTAACCCTAACATCCCTCACCCTAACACCTAACCCTAACTCCCCTTACACTTATCCCTAACACCCCTCACCCTAACACCTAACAATAACACCCCTCACACTTATCCCTAACACCCCTCACCCTAACCCTAACACCCCTCACACTTATCCCTAACACCCCTTACCCTAACCCTAACACCCCTCACACTTATCCCTAACACCTAACCCTAACATCCCTCACCCTAACACCTAACCCTAACTCCCCTTACACTTATCCCTAACACCCCTCACCCTAACACCTAACAATAACACCCCTCACACTTATCCCTAACACCCCTCACCCTAACCCTAACACCCCTCACACTTATCCCTAACACCCCTTACCCTAACCCTAACACCCCTCACACTTATCCCTAACACCTAACCCTAACATCCCTCACCCTACCACCTAACCCTAACACCTCTTACACTTATCCCTAACACCCCTCACCCTAACACCTAACCCTAACACCCCTCACACTTATCCCTAACACCCCTTACCCTAACCCTAACACCCCTCACACTTATGCCTATCACCTAACCCTAACATCCCTCACCCTAACACCTAACCCTAACACCCCTTACACTTATCCCTAACACCCCTCACCCTAACACCTAACAATAACACCGCTCACACTTATCCCTTACACCCCTCACCCTAACCCTAACACCCCTCACACTTATCCCTAACACCCCTAACCCTAACCCTAACACCTAACCCTAACACCCTTTACACTTATCCCTAACACCCCTCACCCTAACACCTAACAATAACACCCCTCACACTTATCCCTAACACCCCTCACCCTAACCCTAACACCCCTCACACTTATCCCTATCACCCCTTACCCTAACCCTAACACCCCTCACACTTATCCCTAACACCTAACCCTAACATCCCTCACCCTACCACCTAACCCTAACACCCCTTACACTTATCCCTAACACCCCTCACCCTAACACCTAACAATAACACCGCTCACACTTATCCCTTACACCCCTCACCCTAACCCTAACACCCCTCACACTTATCCCTAACACCCCTAACCCTAACCCTAACACCTAACCCTAACACCCTTTACACTTATCCCTAACACCCCTCACCCTAACACCTAACAATAACACCCCTCACACTTATCCCTAACACCCCTCACCCTAACCCTAACACCCCTCACACTTATCCCTAACACCCCTTACCCTAACCCTAACACCCCTCACACTTATCCCTAACACCTAACCCTAACATCCCTCACCCTAACACCTAACCCTAACTCCCCTTACACTTATCCCTAACACCCCTCACCCTAACACCTAACAATAACACCCCTCACACTTATCCCTAACACCCCTCACCCTAACCCTAACACCCCTCACACTTATCCCTAACACCCCTTACCCTTACCCTAACACCCCTCACACTTATCCCTAACACCTAACCCTAACATCCCTCACCCTACCACCTAACCCTAACACCTCTTACACTTATCCCTAACACCCCTCACCCTAACACCTAACCCTAACACCCCTCACACTTATCCCTAACACCCCTTACCCTAACCCTAACACCCCTCACACTTATGCCTATCACCTAACCCTAACATCCCTCACCCTAACACCTAACCCTAACACCCCTTACACTTATCCCTAACACCCCTCACCCTAACACCTAACAATAACACCGCTCACACTTATCCCTAACACCCCTCACCCTAACCCTAACACCCCTCACACTTATCCCTAACACCCCTAACCCTAACCCTAACACCTAACCCTAACACCCTTTACACTTATCCCTAACACCCCTCACCCTAACACCTAACAATAACACCCCTCACACTTATCCCTAACACCCCTCACCCTAACCCTAACAACCCTCACACTTATCCCTATCACCCCTTACCCTAACCCTAACACCCCTCACACTTATCCCTAACACCTAACCCTAACATCCCTCACCCTACCACCTAACCCTAACACCCCTTACACTTATCCCTAACACCCCTCACCCTAACACCTAACCATAACACCCCTCACACTTATCCCTAACACCCCTTACCCTAACCCTAACACCCCTCACACTTATTCCTAACACTTAACCCTAACATCCCTCACCCTAACACCTAACCCTAACACCCCTTACACTCATCCCTAACACCCCTCACCCTAACACCTAACCCTAACACCCCTCACACTTATCCCTAACACCCCTCACCCTAACACCCCTCACACTTATCCCTAACACCCCTTACCCTAACCCTAACACCCCTCACACTTATCCCTAACACCCCTTACCCTAACATCGCTCACCCTACCACCTAACCCTAACCCCCACTTACACTTATCATTAACATCCCTCACCCTAATACCTAACCCTAACACCCCTTACACTTATCCCTAACACTCCTCACCCTAACAATAACACCCCTCACACTTATCCCTAACACCTAACCCTAACATCCCTCACCCTAACATCTAACCCTAACACCCCTTACACTTATCCCTAACACCCCTCACCCTAACACCTAACCCTAACACCCCTCACACTTATCCCTAACACCCCTCACCCTAACCCTAACACCCCTCACACTTATCCCTAACACCCCTTACCCTAACCCTAAGATCCCTTACACTTATCCCTAACACCTAACCCTAACATCCCTTACACTTATCCCTTACACCCCTCACCATAACACCTAACCCTAACACCCCTCACACTTATCCTAACACCCCTTACACTAACACCCCTCACACTTATCCCTAACACCCCTCACCCTAACACCTAACCTTAATACCCCCTTACACTTATCCCTAACAGCCCTTACCCTAACACCTAACCCTAACACCCCTCACCCTAACACCTAACCCTAATACCCCCTTACACGTATCCCTAACAGCCATTACCCTAACACCTAACCCTAACATCCCTTACACTTATCCCTAACACCCCTCACCCTAACACCTAACCATAAAACCCCTCACACTTATCCCTAACACCCCTTACCCTAACCCTAACACCCCTCACACTTATTCCTAACACTTAACCCTAACATCCCTAACCCTAACACCTAACCCTAACACCCTTTACACTTATCCCTAACACCCCTCACCCTAACACCTAACAATAACACCCCTCACACTTATCCCTAACACCCCTCACCCTAACCCTAACACCCCTCACACTTATCCCTATCACCCCTTACCCTAACCCTAACACCCCTCACACTTATCCCTAACACCTAACCCTAACATCCCTCACCCTACCACCTAACCCTAACCCCCACTTACACTTATCATTAACATCCCTCACCCTAACACCTACCCCTAACACCCCTTACACTTATCCCTAACACCCCTCACCCTAACAATAACACCCCTCACACTTATCCCTAACACCTAACCCTAACATCCCTCACCCTAACACCTAACCCTAACACCCCTTACACTTATCCCTAACACCCCTCACCCTAACACCTAACCCTAACACCCCTTACACTTATCCCTAACACCCCTCACCCTAACACCTAACCCTAACACCCCTCACACTTATCCCTAACACCCCTCACCCTAACCCTAACACCCCTCACACTTATCCCTAACACCCCTTACCCTAACCCTAAGATCCCTTACACTTATCCCTAACACCTAACCCTAACATCCCTTACACTTATCCCTTACACCCCTCACCCTAACACCTAACCCTAACACCCCTCACACTTATCCCTAACACCCCTTACACTAACACCCCTCACACTTATCCCTAACACCCCTCACCCTAACACCTAACCCTAATACCCCCTTACACTTATCCCTAACAGCCCTTACCCTAACACCTAACCCTAACACCCCTCACCCTAACACCTAACCCTAATACCCCCTTACACGTATCCCTAACAGCCATTACCCTAACACCTAACCCTAACATCCCTTACCCTAACACCCATCACACTTATCCCTATCACCCCTTACCCTAACCCTAACACCCCTCACACTTATCCATAACACCCCTTACCCTATCCCTAACACCCCTCACACTTATCTCTAACACCCCTTACCCTAACCCTAACACCCCTCACACTTATCCATAACACCCATCAACCTAACACCTAACCCTAACATTCTCACACTTATCCCTAAGACCTAACACCCCTCACACTTATTCCTAACATGCCTCACCCTAACACCTAACCCTAATACCCCCTTACACTTATCCCTAACAGCCCTTACCCTAACACCTAACCCTAACATCCCTTACCCTAACACCCATCACACTTATCCCTAACACCCCTTACCCTAACACCCCTCACACTTATCCATAACACCCATCAACCTAACACCTAACCCTAACATTCTCACACTTATCCCTAAGACCTAACACCCCCCACACTTATTCCTAACACCCCTCACCCTAACACCTAACCCTAATACCCCCTTACACTTATCCCTAACAGCCCTTACCCTAACACCTAACCCTAACATCCCTTACCCTAACACCCATCACACTTATCCCTAACACCCCTTACCCTAACCCTAACACCCCTCACACTTATCCATAACACCCATCAACCTAACACCTAACCCTAACATTCTCACACTTATCCCTAAGACCAAACACCCCTCACACTTATTCCTAACATGCCTCACCCTAACACCCCTTACACTTATCCCTAACACCCCTCACCCTAACACCCCTCACCCTAACACCTAACTCCCTCACCCTTATCCCTAACACCCCTTAACCTAACACCCCTCACACTTATCCCTGTGTCTCTTCCCCCCCTTATCATCAAGGGAGGGGGGAGGATGATGAGGGAGGGGGGAAGAGACACAGGGGAGTATGATGAGGAAGGGGGGAAACAGACACAGGGGAGGATGATGAGCGAGGGGGTAAAGAGATACAGGGGGGGTGATGAAGATGGGGGGAAAGAGACACAGGGGAGGATGATGAGGGAGGGGGGGAAGAGACACAGGGGAGGATGATGATGGAGGGGGGAAGAGACACAGGGGAGGATGATGAGGGAGGGGGTAAAGAGATACAGGGGAGGATGATGAGGGAGGTGGGAGGATGATGAGGGAGGGGGGATGAGACACAGGGGAGGGTGATGAGAAAGGGGGGAAAGAGACACAGGGGAGGATGATGAGGGAGGGGGGAAGAGACACAGGGGAAGATGATGAGGGAGGGGGAAAAGAGACACAGGGGAGGATGATGAGGGAGGGGGGAAAGAGACACAGGGGAGGATGATGATGGAGGGGGGAAGAGACACAGGGGAGGATGATGATGGAGGGGGTAAAGAGATACAGGGGAGGATGATAAGGGAGGGGGGATGAGACACAGGGGAGGGTGATGAGGAAGGGAAGAAAGAGACACAGGGGAGGATTATGAGGGAGGGGGTAAAGAGATACAGGGGAGGATGATGATGGAGGGGGATGTTAGGTTATTTATGCCCTTTATAAATTAAAACCAGACTCTGCATCAACTATGTAATTTTCCGTGGGAGTTTTGACATGGATCCTCCTCCGGCATGCCACAGTCCAGGTGCTAGTCCCCTTGAAACAACTTTTCCATCACTATTGTGGCCAGAAAGAGTCCCTGTGGGTTTTAAAATCCGCCTGCCCATTGAAGTCTATGGCGGTTCGCCGGGTTCGCCGGTTCGCGAACATTTTTCGGCGGTTCGCGTTCGCGGTTCGCGAACCGAAAATGTTATGTTTGCGACATCACTAAAGACTAATAATCTAACATTTACATTTCACACCAATCTTTGGTAGTTCATTATTAATACATTTGTGTTTCATACACAATTCAATTTTTATTACATTTTTATATTTTTTTTATTTATATCACTGAGTATTACAATAATAAGCATTCCTTCATTTTTTATTTATTTTGTTTATTTAAAAAATTTAGCCTATATAATTACAATAGAACTGTCTGGTTTGTAAGTAACTTTCTTCCCTTCTTCCCCCCTTTTTGGTTAACCTTAATTTTTATTTCACCATTTGACCAGTGTTTTCCTGCCCTTTGCAAATTAAATAATGTTAGAATACATTGTATTACATTGCTATTTGGACACAAGCAACCCTGTTATTCTGGACTTTGGCACATTGGGTTTCTAATATTCAAGGTTATTAAAATGGAAATGAGACTTGTTTAAGGACTATTTTCATGTGTGGTGTAGTGTGGCCAACAATAATTAATGTTGGGGTTGCTCTTTGGTGTTATGTGCACTGTAATAATACTATTTTACCTATAAACTAACAGATATACACTTTCTGCCATATTGTTAAACCCAAGGTTTCTGCTAGAATTTATATGTCCCCTCAGAGCGGACAGGCATCCACTCTCTGGTTTCAGATAGTCATAAAGTGATATGCCTCACCTAACCCAGGCTCTGATTTCTGGGACCAGGGAGGGGGGTTATGGCCTAGTGATGGGATGAGGAGGTCACAGTAGGAATAGAAGACCCCCTTATGAGGGGGATGTGGGTGAAATATTTTTGTGTTTGTGATATATATCTATGCAAGCAAGAATAAATGGCAGTCTAGGCCAAGGGTGTGTCTGCTTCTCTTTATTGTGTTTGGACCTATCCTGCAAAAAGGGATAGGAAAATTGGGTATTATATTTAAATAAATTAGTAAGGGCCTGTAACCTTTGATTTCCGGAGTTCCTGAGAAATGGTCCTGAGGCAGAGCTGGGCACTGAGAGATTGTATACAAAACCTAGAAGAAGAGTCTTGGGGTGCACATGGTTCCTCATCTCTGGGTCGTGACAGTAGGTATCAGGATTGCCTCGACTCACAATCAGGGCTGGCAGCAGACTGTATAATCAATAGACAAAGCAAAAAAATCAAGGCAGGAGGCAGTCAAAAGGAGGCCAACATCATTACCAGGAGGCAGTCAAAAGGAGGCAGTCATCATTACCAGAAATCCAGTAACTATTTCTCATAACAACACGGGCAAACAGTAATGACGCAACCAGGATGCAAAGCAGCCATAGATGACAAGAATAGGAGAACACATAAATAAAAATGAACTAAGGATAAAGTGAAATAAAAATGTAAATCTAAAAAATGAAAAGGAGAGAACGTAACTAATAGGAGAATTAAGGAGTGCAGAGCACACTTTTAAATATGTCTGTATCCGTATAAATCCTGTCATCTATACTTTTTTTGTTTAACTTTTTGCATGCTTGTGTTTAAGGTTTATGCTGCTATAGGCCTACAAAGATTTGTACATCCCCTTATGACCCAGTTACTCCTCCTCCTTTCCTTTTGCTATATCCCAATCATAAGTTTAACAAACACACCTATATAGGAAATTATAAATGTATATGTGTCTGTGTAAGTATATAAGTCAGAAAGTGCCAGGTAATATTCTCTGGATATAGACATCTCTGTGCATATGCCATGGCATTGCTCCTGAAAATGTGCTGCCCTAGGCCTGGGCCTTCTGTGTGAAACACACTCATGACTATTTGCTCTCTCCTTTCCATTAGTGCTGTGGATCTGCACACTCTAATAGATAATAAAACAGCAGTGTGAGTATTTCATAGACTCAAAAAGAATACATTTGGCTTTAACAGACCACTAAGGAGTAGCCTTGAACCATTCTGCCTAATTGCCTCATATTTTGCAGGAAAAAAAAAATGCAACTCTTCTGATACTTTCATGGGTTCACATTCATTTACTGTTTTTAGCAAAAGAATACATTTAAAAAGTAAAGTTTTGGTATATTAAGTTAAATTTGATTTTCTGAAACTTATATAAAAATGCATGCTGCTGTTTCCATATTTCAAATGTTTTCCTTTTATAAAAGTTAACAGTGTGATAGCATATAATCGCGCCCTGAGTATTACAATATGCCTTAATCATTTACAATATGCCTTTATCCTTATATTGTATAAAGAAATGTGTCAATCGATATCATCTGTGGGCTACTGTTTTAAAGAACAAAGATGGATTTCAGAACATTGTGCAGAATTCCTAATACAGTCAATCAATAAGCCAGAGATGGATTTATAGCTAAGAAATACAACTTATAACATCACAGTACAAAATTACATTCACTTCAATCATTTGAAAGTAGGAAGAATATGAGAAACGTTATTGAAGATGGCAAAGTAATAGACCATGTCATTGTACAGGCTCCAAACTAATATATAAGTCATTTATACCATGTTTCTGCAGTGTTTTTTGTCCCACATCTCTTTATGAAATTGCTTCAGCTTGGTTTGTATGATGGCCTTCATTTGCACAGCTATGTCCAGTTTCGCCACAGCACCTCAGTGGGATTGAGGTGTGGATTTTGATTTAGCCATAAAATCGTGATTATTTTCCCTTTCTTCCATTATTGTCCCTTTGTAAAATTCAACTTCAGGTAAGCCTTAGCTGTGGGATGGATTGTTTTCCATTTCCCTAGAATGCAATGGTATAGGGAGTAATACACTGTGGACTTAATATTTTTATAGTATTCTGGGACTTTGACTCTTATCTGTAATGTGGTCTCATCTGTCCGAAGTCTCATGAGTCGGAAGTCTTGTGGTTCATTCAAGCTCTGTTTTGCAAACAGTTGTGCAACAATTTTCTTTTTTGGGGTGGATTCCTTCCTGATAACCCTTCCTTGAAAGCAATACTTGGCTTTCCTAATACCAGAAACATAAACTACACATGTGTTATTGTGTTGACAGGATCTCCCAGGCCTTATGGTTCTTTGCAATCTGTAGGAGCATTATGTGGACTGATCTTGAGGCGGATTTTCTGGAATACCCACTTCTGGGTAGCTTGGTAAGAATCTTGGACCTTCTCCATATATAAACTTTACGGTATATTGTTTAGAAATGGCTTTATAAGTCTTCTTAGATTAATAAGCAACCGTTGTTCTTTCTAACACCTTCACAAATATATTTTAACTAAACATGATATGTGTCCCCAGCCATGAATTCTTCACATTGATACAGTTTCTTATTATATATCAAACTATGATGATCAACTAATCATTGGGTGTTGTTTAGTAGCACCTCATTCTAATCCCTTGTCTCATGCAGAATAAAACAGGTCTTCCTCTAAGAATGACCTATATCTGACTCCATGCCATCAGACCTGATCAGTTTCCCAGTCCTTGGGTGATTATGTTTTCAGAGTCAAGGGCAGCATTGGCTTTGTGTAACATATTTTGAGCTTAGGACAAAAAGTTCAGGATAACCCTTTTGCACATTTGTAGTGCCTCCCATATGTATTTTGTATAAAGACCAAAAAGGATGTGATATGGGTTTTCCATCAATGCCTTTCTTCTTGTCACTTTTTCCATAAAGACTAGTTTTGCAGTGAGTCCAAGTTATAGATAGGTGGTTTCTGCCATCTGAAATATGCATCTATCCATCTCCTTCAGACTTACCATTGGACTCTTTTTTTGACTATTTTACTAATGCCCTCCTTACCCGGTCACTGGTGTTTGGTGGATGACCTTCTCTAGGCAAACCTTCAGTTCATATTTTTTTTTTTTTTTAAACAATGAGTTTTATTGTCACCACTTGTAATAAACATTTCACAAATATGACCTCGGCTCGCAGGCCTGCCTGTTTATCATATGTCCATGACTCCCAACATAGATACATTTATATACATCAGAATACAGAGAACTCTGTACCATTACTGTTAATAAAGTCAGGATGAAGGTTAGCCTGTTATAGGTCGAGCCGATTGGTACTGGTACATAATGAGCGACTATCTCTTTTTTATTTTTATTTTTAACATTAACCTTTTAGAATCATACACCATAACCAAAAACTTAAACTGCTTGCTGGCCGACCCTGTCCCCCTCTCTACCTATGATTTCCCTAAGCACAGGAAATTTTTTAATGAAATTGTCCCCCAGTCCCTTCCTTTACCCCCTCCCCGGTCCCCTAGACCGACCTAACTGAGGAAGTGATCCTACTTTTCAATCAGTCACTAGTCCTAGCACCCTAGGGCCAGGCCTGTGTATACTGTCCATGGGCAGTTCATATTTTTTAAATGTTTTTTAAATTAATTTAATAGTGCCCCGAGGGTGCCTCTCAGTTTAGGATATTTTTTTAGCTATGCAACTTTGATTGTTCCTTCTTCTGAATTGTATTTGGGACTTTCTTATAAAATCTTTGGCCTTCCAGGAGCAGATGTTATTTAGGTCCTTTTCTATTTGGAATCTGGTTTTCATTTCAAGACCGGGCTGTGCGGATGCACCACAGCACCACCTGGTGGTGTACAAAATTTACTGCAGCCAAATAACTATTCCATCCTCTGATCTGGCTCATAAGGCACTCCGACAGAAAAGGCCTTGAGCTATTAGAGGCGCGCCTGAGGCCCTGGGGGGCCGAGTGCCCACGCTAAACTTAGCAATGGTCTCGCTGACGATTTTAGCGCCTTTCGAATTGAACCACATCGGAGGATGGAATAGTTATTTGCCTGCAATCATTTTTTACACCACCAGGTGGTGCTGTGGCACAGAGCTCAACCCCACTGTTCTGACGGGAAATGGCTATGAAATAAAACAGATCCATTATTTATTCAAAAATCATTTGCCAATTTAACTGACTCCCTTCAACACATTATGCTACTTTTGAAGGCAATTTATTTTACACCAGATCTTATTTACGGGGAAATATATATAATTTTTCTCCAATTTGACATGATGGGCTATTTTCTGTAGATCAGTGACATAAAATCTCACTTCAATTAGTATTATTTCCAAGTTGTAACACCAGAAAATGTGGAAAAATCCAATGCAGTGAATATTCATGTAAGAAGCTGTATGTAAATGACATTGAACTTTAATGTGGAACAAGCAAAATTGATAAAAGGACACATTTAAATATATTAGTATTTGTATTATTAAAACACTTACTGATGCATAGATAGATGATAATTTAATTTTAAGTTTCCCCAACAAATTAATCTTGCTTTTTTTGATATACTAGATTGGATAGCACAACCTAATTAAATAAGTTACTTTTTTCTCTTATGTTTGACCGCATCAGACAGTGTTATCATTCTTGTTTAAGATAAATCATTTTCATCTTGATATTACAATTCTTGGTTCAGATTTATTTAAAAAAGAAGATAAAATAGATTATCATAAAATGTTTGAAAACTGAAATAAAGTTCCAGCTAAATTAGCCATAGTTATTATTATAGTCAAATCATTTAATTTGATTACTTAATATTATTACCACCCGTTTATAAATCCTACAAAGATTTGAGTTAAAAGGATACAGGCTTTATTGTCTTCAAAAGGTAAGATTAAAAATGTGCAATCTCCATACCATGCCTATGATTTAGATTTGCATATAAAAATGATTAATGTTACAAAATGGCCTTGTGTGGGTTGGTAGTAGCCACAATACACTATAAGCCAAAACTGTCTCTTGTATTCTGTTGGAATAGATTAGAAAAGAGTAACGTTTCAATTCAAAATATAGTAGGGCTAGGGTATTGGAATCCATTTAATTGGACATGGATATATACTGTAGGAGAATAGTCAATGGGAATACATTATATGACAAGGGATTTGCTACTTTTAAGGGGGATAAAAAGCATTGTATGCATGGTATCCCTCAGATCAGTCCCTTTCTGAGCTGTCTAGCTTCAAGGAGAGAGAGGTCTGAGTGACTGATGGAAGAACTTTTCAAGTAATTGTCAAGTGATCACCACTTTATTTTATAATAAAAACATTTATTTAAGATTGTGACATTACAAAACATGACATATAAACATTAAGAAGACAACTATCATTTCATTTGGTCTAATTGCATTAATATAAAATATCTAAACAATATAAAAAATAAAAAATAAAGAAATATAACACACTTCCACAATATACAAAAAACATAGCAAACATTGAAAAAATAGAATCGGGGAGAGGGGGAACAACCACCAGTCGGCAACCTCCAGCTTCATATCAAGGGGCATTAAGTCTGTCCCATTTGGCTATATCTACAGGTAAATCATGCAATTGCATAAATTCTCTTTCAAGAGATCTAATTGAGCCCAGGTTGGGGAGAAACCTGTAATAAAGTACTGTGGTACCTGCTTCCATTTCTTCCCGAAAGGAGCCTAGTCCAGTCTTCCCTAAGGGAATCACATCCCTGAATTGTGTCATGCAAGTGATATGACATAAATATTACACTATATCGATTAGTATAGTTTCTTAAAATATTACAGTGTATAGATTAATATAGTTTCTTAAAATAGTACAGTCTATAGATTAATTGAGTTCAGGGATCAATTTATCGCTGTGTGCAGAAATAGCATTTATTGGTATAACAGTAAATATCAAGGTTAAACAATTAGAAGTGTTTACATTTGTAAGATTTCATAGTCATTTAGTCACAATATACAATCTACCTGATGTCTATTACAATCTATTTGGATGATTGAATAACACACATTCTATTTGGATAGATCAATACAGAAATCAATAAGCAGTGTATACAAACTTATCAAATGAGGATTATTAATTTATTTTAATACAATTTATATTTGGTTAGTTCAGTATAGGAGTATATAAGCAGTGTATATAATCTTATAAAGTTTGGTTAACAGTCTGTCTATATTTGGTTAGTGCAATACAGAAATTATATTCTGAGTGTCTAAACAACTAGCTGACTATTTGTTACACTATATATGATATTAATAATTAGCAATATAACATGTTATTCTATGGAAGCAGTAAATAGCTTAATATGGTATAACAATCTATATGGCAGTTAGAATATAATAAATAATTGATTAAATCGGTCAATACAATCAATAATGATGTAAGGCAGTTTTGCTATATGTTGTATGATTTATTTTATTTTGACAGTACAAAACATAACATATAGACATTGAGTAGACATAACGTCTATCTATCATTTCATTTGGTCCAATTGCATTAATATAAAATATCTTAACAATATCAAAAGAAAAAAAAAAGAAATATAACACACTTACACAATATACAAAAAACATAGCAAACATTGAGAAGAATAGCATCGGGGAGAGAGGGAACAACCAGCAGTCAGCAACCTCCAGGTTCATATCAAGGGGCATTAAGTCTGTCCCATTTGGCTTTATCTACAGGTAAATCATGTAATTGCATACATTCTCTTTCAAGAGATCTAATTGAGTTAAGACACTTTTGTTGATTGTGTGATACAAGATCATATATGTTGTGTACTGTTAAGTGTTGTTTGCTCTATAGGTGTTTTTAATAATTGGTTTTGTAATAGAGTTATATGGTTACATTATTGAATAAAGTCAATAAGTCTGTTTTAGGGAAGATAGGCACGGATTGAAATATATTGATTAACATCTACAGTCCGGAATGCAGGTGCTAATGAGTCTGGGTCTGTGACCACTCCCAAAAGGGTAACAGAAGGATTATTGGGCTAATTTTAACTCTACTACAAATTAGAAACAAGTTTATACATACCATGTACAGAATTTTCAGGATACCTGTCTCATTTTCAGGATCTCTTCTCAAAATAGTCTGAAGTAATCCCTGTTTATGTTATTGGATTTTTAGGAAGAGTTGTGGAGATAGAATAGAATTTGAATAGACAGATTTAGTAATATATCTTAGGGAATATATGAAGGGGACATATGCCCAAGAATGACAGTCAGGGTTGTCACAGACAGGACTGTCAGATAAGCCAGAAAAGACTAAGCAGAAAATAGTACAGAAGAAGGAAAGACCAGAAAGAGACCAAAAGCCCAAGAAGAGACAGCAAAGATCCCAAACCTTCTCTCTCTGCTTTAGATTATTTCTTCCTCATCGTCACAATGTTTCCACAAATCACAAATAGTTACTCCCTGTTTGTATAATCTATATGTATAAATTAGAATGTATTGAATAATATATTGCGTATATCTGTTTCTACCCGCTTGAGACCGCTCTGGTACAAAATATTAAACTGGATTATTATTAATATGAGTGACCTTCTGTTTCATATTGTCTGCCAAGTCCTTTTTTGGTTAGACTAGGCCCCATTGTGTGCTAATCTTAACACCTGCTTGATAATATTTGAAGAAAACAATGGAGTATTGAAGAGAGATAGGTATGCATTAGTAATCTATCTTAAATGTAGCATTCTGAAGGTTTCAACTAAGTCTTTTGAATTGTCTCGAGTCTCACTTGTTAGAATATGCTTATCAGACTCAGAAGTTTCTTTTATAAACTCAAAACTTATTTTCTGCAAAAGAAAAATGATTTAAACCCTCACAGGTTAAAAGGCATACTATAAGTGTGTCAGGGACTACAATGGTTGTAGCAAGACCAACAGGCAATCATATAATGTAAATAACATATGCGTGTGGTATTCTTTTTACCCTCAAAACCCACAACAATTGGCACAAGTTGCACATGACACTTTGTTGTTTCCACCCCAGAGCTACCCCATGTGATAAACAGGTTTTGCCTTGTTGGACTGCCTATGGTCTGGAGACCCTCATATCTACTGAATACCACTTATGTCTGTGTGTTTTGGTCATGGTGTGGCTACCCGCTGGTTGTGCTGATTGTAACCATGTTGGGCTTGATTGATGATGGTGTCAACAGGAAAGACCATATGGATCGGCCAATGAATGCATCCCACTGGTTAGTTCCTCTTCTCTGGGGTTTTGGTGTTAGGGATTCCCTGGAAGGAGGCCTGTTTCAGGATCTGGGCAAGATGGCAGTTCGTAAGCGACTCTGTCCAAGCACTAAATAGGTTTTAATGTATCCTGTTTCCACACTATGTCTCAAGCACACAGTAATAAGTAGGTTAGAAGTATTAGGTATCCATAATGTTAGGATAATGTTCTGCTTCCATTCCTCTGAATTTATGAGCCAAACATCACTTAGACACATGCAGAAAGCAAATGTTCACCTTTCAACTGTCACCGTTGCCTTGGCAACATCACAGCACTTAATTTCAATTTTCTCCCTATCAAAGATGGCATTACAGTCACTCCTACCTCCAGTCACGAGGTTGTCCAAAAAGGTAGGACTGTAGAAGACTGTTAGGCACTCCTACTCAATAATCACATAGCTAACCTCTCGTGGCAACAGTGACGGCTAAGGTTTGCAATGTGATGCTCCTCACCCTGGTCTACAGCCAGGGTGAGGAATCTCCAAGGTGGAGACTTGTTATACTTGGCTTCAGGTGACGATGGTCACATAACAACACTCCATGGGCTCCAAGTCGTTCCCCAACAATACATCCACAGGGAGACTGGTCATGACTTCCACTTCTTTCATGCCTTGCCACTTGATGTGGACCCAATCTAAAGGGATAATTGCACAATGTCCACTCCCTCCTTCAGCACAATGAAGGAACTCACCAGGCCCGGGTGGTTCAGGGATAGCCACAATTCAGTTTCCCTAAAGTCCTCAATGTATTTGCTGTCTGCTGTAATAGGCTGGACATGGTATCTCCGAAAGTCCCCTGCAGGTAACCGGAAAGGGGCTATAAAATACGTCTCCTTGGGAACTCCCTGGGATTTCCTTAAGGGGAACTCCCTGGGATTTCCTGGGGGGCCATGGGGTCTGTCCCATTTCCGATGCCCCAGCTGTGGGCTTTTCCATCCTTTGACTGTAGTGGTGGGTCGTGGGGCAAAGGAAGACTGCAGTTGGAGTTGTGGTCCAGGCTGGGCTATTGGGTTGGGGATCGCTGGTCTAGGTGGCCTAGCTGAGTGGAGACCACTGGATGGGGGAGGCACTTTCACTTCTCCATGTGTGTCCCTGTTCTGGTCCATAGAGCGACCAGTCTCTTCTGGAGTGGTGGGTCATCGGTCTTGGACTCAGACTTGCATGGTTGGAGGGCAAAGCTGGAAACATTACTCCAACACAACAACCTGGGCAGCCTCCGCATGGCAGAGCTTCCACACAAGCTCCCATTACAAGTCCCGGGCACCCTGGGGCACAGATTGAAATATATTGAGGTCCTATAATATTCAGGGTTTACCTGGTATTGGGCCAGCAACACTCACTTAACTCCATGGTAATCCTCTAGCGAGATGTTGCGGAATGGCCTGACTCGCCTTGGCATCCCACTACACCACAGCGCTTCATTTCAAGATTCTCCCGCCATCAAAGCTGGTGTCCCAATTGTATAAATTATTTATGTGTAGTTTTGAAATTCATATGCTGTGTCTGGGACTCCCATTGAGAAGCTGACAATGGGAGCATTCAACATTGAAGATTTCCTGTTGAGGCCTTGTTATCTTAATTATATTACTTTTTGTTATCCTGCTCCAAGACTAATTGAATTACCAGAACCTTTTTGCTTTCCCATACATATAAATCCATGCCTTAAAAAAAAAAAAAATACCCCTTGTGAAGGTATACAATGGTGTCAGCTATATTTCTGAGGTGTAAGAAATAGCTTTTTAATAACTTTGCTCCTGTCCAGCTATCCAGGAATCCTGAATCGACATTACAGAACTGCATTCCCACTCTCTACAGATCCTGAATGAATCCTTAAAGAGAAACTCACAAAGGAGAGTGCCTAACCAGTGGTATACATTCATTGGCTGGTCCTGCTATTACCAACTTGTGATAAAGATAAAACAGTATATACATTTCTTTTGTGTTATCCTGTGCATAAAATTTGCTCAAACCGAACCAAGAGGCTGCTATATATAACACTGGAGGCATTGAATCTCTTATATGAAGATAGATAGATAGATAGATAACACTGTGGTATATACTGTATATGATACAACCTTAGACTGGTCTTTCATTTTGTATTTTGATTTATTGATATCAGAAGGAACTTGAGAAAATATTGTGGAGACATCCATTAGGTCAGTATACTATTCAGTAATTTTTTTTTAATTTTATTTGTTGCACCACACACTGTGTATTTGTTTGTTCTCCTTAATTGTAATATCAAATTAGCTGGTTTAAGTGGGATTCAGCAAAACTGAAGAAAAAGGTAATATCCATGAAAGCAGCCTTAAGTCACTTCTACTATAAGATCGCTCTTTTTTTCTGCCTAAAGTCTTACAAATAGTTCCTAACTGGTTTTGCCTCTCTGCAGCTCATGAAGACAATGTACTCTTATGAAGACAGTGTACTGTCTCATAGAAACCAATCAGTGGCAACATTCTGAAATAGAGAAAGATCATCGACAGGCAAATTTGAAAATCTGCGCTTCACAGTCTATTATGTATATTCACAAGCTGCATGAGCTACAGAGCTAAAAATTATTACTGTATATACTCGAGTATAAGCCGAGTTTTTCAGCCCTTTTTTTAAGGCTGAAAAAGCCCCCCTCTGCTTATACTCGAGTCACCCTGTGTCTCTTTCCCCCCGTGTCACTCCACCCTTGTGTCTTTTCCCGCCTCTCCCTCTCCCGTGTCTCTTTCCCCCCTCTCACTCGTGTCTCTTTCCCTCCCCCTCCCTTATCATCCTCCTAATCCTCCCTCCTCAACCCCCTCCTCATCCTCAACCCCCCTCCTCAACCCCCCTCCTTATCCTCAACCCCCCTCCTCATCCTCAACCTCAACCCCACCTCCTCAACCTCAACCCCCTCCTCATCCTCCCTCCTCAACCACCCTCCTCACTCTACCCCTCTCTAATTACCTCCCTCTCTCCCTTTCCCCTCACTTACCTTCCATCAGCAGCTGCTCCTCCGCTCCTCCGCGCGTCTTCCAGCTGCGTTGGAACTTAGCATATGCTAATGACGTGACGTCACATGCGCTTCACGTCATTAGCATTGGCCGGGTCCTGACCAAGCCGGAAGACGCGTGGAGGAGCGGAGGAGCAGCTGCTGATGAAAGGTAAGTGAGGGGAAAGGGAGAGGGGGAGGTAATTAGAGAGGGATAAAGTGAGGAGGGGGGGTTGAGGATGAGGAGGGGGATTGAGGAGGGGGGTTGAGGAGGGAGGATGAGGAGGGGGTTGAGGAGAGAGGTTGAGGAGGGGGGTTGAGGATGACGAGGGGGTCGAGGAGGGGGGTTGAGAAGGGAGGTTGAGGAGTGGGGATGAGGAGGGGGTTGAGGAGAGAGGATGAGGAGGGAGGATGAGGAGGGGGGTTGAGGATGAGAATGGAGGATGAGGAGGGCTGTTGAGGAGGGGATTGTGGAGGATGATACGGGAGGGGGAGGGAAAGAGACACAAGGGAGAGGGGGAAAGAGACACAGGGAAGGGAGGGAGGGGGAAGAGACACAGGGGAGAGAGAGGGTAGAAGAGACACAGGGGAGAGAGAGGGGGACACAAGAAAGGGGCACAGAGGGCACACAAGAGGGGGAAACAGAGGGCACAAGAGGGACACAGGGGGCATCACATTTCCCACCCTCGGCTTATACTCGAGTCACTACGTTTTCCCACTATTTTGTGATAAAATAGGTGCCTCGGCTGATACTCGGGTCAGCTTATATGAGTATATATGGGTAATTGTATGTAGTTTTTCATACTGACTCCTCCCTTGCATTTGAATTACTGTTTGAATGCCATACAAAATAAATAACTGCAATCAGTTTATTAAGTTTGTCCTAAAGCACACATCACCAGTTTACTGTAATCAATTTGGATTGTGGGTCTCATATAACTTAAGGCGCATCTAATCCAGCACGTTTTATAAAAAAAAAAGGTTATATATGGACTAAGGGATTCAAAACATCATGCGTGTAGGATACTTCAGAAAAAGAAGGGCAAAGGGTGTACTAAAGGACATGGAATTCATGAACACTGCTCTACATTATGAAGTAGAAACCATGACCCATCCATTCTCTAGGGACCAAAAACCACAAGTACTTTGAAAATGGTAATACAACTCTCATTGGGGTTTTTTATACATTGTAATTTCAAAGGAAACAAAAATGGAATTTACTATATGTTTAAATATAAGCATTTAGGAGCTGTTTTAATGGCTTCCATGGTCATTTAAGAATGTATGCTGCTATAGGTACTGTATATACTGTATACTTTTTATTTTCCCCCATCACCCACTTATGATTCACACTTTCCCTTGCTCTATCTTAACCATAAAGTTCACCAACACTTAAGTTTATTTGTGTTTCTGTGTATATAAAGTATTTCAGAAGGTGATGGATTTACTTACACATCATGTTTCTGAATATAGAATTGTACGTGTAAATGGTCATGTTTTTTCATATTTCTGCACTGGCAACTCCAGGAGGTTCTGTGGCCCCTTGAAAATTGCTTCATAGCCCTGGGCCTTCTCTACTTAGGTAGAAACACATCAGAGAAGGACTAAAATAAAAGGACTTGTTCTGAATGGTGAACTTTGTGGTTTTATGTGGGGAATATTTCCCTGAGGAAGTCCTATCTGACAAAACACGTGCTTTTATTTTTTTTATTTTGTGGGAAATAAATATTTTTTCAGACTGATATACTTCAGGATATTTCTCCCTGTGAAAGGCACAAGTGAGATACAAGAGGTTGCTCTCTGTGTAGGGAACGAGATCTATACGACAAACCTACTTCAGGTATTGTCCGTTCTCAGATTGACCACTTCTCATTTTGTTGTTGTGTATGTAAATGACCCTTAGGGGGTTTTCTCACCCTAAGGGTGATAGGGGGAACTAGACGTGGACTCCTTGCTCACTGTGCCTCAGGGAGTAAATCTGCACCTCGCTGACGAGACCCACAGAGACCGAAACACGTCTGGGGTTTGCTGTTTCAGGGTAGAATTGCCTGGTATTTCAGGGCTGGGTCACTATTTTGCGTGAGACCAGACTAATATACTACAGGATATTTCTTCCTGTGAAGGGCACAAGTGGCTAAAAGAGTAGGTAACCAGACCTATAGGACAAACCTACTTCAGATATTGTCCGTTCTCAGATTGAACAGGTAATGGTTTGTGCTCCTCCCTTCTTGCAGTTTTCTAAAACTTTCTATTCAAACTGGGGCAAGCATAGCATGTCTAATGTTGTAGACCTTCTTAACAGTTGCAACACTCATTTTCAAGAAAATACTTTTTATATATTTTTTAAGATTATTTATACACAAGAATTTAGAAATGTCAGGGGCAAGAAACAACCTTGTTAATAGATTATACTATTTGTAGAGAAAATCCTCTGGTTACATTACTCCATTATATACATTTCAATGCAAAGCTTTAACATTTTTATGAGTTCTCTGGTTTCTATATATTTTAAAAATGGGAATGGAACTTGGAGGAGGTTGAGAGGAATGGAAAGTGAAATGAGCGTTGGTGGATGTTGCATGTACATATGTATGTAGGATAGGGGGTAAGACTAATGTCAGTTAAAGTGTTCAACTTGCAATATCCACACATCATTTCATCACAAATCTAAACCATAACAAAATTATAAATTAAACATTGGGTCAAGCTAAAAGGAAAAAGAGTTAGCCAAAAAGGTCATGAACGTGTAGGCTTCTATCGCTTTTTTTCCCACCATAAATTAATTGATTGTTGTGGTAAACTACCTCCTCATAAATCTACTACACAAGCTAAGGAACTGAACCCACGCTGATGAGAGGCAGTAACCTTGAAACAGCTGTATGCGGGTGGGATTCCTAGCTTGTGTATAATCCATCCTTAGCTTTGCCTAAAGCTGTGTAATAGAGTAGAAGTCCTGTAAAAAAATTTAATGAATTCTACGAATCTCACTACCCTTTCATCACCTTATTATAATGAGCAGGGTATTAAAATAGTGAGCTGTAGGCCCGCACACGGAGATCCTGTGCCCATTGCTAGAGTCCGTACCTTTAAAAGGATAATAACAAATTAATTACAGTTCAAAGGAGGCTAAACAAAATGATGCATGCTCTAAAGGGAAAAACGTATTAGGAAAGACTTCATAATGTTAATATGTATAGGATAGAGGGGAGAACAGAGAGGGGATATAAGATAAAAGTCTTCAAGTATATCAATGGATTAATAAAGTTTAAGACGGAAGTATCTTCCAGAAAAAGAGGAATGCAAGGTCATTATTTGAAGTTGAAAGGTGGAAGGATTAGGGGTAATGTGTGAAAGTATAACTATAAAGAAAGGGTAAGTAGATAAGCGGTAGTAATAGGGTCAAACACAATTAAAGGAATTTAAGCATGTCAGGGACCTGCATAAGGATATCCTTAGATAGAATGGGCAGACATGATGGACAATGTTGGCTCTTATCTATAATATATCTATAATAATGTATCTATAATGTATGTATAATGTATGACTCTATATTTCGATGACTTGCTAATACTCCACACACCACAAGTTCTAATTACCTATAATAACTGTAGTAAGTGTGTAACGCTCCATGGGAAGGTACACACTTACCATCACTTCCTAAGTCCGTACATAGCTGTGCGCATGCACAGCTCAAGGCTGAGAGTGCGCTCACATGGTGCACGTTCATTGCGCGGCAGAGCTGCGCATGTGCACCTCGCTGAAACACCTGTGAGCTGCAGAGGAGGAGGGGGAAGGAAGACACAGGGGAGAGGGGGAGGAAGACACAGGGGAGAGAGGGAGGAAGACACAGGGGAGAGGGGGGAGGAAGACACAGGGGAGAGGGGGAGGAAGAAACAGGAGTGAGAGGGAGGACAACATGGGGGAGGGTAGAGGGGGGAGGAAGACACAGGGGAGGGGGGAAGAGACACAGGGAAGGGGGCTGACCCAGGGGAGAGGGGGCGATAGACACAGGGGAGGGGGGGAAGAGACACAGGGGAGAGGGGGGGAAGAGACATGGGGAGGGGAGAGGGGGAAGAGACACGGGGGAGCTGGGGGGAAGAGACACAGTGGTGGGGTAGAGACACAGGGGAGATTGGGGAAGAGACACAGGAGAGGGGGGAGAGAAACAGGGGAGGGAAGGGGAGGGGGAAGAGAGACGGGGGAAGTAAGAGGGGGAGAGAGACAGGGGAGGTGGGGGGGGAGACACAGGGGAGGGAAGATGGGAGAGAGACCGGGAAAAGGAGGATATACACAAGGGAGGGAGGGGGGAAGGTAGAGAAAAATAAAAAATTATACCGTATTTTTTGACTGGCAATTTACTAGTTTCAATTTAGAACGATAGCATTATTTGTCCATCCATTTTTTAACATGCTTAATTTGCATTTGTTAAAAGGAATATGCATTGCATAATAATAATGTAATTTTGGAAGAAGCTTTGACACTGAATTCTATTAAAGATGACATATTAAAATATATATACTGAGCTAATAACCAGCAGTCCAATACACCTATCAAACTGGATAAAATAATCTGCCTTTTTATTAGCCTTGCCATGTCCTAATTTGTCTTTCTCAACCTCTCTTTATGTGACTTCATTACAATTCCCAAGGTCAGATCTATTTCTTGCAAAGTCAACTTTGCAAAATCTTAGGTATATATCCATTTGAAAGCTGGTTTTATAGATAGAACTAAAGGCAATTTTTATTCAATCCTTACGTGTTCTTCTATTTCATGAAATGTAATTGCCTTTAGCTTTCTCATTTTACCAAGAGAAAACCAAGTCTACTGGATATTTTAAAGACCCCGGTAGTTCTATATGTCTTTACTATTGTGAAGAACAGTATGTGATGGGCAAAATGATTTTGGAAGGTAATAATAATACATTACTGTTTAGATACAATTTTATCTACTTATATTCAAAGATTTGAAATGCAGAAGAAACTGATATCCATAGGGTCGAAAAGATGTGACCAACCACCAAAGCATAACAAGAGTGTACTGTTCTCAAGTACGACAAACAGGAAGAAGAAAAATATTAAAATGGCATATATATAAGTGAGCTGGATTATGAATGCATTTGATAGAAGAGAAATAGTAGTGTATGGAAACATTTTTTTGCATGAGAATATCCCAAAATAAACATTAATTAGTTTACCTTGAATTTGGTATTTGCATGTGATCGTGTACACTCTGAGAAAATCCCACCTGAATTAGCATAATATTCAAATTCAGAATCAGGATAATACATTGCATCATTCTTCACCTCAGTGGCTTCTGGCATGTGCTCAGTATAAGAACTGCAACAGTTACTTCCTGTTCTCTGTACCAGAAAGGTAGAAATATGTACCCTGCTGTATTTCCTGTGTGTACCCGGCTTATGTAAGTGCCCTGTGGGTGTGAACAGCTGGGTTTGATTTTTGTGCAAATAACTTTGTAAGTAAACTGAACTTTTCTATATAACACATGTTGTCATACACTTTGAATTCTCCTCTATCAGATGCATTCATAATCCAGCTCACTTGCATATACCTTTAATCATAATTTATAGTTTTATGTTTTATCCAGAGTTAGGTGGAATAGCAAATTTCAAAGTCCTACGGGGTTCAATTACGAGTTACGATATTGATAAATCCGTAAATATGATATTCTATCACATGCGAGTTACAGTATATGTATTAACACATTGATTGGGCAAAAAAAAAAATTAAACATGAAATAAAGTATTTTATTTGGCCGATTTGCGGGCTTGAGAATGTTGTGCAATTAATCCTAAAACCTAACATCACTTGAACTTGTAATAAAAGTACAGTAGTGTGTGCATATGTGCATTTAAAGTGCTACGGATTGGACTTTACCCCCCTTGCGGGTCCTCTCTAGCACTCGTTGGCTACTTGGCTCCATTTGCGAGTTACGAGGTTGAACGCCAGTGATTTAGATGCAATATAATAGCTGAATTGGAAACGTAGTGGTTACGCGCTTGACAGAGCAAAGGATTTGCGTCTGGGAAGTTCCAGGTTCCACGTTCCGTAGGCGTCAAGTGGCCAATTTAATAGCCTTAAGTCTTGCGAGCTACGTTACTAACTATAATTTTTCACGTAGAGGGAATTTAATGTGGCTGATTGATACCCTGCTCAGATCCATCATTAATTCACAAGTGACATTGGATATATTCGATTTGTAAACATTTCAAGCTTTAAAATAATATCTACAGTGCAGAGACTAGAAAGTATATCTGAAAAAAATGATTGTACTAGTGTGTAATTTCTTTTGCTTTGTTCACGCCTTACCTCTATGAATTTATTGTCCTTTTACATGCAAATCTGACCAAAATTGCTTAGTGATCCTACTTCTCACACCAAGCCCAAATCCTCCCACTGTTCTTTTTATTTGTCTTATTTGATTCAGTCTCTAACAATTTCTTTGTTCTCTACGTCGCAGGGGTTCAGTGTAAAAAATGACAACTGTGTTTGATATTTTTATGTGGAAATTCACAGCAGGTAACTTCTGTTCTTTTTATGGCTGTCTACATTCATTCACTGCTTGCATATGTTTATGGTGCATCACGCATTATATCTAAATATGTAATTAATGCTTGATTAAGAATAAACAATATTCATGTGATTCTTATAATTATATTTAAGCACCATAATTAAATACTATGTAAATGTTCTAACTCTATATATTCTAATTAGGTGACTCATCATAAAATGATGCATATAAAATATTCACCTTAAGCAATGCACATACTGCAGCTTTCCATTCTTCCCCTCTCCTATCCTGACTCCCACTGTTATAATATTAGCACTTATAAGATCACAGCACTGAAACATAGAGCAAAGTACAAATAATGATGGGGTGATGGACTACAGATAATTAATAGTTTCAGAGGAATAATAACATAAAAAATAAAATAAAAAATAGAAGTTCACACCACCTATACCTGACTCACTCTTGTTTCACCTTTGTCTCTATTCTAGAGTTTTTTGTTTTTTTTTGCTTCATTTAGTTGTGTCAAACTCTCCATGACCAAATGGACTGTAACACACCAGAACACATTTATGTCCATGCTGATCCACTTGGTTTTCATGGCAGAGATACTGGAGTGGGTTGCGAGTTCCTTCTCCAGTGGGCCACAACATACAGCTCCTGGTATTCTTAGGCGATCTCCCATTCAAGTACTGACCAGGCCCAACCGTGCTTGGCTTCAGGGTGGTGTGACCTCTTGGTTTCCTGACTGGAATCAATCCCAGGTTGCAGCAGTGAAAGCACTGAATGTCTAAACTGTTGGCAACAAAAGTGAGTACATCCCTATGTGGAAATGTCCAAATTGGGCCCAAAGTGTCAATATTTTGTTTGGCCACCATTATTTTCCAGCACTGCCTTAACTCTCATGGGCATGGAGTTCACCAGAGCTTCACAGGTTGCAACTGGAGTCCTCTTCCACTCCTCCATGATGACATCACTGGGCTGGTGGATGTTAGAGACGTTGCACTCCCCCACCTTCCATTTGAGGATGCCCCACAGATGCTCAATAGGGTTTAGGTCTGGAGACATGCTTGGCCAGTCCATCACATTTACCTTCAGCTTCTTTATCAAAACAGTGGTCATCTTGGAGGTGTGTTTGGGGTCATTGTCATGTTCGAACACTGCCCTGCGGCCCAGTCTCCGAAGAGAGGGGATCATGCTCTGCTTCAGCATGTCACAGTACATGTTGGCATTCATGGTTCCATCAACGAACAGGGGGAGCGACTTGCAATGAGCGCCGAAGGTGATCATTGCAATACAGAAAAGTTGAGACTTGCGATGAGCGCCACAGGTGCGCAGAGGGCCCATAGCCTCGCATTGTTAGGCAAACAGCATTACCAGGCTTATAATTTTATTCCCGTCATTTTTGACGGGCAAGTTCCTAATATATATATATATTTTTATATATATATATATATATATATACACGCTCTGCTTTTCCATTTTATGTATTTTAATGTAAGTATTACAGATAATTGTAATTTTTTATTTCTACACCTAGGATCAGACGTCTGTCTCTTTACAGAACATACGATCTGAGTGTATGGGATGATATATCGTCATAAAACCACTGGGGAAAATCCAGGTATCCACTTAAATCCTAATAATAGTATTTTTATAAGCAATTCTAAAGTCAGATTAAATAAGATTTTCTCTGAAAATGCTTTTACATTCAATGGATATCTTTGTAAAGAGACTTGTAGTATAGTTACATAGGGCCTCATTCTATTACCGGCCGTAAATCGGCTGTAAGGCTGCGATTCCTTGCGGGGGTTCTGTTACCTCGCGATTCTATTATACGGCCCCGCAAGGATCTCCTCTTACGTCCGGCCGCATATCTTGGAACCGGCCGTAATCTGTGAAATATAAAAACTCAAAAATAAATTCAAGCCTGCACTGTACAGCTCTGTAAATGCTAGGGATCATATTGGGGGACATGAGGATTAAAAGAAACCCACTCTCAAGCTTGCACATCAGCCCAAACCCGAGTTCAAATTAACTGTTTATTTTCCGGCTGCGGCGTGGGTGTGTCTGAGGTGCTCCAAGCACTCTGGACTTTTTACATGGATATTTTACGGATATTAAAAATTAAGGGCCCTATTAAATTCTCCCTCGTAGTTCTCTCGGTGCTCGCAAAAGGCAGTTTTCCTGCTGTTTGCGAGAACCGAATCTCTCGCAGCCTGCTTTACGATATGACTGCGAGAAAATGGCCGAGAATAGGCTCCGAGAGAGCTACGTAGCCTTAAATCTATGCACGAGTCTCGCATATCGTAAGAATCCCTACGTGGACAAAAAGTCCACGCAAGGGATCCGAAAGCCTCTACGTGCTGCCTCGGAACAGCCCGAGACAGCAGTGTGAGACTCCCCCCTGCACCCTATACACATCCCCATGCTGCAGGGGTCTCTATCAGGACCCCTGCAGCACCCCCACATTAACCCCTTGCAGCGGGGGTCCCCGATCGTCATAGATCAGGCCCCCCGCTGCATTTAAAACTTTTAAATTCCCCGCCGCGGCTCCTTAAAGGGACCGCGGCACACTATTACCCAATCCCGGCCGAGGCACTTAAAATTAACCCCCCTCTATGCTGGGGGTCCCCATCGGGACCCCCGAAGTGTCCCCACATAAACCCATTGCAGGGGGGGGCCCCGTTCTGCATAGATCAGGCCCCCCGCTGCATTTAAAACTTTTAAATTCCCCGCCGCGGCTCCTTAAAGGGACCGCGGCACACTATTACCCAATCCCGGCCGCGGCACTTAAAATTAACCCCCCTCTATGCTGGGGGTCCCCATCGGGACCCCCGAAGTGTCCCCATATAAACCCCCTGCAGCGGGGGGCCCCGATCGGCACCGATCGTGAGCCTGCTGCAATTCAATTTTAAATTTCCCGCCTCGCGGGTCCTCAAAGGACCGTAAAGGTCCTGAAAGGACTCGCACTAAAAATATTAACCCCAGGCAACTATAATTACCCCATTAACTCATGATGGTCAATCCAGACCACCATAAGGCCTAAATTAACCCATTAACTCATGGTGGTCAATACAGACCACCATAAGGCCTAAATTACCCCATTAACTCATGATGGTCAATCCAGACCACCATAAGGCCTAAATTACCCCATTAACTCATGATGGTCAATCCAGACCACCATAAGGCCTAAATTAACCCATTAACTCATGATGGTCAATCCAGACCACCATAAGGCCTAAATTAACCCATTAACTCATGGTGGTCAATACAGACCACCATAAGGTTCTATTTAACCCCATCAGTCCCATAAGGGTATATTATTACCATTATGGGCCTGTTACAACCCAACATTAACCACATAAGTGCCATGATGGTCCTCAAGGACCATCATGACACTAACTACAAACACTACACTATAACCCCCAATAAACCATTTAATCTAAACTAACCCCCCTCTACACTAATCTATTAACACTTACACTACCTACCTACACTACCTACCCCCTAATAAACCTCCCCAACACTCTAATTACAAAAAACAAAAAACCTACAGCACAGAAAACAAAAAACCTACAGTACAAAAAACAAAAAACCCTACAGTACAGAAAAAAAAAACAATTACAACCCCACCCCCCACTACAGAAAACAAAAAAATACATTACAACCCCACCCCCCACTACAGAAAATAAAAAAATTACACACCTGAAAAGGAAAGACAGATAAACACAATACAATACATACATATAATACATTACATACATTACATACAATACATGACATTACATATAATATATTACATATAATATATTACATATAATATATTACATATAATACATTATATACATTACATACAATACATGACATTACATATAATATATTACATATAATATATTACATATAATATATTACATATAATACATTATATACATTACATACAATACATGACATTACATATAATATCTTACATATAATATATTACATATAATATATCACATATAATACATTATATACATTACATACAATACATGACATTACATATAATATATTACATATAATATATTACATATATTATATTACATATAGTCCTAATCAAATACCCCCTATCTATCTAACATACAATCTATTTAATTTAAAATAAATCCTAACTATATCAAATACATCCCCCTATCTATCTAATATACAAAAAATCCTAACTACATACACAGACCCTTATTCTAAACTAAAATAAAATAATTACAGTCCTAACTACATACACAGACCCTAATTCTAAGCTAAAATCAATAAATTAAGACCACTTACCTTTAAGATGTTGCTTCAGATCACTAACCTATGGGTCAAACAAAAAATAAAATTTAGTACAAAACATTAACATCAAATAAATAAACATTCTATACATTCTAAATATTCAACTCACCTTTACAGCATGTCCAGTCACTGTTTAGCTCTTCCGGCGCGGCCCTGTTAAAAAAAAAACACAATACATGAATACATGATTACAATATATAAACAATAAATAAAATACACAAATAAACATCTAAATATACATTTAACTTACCTCCCCGCGATGTCCCCGGACTTCTCTCCTTCAGCCCCGGCTGGGCCGCGGAACCATCCGCACTCTAAAAAAAAAAAAGAAAAAAAACTAACGGAGGTCTGCACTGGCAGACCTCCCCGACGCTACTGAACCTCCCGGAGTCGTTTCCGGGAGGAAATTGGCATTGGCGGCTTGTGATTGGCTGAAAAAGCTGTCTATCAATTTCAGCCAATCAAAAGTCGTCAATGTGTGAGCCAATCAGGATGGGATACACCCCAATATCCCACCCTGATTGGCTTAAACACTTGTCTATCTTTCTGGGAACCAATCACAACGCTCAGATGCCTTCAGCCAATCACTATGGGATACACCCCCACGGAGTGATTGGTAGAAGACATCTGCGCATCCTGATTGGCTCCTACATTGACGACTTTTGATTGGCTGACAGCTTTTTCAGCCAATCACAAGCCGACAATGCCAATTTCCTCCCGGAAACGACTCCGGGAGGTTCAGTAGCGTCGGGGAGGTCTGCCAGTGCAGACCTCCGTTAGTTTTTTTTTTTAGTTTTTTTTAGAGCGCGGATGGTTCCGCGGCCCAGCCGGGGCTGAAGGAGAGAAGGCCGGGGACATCGCGGGGAGGTAAGTTAAATGTATATTTAGATGTTTATTTGTGTATTTTATTTATTGTTTATATATTGTATTCATGTATTCATGTATTGTGTTTTTTTTTTAACAGGGCCGCGCCGGAAGAGCTAAACAGTGACGGGACATGCTGTAAAGGTGAGTTGAATATTTAGAATGTATAGAATGTTTATTTATTTGATGTTAATGTTTTGTACTAAATTTTATTTTTTGTTTGACCCATAGGTTAGTGATCTGAAGCAACATCTTAAAGGTAAGTGGCCTTAATTTATTGATTTTAGCTTAGAATTAGGGTCTGTGTATGTAGTTAGGACTGTAATTATTTTATTTTATTTTAGAATAAGGGTCTGTGTATGTAGTTAGGATTTTTTGTATATTAGATAGATAGGGGGATGTATTTGATATAGTTAGGATTTATTTTAAATTAAATAGATTGTATGTTAGATAGATAGGGGGTATTTGATTAGGACTATATGTAATATATTATATGTAATATATTATATTTAATATATTATATTTAATATATTATATGTAATGTCATGTATTGTATGTAATGTATTATATGTAATATATTATATGTAATATATTATATGTAATGTCATGTATTGTATGTAATGTATGTAATGTATTATATGTAATATATTATATGTAATATATTATATGTAATATATTATATGTAATGTCATGTATTGTATGTAATGTATGTAATGTATTATATGTAATATATTATATGTAATATATTATATGTAATGTCATGTATTGTATGTAATGTATTATATGTAATATATTATATGTAATATATTATATGTAATGTCATGTATTGTATGTAATGTATTATATGTAATATATTATATGTAATATATTATATGTAATATATTATATGTAATGTCATGTATTGTATGTAATGTATGTAATGTATTATATGTATGTATTGTATTGTGTTTATCTGTCTTTCCTTTTCAGGTGTGTAATTTTTTTATTTTCTGTAGTGGGGGGTGGGGTTGTAATGTATTTTTTTGTTTTCTGTAGTGGGGGGTGGGGTTGTAAGTGTTTTTTTTTCTGTACTGTAGGTTTTTTTTGTTTTTTGTACTGTAGGTTTTTTGTTTTCTGTGCTGTAGGTTTTTTGTTTTTTGTAATTAGAGTGTTGGGGAGGTTTATTAGGGGGTAGGTAGTGTAGGTAGGTAGTGTAAGTGTTAATAGATTAGTGTAGAGGGGGGTTAGTTTAGATTAAATGGTTTATTGGGGGTTATAGTGTAGTGTTTGTAGTTAGTGTCATGATGGTCCTTGAGGACCATCATGGCACTTATGTGGTTAATGTTGGGTTGTAACAGGCCCATAATGGTAATAATATACCCTTATGGGACTGATGGGGTTAAATAGAGCCTTATGGTGGTCTGTATTGACCACCATGAGTTAATGGGTTAATTAGAGCCTTATGGTGGTCTGTATTGACCACCATGAGTTAATGGGTTAATTTAGGCCTTATGGTGGTTTGTATTGACCACCATGAGTTAATGGGTTAATTAGAGCCTTATGGTGGTCTGTATTGACCACCATGAGTTAATGGGTTAATTAAGGCCTTATGGTGGTCTGTATTGACCACCATGAGTTAATGGGTTAATTTAGGCCTTATGGTGGTCTGTATTGACCACCATGAGTTAATGGGTTAATTAAGGTCTTATGGTGGTCTGTATTGACCACCATGAGTTAATGGGTTAATTTAGGCCTTATGGTGGTCTGTATTGACCACCATGAGTTAACTGGTTAATTAAGGCCTTATGGTGGTCTGTATTGACCACCATGAGTTAATGGGTTAATTTAGGACTTATGGTGGTTTGTATTGACCACCATGAGTTAATGGGTTAATTAGAGCCTTATGGTGGTCTGTATTGACCACCATGAGTTAATGGGTTAATTAGAGCCTTATGGTGGTCTGTATTGACCACCATGACTTAATGGGTTAATTTAGGCCTTATGGTGGTCTGTATTGACCACCATGAGTTAATGGGTTAATTAGAGCCTTATGGTGGTCTGTATTGACCACCATGAGTTAATGGGTTAATTAAGGCCTTATGGTGGTCTGTATTGACCACCATGAGTTAATGGGTTAATTTAGGCCTTATGGTGGTCTTTATTGACCACCATGAGTTAATGGGTTAATTTAGGCCTTATGGTGGTCTGTATTGACCACCATGAGTTAATGGGTTAATTAGAGCCTTATGGTGGTCTGTATTGACCACCATGAGTTAATGGGTTAATTTAGGCCTTATGGTGGTCTGTATTGACCACCATGAGTTAATGGGTTAATTAGAGCCTTATGGTGGTCTGTATTGACCACCATGAGTTAATGGGTTAATTTAGGCCTTATGGTGGTCTGTATTGACCACCATGAGTTAATGGGTTAATTAGAGCCTTATGGTGGTCTGTATTGACCACCATGAGTTAATGGGTTAATTAAGGCCTTATGGTGGTCTGTATTGACCACCATGAGTTAATGGGTTAATTTAGGCCTTATGGTGGTCTGTATTGACCACCATGAGTTAATGGGTTAATTTAGGCCTTATGGTGGTCTGTATTGACCACCATGAGTTAATGGGTTAATTAGAGCCTTATGGTGGTCTGTATTGACCACCATGAGTTAATGGGTTAATTAAGGCCTTATGGTGGTCTGTATTGACCACCATGAGTTAATGGGTTAATTTAGGCCTTATGGTGGTCTGTATTGACCACCATGAGTTAATGGGTTAATTAAGGCCTTATGGTGGTCTGTATTGACCACCATGAGTTAATGGGTTAATTTAGGCCTTATGGTGGTCTGGATTGACCATCATGAGTTAATGGGGTAATTATAGTTGCCTGGGGTTAATATTTTTAGTGCGAGTCCTTTCAGGACCTTTACGGTCCTTTGAGGACCCGCGAGGCGGGAAATTTAAAATTGAATTGCAGCAGGCTCACGATCGGTGCCGATCGGGGCCCCCCGCTGCAGGTGGTTTATATGGGGACACTTCGGCGGTCCCGATGGGGACCCCCAGCATAGAGGGGGGTTAATTTTAAGTGCCGCGGCCGGGATTGGGTAATAGTGTGCCGCGGCCCCTTCAAGGAGCCGCGGCGGGGAATTTAAAAGTTTTAAATGCAGCGGGGGCCTGATCGGTGCAGATCGGGGACCCCCCCTGCAATGGGTTTATGTGGGGACACTTCAGGGGTCCCGATGGGGACCCCCAGCATAGAGGGGGGTTAATTTTAAGTGCCGCGGCCGGGATTGGGTAATAGTGTGCCGCGGCCCCTTTAAGGAGCCGCGGCGGGGAATTTAAAAGTTTTAAATGCAGCGGGGGGCCTGATCGGTGCCGATCGAGGACCCCCGCTGCAAGGGGTTAATGTGTGGGGGCTGCGGGGGTTCCTATGGACCCCTGCAGCAAGGTGTTCATGTGAGGACACTTCAGGGGTCCCGACGGGGACCCCCGCATTGAGGGGGGGTTAATTTTAGGTGCCGGGGGGGTATTCGGAGTACCATCACGGCAGGGCTTATGTGGGGGACTGCCGCGGAGGTCCCTTTTAGGACCCCCGCAGCAATTGATGAGGAGTGGGAGCCTGCGATATCATCTCGCAGGCTGTCACTCCTCATGTACATTTACGCAGTGTAGATACGTACGGGCCTGCTGCGTAGCTCATACATTGCTCGCAGCAGGGCTAATTTAATAGCATTGTAAGTTAGAGAAACTTTGCAGTACGTAGGGCTTAAGTAGAAGCCTCTTATTTACGAGGCTGGAATTTAATAGGGCCCTAAATATTTTACGGATTTGAGTACAGGATAATTTTCTGCTATTTTTTCTAACACCTAAAATCCCTTTATAGTCTTCTCAAAGTGCAGGATGGCTTTATTTGAGCTATTTTATGTGCTTAATTGGTGCTAGCGAGACCTCTTTCCTGCAAGTAAGCTGCGGCTCGCTTTTAGCCTTGCAGAGAGGTTTCCCGGAGCAATTGAATTGCAAAACTCTTGCGGCCGTTTCAGATCAAAGGCTTTCCTCTGGCGCGAGATAGCAAGGCACCGGCCGCAAGCCTGCCGGAGTCCCCGGCCGTAAGGGAATAGCCGAATAGCTTGCGGCCGGTCCTTGCGGCCCCGCAACAGCTGCGGCCGCTAATAGAATGAGGCCCATAGTCATTTAGGTTGAAAAAAGACTTTAGTCCATCATGTTCAACATTTTAGATCTCCTCTGATCTGCAATAAGCAGATTTATTGTTAATTGATCCAGAGGGAGCAAACAGAAAAAAACACACAATTGTCTCAACAGGGGAAAAAAATATAAAATTCCTTCCTGACCCCAGATACTGGAAATCGGATTCATCCCTGGATCAATACTCCCTCTCTATTTATCCAAGATAGCCCTTAAGGCCATTATTTATGCGAATCCAATAAAATCCAAGGGCTTGTTGCTTTTCTTTGATGCATTTCAACAAACCCATGCCCCTCATGCCCTAAAAGCACTCTTTTTTTTTCTTAATCCTATGTTCAACTTGAAGATTATGTCTGTTTTTGTCCAATTATGGAAGCGTTTCTATATATTTTTCACTGTTTCTTGACTTCTCTATCAATCATGCCCTTGGTATAAAATGCTTTAACATTTACTCACTGTTCACAGACACATTTTCTGCGTGAGTCTTAAAAAGTTCAAAATCCCATTTATTACCCAACATGTCAATGAGTCACACAGGCGATACTCTTAGGCTATCTATTATAGCTGTATCACAATTCAATTTGCCACTGGATCAACAAGCCAAGGGAATATTTTATTTGCCTTGCTATATATTCATTTACTGTTCAAATAAGACATGTGTGATGTCTCGTCGGGATTTAACTCTGTCAAGGCAAAGCAAATGAGACAAGGGAATAGCTCTTTAAGGTGGTTAAATTCCTGGTGTTGCTTATTGATTATTAATATGGTGTATGAGATCTAAAAATAATGCTGTTAGCAAGCCTAAAAAGACATATAAACCATAGATTTTAGAACATGTATTTAAAAGACCACTGTACAATGAAAAAGTTTGTATTTTTCCACGAGGGATCAGAAATCTGCCTCTTCCAAGAGTATACGATCAAGGTGTAACAAACACAAAATTAAATATTCCACTGATGGAATCAGCCCAATTTTTTGACTATGGCTTACAGAGCTGCTAATGTTGTTAGTTTGCTATGTACTTCACAAACAAGTGGCTTTTTTCTTGAATCACAGTGGCCCTTTATCTTGCCACCACATCACATTGCCCCTAAACAAGCCCTGTACTAGTCTACTTTATATTTGCCGTATGAACTACACCACACCTGAGGGATCTTGCAAACTTTATTTTCTTGAAGACTAATAATAATCTGTTTATAACTATGACTAATGGTGATGGTATTTATAAAGTTTTCGGTTCTCCTCATCCCAGAGAACTAGCAGATAAGGTCTGTTGAGAAACATTAGCCTAAAGTCTAAGAAATCTTAGGAGGCCACCATTAAATATCATATGAAATGAATGTGTCGCATTGACAAGTCACATCCACAACAAGGCAAAATAAACAAGGCAATTGGCCTGACTGCTTTGTTTGTGTTGCTCAGTCGTGTCTGACTCTATGTGACCTCCTCAGACCATGCTATAATGTTTACTATAGTAATCTGATTTTGTAGGATGGTTTGGGTCATTGTATATGGGGGGATACGGGTTGATAGAATTAGGGAAATTATTTGGGAAATATTGATTTGGACTGAACCTTGGAGTATGCCATCAGTAAGAAAGCCTAGGACTAAACCTAGGGGTATGCCAACAGTATGAGGGAGAAAAGAGGAGGGGGCATAGGACTGGACCTTGGGTATGCCAACAGTGAGAGGGAGTAGGGGGAAAGTGGAGGGTGCCTAGGACTGAACCTTAGAGTATGCCAACAGTAAGAGGGAGTGAGTGGGAGAAAAGAGGAGGGGCATAGGACTGGACCTTGTGGTATGCCAACAGTAAGAGGGAGTATGGGGAAAGTGGAGGGTGCCTAGGGCTGAACCTTGGAGTATGCCAACAGTAAGAAAGCCTAGGGCTGGACCTTGGTGTATGCCAACAGTAAGAGGGAGTGAGAGAAAAGAGGAGAGGGCATAGGACTGGACCTTGGGGTATGCCAACAGTAAGAGGGAGTAGGGGGAAAGTGGAGGGTGCCTAGGACTGAACCTAGGGGTATGCCAACAGTAAGAGGGAGTGGGAGAAAAGAGTAGGGGACATAGGACTGGGCCTTGGGGTATGCCAACAGTAAGAGGGAGTAGGGGGAAAGTGGAGGGTGCCTAGGACTGAACCTAGGGGTATGCCAACAGTAAGAGGGAGTAGGGGGAAAGTGGAGGGTGCCTAGGACTGAACCTAGGGGTATTCCAACAGTAAGAGGGAGTGGGAGAAAAGAGGAGGGGGCATAGGACTGGGCCTTGGGGTATGCCAACAGTAAGAGGGAGTAGGAGAAAGAGGAGGGTGCCTAGGACTGATCCACTGGGTATTCATGAGATACTGGAGTGGTTTGCCAGTTCATTCTGGAGTGGACCACAACATACATCTCCTGGTATTGCTAGGTGGTGTCCCATCCATGGCTGCATGGATTTATGTGGTGTGACCTCTTGGTTCCCTGACAGGTATCGAACCCAGGTTGCAGTGGTGATAGCACTGAATCCTAACCACTGGACCACCAGGGAACCCTACCAAATTTTAAAGGATTTTAGTTTCAGCTCCCAAGGCTTTCTCTCGGGACTGAACATCATATTTATCTGCCTCAGTTTAATCATTTCTATTTCACTAACTTTCAGAATTTCCGTGCATTTATGAAACAACATCTGTTGCAATGTTAAATTTTTATTTATAGTACATTACTGCGCAATACTTTGTTGTATCATTTGAAATGATTGCAAAGCCTCTTTCAATCCCCTTGTATAAAGTAATATTGAACTGGTAATAGCACATGGGATGCTTTGTACCTGTGGCTTATTTGCGACTGTCTACTAAATAAAATGTTCAGTTTTTAGAGGTAACAAAGGACATATTCATAGTTATTTGACCAGAGCATTGATTTGTGTGACGGTAGAAGAAAGGCGTCTTATTCCCTTTCAGCTTTAATGCTTGACTAAAGATGGCTTTTGAACTAGCAAAAAGCAGAGAGTGATGCTTTTATACATTGCAGTTTTAGAGTATCTTATAAGGGCTACAGATGAAAGAACATGATACCATAGTACCTGCTTCAATATAAACCTTTGTAGAGTACACCAGTATACAGAAAAAACCTGTATATAGCGACAATCCAATGCCAAAACATAAATACACTTATTATGGGCCCACTGGAGTTGTGGGGACTATGGACTGTGTGGGCCCTGGGGGTAACCTGGTAACTGAACTCAAGGACTATTTGTTCTATCTCATATCAGTGCTTTTGTGCTCTTTGTTCCTTATCCATTTATCTGGCATTTAGGGATTACTTTAACTACCTAGATGTACTACTAGATGTATCATTTTGGTGGTGGGAGTGTCATGGTCTGGGCCTGCATGAGTGCTGCACTGGGGAGCTACAGTTCATTGAGGGAACCATGAATGCCAACATGTACAGTGACATACTGAAGCAGAGCATGATCCCCTCCCTTCGGAGACTGGGCCGCAGGGCAGTATTCCAACATGATAATGACCCCAAACACACCTCCAAGACGACCACTGCCTTGCTAAAGAAGCTGAAGGTAAAGGTGATGGACTGGCCAAGCATGTCTCCAGACCTAAATCCTATTGAGCATCTGTGGGGCATCCTCAAATGGAAGGTGGGGGAGTGCAAGGTCTCTATTATCCACCAGCTCCATGATGTCATCATGGAGGAATGGAAGAGGACTCCAGTGGCAACCTGTGAAGCTCTGGTGAACTCCATGCCCATGAGGGTTAAGGCTGTGCTGGAAAATAATGGTGGCCACACAAAACATTGACACTTTGGTCCCAATTTGGACATTGCCACTTAGGGGTGTACTCCCTTTTGTTGCCAACGGTTTAGACATTAATGGCTGTGTGTTGAGTTATTTTGAGGGGACAGCACATTTACACTTTTATACAGGCTGTACACTTACTACTTTACATTGTAGCAGAGCGTCATTTCTTCAGTGTTGTCACATGAAAAGATATAATAACATATTTACATGTGAAGGGTGTACTTACTTTTGTGAGATACTGTATATATTCAATTCAAGTTGTATCCTCTACAAACGGATTTGAACTGTATTATAGAGCTAAATATCTATGACAGCGCTTTCTGGTAGCTGTCCTTTCTTTCTTGTAGCTGTCCTTTGATGACAGCTTTAAATACATACAAATATATTGATTTGTTTTAACATTTGCTCTACAGAGACAATGACATCTGAACGTGCCAAGACTCTGTGCCAAATATCAGAACAAATCATGTATTAAAGCAGCACGCTGCGTGCAAGTCACTAAGTGAATGTGACTTTTTCCATGGGAAATATGACATATGAACCTAAATATTACAATATTTGCAAATACAGAAAATATTGTGTAAACTTAGGAAAAACACTCACAATTCTCCCTTCCAATTTTCTAATTCATTATATTAATTTACATTTGAATTCACCTTTTTTTTTTAGCAATTTATCTTTACAGGGCCACTGTTCTTTAGGAAAAACCTCACGTTTGTTAAATATGTAACTAACTAATGGCATTAGCAGCTGTGTAAGCCATGAGCTTGAAACATTTTTGAGAAAATATGAATTATTGAGGACTATGTTTGAGTAAAACATCTTCTTAGTCTTGGCTTTAAAATACATTTTGGTGGCATTCTTAGAGGGAAAATTCCACCTAACTTTTAGTTCAATTTATATCAAAAAGCACACCTAGGGAAGATTACCTTTCCATGTAGTAGCAGAGGTAGTGATTGTTGGGTTTGATGCCAAACAGCTTGGGCATCGCCATAAGGGTAGGAGCCCAAAAAAGTTAGGGGGGCGGGGATACATTTTGTAGAGACAAAAAACTGTGTCGCTGAGTGGTGCATTCAACTCTACTCCCAGGACAGGCAGCAGGAGTGGATATGTACAGGAGCTCTGTGCGGGGTGTCCCCCCCCCCAAGTTTTTTTTACATTTCTTTGTTTAAAATCTCTTCTCCCCTGTGCCCCACCCATCCCTGGAAATTAATGCATAACATCTACGGTAATGTAGCGCTTTCTCTTCCTCTCCCACCAGGTGAACCAACCCACCCTTTTAAGCCTGGTGATAAAGTGTTGGTGAAAATAATAATATGGAATAAACCTTTGGACACAACTTACAGACCTCCAATGACCATCATCACTGTAACCTTGACTGCTGTCCTCATTGAGGAGACTCCATCCTGGATCCACGCCAGTCGCATAAAATGGGCTCCCACAGCAGAGGCTTCACCCTAGCGGCTCTTTATATTCTCATCATATGTTACGCTGAACTTCCAGGAAAAAAAATATGTTACATGGTCCACATTATGATAATGCATTTCTAAGGACTTGCAATGTGACATATCAGTTAACACAGCAGGATAACACACTTTATCAAATTTGTTGGGTTTGTGCACATACACCCCATAGTGTAGACAGTGGCTTTCCTATGATCAGCGTCTCTTTTAGTCTGTCTGGTATTGCCGATTTGGTTAGCCACTTTAAAATGATTGCTTGGACTCAGGAACCCTTTATCAAAATTCATAAACCTAGGTTTATCAGCCTGACTAAGGAAATTACATCTGGTTTTATCACTTTTAATAATGCTCGAGATAATCATGTTCCATATGAATGGAGTAAGAACAGCATGTCTATAATATTTAATCAATGGGTACTACCCTATTGTGGGATGGTTTGCTATTTCCCCCTGCTTCAGATATTTGAATGGGATCCAGTATTGTACGCCTGACTTCCTTCAAATCTAGCTGTTGTGTATTAATGGTTCAATGCTTTGCTAGATTCTTTACGAAAAGCCACTGGCACAGGTATTTATACTCAAGGAATGGGTCTCGGCCCAGATGGCAAAACTTGCCAACCGAGAGGCTCACAATGAGCTCCGAAGTACTCAGACGACCAAAAGACTTACTTTGTGTGGCAAGCAGCATTACCTGCCTTACAATTTTATGACCCTCATTTTTTGACGGGCAGTTCACTTGTATATATATATATATATATATATATATATATATATATATATATATATTGTAACAGAGTCATGTAAAGAGTGCCCCTAGAGGTTGGTTTAATTAAAGATGCTGGAAGATTTATCTTGGGAGAGAAATAATTAACTCAGGGCAGTGATAAGAGCCTAATTTAAGTCCAGGTGTGTACTGCCTTGAAAAGACAACAGCAGAGAGAAGCTGGCCTGACACAGTGAGTGCTGAGGCAGGAGTGGAGACTACCAGTTTGAGAAGAGAGAAGAGTCTGTGTGACTGGAAGTCACAGACCACTGCAAGTTTGGAACTTTAAGAAATAGAGAAAGTTGCCTGTGTGGATCTGCAGAACCAAAAGGAGAGATTTTAGGAGCAGAAGAATCTATGAGTACTGGTGATCAGGGGAATGGTGAGAACACAGGAGGCTTGTGCATCTGTGGAGTGAGAGAGAGGATCTCCAGCATAGAGAGGATTTGCAGGCCTATTTGCCAAAGAGAACCTGCAAAGACATTGGATTATATATTATATAAAAACACAGAGAAGAGACTGTGGGTTTTGGACTTTCAGCGCAATAAGAAGAACTGCAGTATTAAAGGGGCTCTGGGGTGAGACGGCAGGCCTAGTCCCATGCCTGCCATGATTATTCTAAACTGTAAAAAGTATCCTGCAATTACTGAGGCTAATTGTGTTTGCAGTGTTATGTTTTTCCCCCTGTGCAGACAAGCTGTCCAGGCACAGAGAGGGTGCTCCTGAAGTTAGTAAGTACATGAATGTAGATTTTATTTTCATTATTTTTGTCTTGTTATTTTTCTACCCTGACAAATTAACTATTAAAATTTGATAAACGTATGAAAGCCTCCTGTTATTGCGAGGAAAATGGTCAGAAATAATACACTTTATAAAGCCATCCTTGTCACAATATATATATATATATATACATATATATATATATATATATATATATATATATATATATATATATATATATATATATAAAATTAAATATATATTTAAATTCAAAGAGTAGCATCATACTTCTGTGTTTTGATAGTAGAGTAGTATCTGTGTATCTTGACTTGTAAAAATAAGACACAACCTTGACTTCATTGCCAACAATAAATTAATTCATTCTTAAAAGATTTTCCTAGCAACCTAGTAGGTATTCCCTTTTCCTGCACTTATACCTTATATGGGGCACAATGTCTAAAGCCTTACCCAGGGAGGAACACTGATTTGAATATTCCCTGGGCATTGCATACTGACACATTATTTCATTCTAAACCCTTTCATTTTTTCTTCCTGTTTACTCCCATGCTTGATGACTTTCTGCACATCTCTAGCCTGGTACGTCTACATTCAAGGCTAGAAAAAACTAATGCTACATCTATAGGGGCTGGAGTTCACACCCCAGTGATCCATGCTGTCTTGTAGAAGTTTAGTTATACATAATAGAAGTTCCTTTAAGTATAGATCTTCAAAAACACATTTTCCTTTAAGAAAAAGTGATCCTTTTTTATTATTATTTCACTACATTACTGGTCAAGATGTCATGGTAAGCTCAGTAATACAAAGTCATTTTTTTCATGGCAGATTGCTTTTAAATAAATTGCAATCCTTATTTATATACGAGCATTTCCCACAGTACCATTAAATTGAGTGCTAAACTTTATTTCCCATTTTATTCCCTGCAGTGATAGGTAAGAAGTTATATATAGAGAATTATAATAAATAACCGACTCTGTTTTTATAGACAGACATTAAAGTAAAAAGTCTAGCTGTATATTCTCATGACATGTTTTTGAAAACTCTGTTACAATTCCTGAAGTATAGTTAGAAGAACGATCAATTATCATTGATTTCCCACAACTTGGAGGTTTTTCTACCACTGTTAAAACATTTATTTAAGAACATTTCTGTTCTCATTATAATCCTGAACATGAATAACAAAGCTTTTTAAATCTCCAACATCACATGGGCTTTCAATCACTTTTCAAGGTGCCCTGGCCAGAGGGAGGTCTTTATCCACTGATAAGGAACAATTTGTTATTGATGGTCAAAATTAAGAAAAACAGATTGTACAAACTCTTAATTTTACTTTATTGAAGACTAGGGGCCATATTCAATTCCAAGCTCGCAAACTCGATCGCAGACGGCCGTATGTCTGTGAGTGTGTTGCGCTCTGATTGCAATGCTATTCAATTGCTAAAGTCCCCAATTACAGGCCCAAAGTCGAAACCGTAAACCATGCACTGGTTCGGAGCAGATCAGGGCGGGAACATGATCAATTAAGCAAGCCTGTTACCTCCCATTTCGAATCAGCCAATGGAAAATTAGATTGTCATTATTACGGCAGTAAAACATGGAAGATACATGTCAATCAATTCGGTTCGAGGGTTCGATATGAAATCAGACTCGCAAACCCGCAAAATAAAGAATAATGAAATTGAATGCCAATACTGTTCTAGTCCATGTGGGTGCCCTGATATTTATTAACTCATTCACTAATTTAACCCCGAAATGTAACATAAAAATAAATCAATTATTTTATTGATTTGCTGGCTTGAGACTGTTGTGCAATTAATTCTAATGTCTTCCCTCACTTTCCCCATTATTTGCAGTGCAGTATTGATTTTATATTTGCATTTACAGTGCTACGAATAGGTGTTTAACCCCCTTGCAGGTCCTCTCCAGCGCTCGTTGGATTTTCTCCTTCATTTGCCGTTTACGCGTGTCAAAACATTTGCGGGCTTGGGGAAATTGAGCAATTGAATAGCAATTTGCGATATTAGCCTTGCAAAAGTGACAGATCAAAGGCTTCTGGAGGCTATAAGCTACCAGTCTAACCATCGCCATTTTTTCAAGCCTGTAACTCGGAAGCCTTTTTCGAGCCCCAAAAAGACGCCAATTGAATAGCAAATTAGCTTGCAACCTCACTTACGGGCTCCCGGATCTCCCGAAAGCTCATTTGAATGTGGCTCCAGGACCACATTAACACTTGGGTTTTAAGCTGGCCTGGATTGTGACTTAACCCCTTGAGTGCCAGAGTGGTTAAGCAGACATTGCATTACCTGGAAATAATATAGCACATTGGATTCTCTATGCAGTTATCAATTCACAGGAAAGAACAACCCAACACAATTTGCAATAAACTTTAATGCGTTGGTTTAAATACATAAGGTTTCCCTTATGCTTGAAGTCCTTGCTTGTTACAGAAATGTTATATTATTTTTAAATCATGGAGCAAAAAAGGTAAAATAAGCATTTTTGCATTTGCTTGGTATTTTAAAATGTTTAACGGCTTGAAACTGATCAGCAGTCTAGGATGTTTTTGTACTTTTTAGTAGTCTCTTGATGCTTTCTACATCTCTATCAGCCTCAATTAATTGGGGCTACATTATAAAACGTAGCCCGTATCGTAAAAAGTAGGACTGAAGGCTATTAAATTAGCCTCATAAACCGACCCGCCGACAGCTTGCGGGTTAAAACGCAGGATGGCCGAAAAATGCGCAGGGGACGTGGAACATGCAGCCCTTTGATCTGTCAAGCCCGTACCTGCTACATTCCAATTATGCTATAAGATTGCAACCAAGTCAACCGCT
This sequence comes from Discoglossus pictus, assembly GCA_027410445.1. Lineage (NCBI taxonomy): Eukaryota > Metazoa > Chordata > Amphibia > Anura > Alytidae > Discoglossus > Discoglossus pictus. The sequence goes on along the minus strand of CM050174.1, from coordinate 16,078,465 downwards.
AGCTAGCCCGTAACATGCAAATGGAGGCCAAAGCCCAATGAGTGCTGGGGAGGACTCACAAAGGCTTGTACAACCCTTACATTTGCTGTGGGAGTAGCAAAAGAGACCCCTGCTCTGGCCCCAAACCTCCATCCGGCCCCTAAAGCTCCCCCTGCTCCCCAAACGAATCCCCATGCTGCAGGGGTCGCAATCGGGACACGCGCAGACTCCTAATATCACCCCTTCCTGCAAGGGTCCCGATTATGAACCCTGCGGCAGATAACTGGTTAACCCCTGCCGCGGGGGTACTCCACGTACCCTCCCGGCACCTAAAATTAATGCCACTATGCTGGGGGTCTTCATCGGGACCCCCGCAGAGTCCCCATATTATCCCTTGCAGCGGGAGTCCCCGCTGCATTTAAAATTTAAAATTCCCACCTTGCGGGTCCTTAAAGGACCTTAAAGGTCCTTAAAGGCACTGCACTAACTAAGAAACTACCACCTGCCATGGGGGTGCTATAAATACCCCCGGCACGTAAAATTAACCCCATCACTCATGGGACCCTCATGACACAAAGTCTAAGCACTACACTATTAACCCTTTCCCACCCTATCCCATTCTATTAACCCCCTCTACCCTATGCTATTAATCCCCACTCTATCTTATCCTATTAACCCCTCCTCTACCCTATCCTATTAAACCCCATCTACCCTATCCTATTAACCCCCCTCTACCCTATCATATTAACTGTCCCCTCTATCCTATCCTATTAACCCCTACACTACTACTAATTATTGGACTGAGGGGGTTAATTATTGTCTCATTAGGGTCATGAGTGATGGGGTTAATTGGAGGTGCCAGGGGGTGGTACTTATGGTACCCTGCAGCAGGGGTTATTTTTTTAGTTAGCGAGGGTCCTTTCACCCCCTAGGGGTGGGTTATTAGGACCCCCGCTGCAAGGGGTAATGTAGGGACACTACAGGGGTCCCGATGGGGACCCCCAACATGGGGGGGTTAACTTTAGGTGCCGGGGGGGGTTAACTTGCAACTAATAACATTACCATTACAAAACACACATAAGACTTTTACACAAGCCCGTACGAGGTATAAAATACACTATTAGGGAGGATGCAAAATGTTCCACACCCGCGTAACACTAACACAATCGCCGCCATTTTACAACTGTACTTGCAACTAATAACATTAACATTACAAAATGCAGAATTACACACCGAAACAAACGGTTTGGCCTCGCGCACGCAGCCTATTTACACTGCACACTGCACAAATTGCTGACACTTACACCTCGGGTCTGCAAGAGTGCAAATGTACATTGTATGCTGCAGGAAAATACCAACAGATTGTTAGCTCTTTAGGATATTGCTTGATGCATATATTAATTACTGATAGGTAAAGTATATTCATTTAAGATTTTATTAATTCATTAATTATCATTAAAAAATACACATAGAGAAAAAATAAATAAAGGACCAGGTGACAGGATCGCAATAAACTCCGCAGGCATTCTGTCCGCGCCTCACTATGAGCGCCGAGGGTGCTCAGAGGAGCAAAAGTACACCAGGGGAGAGGCTCGCAATGATCACCGAAGGAGCTCAGCGCGGCCCTTTCAATGAGCGCCGAAGGGGCTCAAATGACTGGGGGGGGGGGGAAACAGAGAGGCTCGCAATGAGCACCGAAGGTACTCAGACGACCAAGACACTTAGGGCCTCATTCTATTATCGGCCGTAAATCGGCCGTAAGGCTGCGATTCCTTGCGAGGGTTCAGTTAACTCGCGATTCTATTATACGGCCCCGCAAGGATCTCCTTTTACGGCCGGCCGCATATCTTGGAACCGGCCGTAATCTGTGAAATATAAAAACGCAAAAATAAATTCAAGCCTGCACTGTACAGCTCTGTAAATGCTAGGGATCATATTGGGGGACATGAGGATTAAAAGGAACCCCCTCTCAAGCTTGCACATCTGCCCAAACCCGAGTTCAAATTAACTGTTTATTTTCCGGCTGCGGCGTGGGTGTGTCTGAAGTGCTCCAAGCACTCTGGACTTTTTACATGGATATTTTACGGATATTAAAAATGAAATATTTTACGGGTTTGAGTACAGGATAATTATGTGCTATTTTTTCTAACACCTAAAATCCCTTTATAGTCTTCTCAAAGTGCAGGATGGCTTTATTTAAGCTATTTTATGTGCTTAATTGGTGCTAGCGAGACCTTTTTCCTGCAAGTAACTGCGGCTCGCTTTTAGCCTTGCAGAGAGGTTTCCCGGAGCAATTGAATTGCAAATCTCTTGCGGCCGTTTTAGATCAAAGGCTTTCCTCCGGCGCGTGCGGCCGCAAGAGATAGCAAGGCACCGGCCGCAAGCCTGCCGGAATCCCCGGCCGTAAGGGAATAGAATAGCCGAATAGCTTGCGGCCGGTCCTTGCGGCCCCGCAACGGCTGCGGCCGATAATAGAATGAGGCCCTTACTTTGTGTGGCAAACAGCATTACCTGCCTTACAATTTTAAGTTTAGAAAATAATTCTAAAGAGGTTTGAGCATGGGTGCGTGCATCAGTGTAAATTAAACTGTATTTGCCTGTAGCCATTTCAAAATATAGCTTCTTACCTTACTAATTCTAAAACTTATTGTGTTTACCGTATTTAACTTAATTGAAGTGTTTGGGATTTAATTTGCTACGTAATTAAATGTATACTATGGTAAACTTGCTATATATGACTGTATAATTTAATTTAAAAAATTTGACCTATACAAATGTAATTAGAACACACTGACAGTCTGGCGTGTTGTTGGCTTCAAGCCCCACTCATCAAATGCATTCTTCTATGTGTGAACGGTACTAGCCCAAAATGCCAGGTTACAGATGTGAAAAAAATTGATTGGCTGGCACCACTCATGTATAGGAACAGGTTGATAAAGAACCAATGAAAATTGGAAAATAATTTAAACTTTTATTCAAAATGAAGCTCTTCTATACTTTTATAAACTTTTTAGCGAAATATATGAAATATTTTGGGCTCACATGCTTTATTTCGTCCCTTATATTGCTCAATATGAAGTCAGTCTCACTGTTATATTCCTCCATCTTGTTTTGCAACAGTAAAGAACAGGTACATATAATATATCCCCTGCTGGTTTGGTACCTTGTCATGGTGAAGGTGCTTGTGTTCTTCAATGAAGCTTTGAGCTAAACCATGTAGGCTCACCCAAGATGGGTAGGTTATTGCAGAGAGGTCAGACAAATTGTGGTCCACTGGAGAAGGAACTGGCAACTCACTTCTGTACCTTTGCTAAGAAATCCATATGGAGCACAACCAGAAATACAGACAGATGTGTTTGACATGCTGAATCCATATGTCGAACACAACTGAAGGACTGAACAACAACAACAACACATATATATATATATGTACATATTATGTACAGTTTTGAGCCCAGCCTCCAATATGTATTTAAAATATGTAGGTATGTTGTTGCTGTCTAGCCGTTCAGTTGTGTCCTAATGTCAATGACCTTATGGGCACATCTGTCATCCACTGCCCCTCTGAGCTCCATCAAGCTCATGTTCATTGTTTCAATGATCTCCCCTGTTAATCTCCTCCTCTGCCGGACCCTTCTTTGTGTCCCTTCAATCTTTCCCAGCATCAGAGTATTTTCTGTCTTCTAATGATATGGCCAAAATATTTGCGCTTCTGTCTCATGATCAAACCTTCCAGTGAACAGTTTGGCTTCATTTCCTGATTTTTTGATTTTATTACAGACCAAGGGACTCTAGGCAGTCAACTCAAAGGCGTCAACTCTACGGCGCTCAGACATCTTTATGGTCCAGCTCTCACATCTGTATCTTACTACTGGGAATACCATAGATCTAACTATGCAGACCTTTGTTGATATCAAAATATCTTTACTTTTTAGTTGCTTGTCCAGATTTGCTGTAGCTTTCCGCCCCAGAAGGTACAATTCATTTCTATTCATGAAAGAGTTTTGTTATATTGTACAATAATATATATTACACTTTATTTATCCAATAAATTGCTGCTTTCCTGCTATTAAACTATCAGCTCCCTCTGTCATGTTGTAAGTGGAGACTGCGCAACTGCTTCCCCAGTGACATCATCTCTTCAGGTGAAAAAGATTGAGGAATATAACAGCGAGGAAAATGTGAGGGGCAAAATGGCAGCTCTTATACTGAGCAAAATAAAACCAATAAACACAAAATATGTCATATGTTTCAATAAAATGTTTATAAAATGTATGGAGGAGATTAATATTGAATCAGACAAAAAAATACAGAGTTAACGTAAAATACACTTTAAACTATATTATTGTATTTTTTAAAACAGCTAATGTATTCTATTTTGGTTAGTGTTGTGCACTGGTCCCCATCTGAAGATGCTGAAATGACTATCTAAAATGGAAAACCCAAATTTACTCAATATCTATGTCTAGTAAAAATAGCCCCCATGATTTTATTTGACACTGCTTTAAATTTGGACAGTGGGTGTAAACTGTTTAATTGAAGTTAACTCAAATCTAAAATATTAACTGTGAATTATATGCCTTCCCACAAGCTTTGTATTTAGGCAGCCCCTGTAGACAGAATGGGGAAGGGGGCTTTTGACCAGGCTAAGTGCTAGGAAGTGTGGTTGTGGGTTGGTCTTATTGGGGAGTGGTCAGTGGTCATCAAAAGTAGTGTTTTCCCACCCTAGTCACTCCGTCTTTATGTTATGTTTGTCACAGCTGGATGTTGCAGGGTTGATTGCTCGCTATTGGCTGGTCATGGTCTTTGACCATGGTTGGTTCGGAGGCCTCCTGGGCATGGGGTTCCTGGAGGCCTCCGGTTATGTTGGGCCATATTATTGTCGAGCAATCACCGCTGTCTTATGATTCTGTTAATCATTCAATAAATCTGTGGCCTGTTTAATCCCATACTTGGTGTCAGTTGCATTATTTGGGTTCAAGGGTTTTTCATGGGTTAATAACGTACTTGGTCACTCATGCCCAGGACAAATAAAATTCCACATCTGTTACATAGTATACTTATAGTATGCCCGACCAAGTGACTCTGTGCCAGTAATTGTGGCTTGTTACTGATATATGATATCCACCATTTGATCTCTCTTGACTATTCCAGGCTGTGAGTATTTTTCTTCGGGTGACAGAGCAGATGACATCTTGGTACATGCAGAAACAGAACAGATTCTGGTATTGTTACCTTGCGTTTTAGTTTTACTTCTTATACCTTGTGTGAGAAGGGATACAAGATGTATGTCCTTCCCTTCAGGGATGTTCCTCCTTTAGCAGGGATAAAGGGAGCAGGGATTATAGATGGAGGCCTCAAGGTTGGTCACCAAACCTGCAGATGAAGTGGAAGGGTTTTCCAAACAAAGCATGCAATTATTAAATGAGTTAATAGATGAAACTATGTCAGCAATCACCCTTTGAATGTTGGTCATCTCTTTGTTAGGTTGTTCCGGAGCATTAGAGTTATTGGGTCTTCCTACATGGGGGAGCCTGAATACTTCCAACTTCCTTGCAAATTCCTGGTAGGGGATTCCACGTTAGGTAAGCTCCAGGATCTGTCTTGGCACTATCCAGAGGCATAGGGATAAATGGCTACCTGCAAAGAATGGTGGGAGAGGAAGTTGCCTGAGAAGACGACATTTCCACATCAGAAAAAAATTAAATCGGCCATAGCAAAGATGAAGAACACTGTCTGAAAAGAAATTATATGTTTAGTATATATATAGCTGTTTGGATTTGCTACGTTTTGAAGCCAGATATTGGCTGTAGCAACTGAGGTAGCCATGGGCTCTCAATTATCGACTTAGTATGGAACGATGAGGGCTAGCAAAAATATAAGTTAATAGATGACTATATGTACAAGCTTTACTATGCAGAAAAGTGAAACGATAAGGGAACTTAGTGTGTTGTGGGTGCTTCAAACGTATTGTGTTGCTTACAGTATATACTCGAGTATAAGCCGACCTGAGTATAAGCCAAGGCACCTATTTTACCACAAATTACTGGGAAAACTTAGTGACTCGAGTATAAGCCGAGGGTGGCAAATGTGTTGCCCCCTGTGTCCATCTTGTGCCCTCTGTGTCCCCCTCTTGTGTGCCCTCTGTGTCCCTTTCTTGTGCCCCCCTCTCTCTCTCGTCTGTGTCTCTTCCCCCCTCTCCCTCCCCTGTGCCTCTCCCCCCTCTCCCTCCCCTGTGTCTCTCCCCGTCTCCCTCCCCTGTGTCTCTCCCCCTCTCTCCTTTCCCTGTGTCTCTTCCCCCCTCTCCCTTCCCTGTGTCTCTCCCCCCTCTCCCTCCCTGTGACTCTCCCCCCTCTCCCTCCCCTGTGTCTCTTCCCCCTCCCTTCCCTGTGTCTCTTCCCCCTCTCCCTTCCCTGTGTCTCTTTCCCCCCTCACCCTTCCTTGTGTCTCTTCCCCCCCTCTCCCTTGTGTCTCTTTCCCTCCCCCTCCCTTATCACCCTCCTCAATCCGCCTCCTCAACCCCCCTCCTCATCCTCTCTCCTCATCCTCTTTCCTCAACCCCCTCCTCAACCCCCCCTCCTCAACACCCCTCCTCAACCCCCCTCCTCCACCACCCTTCCCAACCCCCCCTCCTCAACCTCTCTCCTCCACCCCCCTCCTCAACCCCTGTCCTCATCCTCAACCCCCCTCCTCACCCCCCCTCCTCATCCTAAAACCCCCCTCCTCAATTCTCTCCTCAACCCCCCTCCTCAACCTCCCTCCTCAACCCCCCTCCTCATCCTCTCTCCTCAACCCGCCTCCTCAACCCCCTCCCCGTCCTCAACCCCCCTCCTCATCCCGGCTCCTCAACCCCTCTCCTCAACCTTTCTCCTTATCCTCAACCCCCATACTCATCTTTAACCTCTCTTCTCAACCCCCCCTCTCCATCCTCAACCCCCCTCCTCAACCTCAAGAAGACCAATGTGAAGACCAAGAGGATGTGGTTGGATCCAGAGGATGAGGGGACATGTGAGCTGGGGATCCAAAGGATGGGTGTATGGAGATATGGAAGGGAGAACAAATCAGGAAGGCAAGTGTAAAGACAAGGGGCCAGGCATGCCAGGGACATGGACAGAAGAGGGCCCAACATTTTGTTTTACACCGGACCCCGATTTACTAGCTTCACCACTGCCCATATGTTGAATAGAAATGGAGAAATTCTACAAACGTTCTTCAACATTTCACAATCTGGTGCATTTGTTCTGAAATTGATGTCCTTATGATGTTTTGGCAATGGTGGAAAGAATATGAAGGTGTGTAATGGGAATACGTGACTGTGATTGGCAACTCCTTACAGTTTATACCTGATCTCAGTTTGTATCATAAAAATAAAAAAAATAGATGATGGATAGATGAGGTAACTGAAGCAATGAGCATGAACTTGATGGAGCTCAGAGGGGCAGTGACTGAGAGATGTACCTGGCGTGCTGCTGTCCATAGGGTCACAGAGAGTTGAGTGCAAATGAAAGACTAAACAACGCCTTTGATTATAAATCAAAAAAACAAAATAGAGGAGATCTGTCAGCGAACAAAGTAGCTTTTGTTCCATGGGCATTGGAATCCACTCGGAGAGCGGCATCTTTTAGCACACGTGTGGCTTCCACAGCTACACCCTACTGACAAGGCCCAACTAAGGCCAAAATGGACGTCTGGGCTTTGTTGTTTCTCCTGATCGGGATAGATTTGACTGGTATTTCGGGGCTGGATCACTCTATTAAGTGACACCAGACTGATATACGACAGGATATTTCTCCCTGTAAAGGGCACAAGTGGATAAAAGAGGTTGCTCTCAGAGTGGGTTATCATGTCCATAGGACTAACCTATTGTTTTGTTCTCTGATTAAGGGCTTCGATTTTTGTGGCTGTGGCTGTGCAAATGACCCTTAGGGCTTAGTCTCCCTAAGAGTGATAGGGGACTCCAGACTTGTAGCCCTATTAAATTCCCTCAACGTGTAAAACCGTAGCCCGTAACATAACCCTGCAAGAAGTGAGGCTATTCAATTGGTCCCATAAAGCAACCCGCCAACGACTTGCGGCTTAAGGGCAGAAAAAGGCTGCGGGACGTGGAAACTTCAACTCCGCGCCTGCAAGTCCTTTGTTCTGTCAAGCCCGTAACTGTTACGTTCCAATTTTGCAATTAAATTGCAACAAATTCACTGGCGTTCAAGCCCATAACCCGCAAATGGAGCCAAAAAAGCAAACGTGCACTAGAGAGGACCCGCAAGGGGGTTAAAGTCCTATCCATAGCACTGTAAATGCAAATATAAACACACTACTGATGAAAGGGAAAGTGATGTTAAATATTACAATTAATAGCACAACATTCTCAAGCTCGCAGATCCGCAATACAAAATACATTTGTTTCTGTTTAATTTCTGTGTTATATCGATCCCAGCAATCAATGTGTTAATACATATAATGGAACTTGCATGGGCTAGAATATCATATTTACGGATTTATTAATATTGCATTAGCTCTGGAATGTGGGCCTGATCGTAACCGGTAATTGAGACCCCTAAGACTTTGAAATCTAACCTCTATTTTTAAGTGACGTAATGTTGACAATCTCTTTTACTATTGGCTCCATCTAAACCCATAACTACAGGTTTGACATCCAACCAGCGGAAAAATGGTTTACGGGCTTGCGTCTATGGCCTGTAACTCAAGGCATGGTGGAATTTAATAGCTCTGTAACGCAGCCTCTACGGGCTTTGAATTTAATGTGGCTGTTGGACTCCTTGCTCACTATGCCTTAGGGAGTTATTAGCAACACCCTACTGATGAGGCCCAACTAAGGCCGAAACGTATGTCTGGGGTTTGCTGTTTCTATGGTTCAGGGTAGAATTGCCTGGTCTTTCAGGGCTGGGTCACTCTAGTAAATGAGATATACTACAGAATATTTCTCCCAGAGAAGGGCACAAGTGGCTAAAAGTGGTGCTCTCAGAGTGGGTTATCATGTCCATAGAACTAACCTATTAAGGTTAGTTCGTTCTGCATTTTTGCGGTTGCTACAGTACTGTTCCCTACGCAAGATGCAAAATACATCTTTCTTTATTTCTGAATAAAAAGCATATTATGATAAAAAACCAATGCATCGAGAAGAAAGCATTATTAATTGAAAATAATATACGGTAATAACATGTATGAAGAAGACATACTGCGCCTAGTTAGAGTATTTTAATTAAAAGTCCTTTCGAAAAATACTGTATAATATATCTGAAAAACAACAATTTAAATGTAATTATCTTTATGAATTTTATGCAGATCTGCCTATGTTTCATTACATCTAACAATGGACAGTCATTTTTCCAAAGAGCTGCAGAACAATGAAGACAAGATACTGGACTTAACAAGCAGTGATTTGAACAGAGCTTGTTATAATCATATATTCTTTTTAGTCATCTCAGTGAACAACTCTTTTTGCAAATTTTATGCCAAGCTTTTGTAAATAGACAAAGAAAGCTCTAGCCAGGAAGTTTCTACATATCATAATTTAATTAAATATATGAAGGAGAACAGTATAGATATGTATGTTTAATACTCCTTATAGCTTAGATAAGGGGTCACCGTCCAATGTATTAAATGATTTAATAAAGTTCAGGAGGGAACTATTTCCCAGAAAAAGAGGAATGCAAGAACACGAGATTATGATTTGTAGTTGGAAAATGGGAGATTTTGGGGTAATTTACAGAAAGTGTAATATATTATTCATAGTTACATAGTAAGTGAGGTTGAAAAAATAATTTTAGTCCATTAAGTTGAACCATTTTAGATCTCCTCTAATCTTTTTCTAATATGCGGATGAATTGTTATTTTATAGTAATTGACAACTGATTGTAGATATGTGGAACAGCCTTCCATTAGAAGTGAAACAATTAGAAAGTAAGCATGCCTGTGAAAAATGTTAGGGTTAATTAAGCCAAACTTTTAAGTAGATAGAATGGGAAGATAAGATGGACATTTTCAGATTCTATCTGCGGCCAAGGAGGAACAGGGGGGTCCCGGAGGCCCCTAAACTACAGGGAAAAAAATTACACAGCACTGGGCCCCTTACAGTAGGGCCATGGTGCACAGCACCACCTGTACCACTGGTAGATCCACCCGTTACACAGACCTAAACTGCATAGTTCATGTAGATGGGGCTTCATGGGTTTGTAGATAGTTTAAATGGCCAGAAGGGGGAGATTAGCCAAGGGTCAAGGAAATGTAAAGGTTAGAGGTTGGTGTATGGAGCATAGATTCAAGGTCCGACAAGCCATAGTTGGAAAATCAGAAGAAAAAAACCCACAAGGAGCAAGCACATCCAGGCTTGCAAGGTTAGACACTGATCAGGTACATCTTGCAATGAAGTATTGGTATCCTATGGTGAAATAGGCCCTAACTCGGTCTGGTTGAGAACATTTTCTAAAGGAAGTGATGTTTTGTGTAAAACAACTCCCAGAATCCATGGCAAATCAGTCACATGACCAGTTAAGACCAGTTGTATCTATCCGATGAATGATGATAGATTCAACAGTTGTAGATCGCGGGATGATTCATGACATATGGCAAAAAAAGTCCTGCACACTATTTCTCATCTCTTCACTTGAGATGTAGCACATATTTCATATATATCAATCCATTTTACAAATAGTTTTTGTCACAAACCGCTCTTCGCGGGCTTGAAATTGTCGCTAGATCGATCCTCGGTTCTGTATCCTTCCCCTCACAGGACGGCTTAGCAGAATACACAGACAAGTTGCAGATTCTAAGGCCAAGTTAACAGGCTTCAGGACAAGATGCAGATTTTCTTTTCTTACGTTAAAAAAAAATAATAGACATCTTCCTCTGAGTGAAACACTCCATGTACAGTATATGTGCCCCAAACAAAGCATAAACTTTATTTTCCAGTACACATTTTTGTATAATTTTGCCATATTACAAAAAAAGGGTTAGGTGTCCTAAACAAATACAAGCTATCACCTGTTGCTGTCTATTTGCCTCCACGCGGGCTAGGACTTCCACCTAGGGTATGGCTCCAGCATGTCTATCTCCCCGTCTAGGTGCTGATGAGTCTGGCTCCAAATGTCTCCAGTAATTATCTGGGCACAACAGAGGTCTGCCAGGTTATAGTAACATTAAAGACAGAGTGTCTGGGATGGACACTCTCTAATTGGGGGATCTTGAAAGAAGAAGGGAATGTATTTTGCAGGTGTACCCATTCCCTAGCCGACCTCCTCTCAGGTAGAGATAACTGTATTCAAGTTGGAGAGGAGTAGGCTAGGATGGTGGGGGTGACTGTGGGGTGTATTAACTTTCGGGGACCGACCAAGACTTCCAAAACATTTCTAACAATTCAGGCTCCCTATTAGATTGTATGGGGGATCAGGAAAAATGACTATGGTCAAGTATTTCCTAATTAGTGATTAACCACGAGATAATGGATCAAAGGAATATCACTTGCAAAGTACTTGACACCACTTGACCATTGTCTTTTCAACTCCAAGCTCGCAACTCGATTGCAGCCTGCCTTATGTCTGCGGGTGTGTTGCAGGCTCCCGTTCATCTACGATTCCGGAGCTATTCAATTGCTCAAGTTACTGGCCCAAAGCCGAAAACGTAAACCATGCATTTGCAAGTTTGAGACTGTTGTGCAATTAATTCTAATGTCTATCATCTCTTTCTCTGTTATTTACAGTGCAGTAGTGATTTTTAGTTTGCATTTACAGTACTACGAATAGGTGTTTAACCCTCTTGCGGGTCCTTTCTAGCACTTGTAGGATTTTCTCCTTTTGACATTTACGGGTGTGAAAACATTTGCGGGCTTGGGAAAATTCAGCAATTGAATAGTGAATTGCGATTTTCGCCATTGTGACTCTTGCGAAAGTGAAAGATCAAAGGCTTCGGAAGGCTTTAAGTTACGGGTTTAACCATCTCAATGTTTTCTAGGCCGTAACACGAAACCCATTTGGAGCTAGCAAAAAGGCGCCAATTGAATAGCAAATTAACTTGTGACTTCACCTACGGGCTACCGGATCGCCCAAAACCTCAATTGAATGGGGCTCTTGTTGACTTAAACAGATATGTGGCTCTCCCATAGAAGTCTATGTAGCCCAATCTACCACTTACCATAAGTGGCCTATCCCTGGGACTGTGAGCGAACTGGTTATCTTGGTTGTCTACTGAACGTGGCTACTGGTTGCTGTTAAAGTGATACTACCTCAAAATAGTTTTATTGGCTCTATGGAATATACACACCCTGAACCACATGAAACACATAAAATAACCTAAAAAATATACATTTGACCCTGGGCTCAGGTGACTCAGTGGAAATGTTTCTCGGGGTTCCAGGGCATAAATCCAAGGGTTTGGGAAAATATCAGAAAAAATAAACAATTTAACAATTGAGCGTTGGTCCTATAGCCATACAAAGTGATAAAGTGTTTTAGTAGAAATGTCCATTGTTCATCTGGTCCCCATGGCTAGTGTGCGTAGGGGCCCCAGTCACCAGACTTAACAAGTCCAACAGTTCCTGGGATTGTGACATTTTTCAATAAAAAAAAGTACAAAGCATAAGCTATGCTCTTATTAAACTATTATTTACAGTGTTACATCATATATTAATAATGATTAATGATTAATGATCTTCCTTATGTACTCGCTATTTGTTGACCTCTTCCTACCATATCTTGATCTACCCTTGTTGATCTACGCTATCTTTCATTCAAGAGAAAGTGTTTTTTTTTTAAATATTAGAGTATAAAGGTTTCCTTTCCATAGAAAACAAGTGATGCAAAGGTTTGAAATGTTGTTTTAATCAATGTACAAACTGCATTTGGAACTAAATCAGTACGTCCTTCTGAAATATTTTTAGCTATATCAAGTTCTACTTTCTATTCATCTTCATAACTCACCTGATGCAATGCCCTTACACGCACTATATGGAAGACTTGATTTTGTTCTAAAAGTAGTTTGTACAGGGATAAAACAATGTTAACCTTTGCAAATATTTGTTTTTCTTCACAGTTTTTTTTTTAGTAGTTTGCAGGTATTTTCTGAATGCTTTAACACAGTAATATACAGTATTCTGATTATTAAGCATACATGTCAGTAAATGATGGGAGGATGTTCGAAATAACATTTAGGCCAACAAGTCAGTTGGGCAACTGGGGGAACGAAAAAAATTGTGATACAATAAGGTAGGTAACATATAGAGACAAGTAATATATTTGCTGTTTAAGAGCGACATGGGGGCCTCAAAGGAGCGGGGCCCCTGTGCATTACACTGCTTGCACCGGCGGGAGCTCCGCCACTGCCTTTATTGATAGCATTGGTTTCAGGCAGGTAATGTCTCCTCTACGAAGCACCATATGAACATGACTTCTCATAGTGCATATGTATAGGAAATATTTAGCAGGAAAACTATGGAGTTCAATGTGCGTATTGATTAGCCATAAGCAAAAGGGTAATGGACAGTCTATTACATTTTTTCAATTGAGATAAGGAGTCTGTAGTCAACTATGATATCTTTATGCGTTTATTCTTATCTATCCTGTCTAGCTCGTATTTAATGTGGTGTCCAGTCCCATATTCAGGGGAGAAGTCTTTGGCTCAGTAGCACTCTAGGTTCACTGTCCTGCATAAAAAGTTGGAGCCAGACAAAACTAGACCTCCAATACGTCAGATTGGAAGAGTCAGTCATTGACCCTTTAAAAGGCCACATGTAATGACACTGTTTGCACCAGAATTGTTCATGCATTTCCCTTACACCAGTATATCTTTTATTGCAGGACTCTGATCTCAACTGACATATATGCTTTGCATGGTGGGGCCATGGCCAGTAGGTAGAAGGAAGGGTTATCCAAATTATTATTATCCTTTATTTATAATGTGCCAACATATTCCGCAGCACAATACAGGGGTTAGGTACAAGTATAAACAATAACCCACAATGAAAAATAATGGAAGATCCTGTTATTGAGCTTTCAGTCAGATATACAGAGTGCGGTATATACTCGAGTATAAGACGACCCGAGTATAAGCCGAGGCACCCATTTTACCACAAAATACTGGGTAAAATTAGTGACTCGAGTATAAGCCGAGGGTGGGAAATGTGCTGCCCCCTGTGTCCCTCTTGTGCCCTATGTGTCCCCCTCTCTCTCCGTGTCTCTTCTCCCCTCTCCCTTCCCTGTGTCTCTTCTCCCCTCTCCCTTCCCTGAGTCTCTTCCAACCTCTCCCTTCCCTGTATCTCTTCCCCCCTCCCTTATCACCCTCCTCAACCCCACTCCTCAACCTCCCTCCTCATCCTCAACCTCCCTCCTCATCCTCAACCTCCCACCTCAACCTCCCTCCTCAACCTCCCTCCTCATCCTCAACCTCCCTCCTTATCCTCAACCCCCTCCTCAACCTCCCTCCTCATTCTCGCTCCTCAACCCCCCCATCCTAAACCCCCCTCCTCAACCCCCCTCCTCAACCCCCATCCTCATCCTCTCTCCTCAACCCCCCATTCTCAACCTCCCATCCTCAACCCCCCTCCTCAATCTCAACCCCCCTCCTCAACCCCTCCTCCTCATCCTCAACCTCCCTCCTCATCCTCAACCTCACTCCTCAACCCCCCATCCTCAACCCCTTCCTCAACCTCCCTCCTCAACCCCCCATCCTCAACCCCCTCCTCAAGCCCCCCATCCTCATCCTCCCTCCTCAACCCCCCCCATTCCTCATCCTCAACCCCCTCCTCAACCTCAACCCTCCTCAACCTCAACCCCCCCTCAACCTCAACCCTCCCTCAACCCCAACCCCCCCTCCTCAACCTCAACCCTCCTCAACCTCAACCCTCCTCAACCTCAACCCCCCTCAACCCCAACCCCCCCTCCTCAACCCCCCCATCCTCAACCCCCCCATCCTCATCCTCAACCTCCCTCCTCAACCTCAACCCCCCTCCTTAACCTCAAGCCCCCTCAACCCCAACCCACCTCCTCAACCTCAACCCCATCAAACTCCCCCCTCAATCCCCCTGAACCCCAACCCCCCTCCTCAACCCCCCTCCTCCACCTAAACCCCCCTCCTCCACCTAAACCCCCCTCAATACCACCCCCCTCTCCCCTCACTTACCTGCTTTTGCTCCGGCCTCTGCTCCTTGACCCGGGGCGCATGTGACATCACATGCGTGCCACGTCATTAGCATATACCGGGTGCCGGCACCCGGTATATGCTAATGACGCGGCGCGCATGTGACGTCACATGCGCGGGCGTCGGGTCAAGGAGCAGAGGCCGGAGCACAAGCAGGTAAGTGAGGGGAGAAGGGGGAGGTATTTAGGGGAGTTTAGGTGGAGGAGGGGGGTTGAGTGGGGTTTAGGTTGAGGAGGGGGGAGGGAAAGAGACATGGGGGGGGTACAGTGACACACGGGGGGTTAGAGACACACGGGGGGGTTAGAGACACACGGGGGGTTAGAGACACACAGGGGGGTTAGAGACACACAGGGGGTGTTAGAGAGACACGGGGGGTTAGAGAGACACGGGGGGTTAGAGACAAACGGGGGGGTTAGAGAGACACGGGGGGTTAGAGAGACACGGGGGGGTTAGAGAGACACGGGGGGAGAGTGACTCGAGTATAAGTCGAGGGGGCCCTTTTTTGCCTTAAAAAAAGGGCTGAAAAACTCGGCTTATACTCGAGTATATACGGTACTTTTCCTAAAGCACCTCACAAGACTGAAACTCGCAAACTTACATTATAAAGGGTGTGGGTGAGGTACAGGAGAGTGAAGGATGCATAGTGAATGAAGAGGCTAAAGATGATAGGCTTGTTTGAATAAATGTGTTTTTAAAGAGATTTTGAAGGATTTAAGGCAGGAAGATAGTCTGGTGGAGCGAGGTAAGGAATTCCAAAGAATAGGGGCAGCACAAGAAAAGTCTTGAAGACGGTAGTGAGAGGAGGTGATGAGAGAGGAGGAGAGAAGAAGGTCATTAGCAGAGCGAAGAGGGCAGGTGGGAGTGTATTTTGAGGTGAGAGCAGAGGTATAGGAGGGTGCACTATTGTGGAGGACTTTATATGTTAGGGTCAGGATTTTGAATTGTATTCTAGAGGCTATGGGAAGCCAGTAGAGTGACTGAATGAGAGGAGCTGCGGACACTGATCATTTAGTATGGTAGACAAGTCTAGCGGAATCCAAATCATTGCCTCTGTTATTGTTTTGGGTATGTCGGTAAAATAATCAGAAAATATCTTCTTTAATTTGCTAGTGTTGCAGTTCAAAGGATTTTGGAATATTTTTGGAGAGTAATGCATGCATACATAATTATTTTCCTGGTCACAACATTTCTTTGCTATGTTGCGACTGGCGTTTGTGGTCATCCCTAAGCTCTGAATGTATTTGTCAATTTTCATAAAAGAAAGTAGGTCAATGGGAAGCTTAAATAAAGGAGCAGTGAGATGGATGGCTACATAAGCAATGGCTGCTAGGCAACAACGAAGACTCCTCAAGCAGTTTGGTAAACACTTGACAAACAAGTGTCTTTTTTTCTTGAATTGTAGTGGTCCTTTAATGGAAAGGTCTTAGGTAGAAGATGATTATTTCTATTTGTAGTGGATGCGTCCATTCACTGAGATATGTTAAGAAGTTTACTAAATCAGTCATTCTTAAGTTTCAATATTAATTCACAAATCTATAATTCGGTTGTTGCAGACTCAGAAACCTCTAACGTTGGATTTTTATGTGAACGGGTTTTTGGAGCTTGGATATTTATCAAGTAAAAGAATACTACCCTGAATTCATTGGTGTTGTACAGCATGGCCATTGACCTGGAAAATAAAAATATTTAAATGCACAATTTAAATCTGTAAGGTCCGTGACCCTTTAATTATAGGCTTAAATTGTTGACCCTTGTCTTGTAGTAGACAACCATTGTTCTTACATATTGATTCAGTGCCTACTCTTATTAAAAAGCTTTATTACGCCACTATTTTGTCCAAACAAATCAATTTACATCATAGAATGGTTTAAAATTTGAACACAATGATTTACTTATAATTGCAGAAAACATTTACACAACTTAACAAAAAGTAGCGCTGACAATGTCTTTGCACCCGGTGTACTATTCATTTGCATGCAAGTAATTATTTTCCACATGGATTCACATTATAATAAATCATTTATTGGCTGGCTCAACATAGGGCATTATCTTTAATTAGAAATGTTTTCGTTTCCAACAAAGAATTCAACTTTCTCAACGCCAAATATTAATCATACAACTCTGCGATTCTTCCATTAAAGTTTAGCATTGCAATTATTTAACGGCCTTGAAAAGTTGCAACGAGTCAATGTCTTTGGTTAAGCGCCTTCTAAAAATCTTGGTATAAACCTGTCTACAATTCGGAGATGTGGTTTAAATGGACATGGCCATTAACCAAGTAATATAAAGAAGAAGGGGACTCGTTAACTGGATTTTGTTTCGAAAAAATAATGTATGAACTATTTAAAAGTCTTATTGCAAATATTAGATAAAATGTAGCTTTTTAATATGAAATTCTACTCATTGACATCATCCTCTAGCCTGTGCCTGCCTGGAGTACATGCCAGTATATGCCAGCATGGTGTAATCAATGAATGCTTGGAACATAAGACATAAGACATAATCTTTTTATGTTCAACTCTCCGTGATCCTATGGACCTCAGCACGCCAGGCATATCTTGTGTCTGGTTGTGCTTATACATAAGATTTTCTTGGCAGAGATACTGGAGTGGGTTGCCAGTTCCTTCTCCAGTGGACCGCGATTCATCTGACATCTCTACTATGATCTGACCATACACAAGGTCCTTTACCACAACAAGGTAGTGATCCAGAAGGGGGTGGATATAATAGGCAGGCTAAATTGGTCTATTGTTCATGAGGTGCATTTTATCTAAAGCTTTCACCTGGCATGATTATTTTTGGGTTCCTGGTCATTGAAGGGAAGAACACATTTTATTGGTTAACCCCTTATGAGTGAGGACAATATCATTGTTCCTACTACATCCAACTGCTGTAGAGGAACCCTCAGAGTCTTAGTGACAAGCTGAGATGGTTGTGTTTCTCTCATTGGCTCATCTGTTGCCTTCTTTTGACCAAATTCCTGTTTTGAGATATAACAGCAAGTCACCATAGTTAGGTGTTATATATACAAGAGGAATATTAACAGCAAGATATCTGGTAATATAAGAATGTTGTGGCTGATTTGGTAATGTTTATAAAGTAACTAGCTACTTTCCTGTCAAAAATGACGGGAATAAAATTTTAAAACTGGGAATGCTGTACGTTCGGAGCTCATCGCGAACCATGTGCTGAGCGCCTTCGGTGCTCATTGTGAGCCTCTCCCTCCTTCTACTGTATGAGCCTCACGATGAACGGCTTTGCTGCTCATTGCAGGCCTTGGCAACACACAACTTTGTTCCTTCGCAATGGAAATGCCCATCAAATTGTTAAGCCTGCCAATGCTGTTTGCCACACAATGCGAGGTTCTGCCTCCTCTGAGCACCTTCGGCGTTCATCATGGGTCTCCCAATGAACGCCTTCGGCGCTCATTGCGAGCCTCTCCTCCCGTCTACTTTACGATCCTCGCGATGAATGCCTCCTTAACCTGCAAGTTTAGTGCTTGGGAATGCCATGTGGCTCTTTCCACCATCTCCCCCGTCCCTTCCCTGTGTGTTTTTCCTCTGTGTCTCTGCTGATTGTTGGAGTTGTGCGCGCTGACTGTTGGTTTTATTTTCAAAGTACCGCATGTTCGTGTAAGTGTTACTGTCTTCGCCGTCGTGTATTTTCTAAATCCTGTGTGTCTGGCGTTGTTCAGCCTCATTTTGCTCCTGTTTGAGAATTTTTCCCTTTTTTCGGCCGCATTTTTTTCTCGCTTAGCCTATGGCTCAAATTTGCTTGCAACCTCACTCCCTTGCTTCCTGGCTCTCCCCCTGTGCTGTGTCTTATTATTTTCTTTTTATTATTTGACTTTTTTGGGTGGTCTTAGGAGTTACGTGCTTGAAACTATTTCATCCGTTAAAATAGTAAACTTTGTGCCTTGCGATCAGCAATAATGTGCTTTGTTTTGCATCGTCTACTGCGGCCATTGACATGAGCGCAGCCTAACTAACTGTTATAAAGTCCTGCTTGCCCCCAATGAGCATCACAGACGCCCATTGAAAAGCCTGGAATGAGCGCCTTCAGAGCTCATTGCAAGCCTTGCGATGAGTGTATGCGGCGCTCATCGCAAGGCTTGCTCATTGCAGCCTAAGTCCCACGGGCCTTGCGCTCATTGCAGCCTAACTCCTGCAGGTCTCACGATGAGCACCTGTTCCGCTCACCTCAAGGCCTGCAACGAGTGCCTTCGGCACTCATTGCAGCCCCGCAACTGTGGCCCTCATGGCCCTCATCGCAACTGTGACCAACATTTGTAAGATCCATAATTATATATGTGATGTTATATTTTAATGAACCATGGATTAAAAGGCCACTTGATAAAAAAGAAAAACTATGTTTAAAAAATGTTGAGTCTAAAAGCATAGTTAAGCTGGAAAGAAATCGAACAGCTAGTTTTTAAATAAAATAAAATAAATATTGATTTCTCTGAAGGACTCTGCTAGGATACATGATACTTTGCTGGAAGCTGTGGTTGCATCAGCTGATGCAACTTGGTGCTTCAAGATCATTGGGGGGGGGGAGGTGAAGCATTGTGGTGTCAATATCAATCTTATCCAGGTAGAAAACAAATGCTCTGAACTTCGGTTTCTCCTTCCAACCCCTTCCACCACTGATAACTACAAACATATAAACACATTATTCAGCTCTCAGGGTATGATGTAACAAACACAACATTTTCCATGGCTTACATTGATGCTAAGATTGCTTGTTTGGTAAACACTTGACAAACAAGTGTCTTTTTTCTTGAACTGTAATAGTCCTTTAATGGAAAGATTGTTAAGTAGACTGTGATTATTTCCATTTGTAGTGGATGTTTCCTTTCAATGAGATATATTAAAAAGCATACTAGGTCAGAATATTTTAGGTATCAGGATATTTAATGATTCTGGATGTATTAACCACCAATTTTTTAACAAATAGTTTGGCTAGTTAAAACCGAAGAGCTTTAATGAGATCTTAATGAGAACTAGTGCTTTCATGTCCCTCAACCTTTGTATATTTGTTTGATGTATAGTGCGTAGCATATGAAACAGTAATGGTGTATGGAGTTTATATGGTGATGCATACATTTTGACAGTTTATCAGCATCTCTCAAGACATATGTACATTCTCCTTGCACTTTTTCCTAACTTGATATAGTGTGAGTATGCTTCTTGTATGCTAAATATCATGCCCATTATGCATGTCCCCAAAGAGTTTTGTATTTATAGAGAGAAATGTCACTGCATATAAACATTTCTTTCCATAGGCACCTACTATTGCATGGTATTGTATCTCCCTAGGCAGCCTTGTGGGCTTCCCAAACTCACCTGGTCTTTTGCATTACAATTATTATGCTATGATCCAGGACACCAGTAATGTATAGGCTTTTGTAACTCAAGTCCTAGAGGACTTTGATCTGTAACATTTCTTGGCACATCATATGGGATTGGGGGTATGCCCATTCTTAGTGGACATCATGTGCTGTAAGACCTTGAGCGGCACTGAGTACAATACCTCCGCCGCATCTCCGGGATGCCTGTCCCCAGTGTGTTCTCAGTCCACAGTCCAAGGTGATGCTAGTCAACAGTCTAAGACCAATTCCTCATAAATTCCTAGGCCAACAGAGAAATGTGGGGCTAGGGAATTGACCATTTTCTTTGTAAACCCAAGACCACCTACAGAGAAGTGTAGTGCAGGGTGATAGAACTTCCAGAAGGAGAGGGTTTTGCTTGGAAAGGATCCTCTCAAGTTTTTGCAGGAGCTACTAGCCTAGGTGCACTGTTTTCCCTGAACTACCTTGAAGAGTCCAACAGGACAGTGACATTGATGCTGCAACATGCTGCCAATCATCTGATGGAGATAATAGGCAGGATGTTGCATTGGCAAAGGAAGGGGCAGTTGTCACGCCCAGGGCCTGATTGCACTGTTTCGTGATATGGCTTGGGCCTGAACTGGGAATAAGTTATCCTGTTTATGGTTAAAGTTATGAATTTTTCATTGCGTATGGCTAAAATATGATTACTCTGTTACACTGTATGTATCTTGGTTTATGCTCTGCATCACAATTTAGCTTTTCTGCAGGCTCATGCATCAGCCCCCACCTAAATAAGATTAAGGCCTATTATGTACAGGGTTGTTATCTGGTGAAGACTTCCCGGCCTCACAGGGGCCTTCAGCAGATAAACAGATAGTATGAGTGGTTAGAACAATTGTTTAAAGTTAATATAATCACCCGGATGAGATTAAAAGATCTGATTTCATCAGAGGTACAGGGTTTTCCCAGTAAACAAAGGGCAGCCTATTATTTAGGAATAGGGCTTACTGATTGGTCAGCCTGTGTGCCAGAAACTTGTTTAAAATGTGGCAATTAATAAAGGTATAGTGGTATCTACTTACATAAACAAGGTGTAAGTGTCTTTCTGTGGATTAAACTACACAGTCCTGCCATTGAAGAAGCAGGTTGTGACATCTCAAAATTAGGGTGCCAAATTATAGTTTGGATAGGGAGATTACCCAATAAATCATCTTCTATGTTTTCAATCTAACCCTTTACTTTTGGAAATTCCAAAGCATCACTTGTGAAACTGCAATTGTATCATGAATGGCTTTTATGGAAGGGGTCTCCAGGCCTCCTTTTTCAAATTTTCTACTGGCTATTTTTTTTTTTTTATTCTCACTTTTTTGCCCAAATAAATATAACTATCCCAACTGACCCTGTCATTGGCAACAAAAGTGAGCACACCCCTAAGTGGAAATTAGGCCCAAAGTGTCAATATTTTGTGTGGCCACCATTATTTTCCAGCACTGCCTTAACCCTTTATGGGCATGGAGTTCACCAGAGCTTCACAAGTTGTCACTGGAGTCCTCTTCCACTCCTCCATGATGACATCACGGAGCTGGTGGATGTTCAAGACCTTGAACTCCACCACCTTCCATTTGTGGATGCTCCACAGATGCTCAATAGGGTTTAGGTCTGGAGACATTCTTGGCCAGTCCATCACCTTTACCTTCAGCTTCTTTAGCAAGGCAGTGGTCGTCTTGAAGGTGTGTTTGGGGTCATGCAGGCCCAGACCAAACATATATACACATATGTCTATATGTGTTTATATGTTTTCTATAATATGTTGTGTTGATTCCCCCTATGTGCATTTATCTGCTGATGTCAGATGCTGCCTCCACCCACTCTGAATCACTGTTTACGTATATGAATCATAGAATGATCGGACCATGGAGTTGAAAGTATATCTACGTTTTTAATTAATCTCATGGTTTGAAGATCTACAAAAGCATAGTCCAGTCTATAATAAGATCTAAAACGATTTGAGAAAAAAAGTATATTATTTTTCATATGGATGTATTAGTCTCCACAAATCTAACAGATCTGAGCTATTCATCTCTCTTGAAAAATCATTAGATGTTTTACCCAATTGAGATTCAGATCTTATTTTCAGGTATCCTACTTTGTCGATCGCTGGATCTAGGACCATATTAAAGTCTCCACAAATACGCAATAGACCTTTCTTGACTTAAAAATTATTTTTAGATATCGTATTTGATTTTTATTAGGTGAATACAAATTGACCAGCGTAATGCATCTCCCATTTATGAGGGCGATCCATATGATGTAACTCCCATGTAGACCGACATTAGTATATTCTTCCTGAATTGTTAATTTTTTATTAAATAAATTTGAAACTCCCCTAGATTTACTATTAAATTGTGCGTCTATTCTCGTAGTGAATTTTTTATTATTCATATAGTGAGTTGCTTCCCTTTTTCAATGGGTCTCTTGTAGACAGATAATGTCTGCTTTAGATTTAATATAATTTATATATACAATCTTTCTCTTATTAGGGGAGTTTAGGCCATTGACATTGTGAGATATTATTTTAATGCTTATGGGAAGTTGTCATTAACTACTATAATTTCCATTCTCAATTGTTATAATCATATCCAAAACTATTTTTATACTCTTTATTTTCCCCTAATAGGGGGAGTGATAATGTCACACTCTATCTTTCACTTTTCCTCCCTCCCTTTCGTCTCACCACCTTTTCCCTTAAAAATGTCAGTGACAGCATGATTTTTTGTGAAGAGAAAAAAAAGAATGTTATTGACTTGTATAGTTGCAAAAGTATTTATACACAGACCCACATAAAACATTCTTAGAAAAGCTACAACATTGGTATGGGAATATATCATGATGTGGGATAAACTACTAATGTGTAATGAGATTCATTAGGTTAACTGAAGAACTTAGTTATGTTACAGGCACAGAGACACAGAAGTGAACATCGCTGATTCGTGCCCCCACCCTTGTTTCTGGTCATTCAGGAAAAACATTGAATTGTTTAAGTCGTTTGGGGATTTTAAAGGTGGTTGTAAATACAATGTTTTATTGTGCAATCAGTGAAGTAATTGGTATGTACTAATTATGATATTTGAGGATATTAACTTTGTTTCATTCTTTCTTTTGAGCAAGGTCTTTTAATTGGAAATTCTTATTTTAAATAAGTAATCAGGATCTCTGGATAATTAATAGTCCATCTATGATTTTAAGGAAACAACCGTAAGTGATAAAAATATATTGAAGAGACTATGCAGTTGAAGAATTAAAGGAGATCAGAGATGGTGTGTTATTTATATACATTTGTTTGTGCTGCGGGATTAGAAAAGTTGTTTGAAAAGGACCTTTTTGCATGTGTACACTGATCCGAAGTGAGATCATAAATAAATTGGTTTTTGGATGCATTGCAGAAGGTAACTAAGAAAAAAGAAAATAATAACGGTCAGTCTAAAGAGATTTTTTTAAGGACCCCAAGAGATTAAAGAAATTGTTGTTGTTGAGTGAGAAACTGGAATCCTGGAATAATTGGAATTGTTGATAAGCAAAAGTGTTTCATCATTTTCACTAATGAAAGAAGTAGAGAATTGTTGTTAAATGTGGAAAATGGCCTCTAATAGGTAGTTTCTAGACCTCCTTGTTTTTCAGTAATATTTATGTAATATTTGTCTGACTGTTCGGTTAAAGGAACAGACCAGATAAAATTAGGGTAACAGGAACAGGGGACACATTATGGGGGCAAGGAGAAGGCGGACAAAACAGGGATCAGACAGAAAACATGCAAAGTGGTTAACTGCATTGGATTTAAAATACAATGTCTTTTGTATTCTGCTAGAGGAGGAGAGTCAAAAGTTTTTCACATTTGAGTGACAGGACCAAAAGATACCAGAGTAAAGTGCCAGCTCTGTTGGACAGAGTTACCTCAAGGATTCAAGAATAATCTTACCCTGTTTGGGACTGCACAATCTAATGACCTACAAGGATATCCCAGTGTTCTTGGAAATAAGAGTTTTACTGCAGCAGGTGGATGACTTATTGCTGTCCTGCAGCACAGAAGAGGAAAAAAGGTCCAGTTGTGCCATACTTAAGTCAAATATTTAGGATTTCTGATAAAACCCAAAAAAGAAACTACTGTTGGAAATAAATTAAGCAATATCAAAAGCAACCTGGAATACAGCACAGTGGCAGCTCCCCTTTATGAAAGCACCGGAAGGGGTGTGGGGGGCGGTTTTGAGATCTTTAACCTGGGGACATGAGCATAGAGCAGCTTTCACCAAAATGAATAATAGATTGATGAGCGCCCCTGCCTTGGGACTTCCAGACATGAAAGGAATGGAATTGCAGCTGGAGTTCTAACCGAGAAGTTGGGGATCTGGAAAAGACCAGTGGCATAGCTGTCGAAAAGTTGGATACAGTGGCATCAGGATGGCCCCCCTGCTTACAATCAGTGGAAAGAACAGGTCTACTGATACAAGACACAGCAAGTCTAAGCCTAGGACAGAAAGTTATTGTTCATGTTTCCCATTCTGTCCTTGCCCTGCTGAAGTACAATGAAAACGATTGGCTTACCAGTGATAAGTTGGGTAAGTCCCAAGTCAAGGTGTGTACCATTTTATACCACCTCCAGAGCATACCCCACTGGAGCATGATTACTTGGTCACCATGGATCAGATATACTCTATTCAACCTTAACTGAAGGACCAGGCCCTAGACAACCCAGAAATAGAATACGGATGGCAGTAGCTTTGTCAAAAAAGGAACATTTCCAGGGGCAGCAGAAAGATCAGACAAGGGAACACCCAACAGGAATTCTGCCACAGTCGTCCCACCCCTAATTATGCAAATAGGATGAAGTTAAGTGGCACAGTGTGTCAGGCAGAAACCTATAAAAGTAAGAGTTTTAAGTATACCTACTAGTATTTCAAAGGTTAAATATTATAAATCATGTATGCTTATGCATGTACTTTAATTGCCATTTTTATAGTACTGTGGTCCTTTAAAACCTTGAAGGGTCATCTTTATGTCTTGGAGTTGTAAAAGATTTTTATTCTACCGTACAATATTTAGGTTCTGCTTTACTCATCAATACCAGTGGAAAAAAATCTGCGTAATTTAAGCTTTAATATTGTTAATCGCAATTGTCAGTTTTACTTTGCTGCACCTCAGGAGACTATTACTTTTCCATGAGCGTAATTTCAAGTAGTTTTTTAAGTATTTCACTGGAAAATACTTTTTTATTATTCAACGTTATCCTATAACAACATATATATTTAAATAAGTCAACAAATCGATTATGTTGCAAAATCTTTTTTCTGTTAAATATCAAATTTCACATTACTCATAGCAGCATTTAAAAAGTTCACATGATATTAAAATATATTTCTACATTTACGGTGTTACTTGTCTCCAATATATTTTCTTTCATTGCAATGAATTCTTTTTTAAAGGAAATAAAATGTCAAATATTTTAGAATACTGTAATACAAGTCTTTCTATAGAGAATTTATAGAGCTTATTTTATATACTGTAAAAGTTGTTTTTTTGGAGGGAAAATAAATAATATTAATTAAAAAAATAGTATTTCTTTCAAATAAGTGGTCTATACTATAGAGCAGGGGTGTCCAAGTTTGGTTGTGGATTTGCACCCAAACGTATTTAGTCATGCTAATTAATTCACCTGTATACAGAAAGAAAATCCTCAAATCCAGGTCTGTGACGGGCTCTCCAGGACCGAACTTGGACATCCCTGCTGTTGAGAAATTACATTAAAGATATATGTGATAGATTGAAAGGTGTGAAAATTCACGTAGAGTCTGTTATATTTGTTTTCTTATCTAAAATTGCATTCAAATGAATTGGGTCCAGAGATTCACAAGGCTCCAGGTCGCTGGTTCCTGCCAAAATAATAGAGGAGAAAACAATTGTTTAATTGCCAGTTTTGAACTAGATTTTCAACAAAAAAAGTTTAAATGTTTGATATATAATGTTTTAATTGAGAAAATGTTGGACTATATTGTCCATTCAAGTCTACGTGCACTGTGGATAATTGAAATTGTTAGGTATTGATTGCATGTGTTCGAGCCCCAATGGAAAACTTTTTATATAAATGTTTTAGAAACATCAATTCTCATTTCAGCAAATGCAGCAGATCTTTTTTCAAACACAACTTCTTTTAGATAGTTTACAACAATTTTGCCCAAGGCACAAATCAACGCTAAATAACATTGAAATGACGCGGCTCTAGTATACATTCTGGGAAATGCATCTCACCAGGCTGTCACAATGCATCCTGTCCCCATCAGTCATTTGCTGTGTAGACAAGGCGACAGGCGACCTTTTCATTCTAGAAAAATGAATGGCCCAAGCTTGTAGTAAATAAAAATCATATTCCACTTCGACCTTCTAAATTACCTGTCTGCACATTTTAAGAAATAAGGTTTCTTGGGCGGAAGGAATTAAGGTGAAAATGGCAAAGCAAAATATTTACAAAAAACAAAGATTTTCTAATAGTTGGATGATAAAACAGTCGAGATAATAAAGTTATAGGGCCTCTATAGTTTGGGTAAAACTTCACATGTTTGTGTAGCATATAACAAATAACATTTGGACATTAATGCACCAATGCATTTTAAACACAATGATGTCCATTGGCTTGAGACCTGTACTAAAGAGGATTCCCTTGGCCTAGAAAGAGGAGATAGTAATTTTAATTATGTTGTTGTTGCTTAGTCGTTCAGCCTAAGTACTGGGCTGCTGGCTCACCTCTCTTTGCGATGCTTGCAGATTCGACTGCGCCGCTGGCTCGCCTCGCTTCACGAGGCTCAGGGTTGCGTGCCTTGCTTCGCGAGGGACGAAACTGCGTTACCAACATCACAAACGTCACCAAAATCGCAAGATCCACAACTATATATGTGATTATTATTATTAACTTTTATTTGTATCCTAATTAAAGTAGTTAAGTTTTAGTTGGCAGTGACTGGGCAAAGCTTGTAAGCCTGATGTTTTGATTTTTCCATGACTGATGTTCCCGGATTGGCATGCTGGGCTCTGAGAAAACACAAAACCTCGCCACTCAGGGGCTGGTCTTCCCGTCCCTGGCCGTGACAGATGTATTTTTCTAATTAATTTTTAATTAATAAATAGTGTTGTTCTTGTTTTATAACCCACACTGTTAACATCTCTGTGACTGCGGTCTTTTTAATCAGTTCAGCTTTCCAAACACAATAAACATTAGACCTATTCAACTACTCTTTTTTTGTGTGTTTCTAATATGCAGTGGCTGATAGGAGTTATTTTAAGTGCCCTAAGCGACTAAACAATACTTATTATTATTATTTTATTATTATCGTTTATTTGTAACGCGCCAACATATTCCGTAGCGCTATACATAAGTTAAGTTACAGGCAATGACAAGTTCAAGATTCACACAATGA
This sequence comes from Discoglossus pictus, assembly GCA_027410445.1. Classification (NCBI taxonomy): domain Eukaryota; kingdom Metazoa; phylum Chordata; class Amphibia; order Anura; family Alytidae; genus Discoglossus; species Discoglossus pictus. Next base: position 16,050,544 of record CM050174.1, on the reverse strand, counting down.
ATGGACGGCCCTGTCTTTGAGCTTGGAATCCAGTGTCCATAGCGCTTTCCCTAAAGCACCTTGCAGGATTGAAACTCGCAGACTTACAATCTAAAGTTTGAAGTGTGTATGTGGTACAGTAGGGAGAGAGTAGTGCTGAGCATGTTAGGGAGGAAGGTTATAGGCTTTTTTAAAGAGGTGCGTTTTTATTGAAGTTTTGAAGGATTTAAGGCAGGAGGATAGTCTGGTGAAGCGAGGCAAGGAGTTCTAGAGAATAGGGGCAGCACAAGAAAAGTCCTGGAGGCGGGAGTGAGAGGAGGTGACAAAAGTGGTAGAAAGAAGAAGGTTGTTAGCAGAACGAAGAGGGCGTGTGGGGGAGTATTTGGAGATGAGAGCAGAGATGTATGGGGGAGCGTTATTGCTGAGGACTTTTGTAAGTTAAGGTCAAGATTTTAAATTTTATTCTGGAGGCTAAGGGAAGCCAGTGGAGTGATTGACAGAGAGGAGCTGCGACACTGAACGATGTATACGGAAGATGAGTCTGGCGGAGGCATTCATTACGGATTGAAATGGGGAGAGACGAGTGGTGGGTAGGCCAACAAGGAGCGAGAAATTATGAGAGAGTGTTAGAATCTTAGTAGTGTCTTGTGTAAGGTAATGGCGTATTTTGGATATGTTTTTTAGATGGAGAAGACAGGATTTGGTTAGAGACTGTATGTGTGGGATGAAAGAGAGGGCAGGATCCAGTAGAACTCCGAGACAACGCGCTTGGGAGGTGGGAGTGATTGAAGCTGTAGTAGAGGGTGGGAGGATTAAGAGTTCAGTCTTAGACATGTTGAGCTTTAGATGGTGGGCGGACATCCAAGAGGATATACTAGAGAGGAAGTCGGAGACGTGTGCTAGAAGAGAGGGGGATAGATCTGTCAGTGTTACCATTGCCATGGCAACCACTTTATAACTGGAGGGCTATGGTCATTTGAAAGAGGAGGCACCCTTTCATGTAAGAGGCACCATGACTATCTTAGTATTTGTAGAGCGGGCATAGGCGCTCTTTTAGAGACCCACATCCTTATAGCTTCTAGAGACTCATTGACCCAAAATACCACAATACATGTAGCCTCTAAATTTATGCCTCAGCTTTATATTTAGAAGGCCTTACTATTGAAATGGAGAACCCCCCTCCCTTCTTTAATTGTGGGTCTGGGCGCGAAGGAGGAAATGGTACCGTGAAAGTCTACCATTCCCTCCACCACAAAAAAAAAATGCCAAGTGATTATCATGGGGTGAAAAGCTCATTAGTTTAAAAGACAACACACTCCTAAAAAAATAACAGCTGTAAACAACTAATTAAATAAAATAGAATGCATTATAAAAAATAACTACATGTAAAATGTAACCATATAAAGGCTGTATTTCTTATTTTTTTCTTCTAAAAACATTTTTCCCATTTGCCCATTTATTTATTCAAAAGACAATATCTAAAAAAAAGCAGTGATCCGTTATCAGTAGTGAAATTATAGTTATATGTCCCTTTATCAGGTTTCTTGAACAGATTAAAAATGCTATTTGTCACTGGAATATTTCACAGGGCCGTACTACAATATCACAAGTCAAATCAATCAATTTTCAGCTGAGAGGGAGCAGCCCTCAATATTAAACGAGTGCCATAGAATAGGATTCTGAGTCCTCATCAATCAATGAAGATCAATAAATAGCATTACTCGAAGCAGTAGGCGATTATATCTAATTGTTATAGTAGGGTTTGCTGCCTCACAGATCATCTTAATGTGGGTAAAACTGGCGTGGGACACACAGAATTTAAAAAATCTCATATTCTGTGGATTAAATACGCCTATATTGCACATCCTGTTTTCATTCGCTAGAACAAAATAAATTAAATAATAAAAAATGCAATATGCCGTAGATTCCCTTTCAATATGCATCTCAACATTAACTGTTTGTATTGGTTTTTACATATTCCCTGGTATATACATGAGATGTAACGTAGACAAATAGCTAAAATTTTAAACAATCACATATAATAGTTGTCAAACTACAAATCGTCGCCACGCTTTGCAAGCTCGCATTTGCGGAAGGTGGAGGCTTTAGGGAGCATGAGTTTGGAACAACACAACCCCACACACCTCTAAACTTGCAGCACTTAGTCCTACGGCGCCACAAACCACCCCACAGAACCGTCAACTCGCAGCACTTAGTCCTCTCCTTCCCCTCCTCCTCTCCCTCCCCTTTGTCTCGCAAAATACCTCACTAACCCCCCAAACCACGCACGCAGAAAAACACTAAAAACACACTAAAAAACCCAATCATTAAAAAAAAAAAAACACTCACCCACAGTACGGGGGGACAGCCAGGACATCTGGAAGTGAGGATAAACTCGAATTTAACACCGAATTCCACCGTTTTGGCACTCGAAAAACAGCTAAGCAAGGAAAAAAATGAAAACGAGGCTCCACGACCCCGGACTGCCCAGCCACGTACAACACCCAAGAAGGGATCCGAGATAAGCTCGGAAACCCCCATTAACCACACATTAACCCTCGTAGTGGAGGGCCCCGATTAACCCCACATGGACCCCCGCTGCAATCAAAATGCAAAATTCCCGCCTTACGGGTCCTTAAAGGACCGTAAAGGTCCTTAAAGGACCCATAAAAAAAAAAAAAAAATGAACCCTATCATGCATGGGGCTATATACAGAGCCCCATCAAAACCTAAAAATCCCTGTCACTCATGGGGGTCAATACAGACCCCCATAAGCCCTTATATAGCCCTATAACTCATGGGGGTCAATACAGACCCCCATAAGCACTTTATTAACCCCCTCACTCATGGGGGTTAATACAGACACCCATAAACCCCAAATTAACACTGTCACTCATGGGGGTCAATACAGACCCCCATAATTCATATAATTAACTGTGTCACTCATGGGGGTCAATACAGACCCCCATAAGACAATAAACAACCCTCGCACTCATGGGGGTCAATACAGACGATCATAAACCTATAATTAGCCCTGTCACTCATGGGGGTCAATACAGACCCCCATAATACATATAATTAACTGTGTCACTCATGGGGGTCAATACAGACCCCCATAAGACATTAAACAACCCTCGCACTCATGTGGGTCAATACAGACCCCCATAAACCTATAATTAACCCTGTCACTCATGGGGCTCCGTGCCGGAGAAGAAAAGAAGGAGGACGGGGTCATGCTGGAAAGGTGAGTAGAATATTTAGAATATTTAGAATGTTTATTTATTTACTGTAAATGTTGTACTAATTATTTTTTTCCCTAGGTTGCTGATCTGAAGAGACATCTGCAAAGGTAAGTGGTCTTAATTTTATTATTTGAGCTTAGAATTCGTTTTTTTTTATATAGAGATAGCATTTATTGTATGTTAGATAGGGGGATGTATTTTATATAGATAGGATGTATTGTATATTAGATAGATTGGGTGATGTATTTTAGATAGATAGGATGTATTGTATATTACATAGATTGGGTGATGTATTTTAGATAGATAGTATTGATTGTATGTTAGATAGATAGTGGGTATTGTATTGTATTTGATTTTATTTGGATTGTATTTATTCTATTTGTATTTCCTTTTCAGGTGTGTTATTTTAATTTTAATTTGTTTTCTGTACTGGGGGGGCGGGTTGTAATGTATTTTTTATTTTCTGTAATCTTCCTTTTTTATTTTTTGTGACTTAGGTTTTTTTATTTTCTGTAATGTAGATTTTTTATTTTTTGTGATTTAGGTTTTTTATTTTATGTAATGTAGATTTTTTATTTTTGGTGACTATTTCTTTTTCCATGTAATTAGAGTGGTGAGGGGGTTATTAGGGGGTAGGTAGGTAGGTAGTGTAGGTGTTAATAGGTTATTGTAGAGGGGGGGTAGTTTAGATGTAATGGTTTATTGGGGGTCTATAGTGCAATGTAGTGTTTATACTTAGTATCATGAGGGTACTGGAGAACCCTCATAGCATGTACGGGGTAATGTTGGGCTTCAAACTGTCCCATGGGGGTCTTTAAATACCCTTATGGGACTAATGCGGTTAAATAGAGGCTTATGAGGGTCTGTATGTACACTTTGGGTCATTAGGGTCCTGGATGACCCTCATGGCACTTATAGTGTTATTTCATACATTCATTAGTGTGTTATAGGGGTCTATATAGTTGAGGCACACAGTATACTCACATTGTGTGGCAAAGAGCATTTCAAAGCATTTTTTTATTATTGCCCTGTCATTTAAGACGGGCAAGTCGCTAGTACGTATATAAAAATCAAAGATAATAAACATTCACCTAATGCTGATGTAATTAATATATCAAGCTTCCTCATCTCCACTTCATTCATTTTCCCCTCTCTCTCATCTCGCCTATGACCTCCCCATTCCTCATACTATCCTTTCTCCCTCATTCTATCTCCTTCCTGATCTCCCCCTCCCTCAACCACCCCATCTCATCTTCTTCATGACCACCCTATTCCTCATGCTATTATCCCTCCCTCAACCCATCTCCCCCCCTCTGATCTCCTTCATGATCTCCCTATACTGTATCCCACTCATCTCTCCCCCTCTAATCTTCTTTCTGGTCTCTCATTCCCTGATCCCATCTCCCCCATCTCATTTCTCCACCCACTGATCTCCCCTTGCCTCATCTCTACCCTCCTTCATCCCATGTCACCCCCTTCCTAATCCCATCTCCTCCTCCCTAATTTCCCCCTCTGATCGTCACCATGTCCCCCTCTTGCACTTCCAGGCTTTAAATAGAGATTATGAGGATTTTGATTAGATGAAAGTGCTCCAAAAGGCATTGGTCAGCTCATAGGAGGAGCTCCATTTGAAGTAGTATTTATTTTTAGAGAGGCTGGGTTTTCAGGTAGAATCCCACATCAAGGGGCCAGAAATGAGGATCATGGACTTTAATCAAGACTAAAGTGCATGTATTATTCAATCAACTTGCATAACCTGCGTAACCAGGGCAGAAGAATGAGGACCAGGTCTTTGTTGACCTCATTAAAGGGTTAGCTTACACGGGGGGTAGGATATGGACCTCTGTGGTTATAGCATGGGTGCCATGGGAGTCCTTGAGAACCTCCATGGCAAAAGGGTTAACATAAGTTGCCATGGGGGTCCATGTTTGGTGCTATGGGGGTCACATTCAGCAGCAATGCTATTAAGACTACTGAGCTTTAGACTCAGAGTCTCCTACAAGTAGACTGCAAGAACGCTAGGGCTAGAGGGTAATAGCAAAACCTGCTTGGTGCGTGTCACTTAGTTTGAGGGGATTTCTTTTGAGAGGAAGCATGGAATGTCTCCATAGCTAGCGGAAAAACAAAAGCTCCCACAGCTACAAGGGAGCCCTTTCTCACTGCTATCTGATGACATGGAATAGAGGCCATATACTACTGCGATGATAGATAAGGTGCAGTGCATATTGAGCCGAGTCCCCACAGTACTAACTCACTCAGTGCCTCTTGCTAAGATCCCTTCCCAGAAAAGAACTCCTCCCCAAGATGCCATCCTATAGCAGAAACCCTACCCAAGACCCTTTCCCATAGCTGCTCCCCTCACTTGGTAAAGAGAGGTATAAGTCTCAAATCTTGTCATTCCAACAAATATGTTTGTCCTATAAAAAGGGTATCAATATATATGCATACATATATACATATGGTATCTCTCAGCAATGCAGTTCACATAACACCCAGTCCCTCTCAACATCCACACAGCCCCACCCCTCCTAGCACTCATCCCTACAAACCCAGTACTTGTCAGCAGCCTACCCCTCTCAGCATCCATCCCCACACAGCAACAGTCCCTCTCAGCACCCATCCCTATCTCCTTTGCCCCTTCTTACAGATGCAATCCCCCTGTACTCTCCCATCTCTTCCCTGATACACACTCCCAGCGCTCTAAACTGCTCCACACTGGAGCATATTTCCAGCCAGCAGGGATGTGTGGGCAAGGATGCCCGTAGGGGGGGGGGGGGGGGGGGGGGCAAGGCAGGCCTTACACTACATAAAACAAAATTAAATGTAAAAAAAAACATTCAATTCAAAAAAAGAAAAAAGAAAATACCCAGCACCATGTATAGCTCCGCCCCAAGACACTTTATCTTGTAATGTGTACACTGACAGCAGGTATGCAAAATGTGAGATACCTCTAGGAGGTTTGTTTGGTTTACTATTATAAGGATCTGTCTTGTGAATCTTGTAAAGTTCATGCCCCTACCAGCAGGTATCACAATATGTGCCCCATCAAAGAAGGCAACTTCAACGTATCTCATCTCCAAGTATGAGACAATCCAGCATCTCTTTAGGTTTTCCTGCTATAATGACACTGTCAACCAACAGGAATTTAATTTAATCTTGACTATACATTGGCTATACATTGTTCTAGCCTGTTTTCTATACAGTAAATCATTGCTGAGATATACAGCATTTTATTTGCCGCTAATTCATGTGCGCCTCAGTATTCTAAATTGTGGTTTAAAATTCTTGATAAGCGTGGATAAGTGAATGAAAACATTGGGGGTCATTGTTTTGGCACTAAAGGATCAAATGATTAGAGTAAATAGCACATAAAAGTAACTAATTAGTATTCAGAAGCTACTGATTTGCAGATGCCTGGAGCATGAATACAATGTAATTTATCAGAAATGATTTACTTTAGAAAAGCATGGATAATACAATGTATAACAATGTTTTTGTGATCTTGAAGAATAATCTAACATCTGATTTGGTTGATAGATTCCCTTTAAATTTACTCGTGGTCCTTCCTATTTTCTGCTTAAATTATTATTTTCATTTTCTCTATACTTTGTATATTTTGCTGTTTGATTATTTTGGTTTTGGATTTCATGTTCATGAACTGTGCTAGTGACAATTCTCCAGCTTTCCATGACCTAGGGCTTTTGATCCTGACTGTCAGGATTACCCAGCATACTACTTGCTCCTGAAATAATAATTCTTGGTGACTATGCAATTGCCAATAGGAACTGGACCTTGGTTCGTAGGTTGGTCTGTAGTGTCTACTTCAGCCCGTCAGTCCATTACCTGTGGTGCAGCCACCATCTTTCAAAAATAAACAATAACACAACAAGAGCCTCTATCCTTTTATCTTTCCACTCCCTAGGTCTCTCCAGAACACTATCATCCCTTGTTAAATATACTCATTGAATGCTTATTAGATCTCTTTGAGTAGGCTCTCTAGATGTCAGCTCTTTAACAGAATGTAGTCTTTACTATCCCTTATTATGTTGGAGTTGGCTTTGTTGGTTGGGAATGAGTATCCTCATTTCTTACATGTGTATAGACTAGGACAAAGTATCATGAGAAAGAAAATAAGAGAATAAACTGAGAAAAGAAAATGGAACACAACAGCAGAAAATAATTAAACATGCTAAATGGAAAGGTTGGTTCAAGTCCTTAATCCGTTCCTGACAACAGGATGCGAACCAAACAAGCATTTCCCATAGCAATCAGTGTAAATTGAAATAATCTGTTCCAGACCCACGGATTTTTCACATTTTAGTTTGAACTGATGGTCTTGTTTTTTTATACAAACCCTTAAAACTAAAGAGACATAAAGAAAAAACAATAATTTAACTTCACTTTAACTGTACTGAGAAAACTTGAGGGTCCAATGGGATTTGGGCGAGGAAGAAGAGAAGGCGGAGACAGGTTATTGCTTTTAACTTTGGTTCTTATAGGCACAGGCTACACTTTGGTTCTTGTAAGCACAGACTGGGCACATTGGCTCTTACAGACACAGGCTTAGCACATTAGCTCTTAAAGACACAGGCGGGACACATTGGCATTTACAGACATAGGCTGGGCACATTAGATCTTACAGGCACAGGTTGGGCACATTAGCTCTTACAGACACAGGCTGGGCACATTGGCTCTCACAGGCACAGGCTGGGCACATTAGCTCTTTCAGGCACAGACTGGGCACATTGGCTCTTACAGGCTTGGCACATTGGGCTCTTACCGGCACAGGCACAGCTGCAAGGTGTCGCAATCACGTTGATTTCCAAAAATCCGATCAGTCCCAAGCATCGCGTTCAGAGCAACTGATCAGTCATGAACTGAGCAAGAAACGTGATCCAAGCAATTTGTCCACATGAAAGAGCGGACACAAATCGAGGTGCCACTGTATTTATTTATTCTTATTAATTTACTTTATTTTTAGCTTTCTAAAACCATTTTGCTCCTGTTTAAGCATAGTTACTGATAATACTGTACAGAAGAAATTACCACTGTGTGAGTTTGTTTTATTTGATAGCTTAAAGGTGAAATTAACTGCTAGAGGTGTCAAGTTATCCATTGCATCCAAATTGGGTCTCACTATACAGTCCTACTGATCTTAAACTGTGTTGGTACCAGCACTGGTTTTTGTATAGGTTTTGGAATGCTATATAGATTTTTTCCAATTATTGTAGGTGTCTGATAGCAGTGATAGGGAGGTTTACAGCCTACTGTAAAATATATTAATGCCAGTTTTCAATTAGACATATATGGCCCTATTCTATAGCTCAATTCATAAATTTATACACACTTGAAACTGCTCTTAATATTATATATAATAATTAAGAGCTCCCCACCCACAATTATTTCGCTCCAGAGCCTTAGAACTCCATTGGTTTTAGCACAGCTCGAACATTACGAGATCAAAACATTTAAAGTTACACAAAATCAATATTCTATTAGACCCGTAGCTCTAGCTCGCAAATAAAGTCTGACCCGCAACTGAAAAAAGTATGACCTTTTTGTCACAATAGGACTTGCAAGGGCCTTTTCAAAAATGTATTAAAGCTGGAGCAGCAATTAAACACACAATACTGTACATTAAAAGCATGGAAGGCATGGAAATACATTAGAAGGAATTACACAACAGTCTCAAATCCATAAATATGCAATTAAAAATATTTTTTTAATGTTATTTCTGAGTAATATCCATGCTGGGACTCAAGGGGTTAATATATATCATGAAACCCACATGATCTAAAGCATTATAGATTTTTTGATTGCGAGCACGATCTGCAAATATTACTTATTGGCACTATTTAATTTAGGCCTCCGATTGCAGATTACGTGTAACTTCCATGCTTTACTGACATCATGATGAAGGTCTCATTTACTAGTGTCTAAGAAATAAATTACAGGCTTGATTAAATATTGTCAGATCAAATGATCACACCCACTGAAATCCTACTAAAAATGGCAGAGTTTACGAATTTCAGATTGCAGATCACGTGTAACTTCCATGTTTTACTGACATCATGATGACGGACTCATTTACTATTGGCTGTGTCTAAGAAGTAAATTACGGGCTTGCTTAAATATTGTCAGATCAAATGATCACGCCCTACTAAAAATGGCAGAGTTTACGAGTTTCGGCTTAAGGAGGTAAAATTTGAGCTTAAGTCAACAGAATACATCTAAAGATTTAAGAGGCAAAATTACGGATTAGAGGCATTTGCAGGCTTCTAATAGAATAGCGTCCATAGTCTGAAGAGCCACTAAAAATTGTGACAGCTTTTTATTGACCACAAGAAGTAATAGAGACTGGTGACCTTTCAGCCAAATCATACAATGGAGAATATTGTCATATTATTGATCGTGGGTGATTTAATACAGTGCCAAAGTTTATGGAGCGTAAAAAGAGAAATTACAAATTACAGCTTGAGGATTAAAAGAATAGTTTTGAAATGTGCTATAAATTACAGTGTTAGATGTAGTGTTAGACTAGTAAGCACAAAGTAGAAGAAAATACAATTTATTGAAGTATGCAAAAGCCATTACTATCAGTTTGTATGGTGGGGAGGTCTAGGCCACTTTACATTTCTTTTATGATATAATTACCTGTGATTTACCCTGTTTATTTTAGATAAACGTAAAAAAATGGATTCAGTATATAAGAGTCTCTTGTTCTGGCAGTCCTCTCTTTCTGTAAGTAATGTATTAAAATTAATATATTTGAGGGTTTTTATCATCTCACCTGTTCTAAACTATTTCTATTGTGATCTAAAGGTTTTCTTAGTCATCCCTCTTTTTAAATCGTTATTGTATATTAATATACTTTTGGGTATACAGTATCTAGAGCTTGATTCAATATTCCAGGTGAGGTCTGACCAAGGATATTTAGATTTACATTTCTTTTGATAATTCCTCATCTACTACAACCAAACATTTTATTGTTTTTTTCAGCAGCTTTATTGCATTGGTTACCTATATTTAAATTATCCTATGGAATAACTCCCAGTTATTATTACACCTCTAAGTATGTATTCTACATTAGTTTTTTTATGCTATAAGTAAATATATATGCTAATGGGGCTGTGTATCTTGCGGTGTACCCTAAAATTGGAGATTTTTTATCCGTTACATGTTTATGTTAATCTTTTCAATATTACGGCACTCAGCCATGGCCGGATTACACATTAGGCCAACTAGGCAGCCGACAGGGGCGCTTCCCTGTGAAGCGGTTCATAGACTGGCTACTACGGGGTAATTACTTAGAACATGACAGTTACAACAAGAAAGGGATCTTACACATACAGAAAAGGCAAAAATGGGTCAGTGGAGAGGCTCCTCCACTTCACTGCCTAAGGGCTCCAAAAGGCTAGATACAGACCTGCACTCAGCCCACATCTGTATATCCTGCCTGCAACAGATTTCAGTGTAGAAAATATTTGTTCACTTGTAATATTAGACCGAACCAATCTTTACGTATGAGAAGCGGCTCTAGGAACCAAAAGAAAATGAGAATGTCATAATTATTATAATAAAACAGAATAAGCACCTTAACTGCAGCAATAAGTTTTACATATATATATATATATATATATATGTATATACATACAGTGGATATAAAAAGTCTACACACCCCTGTTAAAATGTCAGGTTCCTGTGCTGTAAAAAAATAAGACAAAGATAAATCATTTCAGAACTTTTCCCACCTTTAATGTGACCTATAAACTGTACAACTCAATTGAAAAACAAACTGAAATCATTTTGGTGGAGAGAAGAAAAAAAAAGAAGAAAAATTATGTGGTTGCATAAGTCTGCACACTTTCTTATAACTGGGGATGTAGTTGTGTTCAGAATTAAGCAATCACATTCCAAATTGTGTTAAATAGGAGTCAGCATACACCTGCCATCATTTAAAGTGCCTCTGATTAACCCCAAATAAAATTCTGCTTTCAGAACTTTTTCCACCTTTAATGTGACCTATAAACTGTACAACTCAATTGAAAAACAAACTGAGGGAAGAAAAAAATATAAAAAATAAAACAATATGGTTGCATAAGTATGCACACCCTTAAACTAATACAGCACTCAGACTTTTTGGGTATGAGTCTATCACCATGGCACATTTTGACTTGGCAAAATTTGCCCACTCTTCATTGCAAAAACACTCCAAATCTGTCAGATTGCGGGAGCATCTCCTGTGCACAGCCCTCTTCAGATCACCCCACAGATTTTCAATCGGATTCAGTTCTGGGCTCTGTCCGGGCCATTCCAAAACTTTAATCTTCTTCTGGTGAAGCCATTCCTTTGTTGATTTGGATGTATGCTTTGGGTCGTTGTCATGCTGAAAGATGAAGTTCCTCTTCATGTTCAGCTTTCTAGCAGAAGCCTGAAGGTTTTGTGCCAATATTGACTGGTATTTGGAACTGTTCATAATTCCCTCTATCTTAACTAAGGCCCCAGTTCCAGCTGAAGAAAAACAGCCCCAAAGCATGATGCTGCCACCACCATGCCTCACTGTGGGCATGGTGTTCTTTTGGTGATGTGCAGTGTTGTTTTTTGCGCCAAACATATCTTTTGGAATTATGGCTAAAAATTTCAACCTTGGTTTCATCATACCATAACAACTTTTCCCACATGCTTTTGGGAGACTTCAGATGTGTTTTTGCAAAATGTAGCCTGGCTTGGATGTTTTTCTTCGTAAGAATAGGCTTTCGTCATGCCACTATACTCCATAGCCCAGACATATGAAGAATACGGGAGATTGTTGTCACATGTACCACACAGCCAGTACTTGCCAAATATTCCTGCAGCTCCTTTAATGTTGCTGTAGGCCTCTTGGTAGCCTCCCAGACCAGTTTTCTTCTCGTCTTTTCATAAATTTTGGAGGGAGCTCCAGTTCTTGGTAATGTCGCTGTTGTGCCATATTTTCTCCACTTGATGATGACTGTCTTCACTGTGTTCCATGGTATATCTAATGCCTTGGAAATTATTTTGTACCCTTCTCCTGACTGATACCTTTTAACAATGAGATCCCTCTGATGCTTTGGAAGCTCTCTGTGGACCATGGCTTTTGCTGTGGGATGCAACTAAGAAAATTTCAGGAAAGACCAGCTAGAGCAGCTGAACTTTATTTGGGGTTAATCATAGGCACTTTAAATTATGGCAGGTGTATGCTGACTCCTATTTAACATGATTTGGAATGTGATTGCTTAATTCTGAACACAGCTACGTCCCCAGTTATAAGAGGGTGTGAAGACTTATGCAACCACATTATTTTTCTTTTTTTTTTGTCTTCCCTCCACCTAAAAGATTTTTGTTTTTCAATTGAGTTGTACAGTTTATAGGTCAAATTAAAGGTGGAAAAAGTTCTGAAATTATTTATATTTGTCTCATTTTTTTACAGCACAGAAACCTGACATTTTAACAGGGGGGTGTAGACTTTTTATATCCACTGTATATATATATATATTTATTTAAAGGAAATTGAAGATGTACAGTATTTCTAGATTTAATATAATTATTTGTGTTTATTTTGTGTATGTATTATAGTATTATATGTATATAGACAATGCATTAGAGCATTTGTTCCTAGTCCATATGGTTTCCTGATATCATAATTTTCTATTGTTTTTGGTGTTATACTGTCTCTTTAACTGCTGTTGCAGCACTCCACAAATGTTTTAAAACCAATTGCGAATGGTCTTTTGTTTATGTAATACTTATTTCAATTTTTTGTAGTTATGGCACTGCCCAATTTTGCAAGTTATCCATAAAGTCTGATTAGAATAAGGTTTTGGTGTGAAATTCTAATGGAGTAACTGGTAATCCGTAATCATTTGTCAGTGCAAAAATCAGTGGAAAAGTTTGTCATAATTTTCATCCACGGCTTGCCTCAGTCACTCGTAGCAGTTCTCTCACAATGTTTTCATGATGGGTGATTAACAAAACATAGCTAGGTACTTTTACTTTGCTCTTAAACATGGTGTGACATACATGACATAGGAGATTAGCATAGAGACCTAATTATACATTTTCAGCATTTATCACAGATAATTGACTATTTATATATATTTTATTTACATCTCCTGGAGTATGAACCATATTACAGCCTGGCTATCTCCCCATCTAGGTGATGAGGTGTATATGGCCCCACTTTTCAGATACCTCCAGTCTGGGCACAGCAGGGGATAGCCAGGGTATAGTGAACACTGGATTGTCTGGGTGATGGGTTCTCTGAGTGGATAACTATAGATCCTGTGGTAGTTCTATAGTGGGCGCTGAGGTAGAAGGAAGGTGGGAGGAGCCCAAAGACTAATGCCCACGTAGTTCACAGTCAGGGTGGGAGGTGCCTGATCTTGGGGGGGAGAGGGGAGGGAACATTTATTTCACCTCACCTTTTAGTTTTAGGATGTTGGTCATCATCCTGTATAGGAATCCCTTCATGCAGTTTATGAATCCCTACCATTCCAGTGACACAAGTGAGGGTTACAAGTGATCACATGTGTTAATACATCCAATATTTGTTCACACACGTCAGTCATTGATTTTTATGAGTTAATAGTTTGATACATATACATAGTGATATTAAGTGGACTCATTATTCCACTATAGGGTTATTACGCATCTGACCTATGCCATTACTGCGTTATAGATACATTTGAATCATTGATAATCGTTGCTCATTATTGTTTCAACTTGCACAACAGCAATGGCAAGGGACTTTACAGGACAGAAGTAGCCAAACATATTGAGGAGAAACCAGATGATGCATTTATCTAATTTATATTGTTCCCATTTGTGTCTCTGTGGCTGTAATAACTTATTTGTAAGGTATATCTATGATTTCTGCAGCTATTTCTGGATGCGCTGTATCTTTAAGAGATGTATCATCTGTGAGCAGATATTAATTTTTTCAATATGTCAGATAAGTCACAGTTGACACTTACATGATTTTAGATTGCACATATGTGCCAATAGCAATGAATATCCTTGATTTGTGATGATTTAGCATGCTTTTCTATTGTTTTGTATTGTTTTCCTTTCCCTTTAAGTGGTGCTGCGGAATTCCCCCATTTTTTTTAAGCCACTGTGAGTGGTGTTTGGTACCTGTAATAATTTCCTCTTTTTTTGACTATTAGGGCAGTGCCCTGATTTGCGAGCAATCTGTAAAATCTTATTAGCTTATGGTTTGGGGGTTACAGTCTCTCAGAGTAACTCATAATCTATAGACAGTGTGAAAAGTCAATGGAAAAGTTATCCATAATTTCAAACTCCATCTTGCCGCAGTGACTCATTATATTTTAGGGGTGGGTGAATAACAGTTCCTTACAGCCCCTACCAATGGAGATTTATAGAAATGTCTCTCATACACAGTATACATAAATACTATAGAGATAGTCAGACCTTCTAACGCTACATAGTAAGACACAGACATATAATTACATTACATAGCTTGAGGATGATAAAACTTCAGTAATAGCTATATGTAAATATTCTCTAGTAAAGTAATGTTTGTATATATATTTCAACTTACCATTCCCATGCATTGCAAATACAGTCTGACACTTCCTCTTCCTAATGTTACTTTAGTTTAAGATAGGCCAGTCAGTGAACTGTAGTATTTCATTTTTTCAGCCAGAAATCTAATGGGTAATCCAGTCATGGGCATGGCCAGATTACCATTAGGCCAACTAGGCAGCCGTCCAGGCCCTCTTCCCTCTGAGGGGTGCTACTTCTTAAAAAATGGTTCCAGGCTTAAAAAAATGAAATGTTGCAGTTCATAGACTGGCTACTAGGGTTTACCCACCTCGAAAAAGACAGTTATAACAGGAAAGGGAACTTACACGTACAGAAAAGTCAAAAATTGGTCCGTGCATACATGGCGCACTCACTTCCAGGGTCTCCTCCACTTCACTGCCTAGGGGCTCCAAAAAGGTAGATACAGCCTTGGCCATGTGTACAAAGCCTGTGGAGAGTGAGTCTTCAAAAAATAGATACAATTATTTGGTTTTTACAGAACCCAGTTCCCTTAGTACCATTGGATGTATTCCATCAGGACCTGGTGTTTTATTAACATTTATTTTTCCAGCCTTTTTTTTTTATTTCTTCCTGTGTTAACCAATTATTTGCTAAAGATAAACCATCGCAATTTTGTTGCATGGTCCTAACCATTAGTACCTACTTTGCATAGACAGAAGAAAATGATTCAGAGGAGAACTGGGTGAGACCAAAATCAAGCTCTTTGGCATCAACTCAACTGGCCGTGTTTGGAGGAGGAGAAATGCTGCTTATGACCCGAAGAACACCCTCCCCACCGTCAAACATGGAGGTGGAAACATTATGCATCAAAGGGAAGATGGACAGGGCCATGTACCGTCAAATCTTGGGTGAGAACCTCCTTCCCTCAGCCAGGGCATTGAAAATGGGTCATGGATGGGTATTCCAGCATGACAATGACCCAAAACACACAGCCAAGGCAACAAAGGAGTGGCTCAAGAAGAAGCACATTAAGGTCATGGAGTGGCCTCGCCAGTCTCCCGACCTTTATCCCATAGAATATCTGTGGAGGGAGCTGAAGGTTTGAGTTGCTGAATATCAGCCCTCGAAACCTTAATGACTTGGGGCCTCATTCTATTATCGGCCGCAGCCGTTGCGGGGCCGCAAGGACCGGCCGCAAGCTATTCTGCTATTCTATTCCCCTCCGGCCGGGGATTCCGGCAGGCTTGCGGGCGGTGCCTTGCTATCTCTTGCGGCCGCTCGCGCCAGAGGAAATCCTTTGATCTAAAACGGCCGCAAGGAAATCGGCCGTAAGAAAATCCTATTTGCAATTCAATTGCTCCGGGAACCCTCTCTGCAAGGCTAAAACCGAGCCGCAGCTTACTTGCAGGAAAGAGGTCCCGCTAGCACCAATTAAGTACGAAATATAGCCCAAATAAAGCCATCCTGCACTTTGAGAAGACTATAAAGTGATTTTCGGTGTTAGCAAAAATAGCACAAAATTTCCCTATACTCAAATCCGTAAAATATATTTATTTTAATATACGTCAAATATCCATGTAAAAAGTCCATAGGGCTTTGAGCACCTCAGACCCGCCCACGCCGCAGCCGGAAAATAAACAGTTAATTTGAACTCGGGTTTGGGCTGATGTGCAAGCTTGAGAGTGGGTTACTTTTAATCCTCATGTCCCCCAATATGATCCCTAGCATTTACAGAGCTGTACAGGGCAGGCTTGAATTTATTTTTGAGTTTTAAGTTTTCAGAGCTTACGGCCGGTAGCAAGATTTACGGCCGGCCGTAAGAGGAGATCCTTGCAGCCTTACGGAGGAATCGCAGCCTTACGGCCGGTTTGCGGCCGCTAATAGAATGAGGCCCTTGGAGAGGATCTGCCAAGAGGAGTGGGACAAAATCCCTCCTGAGATGTGTGCAAACCTGGTGGCCAACTACAAGAAACGTCTGACCTCTATGATTGCCAACAAGGGTTTTGCCACCAAGTATTAAGTCGAAGGGGTCAAATACTTATTTCCATCATTGACCTGCAAATCAATTTATAACTTTTTTAACATGCGTTTTTCTTGTTTGTTTGTTTTTTGTTATTCTGTCTCTCACTGTTACAATACACCGACCATTAAAATTATAGACTGATCATTTTTTTTGTCAGTGGACAAACGTTCAAAATCAGCAGGGGATCAAATACTTTTCTTTTTTACCTCACGTTACTTGTTTCAATTTGCGATAATATATATTATCTCCAATGCCAAAATACATGAAATATTAGTGCATTATAATGGTGAATACGTATAAAGTGCCAAGACTCTGATGTATTTCAAAAACAAAAACGTGAGAGATGCACTCTTAAAAACTGACACCACTTAATATAGCATGCCCTATGGAATTATACTTGTTGACGTATAAATATCACTTGTTTCTCTACAGCGAGGAAATATCCCATCAATAATATCATTCTCATTATCTGCCTCTAAAAGTAGGTCAAAACCCAGATGCCACACAAGACTCCTCTACATAAGAGAACAAGCAACCATCAATCTCTGAACATACTAAGAAAATTATATATATATATATATATATATATATATATATATATATATATATATATATATAAAACAATCATTTAATTTATGGTGGTCAAAAGAGCGATAAAAGCCCTCCACCGTATTTTTATATATATATATATATACTGCATGAGTTGATGTTTGAGTTGGTCAGGGAAGCGCAAAAAAAAATGTGCCCGCTCCCTCCTGGAGAGGGGGGATTCGTTTTGCACAGTGGACCCCATGTACTAGCTCTGCCACTGCTTCTGTTAATCTTTTGCACACCATAAATTAAATTATTGTAGTGGTAAACTACCTCCTCATAAAATCTACTACACAGGCTAGGAACCGGTCCCACGCTGATAAGAGGCAGTAACCTTTAAACAGCTGTACGTGAGTGGGATTCCTAGCTTGTGTATAATCCCACCTTAAGATTTGCTCAAAAGGAAGCCATGTTTGAAATGGTAATGGATTGCAAGAGTGAAGCCTTTGTGGGCACATTTGCATGTTCCTGCCAAGGTTCCCAGAATGCAGTGTAATAACTGTATTTCTCAAAATTCTGGGTATGAAACAAGTTCTTTAACTTGTTTTAGATGTTCAAATGTGAACACAAATCACTATTTATTTGATATATATATATATATATATATATATATATATATATATATATATATATTTGTAAGAAGCCAATCACAGCTTTTCTTTAAAACCTAGAATTTGATTCAGTATCCATTAAGATATTGTATACTTAATGACAATGTGACAATGCGCCCCTATTTTGATATCAACATAAATGTGTGTCCCTACGTCGCTGTACAGTTTGTGTGAGTAGATATACAGGCAAGACACCTCCTAGAGAGGAAATCTCACAAGTAAAGTCATTATCTGAAGGTTCATGCATGAAAAATGTTCTGCCAATTCTTAAAGGTTTTGCAATTAGTTATATCTTCATCAGCACTTTGTATGCAAACCTAAAGGCAATGGCACAGAGCAAATAATATGCATGAGTGCTAATAATGGTAACAGCTCGATTGCGACCTATAAAGAAATATTTAACGTATTATCAATCATTTACAATGCACACTTGGATGCGGCGTGCATATTAAAGCAAGTACTTAACTGTAACCAAAATCGTGTTCCTGCCAAAGGAGACTATCAGCTGTTGGGATAGATGTTCCCCCCACTCCTTTACTATTTCCAACTTATGGTTGACATGACAAAGGCCATTTTCCACTCAAAACAGCAATTCTTGTAATTATAGTTATTTGTGTGTGTATATTTTAACTGGGATCTTGGCTCTGCCACTTGAAATTATCCCACGTCTTATTTTCTTTTGGAAAGGGTATCCATTCCTAACTTGCACTAAGACAAGAAATTTGCACTGTTTTACCTCAAAATATATCTATTTTCTTCCTCTTTTGTCTATCTGCCTAGAAACACTAATAGTTGCTCTCGATATCATTAATGTAAGGGGGCTTTTTTGCTGCATATTTATCCAAGCCAGTAACTGTCAATAACTAGATATAAAGCTTTTATCTACATGCGAAAAAAAAGTCTAATTTAGTGTTTCTCAAGAGCTATAAATATTGTTTTTAATAGAATATTCTCAGTGAAAGTTAACAAGAAGGTCAGTCAGTTCGAAATTGCTATGAAAAGTAAAGCAGATGTGAAAGAATTTAATTCAGATAATGTTCTGGCTGTTAAAAAAAGAAAGTTAAATTCGTCATGTGGAAATTATACAGCAAATTACTGTACTCAAGCAAGAGGAGGATGACTTCACTTAGAACGGATTAAATCCAACATTCACCATGATTATGTTTTCTTCTAGAGGAGGACGGCTTCACTTAGTATGGCTTAAATACTAAATTTCTGCCAATCCATAAGAGGAAATTGGCTTAATTTAGTAGATTAAATTCAAAATTCATCTTGGCCTTTTGTTCTGTACAACGAGGGCTGCTTTACTTTTTATGTATTTAACACAACAGCATTCTGGTCTATAGCAGATAAATCCAACATCCATCCTGATCTTCCAAAGGAGGACAGCTTCACTTAGTATGAATTAAATCCTGATCCCATGGCCGGATTACCCATTAGGCAAACTAGGCAGCCGCGAGGGTCGCTTTCGGTTGAGGGGCGCTACTTCTTAAAAAAAATGGTTCCTGGCTTTAAAAAAATGAAATGTTGCCGTTCATAGACTGGCTACTAGGGAATAACCATCTAGAACATGACCGTTACAATAGGAAAGATAATTTACAGAAAAGGAAAAAATTGGTCCGTGCATACTTTGCGTATTCACTTGCAGGGGCTCCTCCACTTCATTTGGGATAATATTATATTATAAGATGCCATACCAGGACATACCCTGAAAAAGAGTTTATCAGCTTAAACACAAGTTGCTTTTATATAAAGAGACCACTTATAGAAGTAACTGGCAAACTTGGCAAGCTTTATGATTTTTATATAGACAGTTTATCTTCAGTGCTCTTTAACATATTAAAACATAATTATAGGTGGAACTTACCTTTTAAACGTATGTAGTAGATCACCAAATAACAAAATATATAGAAGACTTCAATGTCGTGAACATGATCATGAAACAGCAAAGAGATATATAGATAATTATATCACTACTAGTTGCTTGCCCGTCATAAATGATGGTTTAATATTAGATGTGTCTCTTGACCCCCCTCCCCAGGGTCTCTTCCCCCCCTTTCCCTCCCTTGTGTCTCTTCCCCTCTCTCCCTCCCATGTGTTTTACCCCCTCTCCCTACACTTTGTCGCTTTAACCCCCCTCTCCCTCCCCTGTGTCTCTTCCCCATCTCCATCCTCTTTGTCTCTTTCCCCCATCTCCCTCCCCTGTGTCTCTTCCCCTCTCTCCCTCTCCTGTGTCTTACCCCCCTCTCCCTACACTGTGTCTAAAATCTGTACAATATTTTCCGTAGTGCGCATGCGCTCCCACTGGATCTTTACGCAATTACAGAAACTATATTAGTGATTACTAAATTGCTTAATCTGGTCCTATTGACAGTTCAGACAGTTTTCTGCAGTTCTTTTTACATTCAAGCTCTGCAAAATAATATGTGACACTGTACCTTTAATATAATATTATCGGTTGAAATGTAATGCAGTATTACATCTTCCCAACTGAACCATGCTACATAATAATAGTTGCATTTATTATTTTTTTGGACCAAAAGCTATAGGTCATTATTTGTACATTTGGCATCTGTACAAGGTTAGTGGTCCATAACAATTTTCAGAGAATTGCTAATATGTGAAGTAAATGAAATCATCTAGAAGAGAGATATGTGTTCCTGGCTCAGTGCAGCAATGCGTAAGTAGTATAGAGATGGAAAAAAAAAAATATGTCTGAAAGTATTGTCTGGGTAACAGCATAATTAAAGGTATATGGAAGTT
Organism: Discoglossus pictus; assembly: GCA_027410445.1. Lineage (NCBI taxonomy): Eukaryota > Metazoa > Chordata > Amphibia > Anura > Alytidae > Discoglossus > Discoglossus pictus. The sequence continues at coordinate 16,029,812 of CM050174.1, read as the reverse complement.
TTCCTGTTTTTAATATTAAAATAAACTAACTTTGAACCCTATTCTATTAGCTGCTCGCCAGGCACGCGGGACTCAGAAAATACATGACGGCAAAGACAGTAGCAGTTACACCAACAACCCCAAGCATGCAAGACTTTGAAAAGAAAACAAACGCCAGTCAGCGTGAGCCACACAAACATTCAGCAGACACACCGAGGAAAAACACACAGGGAAGGGACGGGGTGGAGATGCTGGAAAGAGACACATGGCATTCCCAAGCACTAAACTGGCAGGTTAATGAACCCTGCAATGAGCGGCCCGTACAGTAGGCGATAGGAAAGGTTTGCAATGAGTGCCGAAGATGTTCAGAGAAGCAAAAGCCTCACATAGTGTGGCAAACAGCATTGCCTGGCTTACAATTTTATTGCCTTCCTTTTTGACGGGCAAGTCGCTAGTAAGTAATAATATTAAGCAATCTAGAACTCTATAAAATGCATTTGACTATTTGTTTTAGTCCACGTGGGTCTCATGATATTTATTTACCCCCGGGATCGCCATTACTCATAAATAACATTTAAAAATAATGATTTTGAATTGCATATTTGTCGGTTTGAGACAGTTGTGCAATTCATTCTAATATCTTTCCATGCCTTCCCATAATTTAAAGTAATATTGTATTGTGGTAATTTTTGATCTACATATATAATATAGATTAATAATGAGCATTGCAGTATATTATGATACATTTTGTATTGGACATATTAAGTCCTGTATTTTTAGTGTTGAAGAATGTGATCATCTTTATTTCAAATGCTTTTTTCTCTTGGACATTTTTAAATGTTCCTAGGTTTCAGCGAGTCCTTGTACCTCTTCTTCGGCCCTCCTCTGCCACGATTACCAGTGGTGAGCTCACCATATAGCACAATCTTTGGAAGATGATTATGCTCCATCCTAGAGATGTGTCCTGCCCAGAGCAACTGTGTTTTCAAGAGCATGGCCTCAACGCCGATGACTCCTGCCTGCTCTAGGACTTCAGTGTAGGTTATGTGGCCATACCAGTAAATGTTGAGGATGGTATGGAGGCAGCGTTGATGAAAGCGCTTAAGAAGTTGTAGGTGATGGTGGTAGGAAACCCACGACTCAGAGCTGTACAGTAGGGGGGTCAACACAACAGCTCTGTACACACTGACCTTGGTGCATTTATTCAGATGCTTGTTGTTCCAAACACTTTTATATAACCTGCCGAATGCACCATTTGCCTTCGACAGTCTGTTGTTAATTTCCTTGTCAATCTTAATGCCCAAGGAGATGATGCAACCCAGACAGGTAAACTGTTGGACTGTTTTCAGCTGATAGTGATGCAAGGAGGACAGTAATCTTCCTGAGGTGCGGGCTGGTGCAGAACTTCTGTCTTCTTCAAACTGACTTCAAGACCAAAGACAGTGGCGCCTTGGAGAAGCAAGATGTCAATTGCTGCAGAGCTGTCGCCATATGGACAATAAGTGTAACGGAGCTGGAACACGCAGTCCAATATCTCCGCTGGTATACGGTCAAATACCCAAGAGGCACTACAGTTTCACCATTCCCGACCTCCCATATTGGACGACACACAATTTGGGAGTCAAATGAATACTGACTTTATTTACCTTTACAGAAATATATATACATCCCTTTGGCCACAGGTAATACACATGCCCATATTTGGCTGCACAATACACATAAAGAGAACAATAGGTGGGTCACACCTCCCTGGCAACTTTGATACAATCAGACATTGATTCAATTACACTTCTTTGTTCTTATCTGAGAATGAAAACACTGTATACAATAGACTTCCTTTATCTTATGCGGGGTCGCTGTAACAGGATTATCTCCCATGCCAAGTAGCTGCAAATGTCTGGGACTATATTCTGCAGAGCATCAACCAACATACATATAGTAGGATCATATTTTAACCATAATAATCATAAAACAGGGTAAAACAGTGATGGGTTCCGCTACACACCTCCCCCGTGACCATAAGCCGGCATACACGGTCTGATCCCAACGGATCGGCCTGGGGATGTCCGGACAAAAGTATTTGTTGGTCAATTCTCTAGTTTGACAACCCATCAGCATTACTGTAATTCACATTTACTCACATTTCCCATATCCCCAGATTGCTGGGATCTGAGAGCACAAAACTACCGAATAGCGCTCAGATCCTATTCACACAGTTCAATTGCCATGTAGCTAAAGTCTTTCCCATAGTCTTTCATTATATGAATGGGCTCCATGGCATAGCTATCTGGGGTATCATGGTTCACACAGGGCAAGTATCGAATGACCCCCCTGTATGTAAAGGGCCAGAATGAGTGACATACACTCTGGTATGGCCGAATACTGGTTCCAAAGGGCAATATGTCCCAGGGCCATAGTCGCAGGGCAGGAGGCTGGCAAACAGTCCTCTCCAAGCCAAAGTGGCGAAGGGCACTTCGTCACACATCTCCCCTTTGGGGGGAAGTCTAACCAGGCACCTGGATATTTCGCTGGGGTGATGGGGCAACACGCTGAGGGGACTTGAGGGGCAGAGGCCAGCGGCACTCTGCCCTGATGCCAGCTCTTCTGCTGGTATATCCTGCAGGACCTCCTGCTCTGTGCAAGGGACAAAGGGAGGGCAGAGGCCGACTGCACTCTGCCCCGCTGTCAGCTCTTCTGCTGGGGTACTTGGGACATATTCCGGCTCAGCAGCCAGGGAAACGTGGGGGTCAGTGGGGGTTAACATTTACTCTGTTAACCCTGGGGCCACATTAGAAGTTAGCTGGGGAGGGGAATTTGTACTTACACCCTCCTCCGGTTGTCCCAGTGACGGTAGTTGGGGATCTGGACAAGCTGTGGGCGCAGAGACCACGGTCCCATCTGCGCCCTCTGGGAGATTGGTGTCTCCCCTGGTTAGGGTAAACTGTCGCTGGGGGGGAAGGACGACACCTTCTGCCCCCTGTGTTTCACACTGCCGCTGGGGGGGAAGGACGACACCTTTGGCCCACTGGGGTACCCACTGCCGCTGTGGAGGAAGGTCGACACCTTCTGCTCCCTGGGGTACACACTGCCGCTGGGGGGGAAAGACGACACCTTCTGCCCCCTGGGGTTCACACTGCCGCTGAGGGGGAAGGACGACACCTTCTGCCCCCTGGGGTTCACACTGCCGCTGGGGGGAAAGGACGACACCTTCTGCCCCCTGGGGTTCACACTGCCGCTGGGGAGGAAGGACTGCCCCTTCTGCTCCCTGGGGTACACACTGCTGCTGGGGGGGAAGGCCGACACCTTCAGCTCCCTGGGGTACACACTGCCGCTGGGGAGGAAGGACGACACCTTCAGCTCCCTGGGGTACACACTGCCACTGGGGGGGAGGACGACACCTTCGGCCCCCTGGGGTACACACTGCCACTGGGGAGGAAGGACGACACCTTCGGCTCCCTGGGGAACACACTGCCGCTGGGGAGGAAGGACGACACCTTCGGCTCCCTGGGGTACACACTGCCGCTGGGGGGGAAGGACGACACCTTCGGCCCCCTGGGGTACACACTGCTGCTGGGGAGGAAGGACGACACCTTCATCTCCCTGGGGTACACACTGCCACTGGGGAGGAAGGACGACACCTTCAGCTCCCTATGGTACACACTGTCGCTGGGGAGGAAGGACGACACCTTCAGCTCCCTGGGGTACACACTGTCGCTGGGGATGAAGGACGACACCTTCTGCCCCCTGGGGTACACACTGCCGCTGGGGAGGAAGGACGACACCTTCAGCTCCCTGGTATACACACTGCCGCTGGGGGGGAAGGACGACACCTTCGGCCCCCTGGGGTACACACTGCCGCTGGGGGGGGGTATTAGTTGGAGTATTCCACGTGGAGCGGTTTCTGTTTCTGGGACAGTCTCTCTGCATGTGGCCCTGCTGGCTACACGTGTGGCACCTGATGTACCGTGGAGGGGTTTGGTAGTTCCCACCACCCGGACGCAGTGCTGGGGGGGGGGGGGTTAATGGTGGGAGGTGGGTTAGCAGCTCCCAAGATGGACCGCTCCCGTGCCCGCTGCTTTTCCATTATGAATTTGTGGACATCTGTCATTAACCATTCCAAGGTTTTTATGGAAAGCGTACCTGGGAAAAAGGCCAGTCTGCTTTGGAGTTCTCTTTGAAACTCAGTCTGTGGGGTAATAAGAGGTACTGTAACCATGAGTTCCTTTCTGTCTGCATCCCTGTAGTCCGCGGCCGCCTCCTCCTCCTCATGATGGAACGCTGTCTGAAAACTAGCCGGTTCCATCCTGCTGTAGCCAGGGGCGCTGTACGGATACTAGCGTTGCCCTCAATTTGTAACTTCACGGAATGGTGTCTCCTGTAGCTGTCCTTCTGACCGTGGGAACAATTCCGCCACTTGCCACCAAATGTAACGGAGCTGTAACACGCAGTCCAATATCTCCGCTGGTATACGGTCAAATACCCAAGAGGCACTACAGTTTCACCATTCCCGACCTCCCATATTGGACGACACACAATTTGGGAGTCAAATGAATACTGACTTTATTTACCTTTACAGAAATATATATTCATCTTTTTGGCCAAAGGTAATACACATGCCCATATTTGGCAGCACAATACACATAAAGAGAACAATAGGTGGGTCACACCTCCCTGGCAACTTTGATACAATCAGACATTGATTCAATTACACTTCTTTGTTCTTATCTGAGAATGAAAACACTGTATACAATAGACTTCCTTTATCTTATGCGGGGTCGCTGTAACAGGATTATCTCCCATGCCAAGTAGCTGCAAATGTCTGGGACAATATTCTGCAGAGCATCAACCAACATACATATAGTAGGATCATATTTTAACCATAATAATCATAAAACAGGGTAAAACAGTGATGGGTTCCGCTACAATAAGGGTAGCTCTCTAACGAGTCATTGTCTTGGTGTGGGCCTTTAGTCACCACAGGTTGAACAGACTGCCATTGGTGCGGTATCGGATGTAGATACATCCCCATCATGAAGGTCTGCTGTGGCCCTTTGCAACATTATACTGAAGAATAGTGTGAATATGGTTGGTGCAAGGACATAGCCCAGCTTCACACCATTACTTATTGGGAAGGGCTCTGACAGGTCATTGCTGTGAAAGACTTGGCCACGCTGATCTTCATGTAGCTGGAAGATCACGTTGAGGAACTTGGGAGGACATCCTATATGTTCCAGGATTTGCCATAAACCCTTCCTGCTCACAGTGTTGAACGCTTTGGTAAGGTCAACAAACGTCACATAAAGTCCATTGTTCTGTTCTCTGCATTTCTCTTGGAGCTGCCTGAAAACAAAAACCATGTTGGCGCTGCTCCTCTTGGCTCTAAAGCCACACTGACTCTCGGGGAGGAGTTCTTCTGCGATAGTGGGCACCAGTCTGTTGAGGAGTACTCTTTCGAGGATTTTGCCAACGACGGAGAGTAGAGTTATCCCTCTGTAATTGGAGCAGTCTGACTTTTCTCCCTTCTTCTGTTGACGATGATTGCATTACATAGGTCCTGAGTCCCAGGTTGAGGACAAGATAAGTTCATGAGAAAGAGAGGACGTCTTTAAACCGGATTTGTATGTAACTCGGATCCCTGATGAATAATATTAATGATAACAATACTAAAATGGCTCACATGTTGTAATAATAATACCATGTAATAATAATAATAATCCTCCTAAAATGTAATAATAAGTTACATAAACAATTGAGTTCTTTCTTTTAATTCAAACAAACAGAATATAAAAAAAAATGTACAAAAATCCTTGGGAGCCCGTTCTTATTTCCGAGTCGTCTGTAACACAGGGACCACCTACTTACATAATATATATAAACTGTACTAACATGTTGAAAGGCTGGATTTGTCTTAAACTATAAATATAAATGCCTGTTATTGGATTCTGTTTGTGCAAAAACAGGAAGAGGAAAGAATGAGTACATTTGTTCTTTACTGGTTGACTGGTTTCTTAAAGAACGCCTGGAGTGTCATATTTATAGCATGCTCTTATGTAGATGCTGATAATGGGTAAAATGTTTTTAGAAAGTTAAAAATGAAATATTAATATTTAATTTACCCTATTATCCTATTATTATTACCATATTGAATGTTACTTTAATGGCAACAGATATTTGTTATGTTCCTGAATCAATTCCACTTCGAGAAGCTTCTTGACAATGGGACAGAATTGATATCCCGACCCCTACTAGCGGACTAAGTTATTGATTTATCTTGTTTCCTTTCAGAAAGATTGGTTCCTATCAACAGAAGCCAAATAATTAAATATTTAAAATGTCTTATTATGTAGTTGTTAAATATAATTAAATAGCCAGTTTATAACATGGTTTTTATGGCTACCCACAGGACGGCAACAACACATACATTTTGAAAGTTTAGGCTTAAACAGAAATATTAAATATACTTGAATATTTCTGAACGAAAATGCTGCAGGGGTTGAAGCAAAGTGTCCCGACTTTAAAAGTATATTTTTTTTTACTGAATCCTGTGGTAAATGCAACATTAAATGGGTTAAGGAGACAGAATTACTGTATCGTATTCATTAGAAATAAGGAAATTCACAGAGGATGCTTCAGGCAACATGGAGGAGCCGGATTGTGCACTGAGACGCTTTTGAAATCAATGTTAAAAAAAATGCCTATTTTTTTTTCTGATTTTAATGTGATATGTTCACTAAATCATCAACCATGTTCAAAATTATTGGAAACCTCCATCTGAAGTGGTGCTACCTGTGAGAAGATTTTTTTTTACAGAAAATCTTTCATTTAGCAGACACAGCTTGCCTTATCGGTGCTTCCATTTTGAACAGCTATGGCCTCATTCAAATGCGATTTGGCCAATTGAATAGGGCTGTATATCCAAAAGCCAGGTCTTCACTAACTAAAAAATCCTGTAAAAAAATATGCTTTGTGCTTATATAGAGCCCTATTCAATTGGCCAAATCGCAATTGAATGAGGCCATAGCTGTTCAAAATGGAAGCACCCATAAGGCAAGCTGTGTCTGATAAATCAATAACTTGATATCAAACCAAGATAGCAAAAATGGCAGTAAATAAATCACTTTAAGACACCACTGTAGTTCAAGAAAAAGTGCACTTGTTTGTGAAGTATGTAACAAAGTAACAACGACAGCAGCTGTGTACTCCATGTACATACAATCACATATTATAATTGTCGAACTGCGAGACATCGTCACGCTTTGAGTGGTGTGTACAACTGAAACTCGTGGCATGTGGCAACTGAAACTCGTGGCACTTGGGCGATGAGCACCGAAGGCGCTCATTGCCTGCGAGCATCGAGAGGCGAGCAGTGGAGCCAAAGAAACACTCAGGAAACACGGGATTACCTGATGCTGCAAGCGCTTGATGAACGATGGCCTTAAAAAAAAAAATACCAGATTGGAAAATACAAAGTTATTGGCTGAACCGCGCAAAGACGAAACACATACAAAAAAAAAACAACAAAAACATTACACACAGCACGGGAGAACAGCCAGGATGTCTGGGAGTGAGGTGGAACATGAATTTAAGTCCATTTCAGTGAGTTTCAACACTCGGAAATAACCTAAGCGAGAAAAAAAATGGCGAACAAAAAAAAGGAAAACGAGGCTACACGACCCTGGATTGTGCAAAACACCGCCAACCGCATACCACATTACGAGACGCGGCAATTAGAAAAGCAAAATACGACATAGTAAAAATACGAAGTTAGCGGCCAAACATCACAAAGCACAAAATACGAAACACACAAAAAAATAGAAAAAAGGAAAAAAAAATACAAACAAAAAACAAAAACATCACACACAGCACTGGGGAACAGCCAGGACGTCTGGGAGTGAGGTTGAACGTGAATTTAAGTAGAAATAGGCTGCGCAAGAAAAAAAATGGCGGCCCAAAAAAATGAAAATGATGCTACGCGACCCTGGACCGCGCAAAACACTGCCAACTGCGTACCACTTTCACATAGGCACCTAAGAGGTACAAAATACACTACTACAAAGGACGGCAAGTGCTCATGAACCGCGTAGCACATAGACGAAAGGCGCTATTTTACAATCCTAACTTGCCACTAACAACATTACGCATCTACAGTAGCGCTTTACACGAATAAACCAACGGTTTGCCCTTGCGCACGCAGCCTACTTCTAATGCACAGTTGGGACATTCATAAAACTATCTCCTCAGGCCAGCAAGAGTCCCACTGGACATCATATGCTGCAGGACAATAACATGAGATTGTTACCTCTTCAGCCTATTGATTGTTACATATATTAATTAGAAAAAGGTAAACTATATTAATTTATTATTCAATTAATTCATAAATTAGTATTTAAAAAAATATAGAGAGGAGCCAAAGGATATGCGGGGAGAGGCTTGCAATGAGCTTAACATTGTGTGCCAAACAGCATTGCCATAGCTTCAAATTTTATTGACCGTCAGTTTTGATGGGCAAGTCGCTAGTTCTGATTATAGTAGAGGAATCAATATTAGCTTACATCACTTCCCGAGAGCTGGATCACAAGGGTGTGGGAGCTGGGGGAACATGGAGAGATCAAGAGGCTTTCATTAAATAATTGAATCTGATTGAAATTGAAACCCAGTTACCCACGTGCACAGGCCCGGAAGCTGTTTGCTTGCATCAGGAAATGCAAGTACTACTATCTAGAAAAATTGAGATGAAAAAACATTTTTCTAACTAAAAATAACTTTATAATATTTCTCTGCTTTATTCTGCTCATGTTGTTGTTCATTAGTTGAATCGTGTCCAACTCTCCATGACCCTATGGACAGCAGCATGCCAGGCAAATCTGTTGTTATGTCAAGCTTCTCCATAAGATACAGAAGTGGGTTGCCAGGTCCTTCTTCAGTGGACTGAGCTGTCTGTTATGACCTGACCATCTTGGGTGACCCTACATGGTACAGCTCACAGCTTCACTGAGGTACACAAGCCCCTTCACCACAACAAGGTAGGGATCCAGGAGGGGATTATGCTCAAACATATATATTTTTTAATTCTACAATGATCCTTTAAAATGCATATGCTACATTACAAATAGACAACCCACCACTTGTCAAACTTGTTTCAAGCTAAAGTGTTTCTTAATTAGAGATAAGAGGCAAATTGTGCTAATGTGTGCAATGAGATGCAAGCGCATGTTTAATCTTACAAGTCGTGCACTTTCTACTATTGGATGAATGTTACTGCCGGGGGCCTCAACTTTGGATTTGTAATGGCGATGACATTTTACATTATCACGTTTCCACTGTCTTTTTGCATTCTCTAAATTACCTAGCATGACTCAACTCTTTCCTGTAACGTTGAGCGGAAATTTGGAAAATATAAGTTCATGTATGCCAAATTGATTTATTGAAATGGGAATGGCTTGTGTAGTAGAGGGTTGGAAGTATAGTTGTGATGTATTTTGTCAAGGTTTGGAACATAATATATGTTGGTGCATATACTAAGTCATGAAGTATAGGCGTAGGACTTGGTATATTAAGACAAGTCCTATCCTGCATATTTGCTGTCAGAGCTTTGTAAGTCATATCTAAATCTGGAGTTTGGTGATATTGCGCATGGAAATGACTGGCCAGCGCGGAGGCAGCCCAGGCACGCCGGGTCTGATGAAGCGCAGAGTGACCCGGGGGAGCCTGGGCTATCCTGATTGGCCAGGGGTCAGGGGGAGGGATTTACGACCGTTTTGCGTACAGATTCCCTCCCTCCAACCTTTTTTTTGAGGTTGTTTAAAAAAAAAAAAAAGTTTTGGGTGTATATATATATATATATATATATATATATATATATATATATATGTACAAGTTGGGATTGAGAGGGGTTATGATTGTACGATAGGAATTGAGAGGTTAATAGTGTAAAAAAGGAAAATGTCATATGGATTTGGGTTTGGTATGGCATGAGGTAAGTTGCCCGGCCCACTAGCTTAAGTGGGCATTGCCCTGCCTCATGGACGTGCTTTGGTAAAGCATTGGGGGTGAGGTTACTGACCTAGCCGGGCTCCTCCTCCGGGACGTTAATTAAAGAAATTGTTTAAGAATGTTAATTATGTTAATTTATAGTTATATAAATTGGTTGGTTTAATAAAGCTGTGGCTCGTATTTTCCCAAAGTCGGTAGTCTGTCTGTTTATTGACAAAGCCAAATGGATCATGCCGGGGTCATGTATATACAGGTTCTTGATGCCAAACCAGTCTCGGGGCCAGTTCAGATCTTCTCCACTATCAATCCAGAACTTTTGCAAGTTATCCTGTTAACTTTTTTGTGATTGTAAATACCAAACAGTCATTCATCAACTCTACTCCATCATGTTGGTTGACTTTTGATAGAAAAAGATACTTGTGCCACCTGAAAAACAAACAATGCAAAGTGATTTCTGTATCATAATTTTGCACCCACAATGTACATACGCATTAATCTTCTATGGTTGCCCCACCATCTTCCTCTTGCTATGACATGGCACTATGGCTTGGCACACACATGACTCTATCACCTTTCCTTTTTTTTTCCTCACCTATTGCCTCCAGCTTGGTTTGCTTTAGTATATAAAGTTGTGAGCAGCAAAAAAAAGTTATTTAGTGCAATGGATACAAGCCCCATATATTCCAGGGCCCTCAACTCCTCATATCTGTATGTCCTTTTATCTAAATGTTTTTGTTATAAATCCTTTAACCAATGCCATCACAAACCTGGAAATTAAGGATGGATACATTCATAAAATAAAAATAAATTAGCTTTGGATCATTCCGCTTTTTAATATTATTGATTATTAGTGCAATTAACAAAAGTAATAATGAACACCTTACCCAATTTTAATAAACCCTTTTTTTCCAATTGAGAACACAGAGTTGTTTATTATTAGACTTGTTACTTGCACTTTTTTTTAATAAGCACACTTCTTATGTTAGGTGACACCTTGATTGATTTTTTAACTATAATAGAAATTTGACCAGAACAAATATTTCAAAAGGCTTGATATTCTATTAGACCCGTAGCTCTAGCTCGCAAATAATGTCTGACCCGCAACTAGAAAAGGTATCACTTTTCTGTCAAAAATATTACGAGTTCTGATGAGGACTTGGAAGAGCATTTTCAAACACTTATTAGAGCTGTAACAGCAATTAAATGCACAATACTGTACTATAAATGCATGGGAAGGCATGAAAAGATATTAATTGTACAGTCTCAAACCCACAAATATGCAATAAAAAATATTATTTTTAACTGTTATTTCTGAGTAATATCGATCCCGAGACTAAAGGGATTAATACATATCACGAAAACCACATGGACCAGAAAGGATGATGTAATGCATTTTATAGAGAGCTAGATTGTTAGCCTGATCGGCAAATATTACTTACTAGCGACTTGCCCGTTAAAAATGACGGCGCAATACAATTTGAAGCTGTGGCAATGCTGTTTCCCACGCAATGTCAAGTTTTTTCTTCTCTGTGGACCTTCGGCGCTCATTGCGAGCCTCTCCTCTTGTGTACATTTTGGAATCGTAATGTTCTTAGTTGCAAGTTAGTGTTGTAAAGTGGCGTAGTTTGTCTGTGTTACACAGCTCGGGAGCATGTTCCTTCCTTTGTAACAGTGTATTTTGTAGCTCGTACGTTAATGTGTGAAAGTGCTACGCAGTGTTTTGCGCGGACCGGGGTCGTGTAGCCGCGTTTTCATTTTTTTGGCCGCCTTTTTTTTTCTTGCTTCGACGATTTTCAAGAGCCGAAACCCGCCAAATTGACTTAAATTTGCGTTCCACCTCACTCCCAGACATCCTGGCTGTTCCCCCGTGCTGTGTGTAATGTTTTTGTAGTATTTTTATGTTTATTTTTTGTGTTTTTTGTGTTTTTTGTTTTGCGCAGTTCGGCCATTAATGTCATATTTTTTTAATGTCGTTTTTTTCCGTCCTTTGTAATAGTGTATTTTGTAACTCATACATTCCTGTGTGAAAGTGCTACGCGGTTGGCTGGTGTTTTTCGCGGTCTGGGGTCTTGTAGCCTCGTTTAAAAAAATTTCTTGCTTCAGCGATTTTCCAGTGCCAAACCTCGATCGAATCAAACTAAATTTGTGTTCCCCCTCACTCCCGGACATCTTAGCTGTTCCCCCGTGCTGTGTGTGATGTTTTTGTTGTATTTATTTTTTTTTGTGTGTGTGTTTTTAGTGTTTTTTGCTTTGCGTGGATCGGCCGTTAACTTCATATTTTTCCTATCTTGTATTTTTGTTTTCTTTCTTTTTTCTTTTCCTTTTATTTAACAAATATAATTACATCATCAGAAAAACGAATAAACAAACAATAAACAGAGTAAAAAAAAAGACAAACCATTGTACCATCAATATTCTATACAAATAGAACAGGTCTCTTTATTATGTTATAAGATCAATAAAGTACAATGTGCATCCATACAAACATTCACTCAGGTTTAGATGCAGAGAACATGATAAAGACACGCAGGGCCACAAGGAAGGCTTGAGCCTGGGAAAGGCGCAACCAGAGAAAAGGTGAGGGAAATAACTTTTCCCCCTACTCTCTGACTAAGTTGTTATATGTTTGATGTAGTTGTCCCATTTAGACCAATTTATAGTATTTCTATTTTTTGCATTGAACAAACTATAAGCATTAGTAGTTAAGTCCCTGTTAAGGAAGATAGTGTTGATTAACTCTCTAATTGTGGGAATAACCGGAGTTTTCCAATGTTTTACTAACAACCATTTGGCTCCCAGCAGGATGTGCGAAATCAAATACCTTTCCATTGGGGGGAGAAACTCCAAGTTCTTATGGAGGATGACCACTTGTGGGGTGCAAGGAATGTGTTTATCTAAAACTCTAGATAGAAGTTGACAAATTTCTAACCACATATCTGAAATCTTTTTGCACTTCCACCAAACATGGGCGTCATCTCCTAAAAAACCACACTGTTTCCAGCATAGGGCTTCCCCTTTTGTATTGAATTTTGACATTCTGACCGGGGTTAAGTGCCATCTGTGTAAAATTTTAAAAAAGAGTATTTTTGTTTTCTAAGTCCTGCGTCTCGTAATTTTCACTGCGTTGGTCAACTGCTTGCAGCCTAAGGCGATCCTGCGTTTACTAAGTGTCTGGTGGCTAAGTCCCACGTAAATCATTGCCATCACTGGTCGCCTCGCTCATCGACTTTGTGTTCCACGTTTTAGTGCCTTAACGGCTCGCCGCGCTATGCGAGGCTCGCAGGAGATGAGCTCCTTAGTTACTAGGGTACCATTATCTTTGCATAGATCCCCAAATGTTCTAATTGATACAGTACTATACAAGTCTGATAAAGTCAGAATTCTCCATCTTTCCCAATTACACTTCTAAATATAAATGTGCAATAACATTAAAAGATAATAATTTACGAAACAAAAATCCCTGTGCATTACTGTTTTTTTTATATTAAGAATTTATAGCATTTGCTACTCTGCATTTAAGTTACACATCGGTAAATAATAGAGTAGCAGTGCTGAATCACTATATGATATTTCATTGGTATAATTATTTGGATGGATTATTTCTGTAGCTCCATTAGCAGCCTTAAGACTTTCAATACTTCCAAGAGCTAAATTGGTTGTATATGTGCTTTCCGGCTAGTGCTGAATATATATTTGCATTGGTGCCTTGGACCTGTATCTTATATTGCCTTCCTTGACCTCAAATTCTGTTTGTGATTTAGAAACTTTTATGGCCAAAAATCAAAGCTTTCTTCTGAAGTTTTTTATAACTTTTCCTGGGCTTAAATCCCAAGCCTAATGGTCTACCTTTGGCTAATCCAGCCCTATGGCTATGTTTCTTGAGCAGTAGTGTGCCTTTTTATGATCAGATTTGTTGCATTTGTTGTCTTCAAGAGTCAAATGGTACAATGGCCGATTAGAATTATATTCACAGTATGAGTTTGAAGTTTAGGTAATTTTTTTGTTTTATATAGTTCGTGACTTAATATTATTCTTTTTAATATAATTGTCATATCAAATTTACACTTAACTTTCGTCTAAAAAAAATCCCCATTCTCTTCTTCTGGAACTGCCCATTTCCTTTTCATTCTCTCTCATGAAGGGCAATATGCACAGGGGAAGGGCATCACAAAATCAGTGTCTTGTGCTGTTCAGACTCACAGCAGCACGTCAGTGGTTGTGCAAAGCCCCACCCCTGTCAGAACAGCCTTACACACACTTGTAAAACATGGCACCTTACATGAGAGAAAACATGAAGAAATTGTTCAGTTCCATAAATTGAGAATATGTTACTTGTGTGACTTGAGTGAAGTGTAACTTTTATATGACAGTTAGAATGAAGATGATAAGATGAATTAAGTAACCTACTTAAAACATTTATATAAAACTAAAAAACTCCTTAAGGAGTTCTATTTAAGAGTGTATGGTGGAAATAAAAATAAATTTTACACTCATATAGGGAGATGTGTAATAACCTGATTGTTCTGAAAGCCAATATACATTCAAAATGAAAGCTATAACAACCATATAATCTTCTCAAGATAATATAAATAAGCTCTAAGCAGGACCCACAACATTGTTCCATCTCCTTGGAATTCATTCTTGCGCACTTGACCACCCTCCGCTGTACTAATCGAGTAGTATATGTCTTTTATTGGGTTATTTCCATGGCTGTCTCACAGAATACGAAGTGCTACTGACTTTCTCAACTAACTCTGGAGGAAAATGTCAGACTTTACCCCTACATGTTTGGCACAAGTAGCCTCACTAAGCAGAATGGTATTCATCTCAAATATCAACTATTTCAGCTGCAAATAATATGGAGCGTTCAATGGAGCTTTCGGGCGATCCGGGGGTCCGTAAGTGAGTTCGCAAGCTATTTTGCTATTCAAATGGCGTCTTTTTGCAGGCTTGAGGACTCGCAAGGGGGTTAAACACCTATTCGTAGCACTTTAAATGCAAATAATAAATCAATACTGCACTGTAAATAACGGAGAAAGCGATGACAGACATTAGTATTAATTGCACAACAGTCTCAAGCCCGCAAATCGTCAAGAAATTTGATTTCTTTTTTATGTCATATTTCAGGGTTAAATCGATCTGGGGTATCAATGAGTTAATACATATCAGGCCACCCACATGGACTAGAACAGTATTGGCATTCATTTTCATAATTCTTTAATTGGCGGGTTTGCGAGTCTGATCACATATTGGACCCCCGAACCTAATTTAATGACATGTAACCTCCATGTTTTACTGCAATAATTATGACAGTCTCATTTTCTATTGGCAGATTTGAAATGGGAGGTTACGGGCTTGCTTAATTGATCATGTTCCCGCCCTGAACTGCTACGGACCAGCGCATGAATTGCGGTTTCCGGCCCGTAACTTCTGGGCTTGATCAATTGAATAGCATCGCAATCGAAGACCAACGGGAGCCCGCAACACACCTGCAGACATTCGGCTGTCTGCGATCGTGTTGCGGGCTTAGAATTGAATCTGGCCCATGGTGTCTACATTGAATTCACTTTTCTAGTGATCCCCAACTCCTTGCATTGACTTTACCCAAGATCTTAAATGGACTCTTTAGTATTTTTTTGGTTTAATGTGATTGTTTTAATTAGGATAGTTAATTTTATTCTCTTCAATGTAATTATTATGTAAAATATTCTAGTGTCTCATGCTGTTAGCAGTCAGACATGTTGTGTGTCTGAGCAGCATGATACACTAGTAATGAGAGGATTCTCCCCTTTATGCCTGGCCTTTGAACACAGGTGAACAAGATGGCAGCTATCATGAGAGAAAACATGAAGGAAGGGTGAGGGTCACTAAGGTGAGAATCGCTTAATCTGGGGGCTTCTTAGATATAAAGTGTAAATATCACTGAGAGGAATCAAATTAAATAAAGTCACCCAATTAAAATGTCCATGTCAAAACAAATGACTAAATAGTATCTTCAGGCCATGAAGAAGATCTGCAAACTGGATCCAATTAAAATGAACCAGTTAAATAAAGTTAAATTATGGAAAATTGACTCAAATGACAACTTTATCTTAGTAACAAAAAATACATTTAATTACATTTAGTTCTAAACAACAGAAACTGTGATTGAATAATAATTAAGTCAGATGCAAACTAAATGTATGACAACTTAATTTTTTTAATTAGCGTACTTGTATCTACATACAGAGAGATATAATAGATACTCGTGACATGAACCAGACAATGAATAAACAAAATGTGAAACAGACTTTTAATTAATCTTATTAAAATGTATTATTATTTTGTAACTGGTGGATTCTTATGTTGTTCTAGCAAGTGAAAATATCTTGATGTTTAATGGGAAGTCCATGTTAATATTGTTCATTGGTTATTATTATTAACCTACAGTATATATTTATAAAGCTCCAACATGTTATGCAACGCTATATACATATGGGAAAATACATTATATACAGAAAGCATGGGATATATTAATACAAAATGAGGAGACCTAGCTCCTGAGGGCTTGCTTTCTAAAGGAGTATTCACATACTAACAGCCCTATTAAATTCCAGCTTCGTAGATACGAGGCTTCTACTAAAACCCTACGTGCTGCAAATTTGTAAAAGTTATGACGCTATTAAATTAGCCCTGCTGCGAGCAACGTGTGAGCTACGCAACACTATTAACCAATTCCACCCGCTGCACCTAAAATTAAACCCCCTCTATGCTGGGGGTCCCACCTTGCAGGTCCTTAAAGGACCCGCGCTAAAAAATATTAACCCCTGCTGCGGGAGGTACTATAAGTACCCCCCAGGCAACTGAAATTAACCCATCACTCATGAGGGTCAATACAGACCCCCATAAGCCCTTAATTAACCCTGTCACTCATGGGGTCAATACAGACCCCCATAAGCCCTTAATTAACTCTATAACTCATGGGGCTCTATACAGAGCCCTATGAGACTATATTCCCCTCCGCAGTCCAATGGGGGTCTATATAGAAAGTATGGGGGGTTCTTGTTTGCTGCCACATGTTTCAAAATATTCCTAGGTTTGTCATGGACTCTAGAACAGAAATTAGATGTATCGTTCCTTCTTCTGCCCTCATGTTGTCATGCAACTTCTGCCCTCATGTTGTCATGCAACTTTAGATCCAGTAAGTGAACACATAAGCTTTTAATGACCCCCCGCTCACCAGTTAAGTATAGCTTTTGTATGTTTAACAACTTAGGGCCCTTTCTATTAGCTCTTTGCAAATCTTTCCTTCCCCCTCTCCTTTTCTCACCCTGTTTCTCCTTCTCCCCCTCCCTCCTTCTCACCCTCCCTCCTTCTCACCCATCTCTCCTTCTCTCTTCCCCCTCTCTCCCTTCCCTCTCCTTCTCTCTCTCCCCTCTCCTTCTCTCCCCCTCTCTCCTTCTCTCCCCCCTCTTTCTCTCTCTTATTTTCCCCCATCGCTCTCCTTCTCTCTCCCCCTCTTTCCTTCTCTCCCCATCTCATTCTCTCTCCCCCTCTTTCCTTCTCTTCCCTTCTCCTTCACTCTCCCCTCTCTTTCTCCCCCTCCCCTCTCCTTCTCTCTCCCCCTCTTACCTTCTCTTCCCTTCTCCTTCACTCTCCCCTCTCTTTCTCCCCCTCCCCTCTCCTTCTCTCTCCCCCTCTTTCCTTCTCTTCCCTTCTCCTTCACTCTCCCCTCTCTTTCTCCCCTCCCCTCTCCTTCTCTCTCCCCCTCTTTTCTTCTCTTCACTTCTCCTTCACTCTCCCCTCTCTTTCTCCCCCTCCCCTCTCCTTCTCTCTCTCCCTCTTCCCTTCTCCTTCACGCTCCCCTCTCTTTCTCCCCCTCCCCTCTACTTCTCTCTCCCCCTCTTCCCTTCTCCTTCACGCTCCCCTCTCTTTCTCCCCCTCCCCTCTCATTCTCTCTCCCCCTCTTTCCTTCTCTTCACTTCTCCTTCACTCTCCCCTCTCTTTCTCCCCCTCCCCTCTTCTTCTCTCTCCCCCTCTTCCCTTCTCCTTCACTCCCCTCTCTTTCTCCCCCTCCCCTCTCCTTCTTTCTCCCCCCTCTTTCCTTCTCTCTCCTCTTTCTCCTTCTCCCCCTCTCCCTCATTCTCTCCCTCTCTTCCTCTCTTTTCTTCTTTCCCCTTCTTTCCTTATCTCCCCTCTCCTTTTCCCTCCCCTCTCCTTTCTTCCCCTCTTTGCTTCTCCCCCTATTCTCTCTCCCCTTCTTTCCTCCCCCTCTCCTTCTCTCTCCCCTCTCCTTCCCCCCCTACCATCTCCTTCTCTCCCTCCTTTCCTTCTCTACCCCATTTCCTTCTCACTCTCCCCTATTTCCTTCCCTCTCCCCTCTCCTCTCTCCCCTCTCCTTCTCCCCCTTCCCCCTTCCTTCTCCCCTCCCTCTCCTCTCTCCTCCTCTTTCCTTCTCTCTCCCCCTTTCCTTCTCTCTCATTCTCCCCCTCTCCTCTCCTCTCTCTCCTCTCCTTCTCTGGGTTATTACAGTGCTTTTATCTCTATCTTTCTCTGAAATGACAGATATACCTTTTTTATGTAACTGACTCACAGCATGACAGTTACAGATGACACCACAGGAGTTAACATGCAGTTAACTCCTTATGAACTGTCTACAACTAAAATGCAATACAGAGTTTAAACACATAACATCACACATTGTCTTTGTAATAAAAATAGGTGGCTGATTTTTGCCACACAACTCCCCTGTAACCACAAGCCGGCATACCCAGTCTGATCCCAGTGGATCAGCCTGGGGATGTCTGGGGGGAGTCCTCGCAGATCACTTTTCCAGTTCAGTTTGTCTGCATAACCCGTCAGCATTGCCGTTTTGCTTTCCAGGGCGGTAGTGTATTGTAAAGTCAAAGGGCTGCAATGCTAGACTCCAGCAAAGCTGTCTGGCATGGTCTCCTGCCACCTTGTTGAGCCACACTAACAGGTTGTGATATGTGAATAAGCATAAGGTTTGCCCATACAAAAATGGCTGTAGCTTCTTAAGGGGCCCAAACCATGGCCAGGTATTCTTTTTCGATGGCGGTGTAGCTTACTTTTCTGGGTAATCATTTTCTGCTTAAGTAAGCCACCGGGTGTTCACCGCCATCAGCTCCAATTTGGCTCAATACAGCCCCCAATCCAAACATAAAGGCGTCTTTGTGAACAAGAAAACTTTTGGTTGGATCAGGAGCAGGGGCTCTGATTAGAGCAGTTTTCAGTTGCTGAAATGCCTGTTAACACTCTGGGGCCCAGACTACCTGCCTAGGGAGGTTCTTATGGGTCAAATCAGTAAGGGGCTTGGCCAGGGCATTATAGTTCGGAACAAATTTGTGATAATACCCCAGTAAAGCTAGTGTCTTTGCTACAGCCTCTATCTTGACTGGTTCTGGTTTCTGTTGACTACTACCTACTTGATGGCCGAGGTACTGCACATCAGCCATCCCTATGTGACACTTACTAGGTTTTGAGGGTCAACCCTGCTACCCTGATATGGTCTAAAACTGCTCCTAAGTGGGTCAGGTGTTCTGACCAAGTGTCCCTGTAAATAGCTACTGTATATCGTCCAGGTAGGCGCAAGCAAACTTCTGGAACCCATCCAATAGCCAATCTACCATCCGCTGGAAAGTCGCTGGAGAGCATGACTCGAAACTGGTACAGGCCAAACTGGGTGACAAACACCGACTTGGGTATAGCATCTTTGGCAAGTGGAATTTTCAAGAACTCCCTGCAGAGATCTATTGTAGTGAGGTACCGCCCCCGGGCCATTTTGTCTAAATGTTTGTCTGTCCTGGGCATTGGATAGGCATCAGACACCAATGTGTCATTAAACCTCCTATAGTCCACACAAAATCGCTTCATTCTGTCCCGCTTTGGTACTAGCACTACCTGGGTTGCCCAGGGACTATGGGACAGAATCTTCAATAACCTTAATCTCTTTATGCATATTCTCCTTTACAGATTCAGAGATGCGGTCGGGAGTTTGGCGGAGTGGTTGTTGGCCGGGGGTGTCTACGCAGTGAGTTGCCAGAAGCAGATTGGAAAAGATGGCCCCCTTGGCCCTGATCAACTCCTGCACCTGGGTACGCTCCTGTGGGCTCAGACGTTTTCCTACTTGTACCCCTCTGAGACCCTCTGTCTGTTCTCCTTTTTCTAAGAGGTCTGGCAGAGAGAGGATCTCAAAATCTTCAGAGGCTGGGGCGCAAATAGCCGCCACATCCTCCGTGCACTCATGATAAGGTTTTAGAATATTCACATGGATTATGCCTCTTCTCCCTACTCCCCTAGCATGGGCCAATCACATAGGGGGTATTGCATTTTTGTTCTACCACCCGGTATGGGCCCTGCCAGGTGGCCTGCAGACAGTCATTGCAGACGGGTTTTAAAATCAATACTCTTTGTCTCACTTGAAAGCTGCGGTCCCTGGCTCCCCTATCGTACCATCGGCGCTGACTCTGTTAGGCTGCCTGGATGTAGGATTGTACCGTCTGGGTCAACTCTTCCAGGCGGTCCCTAAATTCCAACACATGTGGGACAATAGGGGTATCTGCGATAAACTCTCCCTCCCAATGCTCTCTTATTAAGTCTAACGGGCCTCTCACCCTTCTACCGAACAGTAGTTCAAAGGGGGAGAACCCGGTAGATTCTTGGGGGACCTCCCTCTACGCAAATAGAAGGTGAGTAGCTCACACACTATATGGCAATTTTATGAGCAGTTTTAAGTGTGCATAAATTTATGAATTGGCCAATAGAATAGGGCCCTTAGGTCAGTATTCTTTGAGTACTCCACATGTAAAAATATTCAGTTTAATCTTAATTTTGTTTATTTTGTAAGGAGTTAGATACAGAGGGGGGTGTAGACAACACAACAATGACATGGAGTGGCAGACAAACACAAGATAATGACTCCACATGGGGTCTAATAGTTCGGCATCCTGGCATCCTGTCTAGCACCTGTGAACCATAGGCCAACCTCCAAATACACATAATGCTGTTTCCATGTATAGTGCTCCATGCCTCAAATATAGTACATTAACTTTATCTGGCAAACAATAGGACAAAGCATATTACAATGGAGGTATTTATGCAAATAGTGGCTGGAGTCAAGCAGTCTGTCCTTTATGGTGGCTCAATGGACTAAAATCTAGGAACAGGAAAAGGGGTCCATGACATTACTCCCCTATTCCTGACAGAAGTTCTGGGGCTATGATCCTTAAATGATGATAGTCTTAAACTGCAGCCCATAACCAAAGTCCAAGTCCAC
Source organism: Discoglossus pictus (assembly GCA_027410445.1). Taxonomy (NCBI): domain Eukaryota; kingdom Metazoa; phylum Chordata; class Amphibia; order Anura; family Alytidae; genus Discoglossus; species Discoglossus pictus. Next base: position 16,008,565 of record CM050174.1, on the reverse strand, counting down.
CTTCAAAGGAGAAAAAATGTTGACCCAAGTGGCCACGGCATAGGCTAAGGGACCCACCAGCACACTCTGAAGTCCCATTCCATGTCCTCCTCCTGGAGGGGGTAGTAGGTTGATCCGGTCTTGGGGTGGTTCCCTATCTTTCCGGAAAGTGTCCACAGTCTGTAACCTCAATTTCTGTAGGGTTTTGGGAACACAATCCATTTGTACTGTCCTTCCTGGGGGTATCTGAGCTAGCGACCACTTCTCAGCCACCCTCTCCCCTTTTTCTTCACAACATCTGGGATAACAATTATCAGGGTCCAAGGTAGCAACACAGCCCAACCCCAGCTACTTTTCCTTCAATAACCCACCCCAAATTGCAGGCATCATTCTTGCAGATACATCCAAGGTCTCGGGAACTAGGACATCATACAGGGGCATACTGCTACCCCCTTGGCCACAGTGGCTCTGTGGTATCCCATCTGGGGAGCAGCTCAGGCGGGGTTTTTTAGCAGCATTTCTTCTTCAGTCCCTGTGTCTATTTTCATGTCCTTTTGGTATCCTGCCAATAGGATGTCCCAGTGCTCTGCGGTTCCAATGCCATACTTTGGATCTCCCTGCAGCACATACGGGAGCCCTTCCACCAGTCCAAGCCTGTAGTACGAAGGCCATTGTGATACAAAAGCCAGAAGCATCAGGTCCTCATACTGACCTCCCAAGTCAAGCTCCATCCACAGCAGGTCCTCAACGTGTTCTGCTAGCTCCTCACCATGCTGAAGCACCAGGGAAGCCATCCTCTGATTCTGAAGAGCTGTTCCCTGATTACATTCTGTGGCAAGCCGTTATCATCACTGCTTCCTCATACTGGTGATCAGGCTCCTTTTCTCCTGCTATGTGGTGGTGGAAAGGAACAATCACATATAATAGTTTTGCGCATTGACGACGGGAGGTTACACACTATGTGATGAGCATGCACAATGCTCTGCAGTCCCTGCGAATGCGCATTCCTAGCATATGTGCTGCGCTGGGGAGAGATGGAGAGTGGGAAGGGGGAGACAGTGGAGAGGGTGGGGGAGAGACATGGGGTAGAGAGACATGGGGGTAGAAGACATGGGGGAGAGACACGGGGGAGAGAGACAAGGGGGAGAGAGCTGTCAGTGTGTGTGCATGTGTGAGAGGGGAGGGGGAGGGGGCAAAGAGCACACATGTGCCTGTGTGAGTGCATGTGTCTGTATGAGTGGATGTGTCTGTGTCAGTGTATGTCTGTCAGTGTGTATGTCTGTGTGAGTGTCTCTTTGTGTGAGTGTCTCTGTGTGTAAGTGTCTCTGTATGTGAGTGCCTGTCTCTGTGTGTGAGTGTCTGTGTGTGAATGTCTGTAAGTGTGTATGTCTCTGTGTGTGAGTGTCTGTGAGTGTGTGTGTTTGTGTGAGTATCTCTGTGTGTGAGTGTGGGTGAGGGTTTGTGAATATGTTTGTGAGTGTGTGTGTGTGTCTGAGAGTGTGTATGAGTGTCTGTGAGTGTGTATATGTGAGTATGTGTGTGAGTGTGTGTGTCTGTCCCTGTCCCTGTGTGTGAGTGTGAGTGTCTGTGTGAATGTCTGTCTCTGTGTGTGAGTGTCTGTCTCTCTGTGTGAGTGTATGCATCTGTGAGTGTCTGTATCTGTGAGTTTGTGGGTTTGTCTGTGAGAGTGTGTGTGTCTGTGAGTGTGTGTGTGAGGGCTTGTATCTGTGTGTGAGTGTCTGTCTCTGAGTGTCTCTATGGGAGTGGGAGTGCCTGTGAATGTGTGAGTGTCTGTGAATGTGTGTGTGTCTGTGAGTGTGTGTGTGTCTGTGACAGTGTGTGTGTCTGTAAGTGTGTGTGTGTGTGAGTGCATGTGTCTGTGTGTGAGTGTCTGTCTCTGTGTGAGAGTGTCTGTGAGTGTGTCTGTGAGTGTGTGTGTTTGTGAGTGCCTGTGAGTGTGCGTCTGTGAGTGTGTGTTAGTGCTTGTGTCTGTGTGTGAGTGTATGTCTCTGTGTGTGTGACTGTGTGTGTCTGTGAGTGTGTGTCTAAATGCAAGTGTCTGTGTGGGAGTGTCAGTCCATGTGTGTGAGTGTGTCTGTGAGTGTGTGTGTTTGTGAGTGTCTGTGTGTCTGTGAGTGTGTGTGAGTGCATGTGTCTCTGTGTGAGTGTCTGTCTCTGTGTGTGAGTGTCTGTGAGTATGTGTGTAATGCCCCCTCACTGGGGCTGGAGAAGGTGATGGGGCAATTCACTGGGGCTTGGGGAGGTGATGGGGCAATTAGCTGGGGCTGGGAGAGGTGACGGGGCACTTCACTGGGGAAATTCATTGGGGCTGGGAGAGGTGATGGGGCATTTCACTGAGCCTGGGGGAGGTGATGGAGCAATTAATTGGGGTAGGTGACAGGGTAAATCACTGGGGCTGGGGAAGGTGATGGGGCAATTCCCTGGAGCTGGGAAAGGTGATAGGGGCAATTCACTGGGGCTGGGAGGGGTGACTGGGCAATTCACTGGGGCTGGGGGAGGTGATGAGGCAATTCATTGGGGCGATGGGGCAATTCATTGGGACTCAGGGAGATGATGGGGCAATTCACTGGGGCTGGGGGAGGCGATGGGGAAATTTACTGGGGCCAGGGGAGGTGAAAGGGAAATGTACTGCGGCTGGGGGAGGTGACAGGGCAATTCCCTGAGGCTGGGAGAGATGACGGGGCAATTCATTGGGGCGTGTGGCGGTGATAGGGGCAATTCACTGCGGCTAGGGGAGGTGACGGGGCAATTCCCTGAGGCTGGGAGAGATGACAGGGTCAATTTATTGGGGCTGATGCTGGTGGCAGGGGCAATTCCCTGGGGCTGGGAGAAGTGACATGGGTAATTCATTGGGGCTGGGGGAGGTTTTGGGGCAATTCATTGGAGCTGGGAGAGGTGACAGGGGTAATTCACTGGGGCTGGGAAAGGTGAAAGGGGAAATTCATTGGAGTTGGCGGAGGTGATGGGGCAATTCATTGTGTGTGTGTGAGTGCATGTGTCTGTGTTCATGTGTTACTGTGTGTGTCAGTGTGAGTGTCTGTCTCTGTGTGTGAGTGTCTGTGTCTGTGAGTGAGTGTAAATGTTTGTGAATGTGTTTGTGAGTATCTGTGAGTGTGCGTGTGTGTCTGAGAGTGTTTGTGAGTGTCTGTAAGTGTGTATCTGTGAGTGTGTGTGTGTGTGTGTGTGTCTGTCTCTGTGCATGATTTTCTGTCTCTGTGTGTGAGTGTATGTCTCTGTGTGTGACTGTCTGTGTGTGAATGTGAGTGTCTGTGAGTGTGTGTGTGTCTGTGAGAGGGTGTGTGTCTGTGAGTTTGTGTGTGTGTGTATGTGTCTGTCTCTGTGCATGGGGTGATTGGGCAATTCACTGGGAAAATTCATTGGGGCTGGGAGAGGTGATGGGGCATTTCACTGGGGCTGGAGGTGGTGATGGGGCAATTCATTGGGGCTGGGGGAGATGAAGGGGCAGTTCACTGGGACTGGGGAGGTGATGGGGAATTTCACTGGGGCTGGGAGAGGTGACAGGGCAGTTCACTGGGGCTAGGGGTGATGGGGCAATTCACTGGGGCTGGGAGAGGTGACAGGGCAATTACATGGGGCTGGGGGAGGTGATGGGGACATTTACTGGGCCAGGGGGAGGTGACAGGGACATTTATTGCGGCTGGGGGAGGTGAAGGGTGATTCACTGGGGCTGAGAGAGATGACAGGGGCAATTCATTGGGGCTGGTGGAGGTGACATGAGCAATTCACTGGGGCTGGGGGAGGTGACAGGGGCAATTCATTGGGGCTGGGAGAGGGGAAGGGCAATTCACTGAGGCTGGGAGAGGTAAATGGGACAATTCATTGGGGCTGGGAGAAGGGACAGGGGCAATTCACTGGGCCTGTGAGTGGTGACAGGGCAATTCATTGAGGCTGGGGGAGATAATAGGGCAATTTATTGGGGCTGGGAGAGACATGGGGGAGAGAGACAAGGGGGAGAGAGCTGTCAGTGTGAGTGCATGTGTGAGAGGGGAGGGAGAGGGGGAGGGGGCAAAGAGCACACATGTGTCTGTGTGAGTGCATGTGTCTGTATGAGTGGATGTGTCTGTGCTGGTGGAGGTGACATGAGCAATTCACTGGGGCTGGGGGAGGTGACAGGGGCAATTCATTGGGGCTGGGAGAGGTGAAGGGGCAATTCACTGAGGCTGAGAGAGGTGAATGGGACAATTCATTGGGGCTGGGAGAAGGGACAGGGGCAATTCACTGGGCCTGTGAGTGGTGACAGGGCAATTCATTGAGGCTGGGGGAGATAATTGGGCAATTTATTGGGGCTGGGAGAGGTGACAGGGGCTATTCACTGAGGCTGGGAGAAGTGAGAGGGACAATTCATTGAGGCTGGGGGAGGTGATGGGGGAAATTCACTGGGTCTTGGGCAGGTGATAAGGGCAATTCATTGGGGCTGGGGGAGGTGATGGGGAAATTCACAGGGGCTGGGGGAGGTGACGGGGAAATTGGCTGCGGTTGTGGGAGGTGACGGGGCAATTCACTGGGGCTGGGAGAGATGACAGGGGTAATTTTTGGGGGGCTGGGGGAGGTTTTGGGGCAATTCACTGGGGCTGGGAGAGGTGACGGGTCAATTCATTGGGTCTGGGAGAGGTGACAGGGGCAATTCATTGGGGCTGGGGGAGGTGATGGGGCAATTCATTGGGGCTGGGACAGGTGACAGGGGCAATTCACTGGGGCTGGGAGTGGTGACATGGACAATTTATTGTGGCTGGGGGAAATTATGGGGCAATTCACTGGGGCTTGGGCAGGTGATGGGGGCAATTCATTGGGGCTGGGAGAGGTGATGGGGCAATCCATTGGGACGGTGGGAAGTTTCACCTGGGATGATATGTAGATAAAACAATCAATGAATGAAGGGACATAGACCTTGTTCTGGGTATTACAGAAATCTAAAGGAAAGCTGCAGCTCAATCCCCAGGTCAAAGAGATACAATGTATTAGTCATGCTAATTTCAGCTGGAATTTTCATGGGGTGTCAACATTGATAGAAAACAGTTTGCAAATGCAAGAAATTAGCAAATTTTAGGGTAACGGTTTAAATGTTGGTATTTTTTCATGCAAATATTTTTCAGACACTACTAATTCTCCTCTATCAGATGCATTCATAATCCAGCTCACTTACACATCCCTTTAAGAAACACTAGTATAAACTTTATTGAAACTAACAGGAAAAGCAAAGAATTTACTTTAATATGCATATCTCATTGGCTGGGAGAGGGCAAGCCCCCAATAACACTTAAACTTTGGCATTTGTTTGGGCTTTATTTATTTGAAAAATGAAAAAACACTGTTGACCATTATCATAGGCTCATTTCCATGTCCCTTTAAAAGCATTAACTTCAATCAAAGCTCTGTTTATTTAACAGCAAATGTAAGAAGGAAAAAACTTTTTCCATTTGCTTTTCCACCCTTTGTCTGATTTTGTAGGGCACATATGGTGACTTCAGGACGCCTTTCATTTATTGATGGTTTATTAATATGATATTTTTTTATCTGACGTCTGTGTGAAGTCTGTGTATTGAAATTGATTACAAAAAAACTCTTAAAAAAAGAATGAATTAGAAAAAAATGCCAGATGTAGCTGTTCTGATTGCAAAATAATTTATGCTTCTCATCTCTAATTAGTATATTGCAAAGATGATTCCAATCACTTATATATATATATATGGTAGGAATGTTCAATGGCCGCCAATATCAAATTGCTCAACTAAACATACAATTTTACTGTAATGGGCAAAAGGTCTCAAATCTTCAAGAATATGAATAAATTAGCTTAATAATGCTCTGGCTTCATGTACAGGATTACATAGGGAATCTTATCTCAACAATGGAAGGGAATCTAATGCATAATCAACTGATGAAGTTTCAAACTCGTATGCAAATAGATGTGAAAATTAACCATGAGTTGTTGAGTTAATTGAGCGGATATATTAGTCTAAATGAATTCCATAAAAGAGGTTTTACAATTCACAGTATAGTTTACCCCATTTCTTCCAAGTTTTTTTTCCCCATGTCTATGCTCTTATCTCCTTCTGGATCTCTTCCTTGTCGTGGTGAAGGGGCTTGTGACGTTCAATAAAGCTCTGAGCTATCCCATGTAGGGCCACCCAAGATGGGCAGGTCAGACAAATTGTGGTCCACTGGAGAAAGAACTGGCAACCTACTCCGATATCTTTACCATGAAAACTTTATGGATAAGCACAACCAGAAACACAGCGCTGGTGCCCGGCGTGCTTAGGTCCATAGGGTTACTTGAAAACCACTAAACAATAATGCCCCTATATCCTTTAATAACTTTTTGGGTTGTTTACAGGAATATCAGCTTAATTTGTATTTTATGCATTTTTCGGTCTATGGTATTAATATATTAGGACAAAAAAATATTATTATATACAAAAACATATCACCCTATTTTTGACATACTACACTTTAGGCTTTGATTATCTGATAGTTCTAGGAATAATTCTTTTGGCCACATATTATATTCATATTATTTTATGATAATTTTCTTTCTCTACTTTGTATTTGAAAGCCATAGCCAGTGGGAAATCATCTCATTTACACTTGGATGCATATGGAACAAATACAACCTGCATGAATTTTCTTTTGAAACGAATAATCTACTTTTCAGTCAATAGTCTGGATTCGTTAATGGTTAAACTAATGTCCATCACATAACAAGGGACACATTTCAAAGTATAAATGGGGAGGAGAGCCTTGCATTATTCAGATATTTCTTAATTGTCTTGTTACCATCTAGGTATCATGTCATCTTGCTCCTAATTTTGTATATCTTAAAGATTCATTGAAGGTGTATATTCATTGACATGGGCCCCAGAGAGACTCTTCCTTATACAGGGAGTGCAGAATTATTAGGCAAATGAGTATTTTGACCACATCATCCTCTTTATGCATGTTGTCTTACTCCAAGCTGTATAGGCTTGAAAGCCTACTACCAATTAAGCATATTAGGTGATGTGCATCTCTGTAATGAGAAGGGGTGTGGTCTAATGACATCAACACCATATATCAGGTGTGCATAATTATTAGGCAACTTCCTTTCCTTTGGCAAAATGGGTCAAAAGAAGGACTTGACAGGCTCAGAAAAGTCAAAAATAGTGAGATATCTTGCAGAGGGATGCAGCACTCTTAAAATTGCAAAGCTTCTGAAGCGTGATCATCGAACAATCAAACGTTTCATTCAAAATAGTCAACAGGGTCGCAAGAAGCGTGTGGAAAAACCAAGGCGCAAAATAACTGACCATTAACTGAGAAAAGTCAAGCGTGCAGCTGCCACGATGCCACTTGCCACCAGTTTGGCCATATTTCAGAGCTGCAACATCACTGGAGTGCCCAAAAGCACAAGGTGTGCAATACTCAGAGACATGGCCAAGGTAAGAAAGGCTGAAAGACGACCACCACTGAACAAGACACACAAGCTGAAATGTCAAGACTGGGCCAAGAAATATCTCAAGACTGATTTTTCTAAGGTTATATGGACTGATGAAATGAGAGTGAGTCTTGATGGGCCAGATGGATGGGGCTGTGGCTGGATTGGTAAAGGGTAGAGAGCTCCAGTCCGACTCAGACGCCAGCAAGGTGGAGGTGGAGTACTGGTTAGGGCTGGTATCATCAAAGATGAGCTTGTGGGGCCTTTTCGGGTTGAGGATGGAGTCCAAGTACTCCACAGCGTGGCTGGCAAGAAAGGGTATAAAAGAAGAAAATCTAATGACATGGCCTCCTTGTTCACCTGATCTGAACCCCATTGAGAACCTGTGGTCCATCATCAAATGTGAGATTTACAAGGAGGGAAAACAGTACACCTCTCTGAACAGTGTCTGGGAGGCTGTGGTTGCTGCTGCACGCAATGTTGATGGTGAACAGATCAAAACACTGGCAGAATCCATGGATGGCAGGCTTTTGAGTGTCCTTGCAAAGAAAGGTGGCTATATTGGTCACTGATTTGTTTTTGTTTTGTTTTTGAATGTCAGAAATGTATATTTGTGAATGTTGAGATGTTATATTGGTTTCACTGGTAAAAATAAATAATTGAAATGGGTATATATTTGTTTTTTGTTAGTTGCCTAATAATAATGCACAGTAATAGTCACCTGCACACACAGATATCCCCCTAAAATAGCTAAAACTAAAAACAAACTAAAAACTACTTCCAAAAATATTCAGCTTTGATATTAATGAGTTTTTTGGGTTCATTGAGAACATGGTTGTTGTTCAATAATAAAATTAATCCTCAAAAATACAACTTGCCTAATAATTCTGCACTCCCTGTAATTAATAGACAGTGAGACTTGCCTTTCAATAATAATAAGCATTTGTCACACATACTTTTTGCAGTATAATAGTAATCATGGTTAATATAATTTTTTTTTTTTTTTTGCTCTTAGATTGTAAGCTCTTATGCATTACATCTGGCCTGTGGGTCCGATCATATACTGGAAATGAAGCCCGAAGGACTTCGAAATCTACCTTACCCTTTTTCAGTGAAGTAACGCTAACCATCTCTTTTTCCATTGGCTCCATCTGGACCCGTAACTACGTAATTGCTTAATTGTTTGCGTTTGAGCACGCAATCCCGACGGCCGAGAACTGGTTTTACGAAATAGCCTCTCTCGCTCGTAGCTCGCCGCCCTTTCTAATTTAATAGCAACGTAAGTAGGCCAAATTTCGACCTGCAGCCGTTGTGTGTCTCACGTTGGAATTACAAGGCTGGAGTTTAATACAGCTGATAGTCTTTTGTTAAGGAGCCTTGGTCCATAGTAGGTAAAGTGGTTAGAGTACGTTGAGGTTGATTGCCAAGTCCAGAGATAGAGATACTGTCCTTTTTATGTATTACTGTATATATTGTATGTTTATATTTGTACATTGTATATATACTGTATTACATTAAGTCATGCAAACATTTATATTTGTGCAATGTACCGTGACCCATTAATGATCAAGCCAGGTACACAGATAAGGTGAACTTAAAACATAATTTCTGCATAAAAATATGGATTTATTTGTTGGTAACCACCTTTTTTAAAGCTTTCATATCTTCTATAATGATATCCCTGGCTGTATCCCTTAGAGCATAACTATTGATAATGATATCTCCATAGTGTATTGTTAAATCGGTCTTAACCTCTACACAATCCCACCTATACATATAAAAGGAGACTCCAGGGTGAATAGAGGGCATTGCTGTATAAAGAGGGACTGTAATACCTCTCAGGGACATACTATCCACATTATCACATTTTAGTCTCTTGCTCCTTTTCTTACACTGTTGCTGATGCATCAACATGTTTACTTTTCGGTATTATTAAGGTCAATAAGATCTGAAGGAGGCAGCTTTTGAAAATTCAATTAATGGCCATGGGGGAGTACAGAGCAGAAAATTATATGTTTCCTGACTGTGAAGTGTTTTCATTGCTGTATAAAATTGATCCTCCATGTCCCATTTCCTTTAATTTAAACAAAATTATCTTCTGGGGTCCGTACTAATGAGATAATTTAAATGTATTTTAATACTATGTATAAAAAAACAATAGTATATCTTTATATATATATTTATATATATGCATGGGTGGGCAAATCTGTCTAACACTTAGAATACAAATAAATGTAAGGTTATGTATTTGGGAAGGAAAAATAAGCATGGAGTTAATCATTTTAATGGAACAAATCTTGGGGTATCAGCAGTTGATGGAGACAGAGAATGGAGCACCCTGGTGCAAACAAACATTTTGGGAGCCCCTCCCCCCGCGTTGTGGTCGTAAAAACTTTCTTGCATTGCACCCCCCCCCCCCCTTACCAACTCACTCTTGTCCCTACCCAAGGTTCCTTCCCATAGCAGCACCCTTCCCCAAGACCCTTTTCCATAGCTGCTCCCCCCAATACCCCTCTCCACAGCTGCTCCTCTTCCCATAGCTGCTCCCCTTTCCTTACCTGTTGTCAGCTTCTCTGACTGCTCCACAGCTCTCAGAAGCCATCTTCACAAAGCACAGAGTACCATTCAAGGTGGTCTAGAGGGCCCGGAGGGGGCCTAGAGGTTGTGGCAGGATTGGCCAGGTTGAGCCTGCTTTCAGGGGGGGGGGGGGGGGGGCTCTTGTGCATTGCACCACCTGCACCCTGGGTATTAGGAGATAGGAACTGATTTAAAAGTTCTCATGGGCACCACCCTATGTATCAGTGTTCAATGTCAAGCAGCATCTGCAAAGACAAGTAAAATATTAGCATATAGTAATTCTGCCTTTAAAAAGGAATTCAGGGTTATCAGGGATAACTAGAGAAGGAGGAATGGTCCAGGGAGGAATCCAATTGCCAGTATCTGGGGTCAAGAAGGAATTACATTTCTCCCTTATGAGAAAATTGGCACGAGAAGTTTAAATGTTTTTTTTCTGTTTTCCTCCCTCTGGGTCAATTAACAATTAATCCACATACTACAAAAAATTGAGGAGATCTACAAAAGTTGAACTTTTTTCAACCTCAATTACTATGTAACGATATAGTAGACAGAGAGGCTGTTTCCTAGAGCCTGATACAAAAATATAAGTCCCCGTTCCTAGGAAATTTCCACCCCTGTGCGTGTATGGATGCATAGATACAGTAGATAGATAGATAGATAGATAGATAGATAGATAGATAGATAGATAGATAGATAGATAGATAGATAGAGGGCCCGCTTCCCTAGCTCACACACTTTTTGTATTTATTTTAAAAAATATTTTCATACAAAAAAAACTTTTGTTATTTTAAATGGATTAAGAATAGGTGTGTTGCATGTCCCTTTAAGAGATAACAACTGAAGCATAATATACACATACAACTAAATAAGATTGGATTAAAGGATTCCTAGCGAAAGGACATATAGGTTCCTAAGTACTATCACATCTTTGTTTCTATGCTGCACTGCTGTGCCTTATATTATCACCTATAAATGTGTTTATTTGTTGTTTATAGCCAATTGATCTTCTATGGAATATGAAATCATTTTTCTTTGCGTGTTAAGGTTTTTTTCTATTATTGTCTAGGTGTAAACGTCTAAATGGGATTTTGTATCAACATTTAATTAATTTAAAAACTATAACGTTGTTTCCTGTTTATTAAAAAACATTTTTCCAAGTGCGTTTAATGTCAGAGTCGCATGCAAACGCAGCCTCCATATCCTTTGTAATGTTATTATTGCTGTGTGTGGAATGGAGGCACTAAGCTATGATGAAAGGCTAACCAAATAAGACTTGTTTTCTATGGAGAGGCATCTAAGAGGGAATATGATTACTGTATACGGTATAAATACATCCAGGGTCAATATAAGGCTTTGTCGGCGGGGGGGGGGGGTTGTGCCAAAAGGTTCGGGGTAAATTATCAGTAACTAAAGCGGCAACCCGGAGCCACGCTCGGGATCACACGCATCCGACTTGCCTGCCTGTGTAGGCGACGCAGGGGGACGGAACAAGCCGGTCTGGCCGAGTAGCCCCCCCCCCCCCCCCGAGTGTACCGCTTTAACACTCAGGGGCACTGACACGGCCGGACCGCCAGGGCGGCTAAGGACAGTAAGGGTGGTTAATCTGTGGCACTCTCTATCAAAGACAGCAGGTTCAATAGATAACTTTAAAAAGGGGAGTATTGATCCAGAAAAAGGGGAGTATTGATCCAGGGAGGAATCCGATCATCAGTATCTGGGGTCCGGAAGGACTTTTTTCTCTCCTTATCAGACAATTGGCAATGTTTCAATGGTTTTTTTTTGTTTGCCTTCCTCTGGATCGATAAACAATTTATCCACTTTTTTTTTGCTTAACACACCCTGCACATTTTTAAGTTCACGATCATGCTGATCCACTTGGTATTCATGGCAGAGATACTAGAGTGGGTTGCCAGTTCTTTCTCCAGTGAGCCACAGCATACAGCTCCTGGTATCCCTAGGTGGGCTGCAAACCAAGTACTGACCAGGCCCAACCCACCTTGGATGGCGTGACCTCATGGTTCCCTGACTCAAATCGAACTCAGGGCACAGCAATGAAAGCGCCAAATCCTACTGGACCAGGGAATCCCCTCCACATATACAAGGATCAAAATAAGATCTAAAAAAATGTTTACTGGACGAAAGTGTTTTTTAAACCTTAATTACTAGGTAACTATGTAAAAGCCAGAAAGGCTGTTTCCTGGAGCCTTACTCTTAGGACATTTCCACCCTTGTGTGGTAAAAACTTCCCATAAATGAGATACTGAGGCACCGGTAGGCGGTAAGGACATTTTACCATTAAAAGTGGTCGGAAGGTATTAAAAAGGTTGACGACCCCTGCTTTAGCAGATAGTAATGGAAGTATGATATGCACATACAAGTAAATATGATTGCAGTAGATAAGTCGTACAGTCTTCTAGCGGTTCTGGTAGGAAATAAAATTAAGGACATATAGGTTCCATTAAATCTTTGTTTCTATGCAGCAGTGCTTTGCCTTGGTGTGTATCTCGGATCTATCCTGCTATGGTGTCGGGACAGGTCCTCCACTGCAGTGTAGCCTTCAACCGCAAGATGGCGCTGCCGATATTTTGCAGCGCTGCCGATATGTGCAGCGCTGCCGATATAAGCTTATAATGTTAGGATCTATCCCTCTTTGCCTGCGCATTTCTTCTGCAGCACTGACAGCTGCAGTTACAGGTGCCATCCGCCAGAGGGCGCTGTGAGTTTTCGGGCACCATCAAGTTCCAGGGAAGGCAAAGAACTATTCTCCGCTCCGACGTGGCGCAACTCGATGGCACTGAATCAACAGCGAGGCCCTCGCTATGTTCGGGGCAGGCACTCAGCCCCCCAGGGCCTCGGGCGCGCCTCTCATGGCTCAAGGCCTCTTCTGTTGGCGCGCCTTATATGCTAAAATAGGCAGCACCATCTGTCGGCCGGAGGCGGAACTGCAGCTGTCAGATTTTGCGATGGCGAAGAGGTAAAGGACCCCCTTTTAACTAACCCTAACAGTTTACCTAAGCCTTGACTATGATATGGCACCGGAATATCAGCATCGCCATCTAGCGGATGCTCACCGCCACGCTACCATAAGAGGATAGGACCTCTAGCTCTTATAATGTCACTTTTAAATACTATTTATAGCTAGTTGACCGTCTATGGAATATTAAATAATTTTTCTTTGCAGATTACCGTTATTTTCTATTAATCCCTAGGTGTAAAGGTCTAAATAAGATTAAAGGAATATAAAACTATAATTTTGTTTCCTGTTTATTAAAAAACATTTTTCCAAGTGCTTTTAATGTCAGAGTCGCATGCAAACGCAGCCTCCATATCCTTTGTAATGTTATTATTGCTGTGTTTTTATGCCCCTGGATAGCTTAATATTAAGTGGCACAGCCTGAGAGTCTGCTCTTTATTGCACTTAGTAAAACCTGTTGTTTCCAGCACTCTGACAATCCTCTGCCGTCTCCCATTGTGCGTCTGGTTTCAGTGACGTCAATTTGTTTCAGAACATATATATTTCCTTCAAGCTCGTTAAGCTAATTTGTTGCTGTAGTATAATTTCTTATAGTAGTAGCTGGATAATTCACTCATTCGGTCCACTTGTACTCATTCATTCTTATGAATTTCATATGGCTCTATATTTAAAGCAATAGGCTAAACTTAGTAATTTGCAATTATTGTTAATAATCATCCAATGAAAAAGATTTAAAAATAAAGAGAGAGAAAATAGATTGATATTGTGCAAGACTGTCCAAATACATTTATTATGGCACGGTATAATATATAATATTTTTTTAAAAGCAATTATTCCTCTGGGATCTAGTCTATTTGGAGGCCGCATCCCGTCAGAACTCTGGGGTTGAAAGGCACAGCACCACCTGATGGTGCAAAAAATGTACTGCAGGCAAATAACTATTCTATCCTCCGACGTGGCGCAACTCGAACAGTGCTGAGTCGACAGCGAGGCCATAGATATGTTCGGCGCATTGCCTTTCATAGTTCAAGGCCTCTTCTGTCGGTGCGCCTTATGAGCCAGATGGGAGGATGAAATCATTTTTTACACCAGCAGGTGGTGCTGTGGCGCAGCCGCACACCCCAGTGTTCTGATGGGATGTGGCTTCCAAATAGACTAAGACCTTCCTCTGCATATAAGTCTTTACATCTCTCAGGATATTTCTTGAGTTGCCTGGTAGTGTAGTGACTACAAAAATGTATAATGTGCTATAATGCATGGTGCTGTTCAATCGGTCAGTTGTGTCTGACTCTCTGTGACCCTGTAGCTTTCATCATGCTAGATGCATCTATCAACAGGTCTCTGGTCAAGCTTTTCCATAAGGTTACCTTGGCAAAGATACTGGAGTGGGTTGCCAGTTCCTTCTCCAGTGGCCCGATTAGTCTGACCTCTCTGCTATGACCTGCCCATATTGGGTGACCCTACATTGTACAGCTCACAGCTTCATTGAAGTACACAAGCCCCTTCATCATGACAAGGTAGCGACCCAGATGGGGATATAATGCATGGTAGCAACAAAAAAGCAACAAATAAAGCAATAAACATGCATGGTTTAAGCTATGGTGATTTATTGCATCTGAGGGAGCCAGTGGATGCTCGAGACAATTCCAAAAGCTGCCTTTATACAGAAATTTAAAAAATCCATTTGTAATCTTTGTTGATATAATTTTTCATGCCAAATCAAAGAAAATCTTTAGTAATGATAAAAACATGCTCTTGAAAGCGAACCAGAAACCACTGGAGTTATATGTCTCTTTAAACTCAAGCACTGAATGGTGTCCTTCCAGAATCAACATCTGTCTCCATCGTTCATGTTGTACATCTCTCCTTCCTCTCTTACCCATCTCTCCTTCCTCTCTTATCCATCTCTCCTTCCTCTCTTATCCATCTCTCCTTCCTCTCTTATCCATCTCTCCTTCCTCTCTTACCCATCTCTCCTTCCTCTCTTATCCATCTCTCTCAGCCTCTCTTATCCATCTCTCTCAGCCTCTTTTATCCATCTCTCCTTCCTCTCTTATCCATCTCTCCTTCCTCTCTTATCCATCTCTCCTTCCTCTCTTATCCATCTCTCTCAGCCTCTCTTATCCATCTCTCTCAGCCTCTCTTATCCATCTCTCTCAGCCTCTTTTATCCATCTCTCCTTCCTCTCTTATCCATCTCTCTCGGCCTCTCTTATCCATCTCTCCTTCCTCTCTTATCCATCTCTCCTTCCTCTCTTACCCATCTCTCCTTCCTCTCTTATCCATCTCTCTCAGCCTCTCTTATCCATCTCTCCTTCCTCTCTTATCCATCTCTCCTTCCTCTCTTACCCATCTCTCCTTCCTCTCTTATCCATCTCTCTCAGCCTCTCTTATCCATCTCTCCTTCCTCTCTTATCCATCTCTCCTTCCTCTCTTACCTATATCTCCTTCCTCTCTTATCCATCTCTCCTTCCTCTCTTATCCATCTCTCTCAGCCTCTCTTATCCATCTCTCCTTCCTCTCTTATCCATCTCTCTCAGCCTCTCTTATCCATCTCTCCTTCCTCTCTTATCCATCTCTTCTTCCTCTCTTATCCATCTCTCCTTCCTCTCTTATCCATCTCTCCTTCCTCTCTTATCCATCTCTCTCAGCCTCTCTTATCCATCTCTCTCAGCCTCTCTTATCCATCTCTCCTTCCATTCTTATCCATCTCTCCTTCCTCTCTTACCCATCTCTCTCAGTCTCTCTTTGCTTATCTATCTCTGTCGCTCATGTTCCTCTATTTCCCTTTTCCTCTCTCCCTTAGTTTATCTTTCTCTTCATCTTTCTATTTCTTTCCCCCTCTTTGTCTCTCCTGATCTTTCTATGTCTCTCTTTCTGTCAATCTCCACCTTTCTCTTTCTCTCACTCCAGGGCTTTCATAGAGTATATGGAGGCCTGCGGCTTGAGACAGGGAGGGCTGCTTTAGTTGGTTTTATGACAAGTTCGATTTTTTAAAACTTCATCCAGGGGAATCAGAACCAATGATTTTATCATTTTTAGACAGCTGAGATGATATTTGGAAAAACCAGGGAAAACAAATGATCTGTGGTCAAAGAATAGTCCTCTGATCTTCCCATACACCTTTGGGCCCTAAAGTGCCATTGGATGTGGGGGTCAGTGAAGTCCCATCCTGGCCCAAAAAAGCGGGTTAAGACAGCTACTCCCTGTCATGAACCCCTTTTCCAGTTCCTGGATCTTAGCCCATTAATGGACAGAAAGCTTGGCTTTAGCCACTCTTTGTATTGTAATCTGCTTTATCCCATTATTTGCCAGATATGTTAAGTACATCTCTGATGTACTAGACAGGGTGTGTAGAATGTGACAGGATGTGTATTAGAAGGTAGCCTTATTGTACTCAGGTGCCAGCTATCAAGTTACTGCTAGAGCCCACGTGGTGTCATCTCCTGTAATTGTCTACCACACCCTCTCATTGTTACATTACACCCCCCTCTGTATCTAACTAAATATTGCTGACTTTTAAAAAATAAAACAGATCACTTCTGGAGACATATAGGAATTATGTGTCTCTTATTTTGCTCCTGGTGGCTGTGATACTGAACCTATCTTCACCCTGCAAGTAACCTGTCCTGATCACTACCACAGGAAGGTTACTTAGACTCCTGAGAGTGGTGATTCCTGATGGAGAGACTCTGACTGACAGAGAAGCCAATATCAGAGTGCTGGTGCAGAGATTTCCAAGAACCCAAAAGGTCTTTGTGGGTCGTTAACCTGTAGTCTATAGCAGGTGGCCCTGGGCAGTAAAAGCCCCTACCTCCGGATTGTCACAACTGCTTGGCAGTGCTAGGATCTTGGTGCAAGACCCAGCAGCAAGGATGGGATATGGTGATCTATGGAGTTTTGAAGTCCAGTACTTGGCGGGGATGCAGAAACCATTTGGCTATTTTGCCAAACCTTCAAATCCAGGTCCAAGTCCAAGGAAGGCCAGCACTGGATAGATGGGATCAGGGACCTCATGGAGGCCTGCAGAGCAGAGGTGATCAGGGAGAAAAGGAGTCTGATCACCAGTATGCTGGAGCAGTGAAGGCAATGGATTGCCACAGATAAGGATAGGTGGACAGTTATTCTAAATCAGCGGATGGCTTCCATTAGGCTCCAGCAGGGTGAGAAGCGAGCAGAATGGCTTAAAGACCTAATTTCCAAGAACCCAAATGGTCCTTGTCGGTAGTTAACCTGCAGTCTATCGAATGTGGCCCTGGGCAGTAATAGCCCCTACTGATGGATAGTCACACTCCTCCCTTCCAAATGCAGCACTGAGGCGATGATCTCCTCCGGATTATCATCATCATGCTGCCACACTCAGTTTGGTGATAAGTCTTTATCTGTGATTTGTAAAAATATAGCCCTGCAGGGCCCATAGTCCAGAGCTGAAAATGCTGCTTGCTGGAGCACATCCAATGGGGATCAATAGTAACACCCTACCCATGCAGTCTTCCAGAGGCGGCAGGCGGTTTAAGGCATCTGAAGGTTTTTGTAGACAGCTCTCAAGTAGGCCCCCATTTGTAATCCCAGGCCTAGTGGGGACCACAAAGGATCACCCAGAAGCACAACCTCCCAAGGCAAAGGCAGTGGATCATATAGCCCTGCTGAATCCAAAACATTATTGTACTCCTTTGTGGAACACGTAGAAAACAGATTCAAGTTCTCAGGGTCTAGATCCTCCTCTAAAAAAA
This sequence comes from Discoglossus pictus, assembly GCA_027410445.1. NCBI lineage: Eukaryota > Metazoa > Chordata > Amphibia > Anura > Alytidae > Discoglossus > Discoglossus pictus. The sequence continues at coordinate 15,990,850 of CM050174.1, read as the reverse complement.
TGTATTTGTTTATTTAGTTACTGATTAGCAACAAATCACATATTTGAAGAAAGTAAATGTAATGTAGCTTTTAAAACTTACAGTTCAATATTGATGTTACACGGTCTAGCAGAGCTGCATCTCTATCAGAGGAAACAACAAAACAATTCAATATCTTTGCACAACTATTATAACCAAATGCATTTTATTTATATTATTTTTAAAGGATGGCTGCAGTTGAAGAACAAAGAAACACATTTATCCATTATGTACCAAACGAACAATATTACAAAAGCCATGGACATAAAATAGTTTTGGAGAAAATCTGAATTATTTAGGGCTCTGTTTACAAGTAGAGGAATACATTTTTTTCGAAAGAAAAGTAGTCCTTTAAATATGATTGTATAATAACAATATATGATAAAAAAAGAACAATTTAATGTCCAAGGGAAAGCAGATCTTCCAAGGAGGTTCCAGTTGCACCTCTAAAAAAAGTTATTCTGAAAAAGTAATGTATTTGGATAGATCCCTATGGCTATTTGTACTAGGACATGCTAAACATAAACCCTGCAAGCTGCCTAAAGGCCCAACATAAATAATTTAGAAAGTCCATAAGAAATTATTTAGACAAGATTCCTGTCAAACTGTGAAAACTCCTTTTAGAATTCCTTTAAAGGGTCATAAAAGTAATAACTAGGAGGCTACTCTAAAGAGTTTCTTGGGAACTGACAGTAGTTGTTTGTTGTAAACAACAACAAAAAACAAACAAGCATTTATTGCAATACAGTACATGAGCTAACTGTTTTGTTCTCCTTGCTGTAAAGCTGTTATCTCTGACTATGTTGATGATGTCATAATTTACTAGTTTATAAGTGCTCTCCCAAATATTACTTGGAGGTTTGTATTTATTTGACTTTTTTTTTCTTTTTTTTAGTACAGAAATAAGTGAAACTAATAAAATAAAATCTATGGCTTATTAATCAGGTTTAATTTGTATGTGAACTGAATGGTCTATCAATTTAGCAAGAGTGATTCAGTAACTTTTAGATTGTTATTTTAACTGTATTATATGATTGCATCTACTAATATTACAAATAATGTAGTGTGTACAGTATATATATATATATATCACATATACAGTTCTGAGCATTCGGTGGCTAGCAAGGAGCGCCAAAGGTGCTCCTTGGGCTGGTGGGCGCTCATCCCTACTACCCCATACCACTTAGGCAGTGAGCACCAGCGCTCACTGCACTGGTGGAGATGAGTGCCGTAGGTGCTCATCCCTACGACCCGTGGGACTACAGATCAACAGAAATCTCAATTAGACAATTCACAATGCGAGACACGTAGCACTTTGAAAAAATCAAGTGGAAAATTACGGCCTGTAACACTTTAAAAAAAGGAAAGTGGGACTTAGAAAGAAAAATACAACCCCCGGCACTTAGAAAGAAAAAAAAATATGTCCCGCGGCACTTAGAAAAAAAATACAAGGTCCAAAAAAATACGAAGTTAACGCCCGAACCTCGCACATACAAAAACAACGAAAACAAAAAGAGAATTTAAAAAAATAAATAAAAGAAATGGGAATGTCATGAATATTATGAGGGGGTAGTGCCGTAACTGCTTGGCAAGGAGACATTAGATTATTATTATTATTATTATTATTATTATTATTATTATTATTATAGTTCATTTATAATGTGCCGAAATATTCCGTAGTGCTGTACATAAGTTAAGTTCAGACAAAGATAAATACAAATTAACATATAGCAGAGCAAGGAGGGCCCTGTCTTTGAGCTATATATATATATATATATATATATACAGTAAATATAAATAGTTTTTTATTTATTCATATATTTTGATATTAAAGGATGTGACAATTGTATTTATAGCTTCAATAAATAAAAATGTGTTAAAATATGATATATTTATAGACAATGCATTAGAGTGTTTGTTCTTAGGTAATGTGGTTTTGTGATGTGTATTAACTGGGTTGTTTCTTACCCTGGATTTTGTATCATAAAACGGGCTTAATAATAACATACCATATTTTTTAATTACACATGTGTCGATTGTTAAGTGTCAAATAATTTTGAAAGTTCATCATTTTGTAGTGCTTTTTGTGCTATACTGTCACTTGAAATGCTCCTGGGTGACTCAGCAAGGGTTCGAAAAACAGTTGCAAGTGGTCTTTGGTACTCGTAAATCTTTCTTCTGCTTTTTGCAGTTACGGCAGTGCCCTGATTTGTGAGTGATCAGTAAAATCTTATTAGCATAGGGTTTGGGTGTCAAAGTGTCATGGACAATCTTGGGATTTATTTTCTGTACAAAAATTAATGAAGATTGTTGACCTTGTTTTTCAGCTTTGGCGTGAAGTTCACTCGGAACAGTGACCCGGAGCAGTTCTCATTCAATGTTTTAGGGATTGGGGATTAACTTATTAGGAATGATTTACTGTGAGGCCATGGCACGCATAATTAATTTTGCCAGGATTAGTATGGGGTTCATTGTTAGTTTGGTACTTACTTTACAAACAAGAATCTTTTTTTCGGGATCTTCAGTGGTCCTTTAATATCCCAGCAATTTAAAGAAACCTGATCAATTATAGCCCTCACATATAACACGTACAACTTAGTGATATCAGATGACCTGCTTGTCCATTCTTCTCCATGACACACAGCCACCTCCACCAACCTACTTCTTAGGCACATCTCCCTTACTCGTTTCGAGTGTGAGCTCTCAGGAGCAGGAACCTCTTCTCTTATGTACCAAGCTCAATATATTCAATGTATTTTCCCCTTGTACATAGCGCTGCATCTAAATAAGTTTATAAATAAAGGTTAAAGGACCACCATGTTCGTTTTATTGCTATATGGGTTTTTTTATTAATATAATTGATAATAAGCAATATGTTGTTTATTAAAACTAACAACCTTTTACATTTGTAACTTTTATATGCAATTATTCTTTAGTGCTAGGTTCGTTCCATTTTCTTTTCTGATCTGATTTTGTCTGCTATTGTCCAGCTTTCCATTACAAATCGGCTTTCCATTAGTCCTTGCAGTTTAAGCTGCAACTCAGTTGTGCAGACCGAAGCTTCCTCTCTACAATCAAAATATCCTTTCAGCTCAAGAAGTTGATGAACAGAAAACAATATGTAATATCCCACAGCAGTATAAATACATATGACAGGTAATAAACACTACATTTACTGTATATTAAAAATAGGTTGTATGTGACCCATAATAATCATATAATGATAATAATAATCATAATAATATAGATATTGGTATTATATTTTATGTTATACACTGTTTGTTTTTTATTATTTTTGCATAATACAGCATTATATAATTTAACATTAATGGACAACTATATTAAGAAATTTTAAATATCACATATAATTGTTGTACTGCGAGTTTGTCGATAACGCTATGTTAAAAATTACACCTGCGCATGCGCAATAAGCACTGAAGTCGCTCATTGCGTGCCTCGCGATGAGCTCCCTAGGTACTCATCGCTAGGCTCGCATTACTTAGGCTGCAATGAGCGCCGAAGCGTTCATCGCGAGACCTGCAGGATTTGGAGGCTGCAATGAGCCCCAAAGGCACGCATTGCAGGGCTCACTCGCAAGACTTGGCGGGCTGCGAGCCACGCAAGGCTTTAAAACAGCCTACACATGAGCACAAAAGGCGTTATGTCAATGGCTGCAAACACCGACAAAACGCCTAGCACTTTGCCGCTGATCACGAGACATGCAACAGTTTACGCTTTTAACGTCCGAAAAGGTTTCAACAGTGTAACTCGAAAGACCCTCCAAAACAGCCAGTAACAATAAAAATTAATAATTCACTCACACACAGCACAGGGGGAGAGCCAGGAAGCCTGGGAGTGAGGTTGCAAGTGAAGTAGAGCCATATTGGGCTAAGCAAGGAAAAAAATGGCGGCCGGAAAAGCGTAGAAATTTTCAAAAAGGATCAAAACGAGGCCGAACAATGCCAAGCACGCGGGACTTTGAAAATACACAACAGAGAAGCCAAAAACACTTACACGAACAACGCCAGGCACGCATGACTTTGAAAATAAAACCAACGGCAGTCATCGCGCGCCACGCAAAGATTCAGCAGAGACCAGAGGAGAAACACACAGGGAAGGGACAGGGGGAGACGCTGGAAAGACACACATGGCATTCACAAGCACAAAAGTTGCAGGTTACCGAATCCTGCAATGAGAGGTGAAGCCTTCGGCGCTTATTGCGAGGCCTGTAAAGTAGACGGGAGGAGAGGCTCCCAATGTGGCCACATTGTGTGGCAAATGGCACGCCGACCGTCGCGTCCTGGAGACCAGCGCGCCGTCATCAGGGCGCCGAGAACTGCGCACTGATGACGCTATGTGCTCCAGCCTGCATCCCATCTGTTTAAGAGGCCCCCATCTCCTATTTACTGGACCTGCTTGGCAAGGTAAGGGTCTGACTGTGTGCCATATGGGCCAGACATTGTGTGCATGTGTCACTAGGAGTATGTTGCATTGCATGTTTATCATATATGTAGTGATTAACATGCAATGCAACATGCTCCTAGTGACACATGCACACAATGACAGTGACATTACATACAATATACTCCTAGTGACACATGCCAGTCCCACATGGCACACTGTCAGCCCCTTACCTTAGCCTTGGCAGCCTCCAGCAAGCAGGTCCAGTAAATATGAGAGGGGGCTGATTGGATGCAAGCGGGAGCGCAGAGCATCATCAGAGTGCAGTACTCAGCGCCCTGATGGCGGCGCGCTGGTCTCCAGAGCGCAAAATACATGCCATTTTTGACGGGCAATTCTCTAGTTATCTGATATTGACCTAACTGCACAAAAAGTGTAAAATTATGAGATTCATTGGCAGAATTCAATTCTATACTCGTAGAAATAACTGATTTTATCTACATCATATATTTTTTCAGACAATAATTTCGATTTCATGCTCTCGGCAGGGAAATTACACATAATAAAAGGTGATACCTATCCCAGGCTAGATTGTGGGACAATATAAATATATTTACGGAGTAAGCCATTCTGTAACACTAAGCCTGTAACAGGCTATGGACTAGATCATATCTGTCCCATTAAACAGGTATTAGTTGATTATTTTTTTTCTACCAGGTAAAGAAGATATCAGAAGCCCAGTCTATCTGTACAAGTCAACTGGTGATTTTTTTGATAGATTATAAAAGGTGTATCAGTTGAATTAGCTATTTTTATAGTGTTTGACTTTATGTGACCTCATGGACCGCAACACACCATGCTGATCTACTTGGTATTCGTGGCAGAGATACTGGAGTGGGTGACCAGTTCCTTTTCCAGTGGGCAACAAGATACCAATCCTGGTATTCCTAGGTTGTCTCACATCCAAGTACAGACCATGCCCAACCCTGCTCAGCTTCATGGTGGTGTGACCTATTGGTTCCCTGACTGGCACTGAACTCAGGCCGCAGTTGTCAAAATCACTGAATCCTAACCACTGGATCACCTTTAGCAGCACTACTCATGTGTAATAAGCACATTCATATTTATCATAGTTAATAATGAGGTGTATCTGTGCAATGTGGTTCCCTGGTGACAAATAGTTAACCATTGTTTGTAACTTTGTGCATCCCTACAACATTCTATTTATGCTAAAAAAGTGAATTTGCCCTTATTAAGATAGGGAATATCTCTAACATTAACCATCTGCTCAACCCACATGTGCAAGTATTGATACATAATGTGATAGAACAGGTTCAGCTGGACCAGAACCCGTTTAGACCCTGTGACTTGTCACATCAGCTGGCTTGAGATGCCAGCAGACCCCAATGTCCTCAAGATCTAGGAGAACACAAGCCCTTACTAAGACTTCTTTAATACTTGGAAGATACTCCTTAGAGATTATGAAGTACAGCGAAAATGTCTCTTAACCAACTATATTTTATTGAATGACACACACACAGGGCCTCATTCTATTAGCGGCCGCAGCCGTTGCGGGGCCGCAAGGACCGGCCGCAAGCTAGTCGGCTATTCTATTCCCTTACGGCTGGGGGCTCCGGCAGGCTTGCGGCCGGTGCCTTGCTATCTCTTGCGGCCGCTCGCGCCGGAGGAAAGCCTTTGATCTAAAACGGCCGCAAGAGTTTCGGCCGTAAGAAATTCCTATTTGCAATTCAATTGCTCCGGGAAACCTCTCTGCAAGGCTAAAAACTAACCGCAGCTTACTTGCAGGAAAGAGGTCCCGCTAGCACCAATTAAGCACATAAAATAGCTCAAATAAAGCCATCCTGCACTTTGAGAAGACTATAAAGGGATTTTAGGTGTTAGAAAAAATAGCACATAATTATCCTATACTCAAATCCGTAAAATATTTTATTTTTAATATCCGTAAAATATCCATGTAAAAAGTCCAGAGTGCTTGGAGCACTTCAGACCCGCCCACGCCGCAGCCGGAAAATAAAGAGTTAATTTGAACTCGGGTTTGGGCTGATGTGCAAGCTTGAGAGTGGGTTTCTTTTAATCCTCATGTCCCCCAATATGATCCCTAGCATTTACAGAGCTGTACCGTGCAGGCTTGAATTTATTTTTGCGTTTTTATATTTCTCAGCTTACGGCCGGTTCCAAGATATGCGGCCGGCCGTAAGAGGAGATCCTTGCGGGGCCGTATAATAGAATCGCGAGTTAACAGAATCGCAGCCTTACGGCCGATTTACGGCCGGTAATAGAATGAGGGCCACAGTAAATAAATCCGCCCCCCCCCTCAGAAACAGACAAATAGGCCAGGATTTCCAGAACTAGCTGGTGAAGTCCCATTACAACCCTTTGGCAGCCAACTGATGGGGATGTGCCTGGATGTCTAACTGCTTACAAATACATATCCCTTCACCCTGCAGCAGAAGAAAGTGATGTACTATACTATACTTGTATCCACTATATACTATACTATATCACTTACTATATTCACATAATCTTGAAGATACATATACAACCTTACAATTAGCTGTAAATAACTGACTAAGACCCCTATGTAAATCAGGTGCTCTAAGTTAGGGAACTGCTGTAAATCCACCGTGGGAGCTTTTTATCCATAAATTCTACACTTATGTAAATCTTTCCCTCCCCCAGATTGGGGCACTCAGTGCACAGCCGTAAATCCTACCTTAGAGGCAACAGATTTCTGTCAGGGAGCAGCCAAACCAACCTTTACGGATGAGACGGCCCTAGGAGCCAATAGGAAATGGGAACATCATAAATTATAATGAGTGGAAAGTGTGGTAACCAGTGCCGTAACTGCAGCTCCAAGGAAACATTAGAGATATATGTAAAGTAATTGTTTTTTTAATGAAAAATACGTTTTGATATTAAAAAGATGTGACAATTGTATTTGTAAATTCAATCGGTAAAAATTTGCTTATTTTGTGTTAAAATATGAATATTTAAAGACAATGCATTAGAATGTTTGTTCCTAGGCAAAATGGTTTTGTGGCGTGTATTAACCCCTTGAGTACTAGTTTGTGTCATTTTCTGGATTTCGTATTGTAAAATGGGCTTAATACCAACATATCATTTTTGATATCAGATTGTTAAGTGTTAAATAATAGTGCTTTTTGTGCTATATTGTCACTTTAAATGTTCCTGGGGTAATCTTTTGTTTACATTTACGGCAGTGCCTTCTTTGCGAGTGATCGGTAAAATCTTATTAGCTTAGGGTTTGGGTGTCAAAGTGTAAGGGAGTAACTTGTAATTTATTGCCAGTGCAAAAATCAATGGAGAATTTTTTTTGTGAAGTTTACTCCTAGCAGTGACTCGTAGTAGTTCTCTCGCAATGTTTTATTGATGTGTAACTAAGATAGCTAGGTAGAATATTTTGTGCCACTATTGTTTTTTCAGGGATTAGCACTGAGGGAGGAAGGTTTCACATTCGGCACACATACCTTGTGTCAAATCCTCTTCTATCCTTATTGGGTTTGTAACTAAATCAATAACTGTAATGTGTCATTTATACATTTCCAGCCATAACATACATGAGCATCAGTGACTCAAACACTCTATATTTTCAATGTATTGCAAACTCATAGTTTTACAAAGTGTACGCCAAGATACAGCTGTGCAGGGATAAAATATTCATGGCACTGGGACTCCCAAACCTGCATCGTTCTCTGACTGCATTAGAGTATTACAGTACAATAATTCATTTATTTCCTACCCAAATCTACTACATAATTTTGTTTTGTATTTTTTTACATCATGCGATTCAGTGACTTCCATAATTGCTTTTTATTAGTAGTAGTATTATTTTCCTTTATTTAACATATTCTATAGTGCTATACAAGGGTTGAGTACAAGGGAAAACACGATATGAACACACAGCACAAAATAAGGGTTCTGTCTTTGTGCTTAGAATCTTAAGTATATGGTGCTTTTTCTCAAGGCACCTTCTAAGATTGAAACCTAGCAAACTTAAGATCTAAATAGAGTGGAAAAAGTCAGGAGCGAAGACTAAATTCTGCTGTAGCCAAACAGGTGTAATGGTTCACCTGGGTAGAAAATGTGCATAGTTTAGAGGATGTTTCCAATTAGTAGAAGAGAGTAGGAAGGTATCCATGTTTTAGTGCGGCAGTGATGTGCAAGTGAGATTAAGAAAGAGAGTAGCATGTTAATTATAGATTGTGCGTCATATTCAATTCCAAGCCCGCAACTTGATCGCAGATAGCAGAATGTGTACGGGTGAGTTGCGGGCTCCTGTTTGTCTCCGATTCCGGAGCTATTCAATTGCTCATGCCCGCAAGTTACTGGCCCGAAACCAGGCACTGGTTTGGAGCCGTTCTGGCCAGGAACCTGAGCAGTTCCGCCCATTTAGAATCATCCAATAGAAAATAAGACCGTCATTATTACGGCAATAAAACTTGGAGGTTACATGGCAATCAATTAGGTTCGGGGGTCCCATATGCGATCAGACTCGCAAAACATTAAAAATAAAGAATTCTGAAAATGAATGCTAATACTGTTCTAGTCCATGTGGGTGGCCTGATATGTATTAACTCATTGATACCCAAGATCGATTTAACCCCAAAATGACACATACATTTTTTTTATTTCCTGGCGATTTGCGGGCTTGTGCAATTAATTCTAATGTCTGTCATCGGTTTCCTCGTCATTTACAGTGCAGTAGTAATTTTTTAATTGCATTTACAGTGCTACGAATAGGTGTTTAACCCCCTTGCGGGTCCTCTATATTTTATAACCTGAGAGCTGATAGACTGTTTCTTATTCTTTATGCTTATGTGTAAGAATGTCATCCGTGTATAGCAAGATGATAGGTCCTGCCTAATTTTAATGGCAGGGCTTCCATGACATGTCAAAAAGAATTATAGCCATTGGGCAGCCCTGCTGGAGAATCTATGCTGATGAAGGGACTTTTTTATAGCTAATGTTGTTTTGCTGGTTAATAAACTGGTACCATGTTAGCTGTGAAAAAAACAATAAACAAAGTGGAGTAAGATGTGATACCTTTAATGGCTAACTACAAGAAAGCTTTCGGGATCTCATAATCTCTTTTCTGTTCCAAAATCTGAAATAAAAAAAAATGTTCTATAAAAAAAAAAAAATTGTATATATTATAGGATATTTTTCAGACCTTGCCGCATGAAGGAATTATGAGATCCCAAAAGCTCACACTGTAATGCCTCTTAGTTAGCCATTAATGTTTTAATCCCCTTTGATGATTTGTTTAAACCAATGATGGCCAATTGACAACTCTGGAGCCATATGAGTCCATCAGGCACTTACAATGAAGCTTGTTGTTTGGAGTCGGGGCGCACTGTCCATTACATATCTCTAAAACTAGAAAATAATACCCAGTTACAAATACTACTCTTTAATATCTATACACTTATTATCAACTAGGGAATTGCCCGTCAAAAATGACGGCAATAACATTTCAAGCCTGGCTATGCTGTTTCACACAAAATGCGAGGCCTCTCCCCCCTCTAACTTGTGTGCCTCGCGATGAGCTCCTTTGGCGCTCATTGATAGCCTCTCCCCCTGTTTACTATACGTGCTTCGCTACTCATTGCAGGCCTCGGCCAACCCGCCACTTTTATGCTTCTCAATGAGCAACCTTGCCTTTTTCTAGGTTGTGCGAGTCTCAGCCTTCGGCTCTCAATGCGAGCCTTTTTCCAAGTTGTGGGGGCCTTGGGGCCTTTGGCGCTCATTGTGCAAGGCTGTAACTTTTAACATAGCGTTACTGACAATTACAACAACTATTATATGTGATTCGCATTTTTACTACAGTGATTTCATCATTTCCCCTTGGTTAAAATAAAAAGATATAAACCGCTGTGAGGCCCTTTTAAGGATTGGGGGTTACATATGAGGCCCTTCAAGTGAAATAGTCTGCCCATCATTGACTTTAACCAAAGCCATCAGTGATGTCTGGCATTGGTAGCATGCTAATGAAACTCTGTACAATATTACCATCCAACTAACTTCTGATATTTGCTTTGATATATATATAGCATCTTATATTATCATTTAAATCATATCATATTCCTTAATGTGACCATGAAATGTGTCTTAAAAACAAGTGCCACCTAAAAATATTTTTTCTTTGTATTCCACCATCAATAAATAAATTAATCAGTAACTTATATAGGGCCATATTTTATTAGCTGCTCACAAATGCCTCAATCCCAATATTATTAATTGCATATTTGTTGATTTGAGACTGTTGTTCTAATGTTCTATGCTTTTAATGTACAGTATTGAGTGTTTAATTGCTGCTACAGCTCTAATAAGTGTTTGAAGCCCTATTAAGTACTATTCTTGATAATATTTTCATTTGCGGGCAGACTTTATTTGCGATCTACCGCTACGGGTCTCATAGAACATCAATTTTGTGTAATTTTCATTATTGAGAGGTCATAATATTAGAGCTGTGCTAAAACCAATGGAGTTCTAAGGCTGGTTTTGTGTCTTAGGCTGGCCCATAGTGATTGTGGGCAGGGAACTCGTAATCGGATTGTGAGTAACTAACAGAATATGGGGACAATTTTAAGAGCAGTTTTAAGTATGTATAAATTCATGAATTGGGCAATAGAACAGGGTTTATGGTCCCTATCCCAAAGAGCTTACAATTTACTAGTAAAGGAGCATAAAAACCCAGTATTGCAAATGGGTAAGTGCATTTGGAAGGGAGGATGCTACAAACTGATGTTTAGCTGAGCTTTAAAAGCCTGGATATTATGGATGTCTAGGATGTTGTGTGTTAGTGCGATCCAGGGGTTTGGTGATACTAGTAAGGTTTTAGAAGAAAGGAATAATTTAGTGATAGGGAGACAATAAGAGCAGCTGCATTAAGTATTAATTGCAGAGAAGAAAGAGATGAGAAGCAGGGGTCCCAACAAGTAAGATGTTGCACTGTTGCAACACGCCTTGCTCAGAAATAGGGAAATAAAGGCTATCAATATTCTTCTTTTCTTCACTACTTGGATGTACTCTCTGAATAGTGGATGGATTTGCAGAATGAACACATGATGGCGCTGGTCTTCACTAAGTCCAGCTTTATTCAGAAGACCTTATATGGTAACGCATGGGTGTGCAACTTTGAGAACCGGAAATGTCCAGTATGCCATGTGGCTAGAAGAACTGGTGTGTGCCACTGACCAGTCAGGTGGCTTTGTGTAGACATGTAAGCCTAAACTGACCAGTAAGAGCCAAAGAACATGAGTATGGGTGTGGCCTTCTAATACTAAATATAAGGAGATCAGCAAGTACACTCTGCCTCTTTTCTTCCTGTGACTCTCTGGGGCTGGTAATGTATACACACACACACATGGACATAATAACCTACACCATAGCCAGTACATTATAATGGTAAAACGACTTTCTGCTAAGATATTAAGGGATGTGTTGTTCATAGTATTATCATAGTTCATGCATTGTTAATGTAATGTAATAATTGTATTTCTAATAAATATTGTAACCATTAATCTATAGAGCCTCTTGAATATATTTATTGTATCCGTGGGAAACGATATCTCAGAGTCTGAGATATGAGTAATTATTATCATCATCATAACTAATATTTTTATGGATAATAATAGTGTGATTTAACACACAGAATAACTGTGAATATAATAATCAGATATACCTAATTATTTCATGCACTAATCTAGAAATAGATAGGATAGGAGCCTGGATGATGGTCCTTATGGTAGAGCAGCCAAGATTAGGGCGTATCTTTGCAAGAGCTTGGATATAAGGGGCGGATGTTAGAATGTTTTATATGAAAGAGTGTTCTTAGAGAATTGGAATTATATATGTAAAAGTTATAAAACATGTTTCCCAGTTACTCCTCCATGTTTGTAGAGAGCGGAAGCTATCATTTTTTGCCACTGACACTGGGCCTCATTCAATTGCTTCTGGATAGAAGTTCACTAACTAAAAACTTCTGTAACAAATATGCTATGTGCTTATATAGAGCCCTATTCAATTGGCCAAATCGCAATTGAATGAGGCCCATTGTGAGCTGATTGAGTCAAATGTTCAAGAGCCAATCAGACTGAACCTATGAACCCCTATGTGCACCAATATACCTTAAAGAAGTTTCCAAGGGTCATCTATAATGTAAACCTATCTGTGTAATTGATGGGAAGATGAACTGAGGAACCTTAACACAATTAATGTTCTTGAGTTACTTTCCTAGGGCCTTATTTAATTGCATATTTTTTTTACAGAAGTGTTTAGTTAGTGAAGACCTTGCTTTTGGATAGAAGAACACTTCTGTAAAAACAATATGCTCCGTGCTTATATATGGCCAAATCGTAATTGAATGAGGCCCCTAATATAGGTTTCAATGAAAGCTGGCATGCTGTTGCCCAAATACATGCTCTAGATTAAATATATTTTTTGTTTATGTGTACAGAGGGGCTTTCTGCATGATAAACATAAGTCTCCATAAGTAAGCACATATGTATAAAAGCATGAGTGTATTTAAGTTATTATATATATATATATATATATATATATATATATATATATATATATATATATATATACATATATACATTCCCTTCTGGATCGCTACCTTGATTTGGTAAAGGGGCTGGTGTTCTTCAATGAAGCTGTGAGCTATACATGTAGGGTAATCCAAGATGGGTAGGTCATATCAGAGAGGTCAGACAAATCATGGTCCCATTCCAGTTGCTTTGCCAAGAAAACCTTATGGATAAGCTCGACCAGAGACATAAAGATAGATGTGCCTGGCGTGCTGTGATACAAATGGTCACGGAGAGTCAGACAAGACTGAACAACAACAAACAAGACAGAGAAGTAAAATAAATAAGCAGAACCTTTATATTTTCCAATTTTATATTCCATTACTGTGTGGCTCCATTTTGCTTTCTTCTCTAACTTCCCCAGTAAATCATGCCCTTGTAAACTAATGAATTCCACTTTAGTACTGGTGGGATCACTTGCAGATGTTACTACCACAGTCCCACTGTGTAGACCCACACTCAGGAAGTTGATTTGCAGAAGTCAAAATGTCAGATCTCACAAGAATATACTTTGGTAAAACCATTTTTGGTGACAATATACTAATGGGTTTATGTTGTTATCCTTGAAGCTCTTGCTTTCTGTATGTATTTTTTTTATATACACACAATAACAGCGTTCTTTACACCATTTATTTAATTCGCCAATGTTCCAACAGTTTCAAATATTATAAACCAGCACCATATCAATATTGTCGGATGAGATAATATTACAACTTAATAAAGTCTCGGTGTTAAGATATACAATTTACAAAGATGTCATTAATATTGGAAGTTATTTGGATATGTTATGACATGTTCAACAATTGCTCCTACAGAACAAGCAGAAATAGAATTCTGATTTAATTTCGTAATTACATTATTGTTGCTTTAGTAACTCCTTTTGTGGCGATGCAACGGGATAATTGCATGGTTTAATAAGTGTATAATTTAATCTGGATGCATAGAGCAGTATAAAAGGTTTGTGTGCTGTCAACGCCCCATTTTGAAAGAACGCATTGATGCATGAAATACGTTCCAAGATCACAAGAGCTTCTGTCTTGTTTATAAGACATTGTGTATGACTAAGTATCACTATACTGTCTATCATACCACCAAGATCTTCTTTTACGGAAAATAGAACTTCTACCACAATGTCAACCAAATCTAAGTACCAGTTCTGGACTTGTAATTATTGAACGCTGAATGGAATGTCCACCTTCAACATGAATAAGGTTTCTATTGAAGGAACACCCAGGTCACGTTCTTAAAATGTTATCCTACACTGGAAAACAGACATCTTATTTTTAGAATCTAATAATAATACCTCTTCGAAGTTATTCGTTTTTTCCAAGCTGTAGAATCTACTTGTAAGCCTGAGGTATGGTCAGGTGGATCCTTGTTGCATGAAGGACCAAAGTAAAGGATAGGGCCAGAGGCAGAAGTATAGTCCAAGGTCATGGGCTTGCAGCAGGCAAAGCAAGTCCAATAAACCAAACGAGGGTCGTAATCCAAATCAGGGGCAAGACAAAATAAAAACAGAAGATCCACCAAGAAAACTGTTGGAACTTGCGCTGCGGAATATGTTGGCGCGTTATGAATAAAGGATAATAATAATAACTTCAAGGTGCAACTTCTGAGCAATTATTCTCAGTTGCCACAGCTATAAATAGGTCCAGGGCTGCACTTCTTGTTCAGGCAAAACTAAGTGTGAAAACCGGAATGGAGTTGGTATAAGTAAGATCTGGGCGTATCAGACCTTTATAGACTGCAACATACTTAGGCTATTTGTCCAGTTAAACAATGCAAGACATTCACCAGCACTTAACATATATGCAAGAAAAGGTGTGGTGCACCCTCAGAAGGTGAGCAAGAGAGAAGAAAGTAGCAGCCACAGAGAGGCCACGGGCTTCAATTGCCTGGCCGAAAGCCGAAACCGTATACCATGCACCTTTAAGTAGCATTTCAGAGTATGATCATGATCAATTAAGCAAGGCCGTAACTACCGATTTAGAAACAGCCAATAGTAAATGAGACCGTCATCATGATGTCAGTAAAACATGGAGGTTACACGTCAATCATTTATGGTTTAGAAGTCCGATATGCGATCAGACTCGTAATCCGGCAATGTACAATCTAATACAAATGAATGAAGAAAATGTTCTAGTCTATGTGGGTGGCCTGATATGTATTAACTCATTGTTTGCCGAGATTGATATAACACGGAAATTAAACGTTACATTTTTTTTATTTCAGATTTTCGAGCTTGAGACTATTGTGCAATTAATTCTAATGTCTTACATTGCTTGCCCCATCTTTTAAAGTGCAGTATAGATTTTTTATTTGCATTTACAGTGCTACAATCAGGTGTTTAACCGCCTTACGACTCCTATCTGGTAACCATTGGATTTTCTTCTACATTTGCAATTAACGCTGTGAGAACAATTGCCGGCTTGAGGAATTGTAGCAATTGAATAGTGATTTGCGATTGCAAAATTTACGGGCTTGAAAGATCAAAGGCTTAGCTTGGTCAGAGTTACGATTTTAACAACCGCAGAGATTTTCAGCCTGTAACCCAATTGTGGGTAATGAAAAGACGCCAATTGAATTGCAAATTAGATTACGGGCTACATTACGGGCTCCAGGAACCAACAATTGCTCAATTAAATAAGGCACAAGGTAGGACATCATATGTATGAGTTTTTGGAAAAAATGACCTCAACAGCAATCACAAATTAGGGTACAACAAAAATGAGAAATATGGAGAACAAATTCCTTTACAGGACCATTGTAGACCTCATACAGGCACCAGAACTATTGTGCACTTTATTGGATTAGAAATGAAAGTTCTTAGAGAAGTCAGTGAGGCTGAGCTCTGAAGGGCTTCAAGGTACAACAGTGGTCATTCCATTCAAGCAATGACTGGGAATTTGGTACCATGAGGCTCAATGACGCTGCTCATCCAGGCGAGATATTTATCGTGTTTAGAGATGGCTTGTGAGGGTGGAGTAGTCAGCCTCTTCTGGAATAAGAAAATATAGAAATCTTCTACTCATGTGGTTGGAGGTCCAATGCTCTGGTTCAGATAGTGTTGTACTGCGTGTTCTGAGCCACAGCTTCAGTTTCATAAATATATATATATATAGTTTTAGGATTGTTGTAGTGAACTACAGCACAGCCAGGAACCAATCCCACTCTGATGAGATCCATTAAGATCGAAACATGCCTGTCTGAGGATAGGTCTCCTGGCTTGTGCCTAATCCATCCTGTGCTACGCATAAAGATGTGTAATACAGCGAGCAAATGCCTAAAAGCAGCCATATATAAAGTGTTTTTTTGTATTAATAGAGTGAGAGAGTATTGTGGTCTCATTTGCATGCCCCCGCCAAGTTTCCCAGAGTGCAGTGCAACAACTGTATTTCTAATAAACTTGAACAGGATATAAGTTAATTAACTTATTTTTTAGACATTAAAATAGAATCACAAATGTACTATTCATTTTCTGAACTTTATCAAGTCAGAAACTATATGGATTAAGAATTAGCAAAAGCATTCTAACACAAAGCATAGATTCTGAGTTGAACATAACTTAAGTATTGTTCTGTCAAGTGTGCAGTATATATATATTTGTGGTCGTGTCCGTCTCTCGCCCCGCCCTTCTGTAGGTCGCCCCACCTCTTCCTGAGGCAGGCTCTGCAGCCTTTAAGCACTTCCTGTTGGGGCCTCAAAGTCAGTCCATTTCTGGGTTCATGCATGTAGGGTGTTTTTCATCTCTCTCACTGTTACAGGTTCTGATTTACTTTGCCTCATATCTTCAAGTCTATTACTGCCTTTTTTGGCTCTTTACACCGTCCTTCGTAGACCTACCTCGTTCATGCATCCAAATCAGCCTTCGCAGGCCTCGTTTTTCATTACGTTTTCATAAACCTCTCCCATCTCTCCTCTACTTCACTCGGCCCTTGGCCCTCTAAGCAGGCCATGTAAGGTGTAGCCATAGGCCACATCTCAGCTACATGAGGTGAGGGGGCCTCATTCACCAAATACACTTCCATTTTAGGCTTCCTACATGTCATAAATCAGCCTACGCTAGACACTACCATTAGCTCCCAGGCGCTCGTCACCGTAGGAGAGAGACCCTCCCACAACTATCAGGTAATTTTATTACCTGAATATATTGACATTTGGCCGAGTTCGGCCACAGACGCAAACCCGTTAACCATTTTTTGCACGTTGGATGTGCGGCCATGAACATCATCATTTAGTCAAATCCATAGTTACTGGTATAGATAGAGCCAATGGCAAAAGAGATCGTCATCATTACGTCACTGAAAAATGGAGGTTCAATTTCAAAGCCTTACGGGTTTCCATTACGAGTTACGATCTGACCCGCATTCCAGAAATAATGCAAATATTGATAAAGCCGTAAATATGATATTCTATCACATCCGAGTTCCATTATATGTATTAACACATTGATTGCCGGGATCGATATAACACGGAAAATAAACTGAAAATAAAGCATTTTATATTTCCGATTTGCGAGCTTGAGAATGGTGTGCTATTAATTGTAATACCTAACATCACTTTCCCTTTTATTATAAGTATAGTAGTGTGGTTATATTTGCATTTACAGTGCTACGGATAGGACTTTACCCCCCTAGCGGGTCCTCTTTGGCACCTGTAGGCTATTTGGCTCCATTTCCAGGTTACGGGCTTGAAACGCCAGTGAATTTGTTGCAATTTAATAGCATAATTGGAAACGTAACAGTTACAGGCGTGAAAGATCAAAGGATTTGCGGGCGCGCAGGTCGAATTTTAACGTCACGTAGAGTTTTCTAGCTCTTAACCCGCAGATCGTCAGCGGGTTGCTTTCTGGGGATAATTTAATAGCCGTAAGTCTTGCGGGCTACGTTACAAGCTACGATTTTAACATTGTGGGAATTTAATAGGGCTGATATTTTGGCAATATGATGAAATACAAGGTTCATATATTTAGTATAATAATAATATAATAATTGAGCAGCAGCCTTCTTAAGAAGCAGGAAGGAGAACATGGAATGGCACTGTGTTTCTTTCTTTGCACCACTGGACTCACATTAATATAATGAGACAAAATTAGAGCTCATACATGAATGCATGTACATTTTTTTATTTTGTTTGCTTTTCTTATTAAAATGCGTGTACTTTTCTGACTTTCATGTTTAAGTAATGAAATAATAAACATAAAGATGACATTTACATGATTCAAGAAGGGCTGAGAGACATGTTTTATTCCCATTCCTGCTAAGAATTCAGGGCAGAGCCATGGAATTGAGGCTCAGAATGTACCATGTTGTGCCTTTAATCCACTTGACACAGGATCCAATCAGAACTATGTGTGCTCCTCTCTGAAATAACTTAGCCTGGCACTAGGGTACAGTGCCAGAAACCCACCATAAAGTAATTGGTGTCTGGTCAAACTGGTTCTCCAGCCTCATTTTACAGTTACCAAAATCAACCTCATACTGATGAGCCCTAAAGAGCAAAACTACAGCCTAAAAGTGTTTCTGGCACTGTACCCTGGGGTTCCCTGGTGGTCCAGTGGTTAGAATTTGGTGTTTTCACTGCTGCTCCAGTCAGAGAACCAAGAGGTCACACCACCCTTAAGTCATGCAGGGCTGGACCTGGTCAGTACTTGGATGAGAGACCACCTAGGATTACCAGGAGCTGTTCTGTGTGACCCACTGGACCCACCGGAGAAGGAATTGGCAACCCACTCTAGTATCTCTGCCATGAACACCAAGTGGATTAGCATGAGGTCACAGAGGGTCAGAAACGACTGAATGATGCACACACACACCCTAATCCAAGACTATTTTCTGAAACTAAGAACAGTGTTGATGTTGTTCAGTCCTTCAGTCGTGTCTGACTCTCGGTGACCTTATGAACCACATCGCGCCAGGCACATCTTGTGTCTGGTTGTGCTCATCCATAAGGTTTTAATGGCAAAGATACTGGAGTGTGTTGCAAGTTCCTTCTCTACTGGACCGAGATTTGTCTGAACTTTCTGCTATGACCTGCCTATCTTAGGGGACACCATATGGTATAGTTCACAGCTTCATTGGAGTACACAAGCCCCTTCCCCACAACAAGGTAGTGACCCAGAAGGGATAGAACAGTGTACAGATACCTAAATGGAACCCATGCAATAGCTGGCACATTTTGAGCCTCATTAGCGGCATTGGAAACTCATCTTTAATGAATATAAAGGAACCTAGAAAGGAATAATACAAGTGGTGTGGAAGCCAATGCTATCTGTCGAGGAGCATTAGGGCTCTTCTAAGTTGAAGGCCATGTTATTCAGTTACAAATGAGAGAACTCACACTTTAACTCACATATGAATGCCCACTCTGAGACACATACACACTGAGGAAGCCAATATCCATTTACAAAACCATTGACCTGTTTTTCCTATTTAGCCTTAAAAATAGGCCTGATAATGACTGACATAATGGATAGTGATCAAGGATCATTAAGCAGACCATTATTTCTTGCTCCATTTGGTTAATAAGCAGCAAACGCCCCCAAATATATGTTGGAGCTAAGCAGGCAGGTCATACCTGGTCTTATATATTGTTCGCTAATTAAAAGTAGAGAAACCATAAAAAATATGTCTTCATATGTCCATGCGATTTAAGCCTCACAGTCAGGTGATATCCATCTACATTACTAATACACTGTTTTTACATTAAATCCAGGTATCTCGCTAGATTTTTTGATCTTGTAAGTGGGCTCTTCCTTTGTTTTGAGGTCTCCATATGTCTATTGATCATTATGCCGGTTCCATACATCCTTTGAAGACAACACTAGAGTGCCCGGCCTTCCTTTGATGTCTTGCTTATCTGTGAGATTAATTAAGCTTTTAGATATTATATCACAGGAATAAATGGGAATGCAAATACCCCTTTAGGAGAAGTAGAGCATACTGTATTGGTATAATTAGGAACCTAGCTGCAAAATAACAATTGTAGTTGAAATAAGATAGTACCAGTAAACAAAACAGTGTGTTTGTTGTATTTGATGATTAATAGAGGAACAGATATGGCATTTGTTGATAACTAGCGACTTGTCCGTCAAAAATGACGGTAATAAAATTTGAAGCATGACAATGCTGTTTGCCACACAATGCAAGGCTCTCCCCCCTCTAACTTGCGGGCCTCGCCGTGAGCCCCTTTGGCGCTCATTGCGAGCCTCTCCCCCCCTCTACTTTAGGATCCCCGCATTGAATGGCTTCATTGCAGGCGTTGGCCAACCCACAACTTTCAGGGCTGACATTGCGAGCCTCCCCCACTCAGTCACACCTGTGTCTCTTTCCCCCTTCTCCCTCCCCTGTGTCTGTTTCCCCCTCTCTCCCTCCTGTGTCTCTTGGCCCCCTCTCCCTCCTCTGTTTTTTTTCCCTTTATCTCCCTCCCCTGTATTTCTTCCCCCTCTCTTACTCTGTGTCTCTTTCCACCCACTCCCACCCCTGTGTCTCGTTCCATGTTTCCTCCCCCCCTGTGTCTCTCTATCCCCCTCTCCCTCCTCTGTGTTCCTGTTTCCATTGCAGCTCCATCAAGCCCGTCACTTATGGGCCTCGCAATGAGAGCCATCGGCGCTCATTGAAGCCCCAGTCAGACCCGTAACTCCCGGGCCTCGTCTTCGGCGTTCATTGCGCATGCACAAGCCTGTAAATTAAACATTGCGTGATCACAACTCGCTATTACCACAACTGTTATATGTGACTAGAGACTTGACCGTCAAAAATGACGGAAATAAAATTTGAATCCTGGCAATGCTGTTTGCCACACAATGTGAGTCTTTTGGCCCTCTGAGCACCTTCGGCGCTCATCGCAAGCCTCTACCCTCATGTACTTCAACTTTCCTGCTTTGCAATGATCACCTTTGGCGCTCATCACGAGTACCACAATGAGCGCTTCCTGCCTACTGTACGGGCCGCTCATTGCAGGCTTCATTAACCTGCAAGTGTAGTGCTTGGGAATGCCATGTGTATCTTTCCAGCATCTCCCCCCTCTTCCCTGTGTGTTTCTCCTCTGTGTGTCTGCTGAATGTTTCCGTTGCTTTTATTTTCAAAGTCACGCATGCCTGGCGTTGTTTGTGCAAGTGTTAGTGTCTTTGCCGTCGTATATTTTCTTAGTCCTGCTTATTTTTCCAAGTTCTGTGAATCTTTTAAGTCCTGCGTGCCTGGCGTTGTTCATGTAAGTGTTACTGTGCGTGCGTTGTGCATTTTCCAAGGTCTGCCCGCCTGGTATTGCAGACCTTCGTTTTCATCCAGTTTCAGAATTTGTTGCGTTTTTCATCCACCATTTTTTCTCTCGCTTAGCCGATTTTCGAGTGACGAAAGACGGCAAATTCGGCTTACATTTGCGTGCAACCTCACTCCCAGGCGTCCTGGCTCCGCCCTGTGCTGTGTGTGGTTTCATTAATTTATTTTTGTTGTTGCTTTTCGTATATTTTCCGATTTCCGCGGTTCGGCTGTTACATTTGTATTTTTCCGAGTTTGCTTACCCCCGAGATTCCAAGGTTAGATTTTTTTTTAATCCTCAAGTGCTTGCAGCCTAAGTCCCACATGCTTCAATGCCTCAACTGCTCGCCTCGCTTCATAAGGCTTGCAGGAGCCCCTTTGGTACTCATTTCAGCCTAAGTCCCGTGTGTTTCCATGCCTCAACTGCTTGCGTTGCTTCGTGAGGCTCGCAGGGCAATGAGTGCCTTCGGCGCTCATTGCCTAAGTCCTCCGAGCATGGAAGGCTTCTATGCCTCAACGACTCGCTTTGCCGTCATGCTTGCGAGACTCGCGAATCACAGTTTGACAATTACAATATGTGATGCTGTGCTAATGATTAATGTATTTCATATTGGTTGAATGATTTGCTGTTATATAGCTTAAAACATTAAATTAGTCATGATTTAATCAATATAAACTTTTAAAATGCCAAAACTATGGAATCTAATTTGTCCAGCATTTATTTTAGTTAAAAATGGACTTGAAATGCCTTTAAAGGACCATTGTACTGCCCTAACAATAGGAGCTAGTTATATTAATTATGTATTGATCATTAAGAAAATTCTGATTTAATACATTATAATTGCAATATTCAATATTAATTTTCAAAGACTAGAGTAGCATTCTTCAGATGAGTGTTTGATCAGTTCGCCAGGGACTGATATTACAATTTGCAATGATCTTCGTCTTCTTAACCTTGAGCAGCAGGCCAGCCTTTGCACTCTCTTCTTTCACCCTCATCATTCATATATATTGTTGTTGTTGTTCAGTCATTCAGTCATTCAGTCGTGTCTGACCATGGGCGTAGGAGCCCCCCAAAAAATCTGTGAGGGATAATTCAACTTGACTCTCAGGACAGGAAGCAGGGCGGATCTGGGGGCGTACAAAGCTGCAGTGCCCCTCAAAAACTTTTTTTCATTTCTTTGTTTGCATTATTAATGCCCCAAGCCCACAAATGTAATAAGAAATGATATATATATATATATATATAATATATATTATATAAATATATATATATATATATATATATACATATATATATATATATATATATATATATATATAAATATATATATCTATATATATATAAATAAATAAATATATATATATATATATATATATATATATATATATATATGTTATGGACAGGACAAATATATATATAATAAAATTTTCATTGGAAAAAAATACTGGTCCAAAGCGAAAGTGATGCCAAATCTGGTAATGCATGATTATGTTTACTTTTGCTATTTTTATTCTCCCCTATTCATTTAATCTGGGGGGGGATTTCACCGCCCCCCCAACCCCCAGTTCTTACGCCCCTGTGTCTGACCCTCCCTGACCTTATGCACCACAGCAAGCCAGGCACGTTTGTCAGGCCAGTTTTTGCTCTTCTTTCACCCGAATCAATAAGTCCTTTAGTTCCTCTTCACTTTCAGCTGTGGTATCCTTTCAGAGTGGTATCCTCGGCGTATCTGAGGTTGCTGATATTCCTTCTAGCAATATTGATTCCAGGTTAGGATTCATCCAGTCCGCCCTTACGCATGATGTACTTTGTGTATTGAATAAATAAGGTGACAATATACAACCTTGTTGCACTCCTTTCCTGATCTTGGACTATTCAGATTGATATGTGTGAATATATATATAAGTAAAAATTATTGAAAATATACAATTTTTTTGCATTGACTGATTTCTTTAGAAATACAAATAGTAGCTGTGCAAATCTAAAGACCGGCAGTCTCCTTTTATAAAATATTTTCTTAAGCAATTTATTAGCATATAGATTGCATTGAATGCTTTTCTATTCCTGTTTTCTTATTGTTTCTGCTCACAGAACATTGTAACACCAGGTCCATATTTCTATTAAATATTGTGTGTTGGATACAGAATAGTGCATCTGAATAATAGTCTTGCCAATGAACCCATCCTCATTTTGTAGCTAGCAACTGTAACATAATTTTTACAGCATTTTAATTCTTTTTTTTTAAATAAATGTGACAAAAGGCAGTTTTCTGTGAAAATCCCCGATATGCTCAGCTTCTGAAAACTGCTAATTAAATGCAAATTAACTTGTGTGTATGTTTTGTTTCATCTTACTGCTTTTAAATTTGGATTATAAAATATTTTATCTATCCCGAGTCTGAATGTTTGTTCCACTATTTCACACGTCAAAACATAAAACAGGACACAAACTAATTAAAATGTAAGACTGAACAGCAATTAGCACAAAAAGCACCTGGCTGAATTTCTAGATAGTGCTCAAGTCCAGGAAAATATGTCATTTAGGTAGAGACTTAGAGATCTATTTCCCAGGCAAAATCAGTATTTAAATAAAATGGTTTACTCAGTCTAGGTAAAAAACATTCAACAGAGGCACAAATTGGTTGTTTTGACATGTTTTTCTGGAAACCTCAATAATAGTGCTATACTTATTTTGCATATTTTTTAGTTTAGATTTTTATTTTAAAATGTGGCAAATGCATAGCAAATATATAGAAGAATAGTAAACACAGCCTTCAATTAGATGTGATATGTTCTTAATTAATTAAACATCATATATTTGCATAACAGGTTCTGTTGCTAATTTGCTGCCTTTTTAGATTGTAGCCTCGAAAAATGAAAATGCAAGGCTTACGTGCTCGTACCTACGTAATGAGACGGTTTACGACGCTATTAAATTCAAAGTGCTGCAAGATACAAGCTGACATGCAAATAATTCTCGTCCGCGACTTACTACGTTACACTTCTCGGAGCCAAATCGCGGGCCAATGAGTCCGAAATTACGCAAGTCGTACGCAGCACAATTTGTAGTACGCAAATCGCGCTACAAGAACGAATTGAAACCCAGCTCTAATTTAATAAGGGCCTTGATGTTCAGTACACTAGCCTTACTTTTTTATGTTTTGCTTGAGGTGGTCATTCTAGGAGAGGGTCGAAATTGGAGGGGTATGTAATGGTTTTAGGAGAGATAGGTTGAGATGCATTGGTGCCCTTCTCAGTTTTCACTAAGTTCTACTTTAAAGTAACCACCCAGCCCATTGCAAACTATCTCAGGCCACTGCAATGAGGCTTTTAATTTCCACAATAATTATGTTTTTTGTAAAACCCTAGCAGTGATCACGCTCGTATAATTCAATATAACATTTCTCTGCTCTCTATTCACTATCCAACATCATGAGCATTGCAAATTACCTATGGTACTTGTGATAATACACCTTGGCAATATCCCTTTCCTGGTGGTTTTCTGCCACTCTGTCTCTCCTGTGGTGGTCTAAATGTGGGAATAACCAGATTATATCTCCTAGATCTTCAAGCATGTCTATATATAGGTAATATTTTCTTCATCAGAGAACCCTTAATGCCTTAAGTGGCATCAGACCATCATAACTCTAAAGAAAGTATTAAAATTCACTCAAGTAGTCTGCCAATTACCTCCATTCTTGGAGTGCCAAGATGGTGGAGGTTGCTGAAGGCACTCATCAGAAACTCTTCTGAAAGGCTGAATGAAGTCGTCCGAGTCTTCGAGTAATGGGAATTTTCTGATCTTATAACGGAGGTGCCCAGGCCAAGCCACAACCATTTAATAGGGACTTAATATTTACCACTCTTAAAGGGATGGTAGAGTACATGGCAGACTGTAATGCAAATCTAATTTTGCATTGATTCAGAAATCCACTTTATCCTGCCATATAAAAAATATGGATAAATGCACAGCATATGGAATATCTATAGGTCTTAGATGAGAAGGAATCGGTTCTGGCTGAGCACGAACCACAGGCACTAGATGAATACAAATTGTCCAAGGCTGTGTTCATGCAGTCTACCTTGATTCGATGGACAACAGGGAATCTTCATGGGCACCAATGAGTTGGCCTTGGTAAGACAAGGCTCTCTTTACATTTTGCCCTGTGCAACTTGTAATTCTTGGCGATATGAACCCACAAGACAGAGGTATAGGATAGCAAACAGTGCCTTACATGGGCCCAGGTCCAGTTTGCAAAACAGTGTCCAGAACAATAATCAAGTGCATTCCTTAGTGTACCTACCAGCATTTTCTCTGGGTATCATGCCTTGAATACTTGTGCTTATCATGTCTGTACTGACATCTATAATTCACCACTGCAGAATAATGAACAGATTAATAAAGATTTGACCAGCGCAAGGTAGAGAGGCACAGTGCCCAGAAATTAAGCAGGTAGGTACAGGGCTTATATATTGTTATCTAGTGTTGGTTCACTATTTAAGTGAAACCATTGTGTCAATCAAAAAGGGCAATTGTAAAAAAAAAATATGGAGAAAATGTAAGCACTAAAAACTCTAAAGATACAGATTGATTATATATATATATGAATAGGGGACAATAAAAATAGCAAAAGTAAACATAATCATGCATTACCAGATTTGGCATCACCTTCGCTATGGACCAGTTTTTTTTTCCAATGAATTTATATTATATTTATATGTCCTGCCCATAACATATCAAGGAGCGGAGCGGAGGCCGGAACAGAAGCATGTAAGTGAGGGGGAGGTGAGGAGGGGGGGGGTTTAGAATGAGGAGGTTGGTTGAGGTTAAGGAGGGGGGTTGAGGAAGGAGGATGAGGATAGGGGGTTTCAGGATGGGGGGTTGAGGGGGTTTAGAATGGGGGGTTGAGGGGGTTTGAGGATGGCGGGGTTGAGGAGGGGGTTTGAGGAGGGAGGTTGAGGATAGGGGGGTTGAGGAAGGAGGATGAGGATGGGGGGGTTGAGGATGGGGGGTTGAGGAGGGGGGTTTGAGGATGGGGGGTTGAGGAGTGGGTTTGAGGAGGGGGTTGAGGATAGGGGGGTTGAGGATAGGGGGTTGAGGAAGGATGATGAGGGGGTTTGAGGATGGGGGGTTGAGGAGGGGGTTTGAGGATGGGGGGTTGAGGAAGGAGGTTGAGGAGGGGGTTGAGGAGGGAGGATCAGAAGGGAGGTTGAGGAGGGGGTTGAGGAGGGAGGATGAGGAGGGAGGTTGAGGTGGGGGTTGAGGATGAGGAGGGAGGTTGAGGTTGAGGATTTTGCTTCAAAAGTTCTTTATTTGAAAAAAAAAAATTCCCCTGAAATTCCCTTCTTAAAATGAGGTGCGTGTTATATGCCGATAAATACGGTATATATATATATATATATATATATATATATATATATATATATATAATAACAAACATTGTCTAATCAACAAGATAACCATTATTTCATCAAAATACTGTATTCTTCCTCATAAAATATAAAATATAGTATGATTTTACCTAAATGTTATTTTTACTTAATTGTATTTAAGGAAAGCATTTGATCTGATAACCTCTGTCAAATCCTAATTCTTGATAAGATTTAAAAATAGAGAAACATTATAAAGTTTTCAAATAATAGATATACAGTTTGCGAAGTTAAATTCCCTCACTGGCTGCCTATGCACCAGACTGTCTTTATGTTAATGGCCGTGCAGATGCTGAGAGATGGCTCCAGGCTTTTTCTAAAGTGTGAGTCCTTTTGCGTCAAGGGAAAATCGCATTCGTGTTTCACTACTTTATCTAATTGACTTGTGTGCTTGAAGCCTACAAGCATGACCGCTCTGCAATGCTCTTGAGGCCTCTGGCAGAGTTAATCCTGCCAGTACCAGGAGGTATACAAAAGTACTGTCTGTATCTTTATAATACCGTTTATTGGTGGTAGCCAATTATTTAACCATTATAATTTATAATATTTAATTTTAGTAACAAACACAAAGCAATATTCAAGATTTTGCTTGAGTAGAATTTGGATCGAACTAAGCTTTTACTGAATAATCACACCACACTTATATTAAATCTCAAGGACCTATGAATGCAAGTGTTGATGGACGCATTAACTGGTAATACACCATTAAATTATGCAATATGTGTGTATTTAATAACTTCTAAGAATACTTGAGCTAATGTAGAATACATGAATAAGGTAGACATCATTATTCGTGCTCATTTATTGTAGCTTTGAATTTCCCGATAACCACTTATGTCAATGGACATTTCTTAAATTATAAAATACTGTACAGACCTACACAATAAAGGCTGATTTTACTAATCATGTATTTAGCATATTACAATGTGACACATTTGACATGTTAGTTTCTTCTACACAAAAAATGTATGACCAGAATTATAATTGAGCTAAGGGGGATCAAGTCCTTGCTATATGCCAAGTTTCTCTTCACTTTCTAAGCATGATAGAGGTGTGTTTTAAGGAAAACTCGACCCCTAATTCCCTTTTATGGTATTCAGTAAACATGTTTCCTTCTCTAAACTCAACCTTATTGTGCAACTTCACCATAAGGATAATTGAAAAGTGCCATTTCCCAAAAAAGTATGCAAATGCATGTCCATCTATTCCAGGGGTCATCAACCTTTTAATACTTGCCACCCACTTCTCATTTCTGGCTACATAAATCATATAACCCTAGCTATGTATCACCCTAAACTTACAAGATAGTGATCTGGTCCTGACTGCTGTCCCTAGGCTCTCTCACTTGTTCTGCAGCCAACCAAGTGTGATTTCATTCAGCTCTCTCACCAGCTCTCCAACCAGCCAAGAGTGATGGTGCGTCTCTCTCACCAGCTCTCCAACCAGCCAAGTGTGATGGTGCGGCTCTCTCACCAGCTCTCCAACCAGCCAAGCGTGATGGTGCGGCTCTCTCACCAGCTCTCCAACCAGCCAAGTGTGATGGTGTGGCTCTCTTATCAGCTCTCCAACCAGCCAAGCGTGATGCTGCGGCTCTCTCACCAGCTCTCCAACCAGCCAAGCGTGATGGTACAGCTCTTTTACCAGCTGTCCAACCAGCCAAGCGTGATTCTGCCGCTCTTTCACCAGCTCTCCAACCAGCCAAGCATGATGGTGTGGCTCTTTTACCAGCTCTCCAACTAGCCAAGCATGATGCTGCAGCTCTCTCACCAGCTCTCAAACCAGCCAAGTGTGATGGTGCAGCTCTTTTACTAGCTCTCCAACCGGCCAAGCATGATGCTGCAGCTCTCCCACCAGCTCTCCAACCAGCCAAGTGTGATGGTGCGGCTCTCTCACCAGCTCTTCAACCAGCCAAGCGTGATGCTGCGGCTCTCTCACCAGTTCTTCAACCAGCCAAGCGTGATGCTGCGGCTCTCTCACCAGCTCTTCAACCAGCCAAGTGTGATGGTGTGGCTCTCTCACCAGCTCTTCAACCAGCCAAGCGTGATGCTGCGGCTCTCTCAACAGCTCTCCAACCAGCCAAGCAGCTCTTTTACCAGCTGTCCAACCAGCCAAGCGTGATTCTGCATCTCTCTCACCAGCTCTCCAACCAGCCAAGTGTGATGGTGTGGCTCTCTCACCAGCTCTTCAACCAGCCAAGCGTGATGCTGCGGCTCTCTCAACAGCTCTCCAACCAGCCAAGCAGCTCTTTTACCAGCTGTCCAACCAGCCAAGCGTGATTCTGCGGCTCTCTCACCAGCTCTTCAACCAGCCAAGTGTGATGGTGTGGCTCTCTCACCAGCTCTTCAACCAGCCAAGCGTGATGCTGCGGCTCTCTCAACAGCTCTCCAACCAGCCAAGCAGCTCTTTTACCAGCTGTCCAACCAGCCAAGCGTGATTCTGCGGCTCTCTCACCAGCTCTCCAACCAGCCAAGCGTGATGCTGTGGCTCTCTCACCAGCTCTCCAACCAACCAAGCGTGATGCTGCAGCTCTCTCACCAGCTCTCCAACCAGCCAAGTGTGATGCTGTGGCTCTATCACCAGCTCTCCAACCAGCCATGCATGATGCTGCAGCTCTCCCACCAGCTCTCCAACCAGCCAAGTGTGATGGTGCGGCTCTCTCACCAGCTCTTCAACCAGCCAAGCGTGATGCTGCGGCTCTCTCACCAGCTCTTCAACCAGCCAAGCGTGATGCTGCGGCTCTCTCACCAGCTCTTCAACCAGCCAAGTGTGATGGTGTGGCTCTCTCACCAGCTCTTCAACCAGCCAGGCGTGATGCTGCGGCTCTCTCAACAGCTCTCCAACCAGCCAAGCGTGATGGTGCAGCTCTTTTACCAGCTCTCCAACCAGCCAAGCGTGATGGTGCAGCTCTTTTACCAGCTCTCCAACCAGCCAAGCGTGATGCTGTGGCTCTCTCACCAGCTCTTCAACCAACCAAGCGTGATGCTGCAGCTCTCTCACCAGCTCTCCGACCAGCCAAGCGTGATGCTGTGGCTCTCTCACCAGCTCTCCAATCAACCAAGCGTTGTGCTTGGGTCTCCAGCGTGTGACGTCACTCATCAACGATGCCCACCATGAAAGCTAAAATGAAATAATGCCCACTAGTAGGCGGTAGAAACCAGGTTAATTACCACTGATCTATTTATACATATCATCAGGAAATGTATAACATGCAAATATATTCAACATGGGCCAAGGATTGTTATAAAGGAAACTGAGATGTAGAATATTATAATCTCTTGGCTTCTATCATATTAATAAGAAAATGTCAAATATAAATACAGTGAATTTAGTGATGTTTTATATTGTAGTAGAAGAGAATATACAGGTCTAATTTAATCAATGTAAATTATTTTTAGTACCACATGCAATTTATAATCACCATGTATGTCTGTTTGCTGTGTATATTTATTTGCAAGCACTTGAGGCAAAATGTGGATATAGAGTTTAAGAAGAAGGTTTGTGGACTTCATTATAATAAGGCAACCTTAATGAGTACAATGGAGGATGTTGCTACAATGGTTTATGCTACTTATTCCATCACAATCCAAATGGCGCTAAGCATGGCACACTGACAAAAAGCTTACAGGAATGATCTGTTGTGTTTGATGAAATAGATTGCTCTGATTGCTGGACCCTGCAGCTGCTTATCTCTCCCATAACCTACACTACCAAGCAATCAATAAGTCTGGCCCAACAGATTGACCTAGGTCAAAATATAGACCCATGGCCCTTTTCATCCAGTCATGTCTTTGGAATACCAAATGATCCATCCTAAAAGCTTCCATTGACTTCAGTTAACTTTTCTTACATAAACTTCCTTTGCTGATGATTTTACTAAAATATATGAGTGTATATGTAAAGTAAAATATGTATTCCATATCTTGACTTCAATGACATTTCAACCTTGTATTAGATTATCAAAAAGGACAAATGTGTCAACTAAAGGACAAATGTGTCAACCAATATTTTCATCATCAAAGAAACATTGAATATGAGTAAAATATACAATATAGACAACACTTTACCCTAAAAACAGAGTAAAAGTTAACTCTCACGACTGAGCCTACATGCAAATGTATATTTTACTTTTTATTCCAAAGGGACCAAGGAAAACAGTTCAACAACAGATGATATTAAGAAGATTCAGGATCAAATCAATTGCTCAGTATAACTGTATGTACTGTGTTGGCTCCTGCACTGTTTCCAGACAGAGAATTGCAGTCTAAAAATAACACTTGAGGAGAATGAAGTTAAAATGAGTTTCAATCTTGTGAGACGATTCAAAAAGTAAATATAAATCAAGACTCATGGACGCTAACAAAATGCTCAGCTTCAGTGTTATTGGATTTGTAGTCTGTCTTGGTACTTATTCTGCTTCCTAGATATTTATTTTAGATGCATTATGCTGGAAATATCCTTATATCGGGTGTAAATGTTGCTGTTTGGTCAAAAAAGTACATTAACAAAAGTATATTCATAGGAATTTCAGGGAAAGTCAAACAATTCAATAGGTCTTCAGATACTTCAAGTAAGTAATGGGGATATTGAATATCATATTTGATTAGTCAAAATATTTTTTTCATTATTTAAATGGTAAGACACAAGTTTGTGTGACAGCTAATAAATAAGAAAAATCGATTTAAAACCAGTGAAAATCAAAAGGTTGCGGCCTAAACATAAGCTTGTGCATGAACATCTAGGAACTGCTTCCCAGTCAGAGCTGCTCACACATCCTTGGTGACCTCAAAAAGGATGGATACAAGTAACTCAACTGGAGGATGACAAGTAGATGTTGTTTTGAATCATTGCATAGGACATTTATTAAAGATCAATGCCTAATTAAAACATATAGCTCTGTTTTTTTTGAGCATTACAGATGCTATTTAATGGGTCCTTTTTAATGTGAAGCTATGGTTAACAGTCCTGTTAAAATATTGCTTAAGTAAAAGGCTTAATAGAGATTTAAACTAGCTAATGTGGTCAAACTTTTAGTCTTCATAATAATATAGTAAACAAAAGTTAATAAAACCAATTCCTATGTGATGGACCTTTCCAGTTATCTACCTGCCATGCTGCTGCAAACTGAGAGTTAGGGTTTAGGTTAGGGTTATGGATAGGGTTTGGGTTATTGTTTAGGGTTATGGTTTAGGATTATTGTTTATGGTTGGGTTTAGGGTTAGGTTTATGGTTAGGTTTATGGTTAGGGTTTGGGTTATTGGTTAGGGTTATGATTTAGGATTAGATTTAGGGTTATGTATAGGGATAGGGTTTATGATTAGGAGCTAGGGCTAGTGACAGATAACAAGCTCTACATAGTAAAACAGGGGTGAGAGCAGTGTTGTTAAGTGGCCAGCAGGTGGGGGGGGGGGGGGCAGTGGGGTGTTGAAAACAGGAAAGATTCAGTATTTTTAGCAAAGAATCAAACAACATTTAGAATACAGTAACACTGGGAGGCATTGTTTTCTCTATTCTATCATTCTTTCTAAATAAACTCTTTTCTCTATAGCTGCCACAATTTTGGGGCTAGTGCTCCTCCTATCCTTTTCACACTGAGGCAAAGCTGCAACATACAGTATGTTTTTGCAGATGCCTCACATTATATATATTATTTATACATACAGAATTCAATCATACATACAATCGTAAAAAATAGACAAAAAACATGAAAATAATACATAATTGTACAAAGTGGAAATAATCATAACACACCTTCATTTTATAAAACATTTTTGGTCATATATTTTAAATGTACCCTTTGGAAGAAAGACACTTAAACACAGACAAATTGCTTTTTGAAATAAATTCTCATTTATTACCTTGTATATCTGATTATGCTGCAAGTTTAGTTATTTTATTTTGATCGCAGTGGTCATTTAAATCTAAATTAATGAGATATGCACATTTACCTTTTACTGCTAATTTTTTGAGAAGCCAAGGTGCTTCTGCTTGTTTTTTTTTTTGTTTTTTTTTAAATAATGCAAGAATAGAGATGGGCATGATGTCATCACACATAGAAAAGGAGACATGCTGTGTGGTATATTGGAGAGAGAAAGTAATAGAATAATTATGCATAATTCAAAAAGATCAAAGGATGTTTTGTTTGGAGTAGATTTGACATGGGCAAGGAAAGAGGATGCGGAGGGCTGGCATAAATGGAATATATTGCAGACTTGAAACAATTGTTTATAAAATGAAATGCCATAATTAAGGTCAACGACTTCACCCAAATGTATTTGCAGTAGGGTCATTCCACATCAATTCAATGAGGTCATGTCACCCTCCGACTCGGATTTTAATGAAACTTGGTATACACCCTTCCCTTATGGTTGAAATAAACCCCCTTAAATTCGTTCCCTCTTTTTCAACCATAAGGGAAGGGTGTACACCAAGTTTCATCAAAATCCAAGTCGGAGGGTGACGAAACCCTTGTTTTTTTAGTTAATTTGATATGGAATGACCCAGTAGCAAAGCAAACCTATAATTAAACCGATAATTAAATATATTCAATTTAACTTATGAAATATCTGTCCATTTCTTTAAGCTCTAAGTTTAAACTCTTTTAGCGTCAGTTCTAAATAGTCTACTAGTCTACTATACATGAAACTCTGTATAACAATAATGCCACATTCTTGGATTATGTTCCTAAACAAGCCTGAAGTGCTGGGTCTGGCTCCACTTCTAAACTACCGCGACTCACATTGTTTGTTTGGAAGCCATTGAAGCTAATTATACAAAAATTGTATGAGGCATTCATGTTCTCTGGTTAATTAACAATTAATAGGGATAGGGAGAGATAAGTCACAAGTCTCGGTGACTTCAAACAATGTGAGTAGGAGATAGAGACAGAGCCAGCACATCAGGCAGATAATATTCATTTTAAAACCATTCAATTTAATGAATGCTTTATTGTGCACTTTATCTTGAAATAATAATTGGTGAAATAGATACTCACAGCCCTTTAACTGGTTATTGCACTTGTTTTGTTAATTTACTTATATGTTATACATTATAATATAGATTCCCAGTGTGGGAAGACTAATCCTACATAGCTAGTTTTGTGAAGGCAACCAATAAACTGTATATCATGGAAAGACATGTTGCTTAGTTAATGACAATTATTTCTAATGTATTGTAATATGGAACCCTTGGCCAGCCAATCTAGCTAGGGTGTATTAAACATATTGACATATTAACAAATGTATAAATACAATTTTAATCATATAAATATATAAAGTCTCTCACATTTCCAAACCATTCTCAACATTAATTTATTTATGAAACGATAATTTCAAGATTTATGTTGTTGGATATACATTTTTTTATACATAGTGACAAATTTATATGAATGGGATTTGTTCGTACTTCTTTTTTTAATTCCTGAGAAATGCCTGATGAAAAACACGTATAGCATTCAAATACAAAGTATATATCGATAAACTATACAAATTATAACATTTCCTATAAAGAATGTCTATATTCTAAAATAAATATTACACATTAATATAAAAAATATAAAATATAAAAAAAAAATACAATGAAAAAACACTTATGAAAAATACATTGTTCTCCTGGAAAATATATTTATCACTTTAATTTGTCAATGAAGAATAAGAGAATAAGGGATTACTCTTTGATTTCCATTGGAATCAATTTTACATCCTTGATAACATTTCCACCAATTTCTTGGAACTGTTCTAAATAGAGTTTTAATTTATTTACTTCAAATTTTGTTATTACATTACTATTCAAGATATAGACTGTCATGCAATGAAGACGTGACAAATGATTTCAATGTGTAGAATAATAAATGTTATTGGGTTCATTTTCAATTTAGAGGAATATATACAAAACATTTTTAAACTTAGATAACAATCAAATATCTATTCCACAGAATATATTTGGTATTAGCATTTAGTGATGTGGCATATTCAAAAATAAATAAATAATCAATTTACTCTATGAATATAGCAAACAGCAAAATCATGTATAAAAATAAAAAGCAAAGTTATACTTTGCTAATTATGAGATTAGAGAGTAGGCCCTTTCTGAATAGGACTCCTTCTTATGTATTGTTAGAAGTAATCCCTTTTGGTCTTCTTTCTAGAAAATGATAAAGCAAATATACAGTAGATATACAGCCTCATTTTATTGCTGCAATTTTGAGATCCGGGCTCGCAAATAGAGGTTGCAAGCTACTTTGCAATCCAATTGCCTTCCGTTTGCAGGCTTCGATCGAGTTACTTGCTACGAGCTGCGATCCATTGAGATTCGTCAAAAATCGCAAGTTACTTCCCTCAAAGTTATCGATCTTTCACGGCCGCAAAATTTTTTAAAAGTCCTACGGGCTTGAATAACGAGTTACGGGCTTGGAGGTCATTCAAGCCCATAGGAATTTGGACAGAAATGAAACATGAAATAATGTATTATAGTTTGGCAATGTGTGAGCTTGTGAATGTTGTGCTTTTAATTCTAATGTCACTCATTGTGTTCCCCATCATTTACAGTGCTGTATTGAATTTATATTTGCATTTAAAGTGCTTCGATTTTTCAGTCTTGAACCATGAGTTATAGGCTTGCATCCGCGAATGCTACTGCCGAGAGTATGGTTTCCGATACTCGCACCCGGCACCTAACTTTCGGGCCCGGGCAATTGAATAACATTGTAAAATTAGACCTATTAAAGCCCACAACTTGATCACAGAAAATTGGCTACTTGCTAGCAAGTTACGGCCCCAAATTGAATGAGGCTGATAGTAAATTATCACAGAGAAGAGAAAAATTACGTTTTTCCAGAGAGCGAATCCCTAGCATCCGTTGTTTCCCGAAATAAACTAGCTCCTATCTTCTCCAACTTCCCTTCTTTTAGTCACCTGTTGATTTTAACCAATTGCCCCAACCTTATGCCAGGATTGTATACAAATACATCATTAAAACTTATCAATAGGGAACATGATGTATAGATGTTTTTATGTCCACTAGAGTGCAGGCTTGCTCCTTGTCCCAACTATGAAATAATATGGAATAATTTATCCAAATTAATTTTCCTTCTAGAATTGGCCATTGTTTGCTATCTACACTTGTTTGTTATTGCTTAGCTAGAACAATGATGAATACAGAAAGAAGTAACCTCTGGTATGTGTACTATCTTTATCAGACTGTCTTGTATTCACCTATCAAGGTTTACCAAGCTGCACAAAACTATTTGGCACTAGCTCATCTCCTGCTTGAGAGAACTTTGAATAAACTCAGAAATACATGTGTGCTATATGAAAATGATAAACCCTTCCTACCCAGAATGTTCAAACAACATAACAATATATGTATCATAAAGAATCAAATATCAAATAAAGTAAAAGGTGTATATTATTTTTTTTTGTATTTACAAATGTCCTGACAAGACCAGATCTATTTTGCCTACACTTCTGCATGTAATTATTAAGATCGAAATATTTTTTTTTCAGGGGAATTATCCCAGTTTTTGACTATCTCCATAGGACTCAATGCTTTTTTTAAATCTGTATTTAACCATCTATTATGTATGTACTTATTTTAAGATATTAATAAAGGTTACATAACTTCTCTCTAATTTTTCTTAACATCTCAAGTTTTTACCAATCTACAATGGTCTTCTCATATTAACCAAAATGTTAATACTGAATTAAAGTTAGAATAAAACAACTAACCTAGATAGATGAATTGCACTTGGAGAAAAAAAATATATTTATTTCAGCATTTTCTGAAAAAAACGTATGATGTTCCAAAGGTTTAATGTATTATACATTGTAAAAAGCAGCTTCAGGCATATAATCTTCCTCAGCTGATAAAGTTTATACCTGCGCTGTTTGATCCATATATGTTTAAATTGATCCAGTGAATCATCCATATAATAGGAGACAATAAACTTTCCTTACTTGCAGTTTTCAAGTGTTCCATTTCTAAAGTGTGTTATAAAGCAAGTGGTATAATCTCAGAATACTTAGCCATACCAATGCAGACTCAGAGATACGATCACAGCTATGAATTATTCAGCTCAACTAGCTGGTACTTTCTCATATTTTGATTCACTAATATGTTCCCATAATCCTTCTTGCTTGTCATCCTCACTTAAAGTGCACAGGAAATGAACACACATAACAAAAGACACATATAAAGAAATATAATTGCCATTTGTTTATTTTTTAACAATAGAGTGGAAGTGTTAAAATCAGGATATTTTAGGCATAAATTATCTACATAGAGCCTTCCTCTCTGTAAGTCTCTTTATTAAGAGCTGCCACTTATAGGGGTCAGCTGGACTGGCCAATGAATGGATCCCACTGGTTAAGTCCTCTCCTCTGGCATTGTGTGTATTGGTGCAAGGGATGCCCCTGGAAGGAGGGCAGCTTCAGTATCTCTGCAGAGCAGGGAAGCAGCACCTTCAAAATAGGTAATGCACTTTATTGTAACACACATGGACTTATATTCAGGGAGAACAAACAGGACCCAGTAATTCAGGTAGTCTGGGTAGAATAAGAAAAGATAACTTAATTCATATTGGAAGGCCAGCTAAACCAATCACTCAGCAGGATGCCTCATTGTGTTAGTTTCACAGTGTGCCTCTTAGACCTGTCCTTGCAAACATTATTATTGAATCACAATTAATGAATTACAAAACTACATCTAAAAAGATTGACAAGCAGTTAGCCACACAATGCCCCAAAATCACAACACAAGGGGTATTCACTGGGATGAGGGTTTCCAGACTCTACACAGTCCAAACAGAGAAAAACATGATTTTTAATGGGGGACCTCTGGGCTTTGTTCCATAACAATCTCGTGCTGGCCCAGAGATAGTGCTATCAAAGGATTGTCATTGTTGTGGCAATGACCTGATAACTAGATGATCATGGATCTTCTCATTTGAAAGAAAAGCCTTTCTCAAATAAAGGGTGCAATGATCTTCTTACTTTTTGGTTGAGGAGTGAGACAGAACCTCTGAGAGCCTACATTCCCACATAAATGCTATTATTATAATGCTATTGGCAAGAGGTGACCAGTTATCACCATATTTAATTGACACTCATAAATATATATATGTGAGAACCTTTGTTTGAAAGAGGATATTCCGTCTACCAAAATTGGGGTCTTGTATAGATGTGAGGTGGGGGCTCTTCTTTATTTGTGGTCACTTGGCACTCAAATACTTACTGAAAATATGGGTAAGAGTGGGTCTCATATTGTTTTATTATTTCTAGAAAAAAATAGATTTTCTTATTGCACATAATCACTCATCTATTTTCCCTGCTGGTCTTGGGGTGATCAGGTCAGAGGCATTTTAACCATGATATAAAAGCGGACAATTTCTTCTTTTCAAAGAGGGGATTCATTATTATTATTACTATTATTATCATTTATATGTAACACGCCAACATATTCCGTAGCGCTATACATGGGATAAAATCAAGGCATTCATGCTCCTTTTCTTGGTGTGGGTAAAATAGTGGCATTTAAGAGCCCCTAGACAATCACACTCTGAGAGTAACTGTGAAGTCTCTGTCGCCAGAGGCTGAGGTTCCTCATCCCGCCCCACTAGCACTAGCAGAACAAGACAATAGAGTACATATTGATATTGTAATTTGTCTGTCAGTCAGCCTTTCTGGTTCTCCCCCAGGCTTGAAATGTCATCTGTTTGTTATGCATTTAGTCTTCCCTCAACTACTCCCCAGGAGTTGTACATGCTCAAAATAATTGAAGCAAATGGGTGAATGCTGGGAAAACTGACAACATTTCACTGGCCATGTACTACAAATACTCTCCACCTTTCGAATACCCAAATCGATTAATGACCAACAACTCCCATTTCTAAAGCAAAAATAAAACATCAGGTTTGACGGAGAGCTCAGAATTGCTGACAAAAATATAAACATTAATAAAGGTTTACTGTAAATATATATTTTTAAACAAATGATAACATACAAGTTACTACTAACAACTTTACACATACTTTATTTGGAACTGTGACTTGAGGCAATAATTTTCCAGTTGTGAGACATTTCAATGGGTTATTGTTGGTTGGACATAAGGATCCCTCACATGACATAGGGACACCGTTATTTACACTTAGTTGTATGATTTACTATATATGTAATATTATAGTATTGAACTTCTTTGTCTTTTTGTGGGTGTTATTTGTATATGATGAGCAGATGCTACATGTGCTGTTGATTTAACAGTAGGATAGTGTAAAATGTTCATATGGCTTCTCTGTGCTGCTATTTGTTTTGTATGTCTTTGGTATAAACGTTTCTGTTTAGCAGTATGTGCCATAATAACTAGGGTTTCATTGTTTATGTCTGTGTAAAAACCCTTATTTTGTAATAATTACGTCAAGTATCCAGTTGTGGACTAGGATACGTGCTTTGGACTGCATTAATTTTGACTTGCACCAAAAATCTCTCATTACTCCCGCCAGACAAGATGGATAATGTCCCTCTGACAAAATTCATACTATACTTGGTAGTGACTTATCTTTCTTATCCTGTACCATCAAATTAACTTTATTTATTTCACGGGACAGACATATACACTAGGCAATCTTTAATTTGTTCACTGTGCTTATCTGTACTATCTCCACTGGAAGGATATTTCTCTTCTTTACAACCTACTATTATACTATAAAGTAGTATTTTAGTAAATTACCCCAGAATTTCCTCCCAAATATTGTCTCACTGCTGCAGACACTGCTGAGACTTACCGAACGTACCATTGTGCTGGAACATTGTATATCTGTAATTATTTCTATCATGGATGTAAAAACCTTTAAAACCACTTCACATGGGTAAATCAATGCTGGCGTCGCTGTTCTTTTGGAATCCTTTCAGCTGGCACTGAGCCACAGTGCGTAAGCAGAGACTGTTTACCTCTTTCTGATGCATAGTGTTATTGTGAATACCTGACTGTTTATCTCTTTCAGCAAAGCTTTTTATTCCGTACGAGCCGAGCCTTCAGTGTCACCACTCACACATCCCTCACATTGTCTCTATTTTCTGAGCCGAAATGATTTAATCTCACTTGAAGAGACTTACCATCTCAGTAACATCTGTAGACTGTCATTTAAATGTGCACCCAATTATTTATGCATATATCAGTCTTTAAGATGGCTTTTAGGTAAATAAACTACTCCACAAGAAACAAGACCATTCTAGTCCACTATACAGTGGACTAGAATCATCAAGCTTCTCGGTGATCCGGCACCTAACCAACCGGCACTCTCAAGCAACCGGCACGGCATCAATTCCCCATTTTAAATTTACTCCCGCTAAACCGGCATAAACGGCACTATACGGAGTTCAAGACTACAAAAAAAAATGCTAACTTCTTTTCTAATTATTTTTTCTGGGCCTAAATGGCCCAGTTTAGGTGCTAATTCCTTTTTAAAAGCCCTTTGATGGGTTTTGGGGTGTTTAAGAGTCGTTTAGACCCTTAAATTCAGGGGCTCACAATTTACCGGAAACCACACTTACCCGGCATTAGGGAGTCCCCATAGGTGCTGGATAACGGCGAGTTTACTGTATTATTATTATAATTTATTTGTAACGCGCCAACATATTCCATAACACTACACATGGGTTAAGTAGAAGGCAAAAACAATTTTAACGCAATGCAGATAAATGGCGAGCCTTGTCTATGATCCTAGAATCTAGTGTACATTGTGCTTTCCTTAAAAAATCTTGCAATATTGAAAACTTGCAAACTTATAGAAGAAGGTCTTAGCAGAACAAAGAGCATAAGTGGGGGAGTGTTTTGAGACGAAAGCAGAGATATAACGGGGTATATCAGGTACACTATGTTGCAGTCATTTTAGACTTCGTTTTAATTAACATTATTTAAATGAAAAATAGGGAAATTGTGCATAATCAGTAATTACATTAACTGAACAAAATAAATTGTGGGTCAAGGAGTCAATACTTGTTAGCATGCTCCAAAAGAAGGTGAAGGGGTTTTGTAGATAACAAATTAATATTCAGCATAAATATGTCGCTACACAGTATTATGAATAAATATATCCTTGAAAATGAATATACAACTAAATGCCCGGCAAGAAAAATGTATGATTAATTTCAATTTGATACCAAGCCAATGACTACTAGCTAAAGATCTAACTAGATTTTTTTATAGTCTTTTGTTCTAAGGCTTAGAAATATTGAAACAAATCTGACTGCACATAAAAAGTTCCTCTAATCAGACCATTCTAGTTACCTAAGAAGTTTGGCTCAATAATATAGACTGCTGGGTATTCAATGTAGTTTTGATTTGCTACACTTTGTTTGACTTTACCAATTTAGTTTGAATGATCTTTTAGTTTTCTACTACTCTTTCTGCATTGTAGTTGCTCCGCATATTACCTCTACATTCAACTCAATTCATAATTACTATTTTTTGTATTTATTATTTGATGGTTTACATCATGTCACCACTCTTCTTACCTTCTTTTTTGTCCATCTTTTGTAAGGTCGCTATTTAACCCTTACCTCTTCTTGCTTTACAAAGTGCCTTTGGGAGCTCCTGGACCCTAGGCTGGCAACTGTGTGTGAGCCTGCTCCAACATGTACCACTACTTCAGTTTTTCACCATTGGCAAGTCTAGAGCTCCAGCTAACAAGAGTGCACATGCTTGTGTGTCATGACCTGTACTAGGACAGTAACCTACTTATGGTGCAAGTAGCTGAGCAACACGAATCATGTGTGTGACCTGTGCAGCATATTGACATTCCCTTATTCTGATGGGTGCACTTCTTCTTGGCTCCATTTTCACTATTTTACCTTATAACAGATGACAATTTGCTTGTTATAAGAATACTCTACCATCTAACACCCAGCTTTTGTCTTGTTATACAAAGACTCTACCTTCTGGCACCCAGCTCTTCACTTGTTTTGTGGATACTTTATGTTTTGGATCCAACCATTGGTTTTATTTGACCACTCTACTTTCTGATATCAACTCATGGCTTTGTCACTGAATTCTTCTGGTTTCCCCATATTTTAGCTCTGTGTTTGAGGATGTATTGTCCACGCACTTTCCCAGATTCTGGACTTTATTGTGTATCTGCTCTTTCCCCAACCCCTTGTACCCTATGCTTCGACTGGGCCCCACCCTTTTATTCCTGGAGTTATACATATTAAGGTCATAAGATAGATTAAAGGGATATTTTACAAGCTGTCTTAGATGGTAGTATGTGATGTTCAATGTTATATATGAGATAGTGTGTGAAATTTATTATAATAAACTATATTCAGAATACATTTCAGAGAGCCTGTGACAATCTCTGTAGCTCCTCTTATATGCATATATTTAATAACACTTCTTTCTTATAGATTGGTTGCTGCCTGTTCACTGTTGTCTTCCTAGGTCTGGGCATAGCAGCCCTACTTATAAATTCTACACTATGGGCTCCATTCAATTCAAGACTTGCAACTCGATCGTAGTCGGCCGAATGTCTGCAAGTGAGTTGCGGGCTCTCGTTCATTTCCGATTGTGATGCTATTCAATAGCTCAAGGCCGCAAATTGCGGGCCCCAAGACAAAACCGCCAACCATGCACTGGTTTGGAGCAGTTAAGGGCAGGGACATGATCAATTAAGCAAGCCCGTAATCTCCCATGTAAAATCAGCCAATATTACGGCAGTAAAACAAGGATGTTCGGGGGTCCGATATGCGATCAGACTCGCAAATCCTCAAAATAAAGAATTATGCAAATGAAAGCTAATACTGTTCTAGTCCATATGGGTGGCCTGATATGTATTAACTCATTGATCCCCAAGATCGATTTTTTGCTGATTTTCGGGCTTGAGACTGTTGTGCAATTAATTCTGATGTCTATCATCGCTTTCCCCGATATTTACAGTGCCGTAGTGATTTTTTATTTGCATTTACAGTGCCGTGGACTGGGGTTAAACCCCCTGCGGGTCCTCTCTAGCACTCATAGGATTTTCTCCTTCATTTGCCATTAAGGGGTGTGAACACATTTGCGGGCTTGGGGAAACTGAGCAAATAAATAGCGATTTGCGATTTTAGCCATGGGAAAGTGACAGATCAAAGGCTTCTGGAGGCTGTAAGTTATGAGTTTAATCAAGCTTGTAACTACGAAGCTATTCTGAGCCCGTAAAAAGACGCCAAATAAATAGCAAATGGCGACCTCAATTACGGGCTACCAGATCTCAAAATCGCTCAACTGAATGTGGCTCTATTTTAGTATATTTACACGGTATGATGCTCTCAACAAATACTCAGGTACTAATTTGAAGATGTTTTTACTAATAATGTTCCTTTAATATATTAGTAATATAACTACTAATATAATAATATGTTGCTACTAATTCCAATTTGTCTACTAATGTGATTAATTTGGTGATACTGATCTGTCTTATTCCAAAATCCATGACAACCTTTCCTCTGACATACTTGCATTAATTCATAAATAGATGCTCTCAAGGGGGCTTTTGACTCAGGTAATGGACTGTATCCTAGTTTGTTCCTTTTGATCTAGCGCATGCTGCATTAATTGAGTTCCGCTGTTTCTGTACGAGTACTAAACCATTAACTGCATTAAAGATTAATAAATATTACTTGAGATATTATGCTGGGCTAGCTTGATTTTGTTTTAATTAATATTTCTGCTGAATTTAAAAACATTCTTAGAACATTTCAGTATTCAATTTCTAAGAACGGTAATCAAAAAAATTATATGTATAAAATAGAGTGGTGGAAAAACGTTCCAAGTGTAGAGAAGAGTTTATTTGAAATGTACATTTCCATTGCTTAGTGCTGCCTTAGTAATGTCTTTCAATATTAAAGGGACATTTAATACATTTAATTTCATGCATTTAAAAGAGCATGCTTTAAAAATGACTAAAAGTTGTTTTTTTGCATGGAAAACTATTAAGTGAAACTTGATTACACTACACTGAGACTATCATGAAGTACACAGGACATATGTACATACCTCTACACATGTAGGGGAGTAAGTGTCAAATACCAAAAGATCTAATTGTATAACAAATAACTCCAATCTTGCCTCCTCTCTCACCCCTCCCTCAATAGTTCAGTGGACCAATACATACCCTCAGTTTCCAAGCTTTCAAGAATTACTGTAGACAAGCCTAATGGAACCATTTAAATCCAAGGCCCCTATTTAATTGCCAAATCGCAATTACTTGAGGCTTTAATTGTGCCCATAAATGTTAATGATATTTAATTGGCTACATTTTGCTACTCGCATTCCAATTGCGAGCTACAGGCTCAATAGAACTGCGGGTTGTCAGAATCGTACCTCCGACCTATCTCCTCCTTTGACGTTTCAAATGTTACCAGTGCTAAAGACGCAAAATCCATATTTAACTACAATTCAACAAGCCCGCAATTGCCTTCAAACCCGTAAATTGCAAATGTATAGATAGGACTCCAAAGGGGGTTAAACACCTGTTCGTAACACTGCAAAAGCAAATAAACACACACTACTGAACTTAAAAATACTGGGAAAGCAATAAAAGGCATTATAATGAATTGCACAACAGTCTCAAGCTCCCAAATCTGCAATAAAAAATATTTTTTTAATGTCTTATTTCCAATACCGATCCCAGGAATCAAGGAGTTAATACATATCATGGAACCCGCATGGACTAGAACAGTTGATTTATTGATTTTTATTGATTTCTACATTTCTTGATTGCGAGTCCGATTGCAAAATGTACTTCTAAACACAAATTGTTTGTACTTTAAACTCCATGTTTTACTGACGTCATTTACGGTTGGCTCTGTCTAAATTGTAACTTACAGGCTTGCTTAATTTGATCATGATCATGCCCTGAAATGCTACTTACGGGTTCATGGTTTGTGTATGGCGGTTGTGAGCATGTAATTGTGGGCTTGAGTCAATTAA
Organism: Discoglossus pictus; assembly: GCA_027410445.1. Lineage (NCBI taxonomy): Eukaryota > Metazoa > Chordata > Amphibia > Anura > Alytidae > Discoglossus > Discoglossus pictus. The sequence goes on along the minus strand of CM050174.1, from coordinate 15,946,152 downwards.
GTACATCTATATACTGTATGTAACAGTTTTGGAACCCGCAGCCAAAAGTTAATTTTGAAGGTAATTACAGCCTTGCAATTAAATAAGGGCGATATCATTTTTAAAAATGTCTTTCTGTTAATGACTTACACAGCTTATTATGTTGCTAGTCTGTGACATACTTCACAAACTTTTTCATCCCGTCATCTGTCCTTTACTGCATAGATAACACTATATTTTTTTTTATAAAGGACCAGTGTAGTGCATTTACAAGTAAAGTTTTTTTTCTTTTTTTTTGGTGAGCATAGGTTATTACACAGTAACTTTTTGTTCTAGCTTTTAACTGTCTTTTTTCCCCTCAAGCAGAGCTGAGTATCTCCTTCTAAATGTGTATTTATTGGGTACAGCCAGCTCAGCATGTGAACTAGAGCATAGAAGAAGGCTGGGCTTACGTCACTGGACCCACCACATGACATCATTAGTTCAGCCCCCACTGCCTACACATAAATTACATCTATATTGTAATAGGCTTGCAGCTGCCACATAGACCCCGCTCCATGACAATGCATGCAACATCATAACAATGCCCCAATTACCGAGCATGCTTAGTCTGACACAGAACCTAGTCAGACTAAATATTTAGTCCAGCTGGCCATGCCCCTGATAGACACAGGTAGGAAGGGAGAGGCAGCTCGGCTTGAGGGGAAAACAGACAGTTTAAAAGCTAAGAACGATATAAACTTTTATTTAATTTTAAACTGCAAACTGGTTTTAGAAATAATGAAAATGTCATCACCCTGTTTAGATTGCAGGAGAAGCTAATTATTGCCCCCCAGTAAATAATTTTTGCATTTCACATGTAATGCAAGAAATAGTGTGCATTATCAAGTCTAGGTCTTCAAAACCACATACTATAAATGTGAAGTTTCATATGTTCTTAAACTGCTGCTCGTGGACTTTAAGGGATCCCTGTGGGCAATTATTTTCTATATCTTCTTACGAATAACTAAACTTGCTAAAGAGCAAACTATGTTTAAAAGCAAAAACAAAATAAATATAATTAAATGTATTGTTTACTGCGGGGTGCTATTATTTTGATACTAATTCAGCCCAATAGTTTCTCTAGAGGGGTTGTCATTGTAAATTTCCATTAGCCTAGTTGAAAGGACTGAACAATTATTGCTGACACATTCAAATTATATATGTAGAGGCAATTTGCTGGAATTAAGGCTACAGTCCGACCCTCCACTCTTCACTCCATTGGATTTTGTCCCTCTCCTTCTGCTTCACAGCCTGGTCCTTCACATATCCCATCGCTCCTTGGCTTAAACTCTTTACCAACTACCATCAGAAGGATCATCTAGATCATCAGAGGAATTACCTGGGTGCCACACCAATATTCAGGAACTTCAATTCCAAGGGTTGTTCATTTAGCATGTGCCGGCTATTGCACATTTGCTCCATGTGTCTCAAAGTACATGGAAAAATGGCGTCTCTCCTGGTAATGCACCCCATATGTCTAGGCTTCATTAATGTATCTCTTCTGGCTCATTATCTGTCCCTTCACCTACTCTCACAGATTACCTTGTTTAAGGATTCACAAGTCGATTTTCACACAGGGGTCACTGCATATGGTTTCCTTCGCCAGCAACAACTTACAATCGACTGAGAGGGAGCTGGATGATGTGGAACTACTTCTTACATCAGAACTGAAAAAACATTACTAACTGGGTCCCTTCCCCGTATAGTGCATCAACCTCTTACGGATAGCCACCTGAAAATACTTAAAAAATGCCTGATCAAGAACCTTTCTTTCCCATACAACTCTCTCACCCTAAGTATCAACTTCTTAGTTCTCCCCTCACTGTGTTAGAGTAGACATTGTCTTATCCTTTCTATCTCAAATGGTTGTCCAACTCTGATTTAAAGAATGCCTCCAATTTGGACCCCATCGATCCTTCACCTTGGAACTTACATGGCGTGCAGTGGAAAAATGTGTATTATTTTGCTAACCTCCTCACATTCTGGTCCAAGAGCAGCCATAAGATTTGTGACATATTTCCAGAAGGGCTATGTTGGGTCTTATTCAACATTAAGCAGTGTCCAGAAGTATTAAATTACCTTTACAATTTCCTGTTAATTGAAGGCCCTCACGAATCCCGACTAGCTTACAAAATCCCTTTAACCTTCAACATCTAGTTCACACTAGATAAAAACGAAGGCCTGGCTCAACATGTGGATTTTCTGGGGATCATCTTCAACTCAGTATACATGGAAGCAAGTCCTCCAGTCAGTAAGCTTGAGAAACTCAAGATTCCCTTGCATCAATTCTGAAGTCCCACTTCTTGCACCCTTCTCCCACTCCAGTTTCTATTAGGCCACCTCAGTTCTGTCTCCTTTATTATCCAGCAAGGAAGAGCATAGATCAGATACCTGTTGATGACACCCTCATACGAATATTCTCACAACATTCATTGAACTATGGAATAGTCTCTCCTTTTTGACCAGACTTAACACATCCTCATCCAGCATTTGAAGCTACTCTTCCCGGGAACCACTTCTAAAAAGCTTTCCAAAAATTATCACTTCAACCTGGAGGCTGTTACAGCTAAATATGTAATTCCTACACTTGTTACCACCTACACTTGGAACAGTGATTGGCAAGACTACACCATCTGAGTCATCAATTCTGACGAATCAACCTTTCAGACCTTAACCAAACTTTGGTCACCAAACAAGTATACAATGTCCTTTATTATAGAGCTCATCCTCCAAATGATCTCTACACCCCCTACTCAGCATATCAAGCCAGTCGCTATCCACTACTACTTTTGTTCATTACATTCACCTAGCACTCCACAGACTAGTCCTCAATCCTTTTTGACCAGACTTAACCCATCCTCATCCAGCATTTGAAGCTACTCTTCCCGGGAACCACTTCTAAAAAGCTTTCCAAAAATTATCACTTCAACCTGGAGGCTGTTACAGCTAAATATGTAATTCCTACACTTGGTGCCACCTACACTTGGAACGGTGATTGGCAAGACTACACCATCTGAGTCATCAATTCTGACGAGTAAACCTTTCAAACCTTAACCAAACTTTGGTCACCAAACAAGTATACAATGTCCTTTATTATAGAGCTCATCCTCCAAATGATCTCTACACCCCCTACTCAGCATATCAAGCCAGTCGCTATCCACTACTACTTTTGTTCATTACATTCACCTAGCACTCAACAGACTAGTCCTCAATCCTTGCTCATACTCCGAATATTCATTCCGATTTGGAGCCGCTACTTCAGCATCCATGAAGCACACTCCAGTTTATACTATTAAAGCAATGGGCCTTCTCTCCCACAAATACTACAAAAGCTCAGCAGCCACTAACCTTAATGCAGAGTCTCTTACCCCACGTAACTCTCATATCTCTCTAGCCATCTTACTCTCCCTGGGGCTACTATCACCAGAGAGAAGGTACTGACCAAAAATGTGTTATTTTCACCCCTGTAAACGGCAAATGAAGGAGAAAGTTCTACGAGCGCTAGAGAGTTAAACACCTACTCATAGCACTGTAAATGCAAATAAAATATTAATCCTGCACTGTAAATAATGGGGAAAGCCATGACAGACATTAGAATTAATTGCACAACAGTCTCAAGCCCGCAAATCAGAAGTAAATTAAATGTATTTTCATGTGTCATTTCAGAGTTATATCGATCTTGGGTCTCAATAATTAATACATATCAGGCCACCCACATGGACTAGAACAGTATTGGCATTCATTTTCATAATTCCTTATTTTGCAGGTATGCAAGTCTAATCACATATCGAACTCCTGAACCTAATTGACATGTAACCTCCATGTTTTACTGCCGTAATAATGGCAGTTTAATTTTCTATTGGCTGATTCGAAATGGGCGGTTACGGGTTTGCTGAATTGATACGGTTCACGCCCTGAACTGCTACGACTCAGTGCATGGTTTACGGTTTTGACTTTGAGCCCGTAACTTGCAGCCTTTGTGACGAACGGGAGCCCACAACAAACCCGCAGACATTCGGCCGAGTTACAGACTTGGAATTGAATGTGGTTCCAAGTAATAATTCATAACAATATAAAATGTGGCTAGTAGGCTTATTATGCTAGATGGCCCTTATTGTTAAAGGGCATGACTTGTTTTAGTACTTTTGTGTCTGTTTAAGAGTTACGGCTTATACTTTTAGCTGAGATAACTGGGCAAATGAGACAAGAGTGCCAGAGAGATGAACTATCTATTTTATGGAAAAATCTTTCTGCTTTTGTTCTTCTGCTTTAAAAACGTGGGAGTGACAGTGGATATAGAGACATATTTAGCTGTTTTTGTTGAAATATTGCAATTTTTAGTTCCATTAGTACTAATAGGAATCCAATAAATCTATAAGGCTTCTTCCTGTGGCTAAAGAATCTTGATGAAGCAGCTTGCACGGGTCAATGACTGTGCTAAGCAAAATTAATTTATGTTTAGTTCACAATTTAACACGTCAGCTATTTTAATTCGTAAAATAAGTTGGATTTCCTGAAATCAAGAAACTGGAGAGTTTGACAGTTTCAAATCATGGATATCTTTGTAGGAACATTACTACTAAATGATGTGATGTGGGATCCCTCCAGAACCCACATAGATAAACACTATACAAATATCTAGCAATTTTAAACATTCAGAAAGATGTTTTATTTTGTGTTTGATGTTGCCAAAAAGCATTGTGGGATAACATGTCCCTTTAATTATAAGCATTGTATATTCCAACCCTGATATCTATATAAGAGATGTAAAGCTAATTAACTGACATTGTAATAAAAGTATTATCTGTTTCACAATACTTACAAGGAATTCTAATTACTGGAAGCATTTCTTTGAAAGTACAAGAGGCAGAAATCCAATTATATTCCAACCTAGCAAAAGGGACCACACAGATATATTTTAAAAAAAATGTTCAAGGTTTAAATTTTCTAAATTACATCAGTGCCTTTCCATGACTCCTTGTTAGTGGAAGTATGCTTTAGGCTGAAAACATGAATAAACAGAACCAGGTAGGACTGAAGCCGAGAAACAAATACAATAATTAACATTGTTCTGTGTAGCCACAAATGATGAAACGGAGAACAAGAAAATAAACATGGTGCCCATGTGCTAGATAGATAGATAGATAGATAGATAGATAGATAGATAGATAGATAGATAGATAGATAGACATATAGACAGATACATGGATAGATAGATAGATAGATAGATAGATAGATAGATAGATAGATAGATAGATAGATAGATAGATAGATAGATAGATAGACATATAGACAGATACATGGATAGATAGATCCATAGATAGATAGATAGATAGATAGATAGATAGATAGATAGATAGATAGATAGACAGACATATAGACAGATAGATAGATAGACATATAGACAGATACATGGATAGATAGATAGATAGATAGATAGATAGATAGATAGATAGATAGATAGATAGATAGATAGACATATAGACAGATACATGGATAGATAGATCCATAGATAGATAGATAGATAGATAGATAGATAGATAGATAGATAGATAGATAGATAGATAGACAGACATATAGACAGATAGATAGATAGACATATAGACAGATACATGGATAGATAGATAGATAGATAGATAGATAGATAGATAGATAGATAGATAGATAGATAGATAGATAAATAGATAGATAGATAGATAGATAGATAGATAGATAGATAGATAGACAGATAGACAGATAGACATATAGACAGATAGATAGATAGACATATAGACAGATACATGGATAGATAGAGATATAGATAGATAGATAGATAGATAGATAGATAGATAGATAGATAGATAGATAGATAGATAGATAAATAGATAGATAGATAAATAGATAGACAGACATATAGACAGATACATGGATAAATAGATAGATCCATAGATAGATAGATAGATAGATAGATAGATAGATAGATAGATAGATAGATCGATAGATAGATCCATAGATAGATAGATAGATAGATAGATAGATAGATAGATAGATAGATAGATAGATAGATAGATAGATAGATAGATAGATAGATAGACATATAGACAGATACATGGATAAATAGATAGATAGATAGATAGATAGATAGATAGATAGATAGATAGATAGATAGATAGATAGATACATAGATAGATAGATAGATAGATAGATCCATAGATAGATAGATAGATAGATAGATAGATAGATAGATAGATAGATAGATAGATAGATAGATTGATTGATAGACATATAGACATATAGACAGATACATGGATAGATAGAGATATAGATAGATAGATAGATAGATAGATAGATAGATAGATAGATAGATAGACATATAGACATATAGACAGATACATGGATAGATAGATCCATAGATAGATAGATAGACATATAGACAGATACATGGATAGATAGATAGATAGATATAGATAGATAGATAGATAGATAGATAGACATATAGACAGATACATGGATAGATAGATCCATAGATAGATAGATAGATAGATAGATAGATAGATAGATAGATAGACAGACATATAGACAGATAGATAGATAGACAGATAGACAGATACATGGATACATAGATAGATAGATAGATAGATAGATAGATAGATAGATAGATAGATAGATAAATAGATAGATAGATAGATAGACAGATAGACATATAGACAGATAGATAGATAGACATATAGACAGATACATGGATAGATAGAGATATAGATAGATAGATAGATAGATAGATAGATAGATAGATAGATAGATAGATAGACAGACATATAGACAGATACATGGATAAATAGATAGATCCATAGATAGATAGATAGATAGATAGATAGATAGATAGATAGATAGATAGATAGATAGATAGATAGATAGATAGATAGATAGATAGATACCTGGATAGATAGATAGATAGATAGATAGATAGATAGATAGATAGATAGATAGATAGATAGATAGATAGATAGATAGATAGATATATAGATGAAGCATGAGGTAGGTTAGATTTGTCTCTAATTTGTTAATGTGCTTTTGAAGACACAGTCTCCATGACAGGACACAATAGATAGATAGATAGATAGAGAAACTGTTTTTTTATATATATATATTAGTATATTTTCATGAAAACTTATTTCCTGCTCAGAACTCTTAAGAGCTGCGTGATTGAGTACATGTTTAATTTATCAGTGGAAGGAGGGTGAAGGAGGGGGAAAGTGACGAGTCAATTTACTTTTCCAGTAGACTTTGTTTTAATTGGATCAAATTGAAATTGACACCACTTCTCCTTTCTTTCACAGGCCCAGAAGAAATAATTTTGTACAGCCCCCTCCCACAACATTCTGCATATATTATATTATTGGGGTCCTCAACTGGAACACATTGATTTCTAGATATACAGTATTATCTTTTATATTCTTTTGAAGACATACCATGTTGGAGTAGTGTATGAAAATATTTTTATATTTTTTATATGGTGACAAAGTGGCTCCTCTTATGCTCTTACAATAGCTCTCAGAGAGACAGTAAAGGGCTCTTGTAAAGCTTCAACAAACGATTTTAATTAAAATAAAAATAAAAAAATAAACATCTAGTTAAACCAGCTGACTGACTTCAAGAACACCCCTCTGTAGAGATTGTCTGCTACAGGTGGAAAAACATGGACTCCACCAATGCAGTCTCTGTCCCTGTAGGAATCTTTTCTTGTGGTTCCACTCTTGCGGGTTTGGTCCTCTGCACACAAACTCCACTTCAGATTTACTTTGTTACTTAGACACTTTCTCTGTCTGCCTTAGGCCCCTACTCTAGGCCCAGTTACACCTGTAGCCTAAATAGGACTCTTCCAATAGGACTGTTCCAGCCATTATCAGGTGCAGCCTAATTATGCTCTGTGAGGGCCTTTTAGCTATTGCTTGTCTGGATTGGGCAAATGGCTTTATTTAGCCTCAGGTTCACATACATGCCTTTTATGATTAACTCATAACTCTGATGAGCTTTGTGATACAACCCCACTACTCAATTCAATACCAGAGGGTAAGCAACTTCAGCTGAGAAGCAGTTTATTCTTGAGAGTGCATGCACATGTGTGTGGTCCTTTCCTGCCCTGTGTTTCATGTCACACTTACAGTGCCTTGCAAAAGTATTCACCCCCCTTGGCATTTTTCATGTTTTGTTGCCTCACAACCTGGAATTAACATGGATTGTTTGAGGATTTGTATCATTTCATTTACAGAACATGCCCACAACTTTGAAGAAGTTTTTTTATTTTTTTATTGTGAAGCAAACAACAAATAGGACAAAATAACAGAAAAAGTCAATGTGCATAACTATTCACCCCCCTAAAGTCAATACTTTGTAGAGCCACCTTTTGTGGCAATCACACCTTTAAGTCACTTTGGATAAGTCTCTATAAGCTTGCCACATCTTACCACTGGGATTTTTGCCCATTCCTCCTTGCAAAACTGCTCCAGCTCCTTCAAGTTGGATGGTTTGCGCTTGTGAACAGCAATCTTTAAGTCTGACCATAGATTTTCTATTGGATTGAGGTCTGGGCTGTGACTAGGCCATTCCAACACATTCCCCTTAAACCACTCAAGTGTTGCTTTAGCAGTGTGTTTGGGGTCATTGTCCTGCTGGAAGGTGAACCTCCGTCCCAGCCTCAAATCACGCACAGAGTGGGACAGGTTTTGCTCAAGAATATTCCTGTATTTAGCACCATCCATCTTTCCCTCAACTCTGACCAGATTCCCAGTCCCGGCTGCTGAAAAACACCCCCCCAGCATGATGCTGCCACCACCATGTTTCACTGTGAGGATGGTGTTTTTTGGGTGATGTGATGTATTGAGTTTGCACCAGACAAAGTGTTTTCTTTAATGTCCTCCATACATTTTGGGAGTCTCCCACATGCCTTTTCACAAACTCAAAACGTGCCATTTTGTTTTTTGCTGAAAGTAATGGCTTTTTTCTGGCCACTTTGCCATAAAGCCCAACTCTATGGAGCATACGGCTTAGTGTCGTCCTTTGTACAGATACTCCAGTCTCTGCTGTGGAACTCTGCAGCTCCTCCAGGGTTACCTTAGGTCTCTGTGCTGCCTCTCTAATTAATGCCCTCCTTGCGCGGTCCATGAGTTTTGGTGGGCAGCCATCTCTGGACAGGTTTGCTGTTGTGCCTTGTTCTTTCCATTTGGTTATGATAGATTTGATCATCAAAGATTTGGATATTTTTTTATAACCTAACCCTGACTTGTACTTCTCAACAACATTGTCCCTTACTTGTTTGGATAGTTCCTTCGTCTTCATGGCAGTGTTTGGTTAGTGGTGCCTCTTGCTTAGGTGTTGCGGCCTTTCAAAAAGGTGTGTATATGTAATGACAGATCATGTGACACTTACATTTCACACAGGTGGACATCATTTCACTAATTATGTTACTTATGAAGGTAATTGGTTGCACCAGAGCTTTTTATGGGCTTCATAACATAGGGGGTGAATACATGCGCACATACCAATTTTCTGTTTTCTATTTCTAAAAATTTGTTTTATGTATATATGTTTATCATTTCACTTCACCAACTTAGACTATTGTGTTCTGATCATCACATAAAATTCAGATTGCCAAAACATTGAACTGAAGGCTGAAATGTTACAAAATAGGTAAAAAGTCAAGGGGGGCGAATACTTTTGCAAGGCACTGTATACTGCTGTAATGAGAGAAATCACCTTGGTATTTGTGTCGCTGTTGCTCTGCGTCAATTTCTGTGGTGCATGATCTGAGACAAGCCTAAAATGTGTTCCCAACATGTAATACTTTAAGATGACCATGGCCCCTTGTTGCCTCTGAGTAATTTTGTACAAATCAAGGAGTTCTCCCTCTATGATTCATGACAAGACTGCTCCTAATCCAATATCAGATGTGTCACTTTGGAGAATGAAACATCTTGTGAAGCACAGTGCCACAAATATACATTTTTGGCATAGCACATTTCAAAAGCCTTGTCTAGATATGGGTTCCACTTGACAGCATCTGAAGCCCTTGCCTTCATCAAATCAGTTAAGGAAGCTACAATTGTGGCAACATTTGGTATGAAACATCAGTAATAGCCATCAAATTTCAGTAATGCTTGAACTTGTTTCTACCTAAGGGGGGTTCGCCAAGTTTGAATGTTTTCAATTTTATTCAATTGTGGCTGGACTAAGCCACATCCGGCAACATATCCCAGATATGTTGTCTTTGTGTGTCCCAGGTTACATACTGTGCAATAGAGGAAACAAGAGCCATTTCAGCAACTCTATCATGCCAAGTTTGTGGTGGTCAGTTTGTTTGATTTTGTAGTCTACTTCTCCTTATGCTCCTGTGAATTCATAAGGTTCCTGCCATCTTTCCACATGAGGTCACTCTCCACAGTAGGCACTCGTACCATTACTTTTTCGACCAGTTGAAATCTCCAGATGTGAGCTTTATTATTATAGTTAGGTTTTCTGTTGCTGCTGGGCTTGCTCCATAGGGGCAACTTTCCTTAATGCCACAATAGAGTTCAATATAATGTCCTCTACATAATCATAGATTTCTTATGGTTTTTCTTGTCTAAGCTTTTCAAAATGTGGAAAGTTCCTGCCCAATACTACCGCATGCAGTAGCCGAGAGATCACAGGGCTGGTAATTTGGGCTTGCATATCGAGCAACTCAATCCAGGAAGTTCTGGTAGGATAATTCAAACTGGTACCATGTACATAAGCAATGCCCATCCTTTTTTCTGGCTTCAGCTATCCGCAATTGCCACTATTTCTGACTGGGTTACAAATCAAGTGATGGTATTGGTATTTGACTATACCTCACTTTTTTACCTCTGCCTGGCCACCTATATTCACTAGGTACCATTGAGGTACATCCATTCCACAATGCATGGGTTCCTGTCTGCCAGGACACTGGGCAGCTGTATGTCCATATAATCCACATTGAAAGTATTTAATCTTGTTTACATATGTGCTTATCTTTACCAGTAGGCTGTAAGAAGCCTTCTCATCCAATTTTCTTCCTTTAGAAGATGGTCTTCACCAATAGTCTTTGTTCCGGTAGGAATCCTTTCTTCTGGTTCCACTTTATGGTTTATACCAGATGTAGATATAGCAGTGGGTGGAGCACTAGCCCCTCCTCCACTCCAAATGCTCCACCCCAGGGACCATTAGTTATAGAGTTAAAGTTCACTGAACTGTAAGTGCAAAATACACAGACTTTTCCCTGGGGTTCTCTACTTATAAGTAACACAATTCCTCTCCTTACAGTACCTTGTACTTCCAGCACCTCTGTCAGTTTCTGGTTCTCCTTCTGCCAATTCAGCTCCTCTCAGCTGCGCTCCTTGCAGGTTTGCACACAAACTCCACTCCAGATTAACTTGTCACTCTGGCTCTTTTTTTCTGTCTGCTTTGCGCCTATGGCAAGCTATACCTGTAGCCTAAATAGGATGTTCCAGCCTTTCTCAGGTGCAGCCTTATTGCACTGCAGGTCTGGATTGAGCAAATAGCTTTAATTAGACTCAGGTTTGTGTACATGCCTTCTATAATTCTCCCATATCTATGTTTAACTTTGTAACAAAAAACACACACACTCTCTACAAGGAGAGACAGTCTGGAGTGCAGAGCAGAGCCGTCTACAGGAGCAGCATTTGGTTTTCAGAGCAGAGCTGTCTACAGGAGCATCCAGAGCAGATCCATCTGCAGGAGGTGGTTCCCAGACATTGGTTCCCAGAGCAGAGCCATCTGCAGGTGCAACATTGGTTCCCAGAGCAGAGCCGTCTACAGGAGCAACTCAGGCCTACAAGGCAAGTTAATCTGCTGGAAGAAAGCAGTTTTTCTGTTTAGAGACTGTGGACATTTAACCCCAGGGAGAAGACAGCAGTGTAACTGCAAGTTGTGACAGTTTTTCAAAAGACTATTTAAAGGGTCCCTGGAGGTTGGAGCATTTCGGAGAGACGGGCGGGCCGAATGCTCCCTTTTTCGCACAGATGAAGATAGTGTGTATTATTTTCGTACAAATATTGGACTTTTTAATAAAATATTAAAAGAATACCTGAATTCCTGACTGTTAATTTATAAGGTAACAGGCTAATCTACCACAACTGGTTTTTGTTGGATAGTTCATTACTGTTCAATGCACACAGGTGATGCCCAGGCTTTTTCCAGGCATCCCATTATCTGGGGCTACTGCTCTTCTGGACAACAGGGTAACAGCACTTCCGGAATCAATCAGTCCTTTTACTTTCTGGGCATTTATTATCACCTCTGTAATAAATGGATGCTTCAGCTCAGTCATGCCGACTAAATTAACCACATTGCAGTGAATTGCTGAATCTCCAAGATTGCACTGCATAGGCTCATCCCGATTTAGGCATTGGGCTGCCATATGTCCCATCTCTCCGCACTGGAAACACTTCACCGTATGTAAGTAATTGTTTATTTTTCCCTCGACTTCTCTCTTGACGGTTCCATAAAAATCTCGAGTTTCTCTTTTGTAAGTCCCTGTGGCCCCCTCGGGAGGCCGACTTTTTACTGATAAACCATGTTTCCAGGGTTTTGCTTTCTCTCCAGATGATTCGGCTGAGATGCTTCTTACAGCTTCATGACGTTTTACTTGGGCCACTAGTTCATCCAGGGACTGTGATTCATACTGTCCAACCCACTCTCTCATACCTGGAGGTAATCCTCTCCAGTAGTGGTCTAGTACTACTATCTCTCCTATTTTTTCTGAGGAGTTGTTTTCTGGACATAGCCATTTTCGAGTGAGGTGCAGTAAATCAACGATTTGTGCTCTTGGCGATTGGTCCACTCTGTATTTCCACTCATGGAGCCTTTGGGCCCGAACAGCTGGGTTTACCCTTATTCTGGCTAGAATCTCTACCTTCAGGTATTTATAATCATTCGCTTGTTCTGCTGTGAAATCATAGTAGGCTCTTTGCGCTATTCCTACCAGAAATGGGGCCAGTATTCCTGCCCACTGGGTTTGAGGCCAGGCTTGACGTGTTACAGTCCTTTCAAAGGCCAGCATGTAAGCCTCTACGTCATCCTCCTTACTAATTTTTTGTATGTGGTGACTTGCTTGCAATCCTATAACAGGTTCTCTTGTTCCTGTAGCTGCCAGTTGCTTGGTTTGGTGTATAATCTCCTGTAAGTTGGCTTGGCTTTGTGTCATCTGGTTTGCCAGCAATCTGTTAAATTCCTGCTGTTGTCTATTTGTCTCTTGCTGTGCTGCTGTGGCTTGCAACAAGGCTTTCACTACCTCTTCCATTTTTTCTGTGGGTGGTATAAAGACCTAGATGGAACTTCTGACACCAGTTGTGGTAGATTAGCCTGTTACCTTACAAATTAACAGCCAGGAATTCAGGTGTTCTTTTAATATTTTATTAAAAAGTCCAATATTTGTACGAAAATAATATACACTATCTTCATCTGTGGGAAAAAGGGAGCATTCGGGCCCGCCCGTCTCTCTGAAATGCGCCAACGACCAGGGACCCTTTAAATAGTCTTTAAACTAAAAACTGTCAGAACTTGCAGTTACACTGCTGTCTTCTCCCTGGGGTTAAATGTCCACAGTTTCTAAACAGGAAAACTGCTTTCTCTCAGCAGATTAACTTGTAGACTGTCTCTCCTTGTAGACAAACAATCTTTACTGTTACTCCAAACACCACACCCCTTGGTTTGCTCTGTAAGGCTTTTTAAATCATCCTTATAAGGATCAGGTGCACTGGCTTGATTGAGCTGCAGTTCCAATTAACTATTGCTTGTCCTGCCTTGATATATAGCTCTGCTCAATGTCAGGCTTATATACACTCCTTGCTTGACTCTGTTACAATATATATGTATATATATATATATATATATATATATATATATATATATATATATATATATATATATATATATATATACACAGTGGATATAAAAAGTCTACACACCCCTGTTAAAATTTCAGGTTTCTGTGCTGTAAAACAATGAGACAAAGATAAATCATTTCAGAACTTTTTCCACCTTTAATGTGACCTATAAACTGTACAACTCAACTGAAAAACAAACTGAAATCTTTAAGGTGGAGGTAAGAAAAATTAAAAATAAAAATAATGTGGTTGCATAAGTCTGCACACCCTCTTATAACTGGGGATGTAGCTGTGTTCAGAATGAAGCAATCACATTCCAAATCATGTTAAATAGGAGTCAGCATACACCTGCCATCATTTAAAGTGCCTCTGATTAACCCCAAATAATGTTTAGCTGCTCTAGTTGGTCTTTCCTGAAGTTTTCTTAGTCGCATCCCACAGCAAAAGCCATGGTCCACAGAGAGCTTCCAAAGCATCAGAGGGATCTCATTGTTAAAAGGTATCAGTCAGGAGAAGGGTAGAAAAGAATTTCCAAGTCATTAGATATACAATGGAACACAGTGAAGACAGTCATCATCAAGTGAAGAAAATATGGCACAACAGTGACATTAGCATGAACTGGAGCTCCCTCCAAAATTGATGAAAAGGCGAGAAGAAAACTGGTCTGGGAGGCTACCAAGAGGCCTACAGCAACATTAAAGGAGCTGCAAGAATATCTGGCAAGTACTGGCCGTGTGGTACATGTGACAACAATCTCCTGTATTCTTCATATGTCTGGGCTATGGGGTAGAGTGGCAAGATGAAAGCCTTTTCTTACGAAAAAAAACATCCAAGCCAGGCTACATTTTGCAAAAACACATCTGAAGTCTTCCAAAAGCATGTGGGAAAAGGTGTTATGGTCTGATGAAACCAAGGTTGAACTTTTTGTCCATAATTCCAAAAGATATGTTTTGCGCAAAAACAACACTGCACATCACCAAAAGAACACCATACCCAAAGTGAAGCATGGTGGTGGCAGCATCATGCTTTGGGGCTGTTTTTCTTCAGCTGGAACTGGGGCCTTAGTTAAGATAGAGGGAATTATGAACAGTTCCAAATACCAGTCAATATTGGCACAAAACCTTCAGGCTTCTGCTAGAAAGCTGAACATGAAGAGGAACTTCATCTTTCAGCATGACAACGACCCAAAGCATACATCCAAATCAACAAAGGAATGGCTTCACCAGAAGAAGATTAAAGTTTTGGAATGGCCCAGCCAGAGCCCAGACCTGAATCCGTTTGAAAATCTGAGGGGTGATCTGAAGAGGGCCGTGCACAGGAGATGCCCTCGCAATCTGACAGATTTGGAGTGTTTTTTTCAAAGAAGAGTGGGCAAATCTTGCAAAGTCAAAATGTGCCATGCTGATAGACTCATACCCAAAAAGACTGAGTGTTGTAATAAAATCAAAAGGTGCTTCAACAAAGTATTAGTTTAAGGGTGTGCATACTTATGCAACCATATGATTTTATTTTTATATTTTTTCTTCCCTCTACCTAAAAGATTTCAGTTTGTTTTTCAATTGAGTTGCACAGTTTATAGGTCACATTAAAGGTGGAAAAAGTTCTGAAATTATTTATCTTTGTCTCATTTTTTTACAGCACAGAAACCTGACATTTTAACAGGGGTGTGTAGACTTTTTATATCCACTGTATATATATATATATATATATATATATATATATATATATATATATATATAAATATCGGCCTTGAAACTTACAGGAAATGCACCGATCATGCTGTCTGTAAGTACCTGTTTTAGCCAAAGAGTCTGCCAATAAAAAACATGGGACAAGCATCTTAAACATTTGAATACATTTGTGCTCTGAGAGCTTCATTGGAAACAATTAAACACCCTGTGACTTACATACAGATACCCTCTTTCACGTGTAACAAACAGCAACATATGTTATATATCCATATGCCTTTAAGTTAAAAAAATACTCCGAAATCCTAACTGAAGACATTTGATGAGAAAAATGTTTTAATGTATCATTTAAACTAACATTTCATTTCTCTACTGTAGATTATATAAAACAATAACATGAAAAACAATAACAAAAAAGAGCAAACATCTTATAATATAAAGAATAGTGTCTGTCCCACGTTAAAAAACACGGCTATGCGTAGGAGCAGGCTGCGCAGGCGGTTCTGCCATGAGGGCCGCAATTACTTCACCCGCCCCACAATAGAGCAAGGCTCACAACAGTCCAATGTACACAGAGATTGAGGCAGTAACAGCCACACAACCGCAAACCCACTGCCCCCCACCATACTAAGCGGTGTGACAATGATCCACCTGCTCCACGGCAACACACCACAGCAAGCCTCATAAGACCCCAGGGGACAATTGAGGTGGAAACAGACAGTGGGACTGAGGAGGGGTGGGGGGACTGAGGCGAGTCAGTGGAACTGAGGAGAAATAGGTAGATTGGATTGAGGAGGGACAGGGAGACTGAGGAGAGATAGGGGGACTGAGGAGAGATAGGGGGACTGAGGAGAGACACGGGGATTGAGGCGGGACAAGGGGGACTGAGGATGGACAGTGGGTTTGAGGAGAGACAGGGGGGTTGAGGAGAGACAGTGGGACCAAGAAAACACAGGGGAATTGAGGAGGGACAGGGGATTGAGGAGGGACAGGAAAACTGAGGAGCAACAGAGGAACTGAGGAGTGACAGGGGACTGAGGAGAGATAGGGGGACTGAGGAGAGATAGGGGGACTGAGGAGAGATAGTGGACAGAGGAGAGATAGTGGACAGAGAAGGGGCAAGGGTGCTGAGGAGAGTGAGTGGGACTGAGGAGAGACAGTTAGATTGGATTGAGGAGTGACAGGGAGACTGAGGAGAGATAGGGGAACAGAGAAGAGACAGGGGGGTTGGATTGAGGAGGGACAGGGAGACTGAGGAGAGATAGGGAGACTGGGGAGAGATAGAGAGAATGGGGAGGGACAGGGGAAGTGAGGAAGACAGGGGGTCTGAAGAGAGACAGGGGAAATGTGGAGGGACCGGGATTGAGGAGGGACAGAAGAACTGAGGATGGACAGGGGACCGAGGAGAGACATAAGCACTGAGGAGGGCAGGGGGACTGAGGAGGGACAGGGCAACTAAGGAGGCATAGGGGAACTGAGAAGGGACAGGGGGATTGAGGAGGGAGTAAGGGACTGAGTAGAGACAGGTAAACTGAGGAGGGACAGGGGTGCTGAAGACAGATAGGGAAACTGGGGAGGGGTACTGAGGAGGGACAGGGGGATTGAGGCGGGATAGCAAACATCTTATAAAGAGCAGTGTCTGTCACTCACGAAAAACTGATATGAAAGCACTAAGGGACAGTGAGACTGAGGAGGGATAGGGGGATGAGGAGGGACAGTGGGACTGAGTAGGAAAGGGAGACTGAGGAAATACAGGGGGACGGAGGAGGACAGGGAAACTGAGGAGGAAAGGGGGCTGAGGTGGGACAAGGGCACTGAGTAGGACAGGAGGACTTAGGAGGACAGGGCACTGAGGAGGGACAGGGGCACCGAGGAGCACATGGGGACTGAGGAGGAAAGGTAGGCTGAGGAGGAAAGGTGAGGTGAGGAGGGACAGGGGGACTGAGGATGGACAGTTGGACTGAGGTGGTACAGTGGGACTGAGTAGGAAAGGTGGACTGAGGATGGACAGGGGGACTGAGGTGGGACAGTGGGACTGAGTAGGAAAGGTGGACTGAGGAGGGACAGGGGGACTGAGGAGGACAGGGGGACTGAGGAGGAAATGTGGGCTGAGGAGGGACAGGGGGACTGAGCAGGACAAGTGAACTTAGGAGGACAGGGCACAGAGGAGGGACATGGGCACTGAGGATGGACAGGGAGACTGAGGAGGGACAGGGGCACTGAGGATGGGTAGGGGCACATAGGAGAGACAGGGGGGCTGAGGGTGTACAGGGGGACTGAGGTGGGACAGTGGGACTGAGTAGGAAAGGGAGACTGAAGAGGGATAGGGGGACTGAGGAGGACAGGGGAACTGAGGAGGAAAGGGGGCTGAGGAGGGACAGGGGGACTGAGGAGGGACAGGGGGGACTGAGAAGGACAGAGGGACTGAGGAGGACAGGTGGACTTAGGAGGACAGGGGCACTGAGGATGGACAGGGGGACTGAGGTGGGACAGTGGGACTGAGTAGGAAAGGTGGACTGAGGAGGGACAGGGGGGACTGAGAAGGACAGGGGGACTGAGGAGGACAGGTGGACTTAGGAGGACAGGGGCACTGAGGATGGACAGGGGGACTGAGGTGGGACAGTGGGACTGAGTAGGAAAGGTGGACTGAGGAGGGACAGGGGGGACTGAGAAGGACAGGGGCACTGAGGATGGACAGGGGAACTGAGGAGTTACAGGGGCACTGAGGAGGAAAGGTGGGCTGAGGAGGGACAGGGGGCTGAGGAGGGACAGGGGGACTGAGGAGGAAAGGTGGGCTGAGGAGGGACAGGGGGCTGAGGAGGGACAGGGAGACTGAGGAGGAAAGGTGGGCTGAGGAGGGACAGGGGGCTGAGGAGGGACAGGGAGACTGAAGAGGGACAGGGGCACTGACCATTAGTTTTGACAGGTGATTACTCTAGTATAATTTATATTTAGGCAGATATGTTATTCAGTGAAATTTGCAGATATTGAAAACTGATTAGTGCTGTGAACATATTCCTAAGAGAATCAAAAGGCTGGCAAAAAACTCTTAATCTCATCAAGAAAGGAAAGAATTGTAAAGGAAGCAAGTAAAGAAAACTTTATTTCAGAGACATTTAAATAACACAT